>JARPMR010000012.1:25657783-26857783 GCA_029955525.1 Oeneis ivallda
AAACACTTGACTTGATACACTTATGTATTTCACGTATGTACGTTTAGCTACACAAGTGTTAGGACAGGAGGCGCGCCGAGTACTAACTAATAAAACACTTGACTTGATACACTTATGTATTTCACGTATGTACGTTTAGCTACACAAGTGTTAGGACAGGAGGCGCGCCGAGTTACTAACTAATAAAACACTTGACTTGATACACTTATGTATTTTCACGTATGTACGTTTAGCTAAACAAGTGTTAGGACAGGAGGCGCGCCGAGTACTAACTAATAAAAACACTTGACTTGATACACTTATGTATTTCACGTATGTACGTTTAGCTACACAAGTGTTAGGACAGGAGGCGCGCCGAGTACTAACTAATAAAACACTTGACTTGATACACTTATGTATTTCACGTATGTACGTTTAGCTACACAAGTGTTAGGACAGGAGGCGCGCCGAGTACTAACTAATAAAACACTTGACTTGATACACTTATGTATTTCACGTATGTACGTTTAGCTACACAAGTGTTAGGGACAGGAGGCGCGCCGAGTACTAACTAATAAAACACTTGACTTGATACACTTATGTATTTCACGTATGTACGTTTAGCTACACAAGTGTTAGGACAGGAGGCGCGCCGAGTACTAACTAATAAAACACTTGACTTGATACACTTATGTAATTTCACGTATGTACGTTTAGCTACAACAAGTGTTAGGACAGGAGGCGCGCGCGAGTACTAACTAATAAAACACTTGACTTGATACACTTATGTATTTCACGTATGTACGTTTAGCTACACAAGTGTTAGGACAGGAGGCGCGCCGAGTACTAACTAATAAAACACTTGACTTGATACACTTATGTATTTTCACGTATGTACGTTTAGCTACACAAGTGTTAGGACAGGAGGCGCGCCGGAGTACTAACTAATAAAAACACTTGACTTGATACACTTATGTATTTCACGTATGTACGTTTAGCTACACAAGTGTTAGGACAGGAGGCGCGCCGAGTACTAACTAATAAAACACTTGACTTGATACACTTATGTATTTCACGTATGTACGTTTAGCTACACAAGTGTTAGGACAGGAGGCGCGCCGAGTACTAACTAATAAAACACTTGACTTGATACACTTATGTATTTCACGTATGTACGTTTAGCTACACAAGTGTTAGGACAGGAGGCGCGCCGAGTACTAACTAATAAAACACTTGACTTGATACACTTATGTATTTCACGTATGTACGTTTAGCTACACAAGTGTTAGGACAGGAGGCGCGCCGAGTACTAACTAATAAAACACTTGACTTGATACACTTATGTATTTCACGTATGTACGTTTAGCTACACAAGTGGTTAGGACAGGAGGCGCGCCGAGTACTAACTAATAAAACACTTGACTTGATACACTTATGTATTTCACGTATGTACGTTTAGCTACACAAGTGTTAGGACAGGAGGCGCGCCGAGTACTAACTAATAAAACACTTGACTTGATACACTTATGTATTTTCACGTATGTACGTTTAGCTACACAAGTGTTAGGACAGGAGGCGCGCCGAGTACTAACTAATAAAACACTTGACTTGATACACTTATGTATTTCACGTATGTACGTTTAGCTACACAAGTGTTAGGACAGGAGGCGCGCCGAGTACTAACTAATAAAACACTTGACTTGATACACTTATGTATTTCACGTATGTACGTTTAGCTACACAAGTGTTAGGGACAGGAGGCGCGCGCGAGGACTAACTAATAAAACACTTGACTTGATACACTTATGTATTTCACGTATGTACGTTTAGCTACACAAGTGTTAGGACAGGAGCGCGCCGAGTACTAACTAATAAAACACTTGACTTGATACACTTATGTATTTCACGTATGTACGTTTAGCTACACAAGTGTTAGGACAGGAGGCGCGCCGAGGACTAACTAATAAAACACTTGACTTGATACACTTATGTATTTCACGTATGTACGTTTAGCTACAACAAGTGTTAGGACAGGAGGCGCGCCGAGGACTAACTAATAAAACACTTGACTTGATACACTTATGTATTTCACGTATGTACGTTTAGCTAAACAAGTGTTAGGACAGGAGGCGCGCCGAGTACTAACTAATAAAACACTTGACTTGATACACTTATGTATTTCACGTATGTACGTTTAGCTACACAAGTGTTAGGACAGGAGGGCGCGCCGAGTACTAACTAATAAAACACTTGACTTGATACACTTATGTATTTCACGTATGTACGTTTAGCTACACAAGTGTTAGGACAGGAGGCGCGCCGAGTACTAACTAATAAAACACTTGACTTGATACACTTATGTATTTCACGTATGTACGTTTAGCTAAACAAGTGTTAGGACAGGAGGCGCGCCGAGTACTAACTAATAAAACACTTGACTTGATACACTTATGTATTTCACGTATGTACGTTTTAGCTACACAAGTGTTAGGACAGGAGGCGCGCCGAGTACTAACTAATAAAACACTTGACTTGATACACTTATGTATTTCACGTATGTACGTTTAGCTAAACAAGTGTTAGGACAGGAGGCGCGCCGAGTACTAACTAATAAAACACTTGACTTGATACACTTATGTATTTCACGTATGTACGTTTAGCTACACAAGTGTTAGGACAGGAGGCGCGCCGAGTACTAACTAATAAAACACTTGACTTGATACACTTATGTATTTTCACGTATGTACGTTTAGCTACACAAGTGTTAGGACAGGAGGCGCGCCGAGTACTAACTAATAAAACACTTGACTTGATACACTTATGTATTTCACGTATGTACGTTTAGCTACACAAGTGTTAGGACAGGAGGCGCCGCCGAGTACTAACTAATAAAACACTTGACTTGATACACTTATGTATTTCACGTATGTACGTTTAGCTACACAAGTGTTAGGACAGGAGGCGCGCCGAGTACTAACTAATAAAACACTTGACTTGATACACTTATGTATTTCACGTATGTACGTTTAGCTACACAAGTGTTAGGACAGGAGGCGCGCCGAGTACTAACTAATAAAACACTTGACTTGATACACTTATGTATTTCACGTATGTACGTTTAGCTACACAAGTGTTAGGACAGGAGGCGCGCCGAGTACTAACTAGATAAAACACTTGACTTGATACACTTATGTATTTCACGTATGTACGTTTAGCTACACAAGTGTTAGGACAGGAGGCGCGCCGAGTACTAACTAATAAAACACTTGACTTGATACACTTATGTATTTCACGTATGTACGTTTAGCTACACAAGTGTTAGGACAGGAGGCGCGCCGAGTACTAACTAATAAAACACTTGACTTGATACACTTATGTATTTCACGTATGTACGTTTAGCTACACAAGTGTTAGGACAGGAGGCGCGCCGAGTACTAACTAATAAAACACTTGACTTGATACACTTATGTATTTCACGTATGTACGTTTAGCTACACAAGTGTTAGGACAGGAGGCGCGCCGAGTACTAACTAATAAAACACTTGACCTTGATACACTTATGTATTTCACGTATGTACGTTTAGCTACACAAGTGTTAGGACAGGAGGCGCGCCGAGTACTAACTAATAAAACACTTGACTTGATACACTTATGTATTTCACGTATGTACGTTTAGCTACACAAGTGTTAGGACAGGAGGCGCGCCGAGTACTAACTAATAAAACACTTGACTTGATACACTTATGTATTTCACGTATGTACGTTTAGCTACACAAGTGTTAGGACAGGAGGCGCGCCGAGTACTAACTAATAAAACACTTGACTTGATACACTTATGTATTTCACGTATGTACGTTTAGCTACACAAGTGTTAGGACAGGAGGCGCGCCGAGTACTAACTAATAAAACACTTGACTTGATACACTTATGTATTTCACGTATGTACGTTTAGCTACACAAGTGTTAGGACAGGAGGCGCGCCGAGTACTAACTAATAAAACACTTGACTTGATACACTTATGTATTTCACGTATGTACGTTTAGCTACACAAGTGTTAGGACAGGAGGCGCGCCGAGTACTAACTAATTAAAACACTTGACTTGATACACTTATGTATTTCACGTATGTACGTTTTAGCTACACAAGTGTTAGGACAGGAGGCGCGCCGAGTACTAACTAATAAAACACTTGACTTGATACACTTATGTATTTCACGTATGTACGTTTAGCTACACAAGTGTTAGGACAGGAGGCGCGCCGAGTACTAACTAATAAAACACTTGACTTGATACACTTATGTATTTCACGTATGTACGTTTAGCTACACAAGTGTTAGGACAGGAGGCGCGCCGAGTACTAACTAATAAAACACTTGACTTGATACACTTATGTATTTCACGTATGTACGTTTAGCTACACAAGTGTTAGGACAGGAGGCGCGCCGAGTACTAACTAATAAAACACTTGACTTGATACACTTATGTATTTCACGTATGTACGTTTAGCTACACAAGTGTTAGGACAGGAGGCGCGCCGAGTACTAACTAATAAAACACTTGACTTGATACACTTATGTATTTCACGTATGTACGTTTAGCTACACAAGTGTTAGGACAGGAGGCGCGCCGAGTACTAACTAATAAAACACTTGACTTGATACACTTATGTATTTCACGTATGTACGTTTAGCTACACAAGTGTTAGGACAGGAGGCGCGCCGAGTACTAACTAATAAAACACTTGACTTGATACACTTATGTAATTTCACGTATGTACGTTTAGCTACACAAGTGTTAGGACAGGAGGCGCGCCGAGTACTAACTAATAAAACACTTGACTTGATACACTTATGTATTTCACGTATGTACGTTTAGCTACACAAGTGTTAGGACAGGAGGCGCGCCGAGTACTAACTAATAAAACACTTGACTTGATACACTTATGTATTTCACGTATGTACGTTTAGCTACACAAGTGTTAGGACAGGAGGCGCGCCGAGTACTAACTAATAAAACACTTGACTTGATACACTTATGTATTTCACGTATGTACGTTTAGCTACACAAGTGTTAGGACAGGAGGCGCGCCGAGTACTAACTAATAAAACACTTGACTTGATACACTTATGTATTTCACGTATGTACGTTTAGCTACACAAGTGTTAGGACAGGAGGCGCGCCGAGTACTAACTAATAAAACACTTGACTTGATACACTTATGTATTTCACGTATGTACGTTTAGCTACACAAGTGTTAGGACAGGAGGCGCGCCGAGTACTAACTAATAAAACACTTGACTTGATACACTTATGTATTTCACGTATGTACGTTTAGCTACACAAGTGTTAGGACAGGAGGCGCGCCGAGTACTAACTAATAAAACACTTGACTTGATACACTTATGTATTTCACGTATGTACGTTTAGCTACACAAGTGTTAGGACAGGAGGCGCGCCGAGTACTAACTAATAAAACACTTGACTTGATACACTTATGTATTTCACGTATGTACGTTTAGCTACACAAGTGTTAGGGACAGGAGGCGCGCCGAGTACTAACTAATAAAACACTTGACTTGATACACTTATGTATTTCACGTATGTACGTTTAGCTACACAAGTGTTAGGACAGGAGGCGCGCCGAGTACTAACTAATAAAACACTTGACTTGATACACTTATGTATTTCACGTATGTACGTTTAGCTACACAAGTGTTAGGACAGGAGGCGCGCCGAGTACTAACTAATAAAACACTTGACTTGATACACTTATGTATTTCACGTATGTACGTTAGCTACACAAGTGTTAGGACAGGAGGCGCGCCGAGTACTAACTAATAAAACACTTGACTTGATACACTTATGTATTTCACGTATGTACGTTTAGCTACACAAGTGTTAGGACAGGAGGCGCGCCGAGTACTAACTAATAAAACACTTGACTTGATACACTTATGTATTTCACGTATGTACGTTTAGCTACACAAGTGTTAGGACAGGAGGCGCGCCGAGTACTAACTAATAAAACACTTGACTTGATACACTTATGTATTTCACGTATGTACGTTTAGCTACACAAGTGTTAGGACAGGAGGCGCGCCGAGTACTAACTAATAAAACACTTGACTTGATACACTTATGTATTTCACGTATGTACGTTTAGCTACACAAGTGTTAGGACAGGAGGCGCGCCGAGTACTAACTAATAAAACACTTGACTTGATACACTTATGTATTTCACGTATGTACGTTTAGCTACACAAGTGTTAGGACAGGAGGCGCGCCGAGTACTAACTAATAAAACACTTGACTTGATACACTTATGTATTTCACGTATGTACGTTTAGCTACACAAGTGTTAGGACAGGAGGCGCGCCGAGTACTAACTAATAAAACACTTGACTTGATACACTTATGTATTTCACGTATGTACGTTTAGCTACACAAGTGTTAGGACAGGAGGCGCGCCGAGTACTAACTAATAAAACACTTGACTTGATACACTTATGTATTTCACGTATGTACGTTTAGCTACACAAGTGTTAGGACAGGAGGCGCGCCGAGTACTAACTAATAAAACACTTGACTTGATACACTTATGTATTTCACGTATGTACGTTTAGCTACACAAGTGTTAGGACAGGAGGCGCGCCGAGTACTAACTAATAAAACACTTGACTTGATACACTTATGTATTTCACGTATGTACGTTTAGCTACACAAGTGTTAGGACAGGAGGCGCGCCGAGTACTAACTAATAAAACACTTGACTTGATACACTTATGTATTTCACGTATGTACGTTTAGCTACACAAGTGTTAGGACAGGAGGCGCGCCGAGTACTAACTAATAAAACACTTGACTTGATACACTTATGTATTTCACGTATGTACGTTTAGCTACACAAGTGTTAGGACAGGAGGCGCGCCGAGTACTAACTAATAAAACACTTGACTTGATACACTTATGTATTTCACGTATGTACGTTTAGCTACACAAGTGTTAGGACAGGAGGCGCGCCGAGTACTAACTAATAAAACACTTGACTTGATACACTTATGTATTTCACGTATGTACGTTTAGCTACACAAGTGTTAGGACAGGAGGCGCGCCGAGTACTAACTAATAAAACACTTGACTTGATACACTTATGTATTTCACGTATGTACGTTTAGCTACACAAGTGTTAGGACAGGAGGCGCGCCGAGTACTAACTAATAAAACACTTGACTTGATACACTTATGTATTTCACGTATGTACGTTTAGCTACACAAGTGTTAGGACAGGAGGCGCGCCGAGTACTAACTAATAAAACACTTGACTTGATACACTTATGTATTTCACGTATGTACGTTTAGCTACACAAGTGTTAGGACAGGAGGCGCGCCGAGTACTAACTAATAAAACACTTGACTTGATACACTTATGTATTTCACGTATGTACGTTTAGCTACACAAGTGTTAGGACAGGAGGCGCGCCGAGTACTAACTAATAAAACACTTGACTTGATACACTTATGTATTTCACGTATGTACGTTTAGCTACACAAGTGTTAGGACAGGAGGCGCGCCGAGTACTAACTAATAAAACACTTGACTTGATACACTTATGTATTTCACGTATGTACGTTTAGCTACACAAGTGTTAGGGCAGGAGGCGCGCCGAGTACTAACTAATAAAACACTTGACTTGATACACTTATGTATTTCACGTATGTACGTTTAGCTACACAAGTGTTAGGACAGGAGGCGCGCCGAGTACTAACTAATAAAACACTTGACTTGATACACTTATGTATTTCACGTATGTACGTTTAGCTACACAAGTGTTAGGACAGGAGGCGCGCCGAGTACTAACTAATAAAACACTTGACTTGATACACTTATGTATTTCACGTATGTACGTTTAGCTACACAAGTGTTAGGACAGGAGGCGCGCCGAGTACTAACTAATAAAACACTTGACTTGATACACTTATGTATTTCACGTATGTACGTTTAGCTACACAAGTGTTAGGACAGGAGGCGCGCCGAGTACTAACTAATAAAACACTTGACTTGATACACTTATGTATTTCACGTATGTACGTTTAGCTACACAAGTGTTAGGACAGGAGGCGCGCCGAGTACTAACTAACTAATAAAACATACATTCGCTCGCAGGCAAACAACATAATTAAAACAATAATTGCTGACAGCGCATCCTGTATCCATAAGCTTGTTCGACTGTGGATGCAGGTTCGATTCCCGCGTCGGGCCGTTAAAAAATGTATTGAGTTTTTCTGTCAAAGAAATTCTCAGTACTAGCCTGGAGTTAGGAAGTTGGCGGTGAGTCACCCCCGTGCCTCGGAGAGCACGTAAAGCAGGTGTCCGTGAACTTAGCAGAGCAAGTGCCAGCAGATCAAAAATAAAATGGAGTTCTGTTCGCATGCAGATGAGTTCTATAGTTCCTGATACATTTTAGAGATAGTTCTGGCGAGATAACCGAAAAAACGTCTGTTGAAAAAATGATCTGCTAACTTCCGGTAGCAGATCATTTTCCAGAAAATCAAAAATTAAAGTGTGTTCTGTACGCATCTGGCTGAGTTCTAGAGTTCCCTATACTTTTCAGAGATAGTTCTAGCATTTTTACCTAAAAAAAGTCGGTTAAAAAAAATGATCTGCTACGGGAAGTTAGCAGAGCATCTGGCAGAAAATAAAATAAAATTCACAGAAACGAGTACTTTCTCTAACGAGGCTAAAACTCTGCGTCTTAAGATAGAACAGTAATAAAACTATCACATCTAGCAAATAATTGATCTGAAACTCTCTTAAAACTTCCAGCAGAGCATAGCAGAAGATGACCATGAGTCGTCGACATGAAATAATAACTATAATTTAAAAATTCACTTACAACAGAACTCTCACCCTAGAGACTAGAACTCTTTGGAACTATTTAGACGAGTGAAAGGTCTATATTTTCCATTACAAATCTAAACTAGAACTCTCTTAAAACTTCTAGCAGAGCATAGCAGAAGATGACCATGAATCGTCGAAATGAAATAATAACTACAATTTAAAAATTTCGCTGACACCAGAACTCTCACCCTAGAGACTAGAACTCTTTGGAACTATTTAGACGAGTGACAGGTCTGTAGTTTCCATCACAAATCTAAACTAGAACTCTCTTAAAACTTCCAGCAGAGCATAGCAGAAGATGACCATGAATCGTCGAAATGAAATAATAACTACAAATTAAAAATTTCGCTGACACCAGAACTCTTACCCTAGAGACTCCACCTCTTTGGAACTATTTAGAGGAGTGACAAGTCTAAAGTTTCCATCCCAAATCTAAACTAGAACTCTCTTAAAACTTGCAGCAGAGCATAGCAGAAGATGACCATGAATCGTCGAAATGAAATAATAACTACAATTTAAAAATTTCGCTGACACCAGAACTCTCACCCTAGAGACGAGAACTCCTTGGAACTATTTAGACGAGTGACAGGTCTGTAGTTTCCATCACAAATCTAAACTAGAACTCTCTTAAAACTTCCAGCAGAGCATAGCAGAAGATGACCATGAATCGTCGAAATGAAATAATAATTACAATTTAAAAATTTCACTGACACCAGAACTCTTACCCTAGAGACTCCAACTCTTTGGAACTATTTAGAGGAGTGACAAGTCTAAAGTTTCCATCACAAATCTAAACTAGAACTCTCTTAAAACTTCCAGCAGAGCATCGCAGAAGATGACCATGAATCGTCGAAATGAAATAATAACTACAATTTAAAAATTTCGCTGACACCAGAACTCTCACCCTAGAGACTAGAACTCTTTGGAACTATTTAGAAGAGTGACAGGTCTATAGTTTCCATCACAAATCTAAACTAGAACTCTCTTAAAACTTCCAGCAGAGCATAGCAGAAGATGACCATGAATCGTCGAAATGAAATAATAACTATAATTAAAAAAATCACTTACAACAGAACTCTCATCCTAGAGACTAGGACTCTTTGGAACTATTTAGACGAGTGACAGGTCTATAGTTTCCATCACAAATCTAAACTAGAACTCTCTTAAAACTTCCAGCAGAGCATAGCAGAAGATGACCATGAATCGTCGAAATGAAATAATAACTACAATTTAAAAATTTCGCTGACACCAGAACTCTCACCCTAGAGACGAGAACTCCTTGGAACTATTTAGACGAGTGACAGGTCTGTAGTTTCCATCACAAATCTAAACTAGAACTCTCTTAAAACTTCCAGCAGAGCATAGCAGAAGATGACCATGAATCGTCGAAATGAAATAATAATTACAATTTAAAAATTTCACTGACACCAGAACTCTTACCCTAGAGACTCCAACTCTTTGGAACTATTTAGAGGAGTGACAAGTCTAAAGTTTCCATCACAAATCTAAACTAGAACTCTCTTAAAACTTCCAGCAGAGCATCGCAGAAGATGACCATGAATCGTCGAAATGAAATAATAACTACAATTTAAAAATTTCGCTGACACCAGAACTCTCACCCTAGAGACTAGAACTCTTTGGAACTATTTAGAAGAGTGACAGGTCTATAGTTTCCATCACAAATCTAAACTAGAACTCTCTTAAAACTTCCAGCAGAGCATAGCAGAAGATGACCATGAATCGTCGAAATGAAATAATAACTATAATTAAAAAATTCACTTACAACAGAACTCTCACCCTAGAGACTAGAACTCTTTGGAACTATTTAGACGAGTGACAGGTCTATAGTTTCCATCACAAATCTAAACTAGAACTCTCTTAAAACTTCCAGCAGAGCATAGCAGAAGATGACCATGAATCGTCGAAATGAAATAATAACTATAATTAAATAAATCACTTACAACAGAACTCTCACCCTAGAGACTAGAACTCTTTGGAACTATTTAGACGAGTGACAGGTCTGTAGTTTCCATCACAAATCTAAACTAGAACTCTCTTAAAACTTCCAGCAGAGCATAGCAGAAGATGACCATGAATCGTCGAAATGAAATAATAATTACAATTTAAAAATTTCACTGACACCAGAACTCTTACCCTAGAGACTCCAACTCTTTGGAACTATTTAGAGGAGTGACAAGTCTAAAGTTTCCATCACAAATCTAAACTAGAACTCTCTTAAAACTTCCAGCAGAGCATCGCAGAAGATGACCATGAATCGTCGAAATGAAATAATAACTACAATTTAAAAATTTCGCTGACACCAGAACTCTCACCCTAGAGACTAGAACTCTTTGGAACTATTTAGAAGAGTGACAGGTCTATAGTTTCCATCACAAATCTAAACTAGAACTCTCTTAAAACTTCCAGCAGAGCATAGCAGAAGATGACCATGAATCGTCGAAATGAAATAATAACTATAATTAAAAAATTCACTTACAACAGAACTCTCACCCTAGAGACTAGAACTCTTTGGAACTATTTAGACGAGTGACAGGTCTATAGTTTCCATCACAAATCTAAACTAGAACTCTCTTAAAACTTCCAGCAGAGCATAGCAGAAGATGACCATGAATCGTCGAAATGAAATAATAACTACAATTTAAAAATTTCGCTGACACCAGAACTCTCACCCTAGAGACTAAAACTCTTTAAAACTATTTAGACGAGTGACAGGTCTATAGTTTCCATCACAAATCTAAACTAGAACTCTCTTAAAACTTCCAGCAGAGCATAGCAGAAGATGACCATGAATCGTCGAAATTAAATAATAACTATAATTAAAAAATTCACTTACAACAGAACTCTCACCCTAGAGACTAGAACTCTTTGGAACTATTTAGACGAGTGACAGGTCTATAGTTTCCATCACAAATCTAAACTAGAACTCTCTTAAAACTTCCAGCAGAGCATAGCAGAAGATGACCATGAATCGTCGAAATTAAATAATAACTATAATTAAAAAATTCACTTACAACAGAACTCTCACCCTAGAGACTAGAACTCTTTGGAACTATTTAGACGAGTGACAGATCTATAGTTTCCATCACAAATCTAAACTAGAACTCTCTTAAAACTTCCAGCAAAGCATAGCAGAAGATGACTATGAATCGTCGAAATGAAATAATAACTATAATTAAAAAATCACTTACAACAGAACTCTCACCCTAGAGACTAGAACTCTTTGGAACTATTTAGACGAGTGACAGGTCTATAGTTTCCATCACAAATCTAAACTAGAACTCTCTTAAAACTTCCAGCAGAGCATAGCAGAAGATGACCATGAATCGTCGAAATGAAATAATAACTACAATTTAAAAATTTCGCTGACACCAGAACTCTCACCCTAGAGACTAAAACTCTTTAAAACTATTTAGACGAGTGACAGGTCTATAGTTTCCATCACAAATCTAAACTAGAACTCTCTTAAAACTTCCAGCAGAGCATAGCAGAAGATGACCATGAATCGTCGAAATGAAATAATAACTATAATTAAAAAATTCACTTACAACAGAACTCTCACCCTAGAGACTAGAACTCTTTGAAACTATTTAGACGAGTGACAGGTCTATACTTTCCATCACAAATCTAAACTAGAACTCTCTTAAAACTTCCAGCAGAGCATAGCAGAAGATGACCATGAATCGTCGAAATGAAATAATAACTACAATTTAAAAATTTCGCTGAAGATGGTCATGGTCGTCTTCTGCTATGCTCTGCTGGAAGTTTTAAGAGAGTTCTAGTTTAGATTTGTGATGGAAACTATAGATCTGTCACTCGTCTAAATAGTTCCAAAGAGTTCTAGTCTCTAGGGTGAGAGTTCTGTTGTAAGTGATTTTTTTAATTATAGTTATTATTTCATTTCGACGATTCATAGTCATCTTCTGCTATGCTCTGCTGGAAGTTTTAAGAGAGTTCTAGTTTAGATTTGTGATGGAAACTATAGACCTGTCACTCGTCTAAATAGTTCCAAAGAGTTCTAGTCTCTAGGTTGAGAGTTCTGTTGTAAGTGAATTTTTAAATTGTAGTCATTATTTCATTTCGATGATTCGTGGTCATATTCTGCTATGCTCTGCTGGAAGTTTAAAGACAGTTCTAGTCAAGATTTGTGGTGGATACTATAGACCTGTTACTCGTCTAAATAGTTCCTAAGAGTTCTGGTCTCTAGGGTGAGAGTTCTGGTGGAAGCGAATTTTTTAATTATAGTTATTATTTCATTTCGACGAGTAATGGTCATTTTCTGCTATGCTTTCCTGGAAGTTTTAAGAGAGTTCCAGTTTAGGTTTCGTGTGAATACTATTGACCTATTACACGTCTAAATAGTTCCGAAGAGTGATGGCTTCTAGAGCGAGAGTTCTGGTGTCAGCGAAATTTTTAAATTGTAGTTATTATTTCATTTCGACGATTCATGGTCATCTTCTGCTATGCTCTGCTGGAAGTTTTAAGAGAGTTCTAGTTTAGATTTGTGATGGAAAGTATAGACCTTTCACTCGTCTAAATAGTTCCAAAGAGTTCTAGTCTCTAGGGTGAGAGTTCTGTTGTAAGTGAATTTTTTAAATTGTAGTTATTATTTCATTTCGACGATTCATGGTCATCTTCTGCTATGCTCTGCTGGAAGTTTTAAAAGAGTTCTAGTTTAGATTTGTGATGGAAACTATAGACCTGTCACTCCTCTAAATATTTCCAAAGAGTTCTAGTCTCTAGGGTGAGAGTTCTGTTGTAAGTGAATTTTTTAATTATAGTTATTATTTCATTTCGACGATTCATGGTCATCTTCTGCTATGCTCTGCTGGAAGTTTTAAGAGAGTTCTAGTTTAGATTTGTGATGAAAACTATAGACCTGTCACTCGTCTAAATAGTTCCAAAGAGTTCTAGTCTCTAAGGTGAGAGTTCTGTTGTAAGTGAATTTTTTAATTATAGTTATTATTTCGTTTCGACGATTCATGGTCATCTTCTGCTATGCTCTGCTGGAAGTTTTAAGAGAGTTCTAGTTTAGATTTGTGATGGAAACTATAGACCTGTCACTCGTCTAAATAGTTCCAAGGAGTTCTAGTCTCTAGGGTGAGAGTTCTGGTGTCAGCGAAATTTTTAAATTGTAGTTATTATTTCATTTCGACGATTCATGGTCATCTTCTGCTATGCTCTGCTGGAAGTTTTAAGAGAGTTCTAGTTTAGATTTGTGATGGAGACTATAGACCTGTCACTCGTCTAAATAGTTCCAAAGAGTTCTAGTCTCTAGGGTGAGAGTTCTGTTGTAAGTGATTTTTTTAATTATAGTTATTATTTCATTTCGACGATTCATGGTCATATTCTGCTATGCTCTGTTGGAAGTTTTAAGAGAGTTCTAGTTTAGATTTGTAATGGAAACTTTAGACCTGTCACTCTTCTAAATAGTTCCAAAGAGTTGGAGTCTCTAGGGTAAGAGTTCTGGTGTCAGCGAAATTTTTAAATTGTAGTTATTATTTCATTTCGACGATTCATGGTCATCTTCTGCTATGCTCTGCTGGAAGTTTTAAGAGAGTTCTAGTTTAGATTTGTGATGCAAAGTATAGACCTGTCACTCGTCTAAATAGTTCCAAGGAGTTCTAGTCTCTAGGGTGAGAGTTCTGGTGTCAGCGAAATTTTTAAATTGTAGTTATTATTTCATTTCGACGATTCATGGTCATCTTCTGCTATGCTCTGCTGGAAGTTTTAAGAGAGTTCTAGTTTAGATTTGTGATGGAAACTATAGACCTGTAACTCGTCTAAATAGTTCCAAAGAGTTCTAGTCTCTAGGGTGAGAGTTCTGTTGTAAGTGATTTTTGTAATTATAGTTATTATTTCATTTCGACGATTCATGGTTATCTTCTGCTATGCTCTGCTGGAAGTTTTAAGAGAGTTCTAGTTTAGATTTGTGATGGAAACTTTAGACCTGTCACTCCTCTAAATAGTTCCAAAGAGTTGGAGTCTCTTGGGTAAGAGTTCTGGTGTCAGCGAAATTTTTAAATTGTAGTTATTATTTCATTTCGACGATTCATGGTCATCTTCTGCTATGCTCTGCTGGAAGTTTTAAGAGAGTTCTTGTTTAGATTTGTGATGGAGACTACAGACCTGTCACTCGTCTAAATAGTTCCAAAGAGTTCTAGTCTCTAGGGTGAGAGTTCTGGTGTCAGCGAAATTTTTAAATTGTAGTTATTATTTCATTTCGACGATTCATGGTCATCTTCTGCTATGCTCTGCTAGAAGTTTTAAGAGAGTTCTAGTTTAGATTTGTAATGGAAAGTATAGACCTTTCACTAGTCTAAATAGTTCCAAAGAGTTCTAGTCTCTAGGGTGAGAGTTCTGTTGTAAGTGAATTTTTTAATTATAGTTATTATTTCATGTCGACGACTCATGGTCATCTTCTGCTATGCTCTGCTGGAAGTTTTAAGAGAGTTTCAGATCAATTATTTGCTAGATGTGATAGTTTTATTACTGTTCTATCTTAAGACGCAGAGTTTTAGCCTCGTTAGAGAAAGTACTCGTTTCTGTGAATTTTATTTTATTTTCTGCCAGATGCTCTGCTAACTTCCCGTAGCAGATCATTTTTTTTAACCGACTTTTTTTTAGGTAAAAATGCTAGAACTATCTCTGAAAAGTATAGGGAACTCTAGAACTCAGCCAGATGCGTACAGAACACACTTTAATTTTTGATTTTCTGGAAAATGATCTGCTACCGGAAGTTAGCAGATCATTTTTTCAACAGACGTTTTTTCGGTTATCTCGCCAGAACTATCTCTAAAATGTATCAGGAACTATAGAACTCATCTGCATGCGAACAGAACTCCATTTTATTTTTGATCTGCTGGCACTTGCTCTGCTAAGTTCACGGACACGTAAAGCAGGTCGGTCCTGCGCCTGATCTCTTTCTCCCGTCGTGTCGGATCTGACTATGAAAGTGAGGTAATAGAGAGTGCACCTGTGTCTGCGCACACACTCGTGCACTATAATATCTCCCGCGCAGATAGCTGACCTCTAAGGAGGTTGGCCGCCGTGATCGGATTCGGTCGGAAGGACATTATTATTAATATCACATGGTGATTTTATTCGATTGCTTAAACGCACATTACTCGGAAAAGTCAGCGGTGCGTGCTCGGGATCGAACCTGCAACCCTGATTAGGAGACCGCAATCGTAACCACTAGGCTATCATTGCAAGTCTGTATTAATTAATATCTAATATGCAAATAATAATATAATATACGTGCATACTGCTATCGTCATTACTTTGGTTGAACTTTACTTATTACGCTCAAAAATACAAAGTTCTCCTGAATGAGTACGAAAGTTTCTATCGAATATAATAGTGTAAGCAATCTGTATTCACGATGACGGACATTTTTTCATTAAGTTTTTAAGCTATTGCATAGCTTTTATCGCGGGCTTTGAGCGTGGCGACCGAATCAAGAAATTCCGTAACGAAAATAAACCTAACACTCCCCACTCCGACCGGCACAGCGGTGCGGCGTTGAAAGCCGTGCATCGTCTAACGTCGTTTCAGTTCGGCAGACTTCGGCACGGTGTTTGTGTGCGTGCGACTAGACGTATGCGTGTAGACTGTACGAAGCTCGCACGGATCGAGACGAGCTGCTCGAGTTTTTATGCAATATTTTTTTGCATAATTTTTATTATGCAAAAAAAAATATTGCATAAATATTATAATTGCATAAGTTGATAAAAAATGCTATGCAATAGCTTTACCGCGGCAGTCCCCGAGTGCCACACGTATTTTTTTAAAACATTTTTTCAGCTATTTAAATTTACGCATACGAAGCTTAATTTAATCGTATAATTAATTGTTAATTACTAATTCCCATAAAGAGTTTTCGATTCCGAATGACGGGAGTGTTACTGGCTCCCACTTTAAGAATAGAATTATTTTTTATTCAAATAAACTTTTCCTAGTGCTTTTGAATCTTCAGTGAGTCTACACTGGTCTAGTCTATAAAATATTGATATTTCTCACTAACCCCAGTAGGTGCTCGTTCACTCGTGATCAAGGGTCGTAATTTTATAATTATGAAAACTATTTTCTACGGTAATGTTTCCTCAGTATAAGAAGTTAATGTGACACATATAAGTTTTTGACTGAATTCCATCTCCAGGAAAATAAAATTTAAAATTAATAATAATAAAATTTAAGATTAATAATAATAATAATTAATTAAGTTGGAAACTAACGAGTAGGTAAATCACGACAAAAATTACTTTGGAATCTGGGTTATCAAAAAAGCAAACACCTCCACGTTTTCAATTCACAACAATTCCAAAGTCCGCTTAGGTATGCAGCCAACTTGGCGAAAGAATCATTTAAGTGAAACTGCGCGGTGAATTGGGTGCTTAACAAACTCCACCTGAAGTTCAGGCGCTCGCTATTTTAATGAAAAAATAATTTCAATTTGTGGAGTCACCCGCCATCATTACCTTCGCGTGTTTGACGACACTTTGCAAAGAATTTCCTGTCCAATTTTCACTTACAAAGTTTTGCATACATAAATTTTTGGTTGGGACTTGGGAGATTCTGCTGTGGAAATAGAATACTTCAAAAAGTTCTGATTTTACATTAACTTAAGTAACTTAAGTTAAGTAACTTAACGACGAATTCATCCTTGATTGCATGAATCATTATCACCAACCCCTCAACGGCTCACTTTTGAGCACAGCTCTCCTCTCAGATAGGCCGTAGAGTCGTGACTTGTCATAAGAATCACAGATTGGCCTACATGAAGTAAATAATTTTGAAATATTGTCACTTTTAATGCTTACTTAGATATTAATAATGACTTATCATTAATTAAATGCATATGAGTTAATCATCATCATCATCATCATCATTAACAACCCATCAACGGCTCACTACTGAGCGCAGGTCTCCTTTCAGAGAAGGGTTATAGGCCATAGTCCACCACGCTGGTCCAATGCGAATTGGCGGACTTCACACATCTTCGAGAACATTATGAAGAACTCTCAGATGTGCAGGTTTCCTCACGATGTTTTCCTTCACCGTTGAAGCAAGTGATATTAAATGCACTTGACTCCGAAAAGTCAGTGGTGCACTCGGGATCGAACCTGCGACCCCCCGAATAGGAGACACCACTAGGCTATCACTGCTTCCTATGAGTTAATATTATGATTTAAATATTAAGTTTCGCGAGTAAAATAATATTTGCAACATCCTTTTTATTTATGGTATCTTAATGACGATAATCTGGATGGAATTGATACCGAAAACTGTTACTGTTGTTGTTGTTGTTGTTGGTGTTGTTTGTTGGAATTGAAACCGATACTCCTGAACGATATGTACGCAGCATTGTTGTGGAGTACTTACTCACTTGGCGGCACGACTTTGCTTATATGAGGTGACAACTAGCCGTGACCGTAGCTTTCCAGCAGAACGAACCTTAGCTAGTAAGAAACTATGAATTAAGGTTACACTTATTACCGAATTAGCCTGAAACTTCTAGATTTAACGCCTCAATAGCACAAAGGTTAAAGGTGCAGACTGAAAACTGAAGGGTAGCAGGTTCGATTCCCACCCGTTCACACGCCTAGCATAGCTTTTCACTTATTTGGCGGGGAGAGGAGACTAATAATCTAGTTCAGCTTGACTAATACTCTTTTCAAAAATTAAAAATAAAATTGGCAGTCATAGGGACTGCTGATAGAAGTGAAAACTAGATTTACAATAATTAGAAACAAATACAAAGTAAAAATAAAAATTATAAAAAATTAAGTGGCACTCGGGGACTCAAACTGTTTGTCCTAGTTCAAAGCCCGCGATAAAAGCTATGCAATAGCTTAAAATAAATAAAATTAATTAAAAAAAACGCACTGTCACGTCTCGCGAGTGAGATTCGAACCTGCAACATAACACATTAAATTGTAAGGAAGGCGGCTGCTGGCCGACCGCGCTGTACAAGGTTGCTTGAGAACCTCTAAAATGTTGAACGCTTACTGAAATCTCCAGGTGACGATGGCGACAGTGACGATTTCGCGAAATCCATGTTTTTGGCTCACCCATAAAAGTGCTTAACGTGCCTAAAGAAGATTTCACTTAAAAAAGTTTATGATATTATAGTGCTCACCACTGCACTATGGAGGTCAAGGGTATAAAGCTTATTAGATAATGTTATGTATGTGTATATTTTCATTCTAGAAAATCCGAAACGTATTGTGTGAAAAGTATGATAAAGACAAAGGCCCTCGGTTCAGGTGCTTATCCGCAAGTTATCCGCCGCCGATAGGAAATTCCGAAAGTTTGCAACTTTTGACAGTTTCCCGCGGCTGACAAATGACAACAACTCGCAAAATAATACAGCCGAGTCTTTCTTCCACAATATACATCTTTGAGTATTTAACCACCCCTCTGAAGATATACATCTTATACATTGACAAATAAATAATATCCATTAATTAAATAAACTCGAGAGTCCTTTTGATACCTAAACTGCTGAACAGATGAACTGATTTTGACATTTCGCAAAGAGATGGCTTAGGCAGTAGACAGTAGTTCATTTATGTGTAAATATTTTGTAAACTCTGTTGATTATGAAAGGATAAACAAAATATTTTGCTTCAATTAAATAGATTAAATGGTAAAGAAACCTATAAACTCTGAAGAATGCTTAGTTGTTTCTTCTGAAAAGAATTGCGAAGTACCTAAATGTACAAATAAATATTTAGAAGAACAACCTCTCTGTGTGTAAATGCTCTATTTTCCGCTATTTTCTACAGTTCAAGAAGTTTACTTTTTGTTGGTTGGTTGGTTTAGGCAAATCAAAATTATTATCAATCCATCAAAATAATGACATATCTGAGGCATTGATTTAAGATTTTAGGATTGGTAGTCGCTTCGCATCTACTAGATACCGTTGGCGTACTTATAAATTGCGGCAATTCATAGTACGACCAAACCGGAGTACCTACATAGTCTGGTAGCAACCAATGTTTGACGTTTTCAAGCAAACTAGGATATATTACGTTGCAGCATTTATGGAGCTATTGTTTGTAGGAATGGCGATGTCTAGTAGCTACTAAGTTACCAATCCTAAATCTGTGATTTGAGGATAGAAAACTAAATCATTTTGTAAAGCAAATTTACGAAAACTAATATTATCTTAGGTCACTTGACGCTTGAAAATAAGGCCTTGCAATATAGGTGCCTAAACAGCTATTTGCTTCAGATAATCTAAACAAAATACCTCAACCCTAACGTAATTTAGCCTAAACTTGGTCCGTATTGCGAACGGTGGCAAAGCCCAGGTCGGAGCGACCGGGGCGGATCCGGGATCGCACCGGATCAGGTGGAGTGGATTATTCCGGTTCAGCCGCTCCAAACCGGATCAAACACGATTTTGGACTCACGACGCAAGCCCGCTTATGCGAAGTTCGGAAACGGGCGGAGACGGCAGTGTCAGGTTTCAAAGCGAAATCTTTTACGACCTAGATTTTCCTAGTGATATTGAATAAACAACAAGAATTTTAAATCAACTGGCCAGCGAAATACATACAGAGGAATATAGGAGATAATATAAGGAATGATTGTCAATTTACACTCGTAGTTATTTATCATTAGTGCAAAAACTTGAATATAGTTATAATAATTCTTTTTTTTCAGGTTGCAAATAATTTATTTTACATCCGAGCTGCAAGCGAAAGTATCGTACATTTTTAGGGTTCCGTACCCAAAGGGTACCAACGGGACCCTATTACTAAGCCTACGCTGTCCGTCCGTCCGTCCGTCCGTCTGTCAGCGGGCTGTATCTCGTAAACCGTAATAGATAGACAGATGAAATTTTCACATATTATGTATTTCTATTGCCGCTATAACAAAAAATAATAAAAATTAAATTAAATTAAAAAAATTAAATTAAAATGGGTAGGTGGGTAGATGGAAATTTTTTAATTTAATTTTTTTAACGGAACCCTAAAAGAGCGAGGCCCGACTCGCACTTGGCCGATTTTTTAATACATTTGTGAGTAAAACTTGTAAATTCAATGATGGTACTTCGAAACCGCACTTTTTTATTATGCCACTCTCTACGTTTCCTTATTGCTGAGGGTTGTGACCCCTTACAGAAGAGGTTTTTTTTTATATAATTATGCGTTCGGCTCTCACATTTTTCCGCATAAGATCCATCATCATCATTATCAACCCATCATCGGTTCACTACTGAGCGAGGTCTCCTCTCAGAGAAGGGTTATAGGCCATAGTCCACCACGCTGGCCCAATGCAAATTGGCGGACTTCACACACCGTCGAGAACATTATGGAGAACTCGCAGGTGTGCAGGTTTCCTCAAGATGTTTTCCTTCACCGATAAAGTATGCGATATTTAATTTCATAATTTAATTTAATTTTCCGCATAAAATTGCAATTAAATACAATTCAAGCCTCAATCACGCAACGGTTAAAACATGGACTGAAAAGCGGAAGGTTCAGGTTGAAATCCTACTCTTTGCACTATTGTCGAGTTTATTGTAATACAAGCTTTACGCTTAGGTTGAAGGGTTCTTTAAAAAATAAAAGTACGGGATTTTTTATTCGATGACATGACAGTTCTTGACTGCGATCTCACGTGATGTTAAGCGTGATGGTAGCGGGCTAACTTGGAAGGGGTATAGCAGTTAACATTCTTCCCCATACCCCTAATCGGATTCTACACACCATCGTGCCAGAATGCTAAATCGCTTGGCAACACTTCATCGATGGTAGGGTGGTAACTAGCCACGGCCAAAGCTTCCCACCAGACCAGACCAGAGACAATTCAGAAATTATAAATTCCAAAATTGCCCCTCCGGGAATCGAATCCGAGACCTCCCAGTTATAAGAACACAGCGCTCACGACTGCGCCAGGAAGGTCGTCAAACCAATTTATACCACTCGGTAATTTTGATGTACAGCTTAAGATGTTTTCCAAGGTACGGAGGAAAGGAAGATGCCTTTGGACCTTCAAAGTCGGTCACCCATCCAGTTATCGAGCGGGAGCACAATCGATTGATATTATGCGCTGTAGTTGTTTGAGCTGTTGCTCACACATACACCTATCTCTATTCTTTCTCACTCCACGCCCCTCATTTTATAGGTGCATTAAATAAATCCTAAACAAAAGAGTTCAAAACTTTATCCGTAAGCACAGCGGCACCGCAAGTCGGGTCGGGCCGACCCGGGCCGGATCGCACCGGATCAGGTGTAGCGGATTATTCCGGTTCAACCGGTAAGAACGGGATCAAACATGATTTTAGACTCACGCCGCAAAACTGCTTATACGGAGGTGGTTAATGGATGAATAGGCGTTGAAATAAGGTAAAGTATCTGTACTTATCTCAATGCTTTTTAATACTTATTACTTACTATAGGTATTACGTATTAAACAAATTAGTTACTAGTAGTTTAATATACCGACTACTACAAGCGGTAGTCATCAGTCGTAAGTGATAATACAGTCTAATTTGGAGTGCGCTTACCTAAAAGATGCCTAATCAAATGGAAATAATAAAGATCCTGCTACTAATATATAAAGGTTTGTTTGATGGTTTGTTGTTTGTCCTTCAATAACGCCACAACCGAGCTAAGTACGGATTGATGTGATTGTGTGTATAGAGGATCTGAAGAGTGAGATAGGCTTCTCTTTTATCCTGGAACAGCAAACGGTTCTAGGAGGATTTTTAAAAACCTAACACCATGCAGATGAACACCACCTTTTTTTTTGTTGACGGGGAATCTCCTTGAGATACCCGATTTCCTGGGGGGGGGGGGGGATCGGGTTATGTAGGATTTTTACCTACTAAACAACTACACCCCGGGTGGCCGATCTAGCACATGTTGGGAGGCTCCGAGATATCTTTCGAACTCATCGGTGCCCCACTTGTGCGACGTCCATTGGGCTCATCCCGGACAACTGGAGAAGTCTCCTCATTACTCAAACCTCTCTACACAAGGTATGGCTGCTTGTTGGCCACATCAAGCCGCCACTTTCCCAGGGTCGTAGTCGGTCGTAGGATGAACACCACCTAGTAACACCAGTGGACCAGCTAGTAAGGAATAATTTTTAAGGTATTTATTGCACGAAACTGGTTGCGTAGCACTGGTTTCGTAAGCGGCTGGCGTCTACGGCATGGCGGGCTTGCGTGTTTAAGATTGTTCGTAAGTACCTACTTACACAGTTTGTATAGAAAACACGCACGGTGTCTCACACAATAACGCATCCCCGCGCGAGGAGCGCGTCGCAGTATGAGATTTGCCTTAGAATTGCCATGAGTTTTATTGAGTTTAAAGTTTACATTTGGGATAAAGTATCGGGAGCGCATTAATTTTTAAATGTAGCTAACAACTTGTAGCTCTTGTGAACAGTACCACGGGTATGTACCCAAAAATCAAGACTCTATACACCTCTCTTAATTTCAAAAATGTATATTTGCTAAATGAAAATTTTATAAGGATTACCTAAATACCCCGGAAGTAATGATTCCATTACCCGCTTACCTTTCAGCCCTTTCAGAGCTTGCCCGGGGGCGGTTAAAAATTGCCCGAGAGCGGTACAATACCTGGATAATTCATGCAAACGAATGCAAGCCAATTAATTAAGAGTCCGACTGCGCAGAAATCTGCCGCCGTCAGAGGAAACTGCCCAAGTGGCGCTTCACACAGGATAAGGTGGACGCAGGGTTACGTATGGCTTTATATTTTTGTAAATCGAATAAGTGGGTGGGTTATTAAATTCAGCAACAAAATGCACCTGTTGAAAGATCACCAGTTAAGATTAATTGTACATAGTTTGTTTAACATAGAAATGTCACCAATTAGTTATTTATTTACTAATAAATAAATAACTATTATTATTTAATAATTATTTATTTATTAGTAAATAAATAACTATACGTTAGTATAGTTTGAATTTTGATATAGTTCAAACCATATCTTGGAACTATATCAAAGATATAGTTTTTGAAAATTGCAACTTTTGTGTTATATTTTTAAATATTTAAATTTTGTTTTGAGCACAGAGGTCTTAGTTCTAAATCTATCATTGAGAATGGAGAAACCAAATCATACAATTGCGTTTACTTAAAAGCTAATTTCCATATTAAATGATAAAATGAAACGTAATAACTTGATTAGTTCCGCTAGAGCCCTGTTATCTGAATGAGAATAATTACAACATATTACAGTACCCGGCGATATATATTGCACATCGGCCTTTGGAATAAAACGCTATTCTATTCTATTGCAAGGAAAGCTAGCCAGAAATTCACGTAGTAATTACTGAAATCTCTTCACAATCGGCGAGCACATCACGTAACATATATAAAAAAAATGCAGTCGAACTGTGAATAGAATAGAATAGCGTTTTATTCCAAAGGCCGATGTGCAATATATATCGCCGGGTACTGTATATACTTTTTTGTCATTAAAGTGTAATACGACAAATGAAAAATTTGTTTTTAGATGTGTTCGATGTTTAGCAACGTTTTGAATTTTTTTCAATAGATTTTGTGGAGTAATTAACTAGCCAAATAAAAGTCTGCAAAGAAACCGTACACCGTCTGAAAGGTCTCAAATTACACTAATTAATATCGCAGAATCTCATCACTCTACAGCGAGATTCTGGAAGATTAAGGTGTTCCATTATGGAATTTTTCCCGCCATATTTAAGAAACGTTAATTTTATATTAATTTACTGGTTCTTTTGTGATGATTCAACTAGAATTAGTTTTTTTTTATCTTTATTAATTCACTAGATGATGCTCGCGACTTGTCCGCGCGGATTAAGGGTTTTCTTCCTGCGGGATGTTTTTTAATTTTCCGGGACAAAATATAGCATATGTGCTATTATGATGTATAAGCCATTCTGAAGCTTCATCAAAATCCGTCCTGTAGTTTTTGCGTGAAAAGTAACAAATATTCATCAATCTTCACAAACTTTCGCATTTATAATATTAGTAAGATAGTAGAATTCAAATACAGCATTGCAAGGACTAGTTTGTTGTTGGTCATACGTTCAATAGCAGTTTGAAGCATTTTAAACAAGGAACTAGCTTTCGAACTAGGACCTACATTACTATTTTAGCTACTAAAATACCTACTATCCACTCGAATAAATACTAATGTAATCCGGACTAGTTGTAGCATTAGACATTAGTAGTCATCGTAGTTACTAGCTGATGTCCTCGACTCCGATCGATTATGTCGCTCAATAATCGATTTTGCAAATCTCATGGTAACTTTGATTTTTCGGTTATAAAGTATCCTATGTCGTTTCCATTATGGCTTATATTCTGGAAACGGACATAGGATATAGCATATTACTGTTAATGCGAAAGCAGCTCTGTATGCCGTGAAAAAGAAACAGACATACAGAGCTACTTTTACACATATGCAACATTTTATCCCGGAAAATTAAAGATTCCCGCGGGAACCAAAAAAGCCTTAATCCATGCGGACGAAGACGCGGGCATCAATTAGTATCATATTCACGTAATAACCTAGTAAAAGAATAGAATAGAATAGAATAGAAATGTTTTTTATTCAAATAAACTTTTACAAGTACTTTTGAATCGTCAATGAGTCTACCACTGGTTCGGAATGCCGTTCCTGCCGAGAAGAACCAGCAAGAAACTCCTAATATAATCCGAATAGCCTAATATAATACTTTTCTTCTTGATAGATTTTAACATTCACTAAGTTTCCAATAGGTAAAGCAGCAAAATTTGATCTTCGAAACGCGTATAAATGGAGGTCGGTCCGGTGCATTAGTTTGGAGATGAGAGTGAAATTGCGTGTTTAGAGACACAGGAGCCACTCCCAGCCCGCTGACTGCAGGCCATTTGTCAGTTTCCTTGCACTAGGGATGTGTTTATGATATCGATAACTAAAAGACTATGAGTTAATAAAAGAATACCGATTGAACCCAATGATTGCGACTGGCCCTAAACTCTTTTGAGAGGAGAAATGCGCTGGGTTTATATTATTTTGAAGTAAAACTTCTTTACGCACGCTTGACTTGGGGAGTAAGCTGGTGATTGCGTTACGAAAAGTGTTATGAGGCGAGGCGAACGGAAGTTGAGAGGGAGATATAAGTTAGTGAAGAAAGAGAGAAAGAGTTACGTTTCGTATACTCTGTAGTGGCAAGAGAGAGAGGTGCGAGCACACATTTTCTTTCTCTCTTTCTCTCATAGCCAGTTGCGTTTCGTAAGTTGTAACTTCAGTCGTGTGGTCTAAAGCAGACTCGTTTTTTTGTTTATTAAAGTAATAGCCTACACTATTCGAGTGGGTTATTACATAATTTATGAACGAATGAAGTAAATATTTCTTCTTGATAAATGAGAAAAATGCCTTAAAGTCAGTTTCTCAAACATTATACTAATTCTGTTGCACAATATGTCTTAACAAAAACTTGACAAGTCCAAAAATTGTGCCAAGTATACTTTTCAGAATATTAGGTACCCGCAGAAAAGACTTGCACTACATTTCGAGAATTCAATTTTAAATACGTACAGCATAAAATAAATAAATTAAGATTTTTTCTGTTCCATGGAATATTGGTATACCATGTTATACCTATTATTTGCATTTAGGTAGGTACTACAGAATACAGATTATAACAAATATAAATAACATAATAAGAAAAATCGACATTTTAACGTAAAATTCCCGGCACTAGAGGGCATCTGCGTGAAATCAGAAATACACGAAGCTCGGGTCTCCTCCCGAGAGATGAATGGTGTCTTCAGAATAGTTTTATAACTCGGACCCACCTTTACACGAATATTATGTTTGAGGAAGGGTCCGCTCCGACAAAAAGTAGCCTTTAGTACTCTTCCAATCCATGATTTTGATAAGTTAGAGATAGGGACTTCTTATTGAGTGACTTTTAAATTACTTTTTTGAAACATAAAAGTGTAGCCACTAACTGGTCGTTATGAGAACTTTATTTGTACCTAGTGATAACAAGTATATTGTACCTTTAAAAATTTCTTTTTTTTAATTCGATGACAAGATAGTCCTTAACTGCGATCTCACCTGAAAGAGTGACGATGCAGCTAAGATGTACTATTACATCAGTACTATTATATTCTGTGCCCATACCCCTAATCTGTTTCTACCGCCATAGTACGTACCGGGACGTTAAATTGCTTGGCGGCACGTCTTTGACGGTAGGGTGGTAACTAGCCACGGCCAAAGCCATCAGAGCAGACCACAGACAATTCAGAACTGCTTACAACTGAAGAGACACATATCCAGTCCTATTCGGTTTTTAGGTTTCCGCATAATCCGTTTGTCCATTACAGCCATTCCTGAAACTATCAAAGCTGAAAAGTTGAGCTTTATCATAGTTTCTGAAACTTTTTACAGCTATACGACGAATATATAAGTGTACGGAAAATATAAAAAAAATAATGTTTTTTAATGAAATTAAAAAAAAAGTATTTTAATTTTCAAAAGGATTCCATTCTGTATTTCAATCTATTCTTGAAAGAGTAGGTTGAATTTTAAGGGAAGTGAAAAAAAATTCAATTACTACAGTGATTGTACTACAGCTATGAAAGAATTCTGTTTACATGTAGGTATGCAAAAGAAGATTTTCTAGACACAAAGAAAATGTAATACGTGTAAGGTCTTTATCAACAATCGCCAGTGATGCAAAAGAAAATGTAGAAGCAGTAAAAACGAAATAGCTGTGTCTAAACTCTTGTGATGGAGACGGATGGGTCCAGATGATCGCAGATAGCTGACGGATACAAGGTGGGGTGTTATCTGATAGAAGGGTGGAACTACCCGAGGCAATATACGTATTAAACGTTTTTGAAGTTTTCTTATGGAGTCCATTGTGGGAATCCTTACTAATATTATAAATGCGAGTGTTTTTGTTTGTTGGTTTGCTGGTTTGTTGGTTTGTCCTTCAATCACGCCGCAACAGGGCTACGGATCGACGTGATTTTTTGCATGGGTATAGTTGAGGACCTGGAGAGTGACAGGCTATCCCAGAAAATCAAAGAGTTCCCGAGATTTTAAAAACTAAATCCACGTGGACGAAGTCGCGGGCATCAGCTAGTATCTAACGATTTAATAAAAAAAATTCTTTTTAAAAAACTGACTTCTATCTGTCCAAGTTGTGTTTACTTTTAAGTAATTACTACGTTTAGCTAGTATTAAGTTAAACTTAAGTATTTTTGGTAGTGTTTTAGTGTAAGTGATTGTTAGTAAACCTAATTAAATAAAATAAAAAAATAAAAATAAAATAAAATACATACATTTTAAGCTCTTAAATGAGTACGATTTTCTTACACATTTGCTTGGCTATTTAGATAAATCGGTTGCTACATACATATTATCATTTTAACTCAGTCCTCTACAAATCTCAGAAAAGTCGTCAATTGTTTACTATCAGTTGACCGGCAGGCAAGCGTTTACTCGTCATCCGTTAAAAGAAATGCCACCAATTTCTTACAGCCACATTATACACTTAAAACAGACCGCGCAATAAAAATAAAGCCAAAGCCGAGAAGTATCTTAAGCCCCACACCCCAAAACTGTCTCAAACTCACGTAAGCCATTACATACAAACTAAACGATCACCGGACCTCATTACTGGCGTCTTAACCCCCTCGAAAAGGGGGGGAAGGGGTCACCGAGGAGGGGGGTGAACTAAGTGACTCCGAACGGAAATAAAGGTGCACGCGACTGGAGGTAATGTTAATTGAATTTCTGCAGACGCGTGGTTAGTGGTGTGCTTATATTTAGTATATCGATATCAAATATCGATACTATGGGGTATATCTTCTCTGCATTGCCAACCTCATTTCTGAGAAAAGTGATCCTTGGCACGGATCACCTTCTCACATACGATATTTTTCCATTTAGACGTCCTATCCTTGGCATAATGACGTATGATGGGATATTATATTTACGGCATACGATGTCGATGTACGATGAGTGTGGAACAGCTTAAGCTTTAACACTCGAGTAGACCTAAGTTTTTTATCTATACATATAATAAAACAGAAACGAAACCAATTCTGTACATGAAATAGATTCAAAAAAGGGTTTTTGCTTCTAATTGTGTTCAAGATACAGATATCAAAACAGAAGCTAAATTTTTTTTGTCTGTTTGTTTGTCCTTCTTTCACGTAAAAACTACAGCACAGATTTCTACAATTTTTTTTACCGTGGTAGCTTATTACTCGGGTCAACATCTAGGCTACTTTTTATCCCGGAAAATCAAGGAGTTCCCGAGGGACTTTAAAAACTAAATCCACGCGGACAAAGTCGCGGGCATCAGCTAGTCATTAATAAAAAGTATTTTATATCGTTCTTCAGTAGGGCAATTCGCATTGGGCCAGCGTGGTGAACTATGGCCTATAACTCTTCTCTGAGAGGAGACCTGCGCTCAGTAGTAAGCCGTTCATGGGTTGCTGATAATGATGATGATCATGAGAAAAGCCATTAAGATTAGATTTTTGGATGAGCCTTGAAATAGCAAAAACAGACAAACACTACAATATTATAGTAAGGAGGATAGATTTTTGAAATACGTAGTAAGAAGTAGCACAGCATTATATGTGTGTTTTGTACTAGTTCAAAGCCCGCGATAAAAGCTATGCAATAGCTTAATAGTTTGTATAGTGTGTATGTAGTGTAGTAAAATTGGAGTTTGAAGTCGGTTGTTTAAAAATATTTTTTTTAAAAACACTATAACAATTTTACTATCGACAGGGAACATCACTAAAATCGCCCGTCGAGTGATACCTACGCGGCCGCGCCACGCAAGATTAAACGTCACCAACCGTCAGATATTTCTAGCAGAAGTAGGGGGCACTATTAACCCCCACTTTATTCCTTTATTGTTATAAATATAAGGTTCAGGATAGCGTGAACGAGCGCAAATTAGGGAGTCACCTGCAGGGAGCAACTTTTAAATAAATATGACACTGGTTTTAATTTTTATAGGCGCCTTTATTTGCTTTTGTTTATAATTGGCTTGTGAAAAATTAAGAAGTCATTCAAAATTTTTTTTAGGTACTTAATAAACCGAAGTGGCGACTCCGCACCGGGAAGTGCAGTGTTGGCAGACCCCCCACTAGGTGGTCCGAAGTCATCAAACGAGTCTTAGGAAGCCGCTGGATGCTAGCGGCCTGTGGGAGGTCATGCAAGAGGCCTTCGATTAGTAGTAGACGTCTATCAGTTGAAAGAAAGAAGAAGAAGAAGATTTATAAAAATCCTTAACAAATTATACACTGAAACCTTTCTCATGAATCATCCTGTGTATTGGCGAAAACCGCATGAAAATCCGTTCAGTAGTTTTTGAGTTTAACGCGAACAGACAAAAACACACGGCGAGGGACTTTGTTTTGAAATTATGTAGTGATGATGAAGTGATAAGAATATCAGCAATACAGACAATGATTGATTTCCCTCTTTCCCCTACAACTAATCGTCAAGCTTGTGTATAGATATACGACAATAGTGCAACAGGTTAGATTTGAACCAACGAACTTTCGGTTTTCTGTCTACTTTCTGACCATTGCGAAATCGAGTTATAATAGTCTTGTTTCCCATTCTTTTCAAGTTAAAAACAGGTAGAATATCCCGATTCGAGGTTAGCTTAAGTATATCGTTCACTTCGGAATCTAAGTGGCCATAGATTACCTTGCACCCATTACTGTACGTGCTTCCCGAACGGTACCTTTACTTAGCGCGGAAACGGCGGAATGGCAGTGTGATTGAAAGAAATGGCGGGAAAAATTGCCCGCGTGTTACGGCTCTTGAACAACTCTGCAGTGTGGGGAGCGGTTTAAGCTATATGTTGAAAGGTGTAAAAATTGCTCAATTACTTGGAACTGAAGAAGAATTTTGAGCCTTGGGTGTGCGATTGTCTAAAAATGATTGCATCAGTGTAACGATCGCAATCACCTTTGATTAGCTGAATTTATCGTTCTTGTAGCTTGTTGTTGTTCTTGAAGCTACCGTAAGAATACCAATCTCTTTAAACTTTTCACGAAGAGATACGCGCGAACCGAGTTTATAGATAAATCGAATGGCTCTTTTCTGTAATATAAAAATAGTTTTAATATGAGCTGCTCCTCCCCACAATAAGATTCCATAGGACATTACACTATGGAAGTAGGCAAAGTAGACCAGCCTAGCCGTGTCTACATCGGTAAAGTGTCTGATTTTTCTGACAGCATAGGCAGCTGAGCTGAGTTTACCCGCTAATGTCTCTATGTGAGCGTCCCACTGAAGCTTACTATCCAAGGTCACCCCCAGAAAAACTGTGGAGTTCTCAATTATAAGGTTTTCCCCGTTTATTTTTATTGTTTTGTCAATTTTCTTAACATTTGGTACAATAAATTCTAAACACTTAGTTTTTTTAGCGTTCAAGAGCAAATTATTAACAGTAAACCAACGCGATATCTGAGATAAGGTATTGTTCACATCGTCAAAATTTACTTTGTTCCTGTCAGTTTTGAAAAATTCATACAAAGTAACTAGCCAGATAGTCGGCACTCTTTGCCGAATAGTTGCCGAATACGAAAGTGGCCGAATAGTTGGCATTACCGACTAGTCACCGACAAGTCGGAACATCTCTAATTTTAACCAATAGAGGGAGAGAGTACCAACCGTGGTGATTTTAACCTTTTATCAAGAATAAAAAAAACTTGCTGGCACCTCCGTTAAGATTGACTGTTATGGCTGAAAGTCGTTCAAGAGAAAATGGGATTATGTATTTGTAAAAGAATTTCTCTGTCGATTGTTCTCGTAACCGATCCCCGTGTGTTTACCGGCGTTTAGCGTTTAGGGTGGAGCGGCGGACACCCGACACTGGCTTTTAGCGTGCCCACGCCGCAAACAGTGGGCACAGGTGCTTACGTGAGTATCGCTTCGTGAAATTTCTCGTGATTTCAGAGACAACCTCGATTGTTGTGTTTTCTGACTTGGTGTTGATATGATGGATAACCATCAAGACAAAACAAATGTTTTGTCTTGATGGTTATTTTATATCGATTGCGTCTGTCTCTTATGCACTACGAACAATTAAAAGGGATTGCTTGGGGTAGTGTGCTAAAGTCTTCGAACAGTGCGTGTTGCCAGTGATGACTTACGAATCTGAGACATAGGCGCTAAATAAGGGCCTCATAAGTAGGCTCAGGATCGCTCAGCGGGCGATGGAGAGAGCTATGCTCGGAGTGTCCCTGCGGGATCGAATCATAGAAATGAGGAGATCAGTAGGTGAACCAAAGTCACCGATATAGCTCAGCGAGTGGCGGAAATGGGTGGGGCAAGTAGTTCGAAGAGCTGATGGTCGTTGGGGGTCCCAAGATGCTAGAGTGGCGATCCCGCACTGGGAAGCGCAGTGTTGGCAGACCCCCACCAGGTGGACCGACGACATCAAACGAGTCGCAGGGAGCCGCTGGATTCAGGCGGTGCAAGACCGAGGCCTGTGGAAGTCCATGCAAGAGACCTTTGTCCAGCAGTGGACGTCTATCGGTTGATAAAGAAGAAGAAGAAGAAGCTTGGGGAGGTCCTGCAGATCGAATCAGAAATGAGGAGATCCTTAGACCGCGAAGCTTAGGCTGAGATCTATAGATCGTCCTCTGGCTCTGCTCAAGACTCAAGATAGAGTTAAAATGAGACACAAATACATTTCGACATAAATCTATCTCGTTTTAACTCAGTCTTGAGTCTGAGCTGAGTGAGAGTGCCCTGTATATAGATCTTAACCCTTAGAGTCCTATTAGAGAGGCGACTACACACCAAAAAGCGCAGTGTAAGCAGGCCCCCAATTAGTGGAACGCCGATATCAGAATAATTGCATGGAGCTGCCGAATACAAGCGGCACAAGACCTAAGCATGTAGAAGTCTCTTCAGGAGACCTGTGTCTAGCAGTGAATAGATGTCCACCACTGAATATAGGTTGATAAGGAAGATAAATCTGACTCTTAATGACTACTTGTTTAAAAAGTGCTCTATGGAAAGCGGTATATTTTTTACATACAAGTGTATATAGACTATTGTAGTAAGATGATGTAACTTGTAGTGTATCTATAAAAACCTTATAAAAACTATTGTAGTGATACTTATACCCTGTCCAACTGTTTATTTTCTTTTTGACAGCTCAGTTTCTCAGTAGGCTGTCAAAAAGAGAGTAGAGCTGTCAAAAAGAAAATAAACGGTTGGGCAGGGTATAACTACACTACTGATGATTGTCTTGCATTAAATAATAACACCTAAAGCAGAGCTCCAATCGATTAGAAAAAGATAATTGTCTACCGAATTAATTCTATCCATCACAGTGTGTCATTGATTGAGATTCTATTACAAAAATATACTCGTAAATAAGCCCTTTGTTATTCGACAATCAACAAGATCAACAAGGTAGGGTGAATACCCGATTAACAAAGAAAAATAAAAACTTGTATTAAAAAAAATCACATGTTAGTGTTAGGTAAGTAGGTAGATAATACCTTAGCTAGTTATATGATTATTTACTAATTACAGTTAAATTACTAAGGCCCGCAGAAACGCCGGGTTATCCTTTTAACCCAGAGTTAGCTGCTGCTTTGACAGATTTCGAGATTCTGTCAAAATTACAAATTTATTCCTGGGTTAAACCTAGCCCGGCGTCTCTGCAAGCGAGTCTAATTCAAATGTTAGTAGCCGTTTCATATTTAACCTAATGTTAGTATACGTATTAATTTACGAACTATTGTGTAACTTTTTTTGTAGGTAAGGATCCTTTAATAGAATATGGGCCTCCCCCAGCTTCTGCCATGTAGGTCTATCCTGTGCAGACTCTAACCATCGTTTTCCAGCTGTAGGTATTAAATAATCACGTCTAGTTCTATACATTCATTTTATTTTTTCTTTATCCATCATTTTTGTGATACTATCGTATTACGGCACTTGCAAAGGCATTTTGTGCGAAAGAATAAATTGATACACCTATACTTATACTAGTGGTTCGCCCCGAACTGAGACCTTGCGGTATCCCATAATTCCCATAAGGTAGTTTTAACTATATTATATTGTAATTAAAACGCGCCGAATCTGATGACGTCAATCGTCATCTGCTTTCGTGGATGGGATGCATATTTACAATATTAAAGACAGCGCCATCTAGTAACAGTATAGTGAAGTTTTGTTAAAAACATTGATGCCCATTAAAACTCAAATAATTTCGTTTCTTTATAATATTTATCTAATCTTAGTATTTGTTGTTCAAGTACAGAATATAACTCAAATTATGTGTAAGTTTCAAGTTTTAAAACAAAGTGGTTTTAGAAATCTAGCCTCGAATACAATCTCCACTTTGAAAGCCCCCATTTCGTATGGGAGCCCCCCTGAAATAAAGATTTTTATAACTTTTTAAGCCATTTTCGGCTGGAGGCCATCGGTTTCATATCATATCTTTTTTTTTTTTTTTTTTAAATCTTATTTATTTTTAAGGGGCTTTTATAGGTGACCTATATGTCAGCCCCATCGGTACACACAATTTACAAATGATTATAATTAAATCAACTATAATTAAATCTAAAACTATACCAATTTGAGAGAATCACTAACAAATCTTATACAAATCAATACTTTAAGAGCCGAAATGCTCAACGGTTTACTAAAAACAGAGTTAAAAGTACCAGTATTCATAAAATTTAAATTAAGTTCATACATTAGTGTTTCTCTCAAATTTTGGTTCCGCCAATGGCAAGTGTGAAACATAACTTGCGCTTCTTGTTCTTACTATACATTACAAAATATATTAAAGATGTTATTCAAAATGTCACTACCCTTTATTAAATCAAACACTAGCATTTTAATTTCGTCCATAATGACTTTAAAAATCAATTTAATTTTATCCTCAAAGCTTGTTTGTGAGAAGCATACCTCTTTAATTTTCAATAACAATCTTGCAAAATCAACTCTTTTACGTTTTTTCTCGTGATCGTTATGCTCTCCTTGTTGTCTCTCTCTTTCAATATTTTCAGTCATAAATTCATCATCAAAAAATGTTGTGCCTTCTATTTTAGGACTTTTTTTCTTCCTTCTTTTAACTTTATGTGACTCGGTTAATGCCTTTTCAATGTTCTCCTCTTCCTTTTCACTATTTGTTGACACCTCTTTATTTTCATTATGAATTTCAGCTTCAGTAACTAAAACATCTCTGTACGTCTTATTAGAATTTCTTTCATTATAATTAGCGTTATTATTTTTAATTGCATCATTTACCTCATTACTCTTGTCACGCTGTAGTCTATCATTTGGATTCCTTTTTTTGTAGTAAATAAGTAGAGCCTTTCTATATGTACAGTTTTCCTGACACATAATCTTTCTGATTTCCTTCTCTTTATGAAATACAGGACAGGTCATCCTGTCAAGGGCCATATGATTCCCATTACAGTTAATGCAAGTATATACTTTGGTCTCACAATTAGAGTGTTGTTTTCCACATTTTGGGCATAATACCTTCTTTCCTGGACAAAACTTCTTAGAATGACCATAGCGCCAACAAGAGGAGCACTGTGAGACAGGAAATGTGAATGGTTCTACCTTAAATCTGCACCCGTATATAAGTATATACGAGGGTAAGATAGAACTCTTAAAACACACCCTAACTGACTCACTCTCAACCCAATCACCACTTTCCTTAAATCTCTTTAACCTTTTAATAGATAATATTTCATATTCGCTTTCAAAACTTTCCACCATTTCTTCCTCTTTAACATCCAAATCTATATTTCTTACTATACCAAATATCATTTGCAACTCCTGTGTTAATTGACATCTATAATCGGAATCAGCAAACCTTTTATTTGTAAGAAGCTTATTAGCATTTTCCTTGTCACCAAACTCTATCAAAATTTTATACGGACTTTTATATTTAACATTCAAAATGCTTTGTATATTTTCTGCTCGTAATAGTTTTGCTAATGCCATTTGTTTGGGCAAAATTTCCTTAGACGTAACACTCACTTCTATTTTCTCGTTTTCTTGTGTTTGTTTCAACATTTCGATATCATCGTTATATCATATCTAAAATTGAAGTAATTACGTTCAGTAATTCAGAAGTTATAAGGCTGTGACAGACGGACGGACGGACAAGTGCAAATCGCTCTAGTAAACTCAGAGACCTTCGCTTCGCTCGGTCGATTATACCTATGTATACTCGCAAAGCAGACTTAGGTAACAAACTCCAAGGGAGTGACCAACCTCTGAAATATATTGAGCAGTGACGTTGGAACAAAGTGGATGCGGCGTGGGGAAGAAGTCACCAAAAGCACCTAGTCCCTAGGTTATTTTTGTAAATATTTTATTTATTACTTGTGTCGTAGTGAAATAATATTTGTTTTGTGAAATAAATGACCATTCAAAAGAACATTTAAAATAGTACTTATTTTAAGATATTATTATTATGTATTAGATAATTAAAATACTGTAAGATTTAAAATACTCAAGATTTTGACTTAACAACTTACTAACAATTCAACAACATAACATTGATTCGGTCAACGTAAGTAGTTTTAAGTAGAATAACAATTGTTATCTTGAAAATCGCGAGGAAATATGAGAGATCTTCTGTGCGAAGTATACGAATTTGCGTCGGGCCAGCGTAGTGGACTATAGCTTATAACCCTTCTCTGAGAGACCTGCGCGCAGTAGTGAGCCTTTAATAGATCACTCATCATCATCTCCTTGTTCTTGTCCCACGCTATGTGGGGTCGGCACATGTTTTGTAAGCCATGTTGTAAGTGATTCGGCATGAAATTTTACGATCGGCCGCCTGCCTCAACCGTCAACCCCCTTTGAGAATGCTTTTGTTGGTGGAAAAGATAGAACCACCTTTCGGTTCATTACGGTAGTGCTGGAATCCCCCTTTTTTTAAATCTCCAGACTCGAGCGCCAGGCCTCGAACTGTGGACTGTCTTCTTCGACTAAGCGTTAGCCCACTAGGTGGGGTCCGCTTTCCGGCATGCTCTAGCCCACTTTGCCCGGTCTTCTGCATCCGATTTTCGTAATTTATTGGCTCTCAGATCAGCACTCACAATATCCAGCCAGCGCTTTTTTGGACGGCCGCGAGGCTTAGCTCCAGGGACGGCAGACATCTGTTACCGACGTAGCTTTGTGGTTTCCGGGCCACAAGACCGTTCCATCTTAGACGGGCTTCTTGCAACTTGTTTCCGATGTCACGGACACTGAGAACTGTGGACTGTACCCTACTTTAATAGATCACTGATGATGATATATTTTTTTTCTTTTTACATTCTTCTTGTGTCAGGTCCATGTTAGTGTTGCGGTGAGGCGGTCGGTAATTGGAGCTATCAGAGAGCGGCAGGCCATAAAGAGGTGAGGCGAGCCGCGTCCATCGACCGGCAACCTGCGCCGCTCGCGACGGTGAAGGAAAACCGTGCGGGAAACATAACTAATTTTTTTATTTTTTATAAAAGAACTAGCTGATGCCCGCGACTTCGTCTGCGTGGATTTAGTTCATAACATCCCGCGGGAAATCTTTGTCACCCTCCAGGTTCTGAACTATACCTATCCAATAAATCACGTCAATCCGTAGCTTTGTAGCAGGAAACATTTGATCGTCTTGCTCGCGGCATTGTTAATGATGATTCAAAGAGAAAACATATTACTGATGATATTATCAATTACGTTAAACTATAATTTTTATAATTGTTTTTACCATAATTTTCTACCATAATTAACCAAATACAAAATTACGTTTAGCTGTCATTTATCTACGTTTTGTTCTTCCACTGTCATTTTCGTTTTTTTATTCCATGTCAGATGCATTTTTGTTATACCAGGTTTTATATTGACTTGACGGAAACGCGGTCGAACGGGATAAAAAGTATCCTATGTCCGTCTCCTGGTTCTAAGCTACCTCTCCACCAATTTTGAGAGAAATCGGTTCATCCATTCTTGAGTTATAAATAGTGTAACTAACACCACTTTCTTTTATATATATAGATATCAACCAAGTTGAACTTGACTAATATTCTCCTCTCCCCTCCAAATAAGCGGAAAGCTTGTGCCAGGAGTGGGTACGACAATAGTGCAACAGGTGGGATTCGAACCTGCGACCTTTCAGTTTTCAGTCCGCACCTTTAACCGTTGGGCTATTGAGGCTTCAAGAAATTAAAAGTATTAATAATGTCCAAGGAAGGAAGTTAAGGTTAAAGGAAGCAGTGATAGCCTAGTGGTTAGTACTGCGGTCTCCTGTTCGAGGGAGTCGCAGGTTCGAGCCCAGGACGTACCGCTGGCTTTTCTAAGTTAAGGGTGTTTAAGAAATTAAATGTCACAAGCTTCAACCGTGAAGGATAACATCGTGAGGAAACCTGCACACCTGAGAGTTCTTCATAATGTTCTCGAAGTTGTGTGAAGTCTGCCAATTTGCATTAGGCCAGCGTGGTGGACTATGTATGGCCTATAAGTGTGCCTTTAACCCATCTCTGAGAGGAGACCTGTGCTCAGTAGTGAGCCGTTGATGGGTTGCTGATGATGATGATGATGATGTCCAAGATGGCCGATCTCCACAGAGGTTAACGGTCTACTCGGGAGATATTATAGTGCACAAATGTATGCACTAACACAGGTGCGCTCTCTATTCCCTCACTCTTATAGTCTGATGGGACGCAAATCTGATACGACAGGGAGACATCAGGCGCGGGGTCGAAAGCTTTACGGTCTGCACTGGGGTTACACTCCGCCAACTTCCTAACTCCAGGCTACAGTACCTACTGAGAATTTCTTGACAGAAAACCCCAATATTTACCTGTATTATATTTTTAGACCCGACTCTGGAATCGAACCATGGACCTCGTGATCCGCAGTCGAATATGCTGACCACTAAATCAACGAGGCAGTTACTTAAAAAGAAATTAAATGTATCTGAAGATTACAATAGCCCAACGGTTAAAGGTACGGGCTAAGAAACTGATAAAAAGCTCATATTTTTTACTACTTGTAGGTAAGATTCTTTTGATTTAAGAAGGATACAATTTAATATAAAAAAATCTTTTTAAAAACTGACTTCAAAAACCCGCACCACTACAAAGTATATTATAATTTATTGTAGATTTTTAAAAACCCTTCAACCGATTTCGATAAAATTTAAATGGAAAGAATACCCTTTCAAACAAAAAAGAATTTTCCAAATCGGTTCAGACGGTGAACATAATATTATGTACATAAAAAAAACATTCCGATGAATTAACCTCCTCCTTTTCTGAAGTTGGTTAAAAAGTTTTAAAACTGTAACCCAGTTACGGAAAATTGGGTATAACATCCGTCATTTTGATTATCTTCGCCTAGCCTGTCACCGGGTCATAATAACTAGTCGATTGACCTCATTCATCAAATTCGACTCAGTAACTTAGGAGCTACGGTGGAACATTCGTAAACAGTTACATACTTAGACTGCTAAAATCATAACACTACCTTTTGGGTCTACCGCAGTCCAGTAAAAATTAAACAGTTTGGTAACGTTTCATTACAAATTAAGTCAACGTTTTTATTTCTTCAACATAAAATGTTGAACAAGAGCCTTCGCTACAACCTGAAAGACATACGATGGGGAACTTTACACCCCACGATTATAATATTACCTTCTTACGGCTCAATCACTGAATCGACCTTGACACAATCGCCGGGTCACTCATAGGCACAGGTCTCCTTTCAAATGAGAAGGCTTTAGGCCATATTCTACCACGCTGGCCAATTGCGGGTTTGGCAGACTTTATACGGCGTTGAGAACATTATGGAGAACTCTCAGGTATGCAGGTTTCCTCACGGTTTTCCTTCAACGTTAAAGCAGATGATATTTAATTACGTAAAACACATATAACTCAAAAAAGGGATGCGTGCCTCGGACCGAACAATCACCTGGCTGAATGTCTAAAACACTCTGGTATCGCCGCTTTGTTTGTATGGACTCGCGGAATACTATGATAGAAAAGGTAAGTTCTTATAATTTAGCCCCTAAGCTATAGTAGAATCGATTGGATTAAAGAAGATAATATAATAAGATCAGTGAAGAAGTCCATAAGAAGAGGTTATAGGAACACTGACTTAAGGACTCCGTAATCGACTAAATCATGCTTGTCATGTTTTTTTTAATTTTTGTTAGTAAGTACAGCTTGATGTAAGCTGTTGTGTTATTGTCCACCAATTCGCATTGGGCCAGCGTGGTGGACTATGGCCTATAACCCTTCTCTGAGAGGAGACCTGCGCTCAGTAGTGAGCCGTTGATTGGTTGTTGATTTGTTGCTGATGTTGATTTGATTTACCGGGATAAAAAGTAGCCTGTGACACTCTCCAGGTCCTCAACTATACCCATGTAAAAATCACGTCGATCCACATCTCTGTTGCAGCGTGATTGAAGAACAAACAAAGTGTGGATAAGATAAATAAATCGTGATCGTGTCGTACCCCGATAAACGTCCCTGGTCACTGGCGCATTTCTAAATCAAAACACGGCCCGTTACCCCGGAGAGTGACTTGCGGAAAATTGGAAAACGAAACAAGGTGAAAAATATTATTAAGTGAGGCGCTCACCGCCGCGCGCGCCCCCGGGAGAAGTGCGCTGCTCTTTATGATGCTGAGATGTTGTTTGAAGCTTTGAGAAGTTCTATTACAATGGGCTTTTAACCGACCTCAATAAAAGGAGGAGGTTCTCAATTCGTCGAAATCTTTTTATTTTTTATGTATGTTCACCGATTACTCGAAGACGTGTGAACCTACTTGAAAAATTCTTTTTTTGTTTCAAAGGACATACTTTCCAGGTGGTCCCATTTAAATTTTATCCAAATCGGTTTAGGGGTTTTTAAAAAATCTACAATAAATTATGTATATACTTTGTAGTTGTGCGGGCGTTTGAAGTTAGTTTTTAAAAACATTTTTTTATATTAAATTATAATTCTGAGAGGAGACCTAGTGTCCCATTAGGATTTAGGCTAGCGAGGGGTTGATGTAATGACATTGACAATAGTAGGTAACTAATCCACTGTACTCTATAATTATTATTAATCTATGATAAATACTGGACTGGTTGTTAATGACAGCTAAAATTATTATATATCAATTTGCAGCGTCACATTTGACGTACGAATGTCTCTGAAATTAAATAATACAGGGATGCAGGAAGTACCATAAAGTATCAACTATCAGTTGTCAACGAGTGCCCTCACTTACTTTAGTTCCTTGGACACTCGTAACTGTTTACAGCGCCAAAATGGCGTCAATCAAGTGGGTCCAATAAAATATGACAACAGCCTGTCCAGTATTAATCATAGATTAAATAAAAAATCTTCCGGTTAACAGCCGTACGCAAGCCGATTGCGCCACGGAGGCCATGCACAACTTATTGAAATTATTATATAAGATTCTTAGGCCAAATCTTACGCTTTTTTCATAACGTTACGGACGTTTTTTGCCGGCTAGGGTCCCTCAGCAACGCGCCATAGGGAAGTTCGTTCCAAAAAGGTCACTGGTCTGTGATGCGCTCGCAGTCAAACGCTCTATATTGTCTGCAACAAAAATGAAAAGAAATCAAAGCCCTAACCTCTAAAAGCCGTTTTATTGTCGCTGCTCTCTCGCCGAAACAAAAATACCGTGGAGCATTACCTTAAACCGCCCCATTCGGAAGGTACATCCGTTCATTGACAGTCAATTGAGCCTACAAATCGCTCTGCGACGCCTTAACGACAGCCTTTTAGAGGTAGGGGCCCGTACATTAGCCGCACGACCTTTGCTTATTGCCTGACAACACGATTTAGAGTACAAATGACTGGGTGCCTACTCGCTTTATCCCTTATTTTTATTTGCAGCTTTTCTTATATGACTAAACCTACAAAACAGAGCTTGACAAACAAGAAAAATACTTTTTGTCATACCTATTCGAAAAATGAAAATTGGCTTTAGAGGATAGCGAGAACCAAATTCAATTTTGTTCCTACGGGAATTTAAGCTTTCTCTCATCTGATTGGTCCGCGTTCGTGCTTTAATATGTGTTTATTACTAATTAACCATAGAGGTCGAACGCATAATGTATGAAGAATGCTATGAAGAAGCTACTGGCCGGTTTAGTTTTAGCGGCAATTTGCGCTGAAATCATGTGCAGTGTGCATTCATTTTTCTATTTTTCATTTCTTTTTTCTCAGAAATTTTCACGCTAGTCTTCTAGTTAGTAAGTTATTGCAATTTATACTAATTAAAAAAGAGTTCGAGTAGTTTTTCTCATAGGTAGTGATGAAAAATAGTGTGTGTCAAAGTAGGTATTTTGTTCTCGGATGGCGTTAAAATAACGCCCTCGAGGAACAAAATATCATTTTGGCCCCTTGTAACACAAATAGAACTGTAAACCGACTACGGAAAATTGGATGTTAGATCCGACATATTATTGACTAGATGATGCCCGCGACTTCGTCTTTGGTTGGATTAAGGTTTTTTTAATTCCCGCGGGAACTCCTTAATTTTCCGGGATAAAATGCAGGATTAGCCTATCCGTTAATCCTGGGTATAAGCTATCACTATTTCAAATTTCAGCCAAATCGGTTCATTCGTTGTGGCGTAAAAGAGTAACAAGCATCCGTCCATCCATGCATACAATATTACATCCATGAATACATGCATAATATATTAGTAGGATTTTGATCATTTAAAAATAAAGTAAAGTCAAGTTGGAAAAGTAATACTTAATACAATTACAGGTCGTAGGTGTATGAAATGTTTGTGAAAGCGAGTCAAAAAATGATATTTTCCAGCCATTGTCCACTTTGTCGCCGCCTGACCCCACTTGGTATAATCTAATATTGCCCCTCGGCTTTGGCCAACATTATGACAAGCAATACCAATGTTAGGAATCTGTCAAGAAAGTATTTAACTTGGATAAAATTGGCTTATTACCTACTAAAAAATTGTATTTGTTAAAGGGAATAATTGTTTACATAATTCAAGTTAAAAAAAAATTGGTTATCTGTAAGGTCGGTTTACGGACGATAGTTTTACGTGATAATGTCATAAAGAAACATTGATGAACAATTGCATACTTTTATGAATTGAATTGAATTATTATCACTGAATTATCATTATTTTGTATAATACATAGAAGGAGTCAATTGAAAATTACAATTTTTTCGATAAGTTGACATTTATAAGACAACGCTTAGGCTGATCGTGCCTCTCTATCGCTTGTTCCGCGCTCTCGCTTGCACGCTCAGGCTCAGGCGGAACGTGACAATATTTCGTGCGTGCAGTCGGTGTTTATCGATATACAAGACGTTATCATAATAAATTTTATAGTATTATAATAAATAAATGCTTAAAAATAAAGTTGCTTTAAAAAATTAAAGAGCATTTTTCAACTTACATCTTCGTGAATAGAACTTCAAAAACCGAAAACATAAAATGTCATCGTGATACAAACATTGGCGCCAACGTTGGCACCGGTTGGCGCAAACACTGGTCAGCATAACTCATATCCTATAAACACATGAGACGCGAAGGGGCGAAGACGCAGGTAACTTGGAGGAAAATCTAATTTAGCAAATTGAATTACATCGTCCACCAGCCCCCGGATATATTTCTGGGAAAAGTGCTCTTTGTGACATGTTATTGAATGGAATCTTGATGGATACCCGGACAATTTTCGTCAACGACCGTAATGGATACGGCGTAAGGTAAAGTACCTACTCGTATACTGCCTATCGTTGGTCTAGTGGTCAGCTTGTTTGACTGCGGAGGACGAGGTCCCGGGTTCGATTTCCGGGTCGGGCCGTTAAAAAAAAATCGGCCAAGTGCGAGTCGGGCCTCGCTCTTTTAGGGTTCCGTTAAAAAAATTAAATAAAAATATTTCCATGTACTCATGGAAATATTTTAATTTAATTTAATTTTATTATTTGTTGTTATAGCGGCAATAGAAATACATAAGATGTGAAAATTTCATCTGTCTATCTATTACGGTTTACGAGATACAGCCCACTGACAGACGGACGGACGGACGGACGGACGGACGGACAGCGTAGGCTTAGTAATAGGGTCCCGTTTGTACTCTTTGGGTACGGAACCCTAAAAAGTATTGGGTTTTCAGCCAAAGAAATTCTCAGTACTGGCCCGGAGTTAGGAAGTTGGCGGTGAGTCACCCCCGTGCCTCGGAGAGCACGTAAAGCCGTCGGTACTGCGCCTGATCTCTCTCCGGTCGTGTCGGATTTCCGTCCCATCGGACTATGAGAGTGAGGGAATAGAGAGTGCACCTGTGTTTGCGCACACACTTGTGCACTATAATATCTCCCGCGCAGATGGCTGACCTCTAAGGAGGTTGGCCGCCGTGATCGGATTCGGTCGGGAGGACATCATTGTTAGAATTGGTCTTCTTCGTCATAGCATGTTAATTGTTCTAAGTGAGTTGTGGGATTGTCTAAAAGTTATTATGTTAATTGTTCTAAGTGAGTTGTGGGATTGTCTAAAAGTTATTATGTTAATTGTTCTAAGTGAGTTGTGGGATTGTCTAAAAGTTATTATGTTAATTGTTCTAAGTGAGTTGTGGGATTGTCTAAAAGTTATTATGTTAATTGTTCTAAGTGAGTTGTGGGATTGTCTAAAAGTTATTATGTTAATTGTTCTAAGTGAGTTGTGGGATTGTCTAAAAGTTATTATGTTAATTGTTCTAAGTGAGTTGTGGGATTGTCTAAAAGTTATTATGTTAATTGTTCTAAGTGAGTTGTGGGATTGTCTAAAAGTTATTATGTTAATTGTTCTAAGTGAGTTGTGGGATTGTCTAAAAGTTATTATGTTAATTGTTCTAAGTGAGTTGTGGGATTGTCTAAAAGTTATTATGTTAATTGTTCTAAGTGAGTTGTGGGATTGTCTAAAAGTTATTATGTTAATTGTTCTAAGTGAGTTGTGGGATTGTCTAAAAGTTATTATGTTAATTGTTCTAAGTGAGTTGTGGGATTGTCTAAAAGTTATTATGTTAATTGTTCTAAGTGAGTTGTGGGATTGTCTAAAAGTTATTATGTTAATTGTTCTAAGTGAGTTGTGGGATTGTCTAAAAGTTATTATGTTAATTGTTCTAAGTGAGTTGTGGGATTGTCTAAAAGTTATTAGCTACAGTGTTGCGGTCGCAAAAACGTGCGACTGGTTGGATTTATCGTGTTCTCGTACTGAATAGGTAATCTTTCTGTATTCAGTCCGTTCTCGAATCGAAAACCTGACGTAGTCAAATATGGTCGAGCGAAGCAACGGCTGGATCATGCGTCATGCTCGTGAACGGGTGCCGCCTGCGGGAATCGGTCTACTTTCTGTCTGCCGGCTCTGCCCGTCTTAAAATGAATTGAATTGTAGTACGTTTTTTGGAACTTCCCCTCATTGTGGAAATATTATATTCTATTCTAACAATGTTGCATGGGTTAAATCGCCTTGGCATCCAGCTGCCCACAAGATAGTATAAAAAACTTATTACAATTGCTTCATAATAATATCGTAAAACGATTATTTTGAAAAGAACAACTGCTGAGTTTCTTGCCGGCTCTTCTCAGCAGAATCCGCTTTCCGAACCGGTGGTAGAGTCATGACGTGTCATAAGAGCCACAGGTTGGCCTACGTGAAATAAATAATTTTATGAGTCTCTTAAGCTTAAGCGACATTTACCTAATCTAAGCAGCATCTGTTTCATTGGGAACATTGATTGAATTGGATATTGGATGATAAAAAATAGATGAAGGTTTTTAACGCTTGCTTTAGAAGAAAAAATCACAAAAGTTTTCTGAACTTCACAAAAACCAAAAGATGTATTCAGTCTCAAAATCAGACATTGACTAGTATTTTTAAAAGCTTTATATTATCTTGCAATGCATGTATGTACTTATGTAGGTATGTTTGTTTAGCTCAAATCTTGCAAGATGAATTAAACCACTTCCCGGTTTCTGATTGAGCTGAAACTTTGCATGTGTATAATTATGTAAATCTGATGACAAATATTGTGACCTGGAGCTGATCTGATAATGGAGGCCGAAGGTGGCTATGGAAACTGTAATAAAGCGATGTAACCTCACCGAGTTGGGCTCGCTTGATTCGTCTTGACAAGTACTCTTATCCTAGATGATATCCAGGGTCTGATGATGTAGATACTAAATAAAGCTTGTTTTTAAAAAATATTTTTTTTATTTACACTTGTAGCTATTCAAAAACACTTTTTGCACAATATACAGGACATAAAACGATTCAATTTGAATACAGAACACCGCGTCCGAGCGTTTTTGTCTAAATTCGAGCACGACCCCGCGCCTCGGGGGAGAGGGGACGCGGTTACAGCAGTTAAAAGTAAGAGACGCCACGTGAGTTAACTACAATTTATATGTAAATCAGACGCGGGCTGAGCAGGCTAAGAGAGTACCGTCAAAATTGTCTCGTTTAAGGCCGCCTAAGTGAAATTGAAATGTTCCAAGATTGGGCATAGATTTCATCCCAGTAACTCTCTACATCATTATCATCATCATCAATGGCCTATAACAGTCCACTGCTGGACTAAAGGCCTCTCCCAAGGGGAGGGTTTGCCCATAATCACCACGCGGGGCAGACGGGGATCGCAGTAGATGGTAGTAGTAGCACAGAGGAACGCTGCTGCCCGTTCTCCGTTATATTCCCTTAGTCGCCTCGTACGACACCCGCGGGAAGAGGAGGGGTGGTGACAACTGTATTCTGATCTGCCGTCACCACACGTAACTCTACATAACGTAAAAAACCCACAGTTTAGGTGCGCAGTTCCGTGCAGCATCACGATTGAAGAGTTGACCTGGAGTTCAATTCCGTTGTCTAAACTCGGAACCTACAATGTCAGTTAATATAGATTTTAGTTTAGATTTCCATTATCATCATCATTATCAACCCATCAACGGCTCACTACTGAGCGCAGGTCTCCTCTCAGAGGAGGGTTATAGGCCACAGTCCACCACGCTGGCCCAATTTAGCGGACTTCACACACTTTCGAAAACATTATGGAGATCTCTCAGGTGTGCAGGTTTCCTCACGATGTTTTGATTCTCCGTTGAAGCATGTGATATTTAATTTCTTAAACGCACTTAACTTTAGTTTAGATTTTAGTGAGACTTAAATCTTTATTCAGAATTTTCAGGCATGCAGGTTTCCTCACTATGTTTTCTTTCACTGTCAAGGCAGATTTACATTGGGTCAGTTACTGACTTCAAATTCGAGGCAAGTCAGCGTGGATTCAATACTGCCATCGTGTAAAATAATTTGAAGTCAGTACAAATTAATTTACACGATGGCAGTATTGACTCAGCGCTGATTTGCTTCGAATATGAAATCAGTGACTGGCCCAATGTAAATTTGATTTAAAGCAAGTGATTTGAATGTTTATTAGTTGCATAAATCCGAAAAGTTAGAGATGCGTAGCCAAGTGCAGGCTCAGGCTCAGGGTCACTCAGCGAGCGATGGAGAGAGCTATGCTTGGGGTATCCCTGCGAGATCAAATCAGAAATGAAGAGATCCGCAGGAGAACCAAAGTCACCGACATAGCTCAGCGAGTTGCGAAACTGAAGTGGAAATGGGTGGGGCACATAGTTCGAATAGCTGTTGCTCGTTGGGGTCCCAAGATGCTGGAGTAGCGACCCCGCACCGTGCACCGACCGTGTTGGGAGACCCCCCACTAGGTGGACCGACGACATCAAACGAGTCGCAGGGAGCCGCTGGATTCAGGCGGCGCAAGACCGAAACCTGTGGAGGTCCATGCAGGAGACCTATGTCCAGCAGTGGACATCTAAAGGTTGATAAAGAAGATGAAGACAAGTGCATGGAAATTAACTGAAGTTCATGAATATGAACATATCGGGCGATAGTTTGCCTAAGAAAAAATTAATGGATCACTTTTAATTTGTCCTTATACGGGTAATTCTTCTTACTATTATTAATGTAAATATTATTCACTAATTGACTGTCTCATATAAGTACCATAAGTATCATAATATAGTTTGTTCATTTATTTTCTTGTTATAGTTTTTCTTGTTAGTTATGTTATGTATAGTTTGTTCATTTTTAGGGTTCCGTACCCAAAGGGTACCAACGGGACCCTATTACTAAGCCTACGCTGTCCGTCCGTCCGTCCGTCCGTCCGTCCGTCCGTCCGTCCGTCTGTCAGCGGGCTGTATCTCGTAAACCGTAATAGATAAATAGATGAAATTTTCACATATTATGTATTTAAATTAAATTAAAAAAATTAAATTAAAATGTTTCCATGGGTACATGAAAATATTTTTATTTAATTTTTTTTAACGGAACCCTAAAAGAGCGAGGCCCGACTCGCACTTGGCCGATTTTTTTTCTCTAAGTAGTTTTAAGCATGTTGTGGCAACCTGTAAGTGGGTCTACATTACTGCTCATTTTCTCTTCTCTTGTATTTTTTAGTTTCTAATGTTTTTTCTGTAGCCTGTTGGTTGTCCTTAATTTAAATAAATAATTACGTTCCCTCAAATATGGTTGAGCGAAGCAATGGCTGGGTCATGCGTCATGCTCGTGAACGGGTGCCATCGGCGGGAATGGGGCTACTTTATGTCTGCCCATCTTAATATAGAAGTTAGTCGGTATGCATTTTTGGAACTTCCCTCATTGTGGAAACACTGCATTCTAATAAAAAAAAATGAAATCAAAAAAATGAATGAAAAATCTATTCTAATTTAAAAAAAAATGAAACTAGCTCTTCGACTATGGATGCGGGTCGCGTCAGTCTCCAGAGACGAATCTAATTGCATTTTCGCTGAGGTGAGCTCAGCTCACTTCACTTACTTTTTACTGCCATCTGCGGCAGATAATCAGGTAATTCCCCTTGTCTACGAGCTGTAAGCTTTACTCTCTTTCTTTTCTTCTTTATCAACCTATAGACGTCCACTGCTGGACAAAGGCCTCCTGCATGGACCTCCACCGGCATCGGTCTCCCTGCGACTCGTTTGATGTCATCGGTCCACCTAGTGGGGGGTCTGCCAACACTGCGCTTCCCGGTGCGGGGTCGCCACTCCAGCACCTTGGGACCCCAACGACCAACTTTATGCAAAGTATATCTAGCAACATACCTTGTAAAAGTGAGCTATGGTAAGTACTACCTACTATAATTATGAATTAATTTTATATCAATTATAAAAATATGCACTGTGTGCAACATAACTATGCTATGTTGATGTATGTTAATAATTTGCTCCTGAACGCCAAAAAAACTAAGTGTTTAGAATTTATTGTACCTAATGTAAAGAAAATTGATAAATCAATAAAATTAAACGGAGATAACCTAAAAATTGAGAACTCCACTGTTTTTCTGGGGGTGACCTTGGATAGTAAGCTTCAGTGGGACGCTCACATTGAGACATTAGCGGGTAAACTCAGCTCAGCTGCCTATGCTGTCAGAAAAATCAGACAGTTTACCGATGTGGAAACGGCTAGGCTTCTCTACTTCGCCTACTTCCATAGTGTAATGTCCTATGGAATCTTATTGTGGGGCGGAGCAGCTAATATTGAAACTATTTTTAAATTGCAGAAAAGAGCCGTTCGATCTATCTATAAACTCGGTTCGCGCGTATCTCTTCGTGAAAAGTTTAAAGAGATTGGGATACTTACAGTAGCTTCACAGTACATTTATAATAATATAGTCTTTGTGAGACAAAATATTCATCTGTATAAACAAAGGGGCGATGCACACAATCGTCTTATTAGAAATCGTCATAAACTAGAAATACCATCATGTCGCCTGCGTAAAGTGCAAAAATCCTTTGTGGGGTTGAGCGTACGCTTATATAATCTGATTCCGAAGGAATTGCTAGATTTGCCACTGCACAAATTTAAAGAATGCGTAAAAACTCACTTACTGAGTCGCGGTTATTACAAAGTTAATGACTTTCTTAATGATAAAGTTGCATGGGATCTTGAAAAGAGTATTTGAATAGTAATAGTACTGTATTAGATTAGATAAATTCGATGTCTTGACATGGGTAGTCGAGTATGTCACACTCTCTTTAACGTTTCTGTAGGTGGTGTCGTGTGGTGCGGGTTGTTACGTTCCCTCAAATATGGTCGAGCGAAGCAATGGCTGGATCATGCGTCATGCTCGTGAACGGGTGCCACCGTCGGAAGCGGGGCTGCTGGTATGCCAGTCTTGACATGTATTGAATATTGTACTTAAGTATTTTTGGAGTTGTTCTCCAAATATTATATCATCGTATTGTTGGAAATATTCTATTCTAACAAGTTGCATGGGGTAAATCGGCATGGCATCCAGCTGCCCACAAGATATTATAAAAAGTTATTAAAATGTAAATACATATTAAAAAACCTTACCTACAAAAAATATTGTAAAATGTGTAATTTTGAAAAGAGCAACTGCTGAGTTTCTTGCCGGTTCTTCTCAGCAGAATCCGCTTTCCGAACCGGTGGTAGAGTCATGACTTGTCATAAGCGCCACAGGTTGGCCTACATGAAATAAATGATTTTGAATTTGAATTTGAATTTGAATATGTAAGCAAGCAAAACTGAAAGGAATTGTTGTAAATTTCAGGTATTTAACTATATACTCGTACTCCAAACACACAAGCTTTGAGCTTAGTAGTTGGACTTCGTCAGCGTGGATTTAGTTTTTAAAATCCATCGGGAACTCTTTGATTTACCTGGATACAAAGTACTCTGCAGCACTCTGCAGGTCCTCAACTATACCCATATGCAAAAAATTACGTCGATCCGTAGCTCTGTTGCGGCGTGATTGAAGGAAAAACCAACAAACAAATACACTTTCGCATTAATAATAATAGTAGAATATTCATACTTTATGTTAATCTGATGACAAACGAAACTGGGCGCCTAGTATTTATATATATAAATACTAATTAAAATGACAATTTCTACATAATGCAGTAGTTAAGATACATTTTTTATCGTCATAAATTTTAATCCTAGCCCGTCATATAACTATCCCGGAAAGAGGAAACAAAAACGGGACTGTGTCAGAATGTAGTGGACGCGGATCCGGGATTACGGGCCTAAGCGGATAGTTGTGACACATGCCACCATGGTATCAACCCGCGGGACATGGGATTGTCCGACTGACTCGACAAATAATGCTGTCCGTTGACCTATTCTTTGTACTCGACTAGGGAAAGGCTAAACAGAAGGGTTTGATATAGGGATTTTGATACTAGAACTAAAATACGCTTAGTTACGAATGAATTAAATTTTTGTTTAGGTAGGTGTAGATAATCCGTACTAATAATAAAAATCAGCCAAGCGCGAGTCGGGACTCACTATTTAAGGATTCCCTACATATGACCCAATCACTATTGTCAAAACTAGATATCTACTCTAGTTATTAGATAGTACTAAATTAGCATTTATGGGGAAAAAATGCTAGTTTGTTTTGGTTTAATTAATTAATTAATTAATTTCCCTAATTTTTTATAACTTATAAGTTATAAAAAATTATTGAAAGGTTCCACATGTAGAAATTGTTTAAAATAAAATTGAAAATGGACTATTCGGTCTGTCGAGCTGGGATTCGAACCATCGACCTTTGGCTGTTATGCGACTGCAGAAGCCACAAGGCTACGGAGACCCATTATTGTACCGCGAAAATACCGAACACAATGCCAAATTAATTAATCGAAAGGAACTACGTTCCATCCGGGTGTCCCTTGACACCTCTCAAGTTTTTTTTTGTTTGGAACTTCCCCTCATTGTGGAAATATTATATTTAATTGTAACAAATTTCTTGCATGGGTTAAGTCGGCTTGGCATCCAGCTGCCCATAAGATAGTATAAAACACTTATTACAATGTAATAGCTTCATAATAATATTGTTTTGAAAAGAGCAACTGCTGAGTTTCTTGCCGGCTCTTCTCAGCAGAATTCGCTTTCCGAACCGGTGGTCATAAGAGCCACAGGTTGGCCTACGTGAAATAAATTTTTTTTTTTTTTTAAGGCTGAACGTAGTATTTGATATATTGTGAACTGTACAAAAACTTGTTGAAGACCTGGAAAGTGACTTGCTCCTTAAACCGGAAATATAAAAGGTTCCCGCGGGATTTTTAAAACCCAACACCACGCGGACGGTGTGACGGGTAAAAGCTAGTATTGAATAAATTAGTTTTTTAATAAAATCTAAATAGCAAATTCTGTTACAAAACCAATAATACCTATTAAATACGAGCTTAACACCCAAAGCTGTCCATCCGAAAACGAATTCGAATTCTAATCCTCACATACCTACCTATACTCGTACCGTAAATCAGTCTCTCCGCTCATTGCAAATTAAACATTATTCTTTTCAATCGGCATTCCTCGTCTCTGGGACTTTTTATTGGAATTTTTGCGTATCCTGCACGTGCCAATAAATACGGGCGCTAAGCGTTTCAAACGGTCCAGACCCTACCATTTAGCTCTTTATGTCAATCGACACACACAAACACACATTTGCCACGTCGTACGGTACACGGGATAAGTGGGAAGACACGCTGGCGACTTTCTGTTTCAAAACATTTAGGGAGAGGGCAGACTGACGTTTTTGTGACTGCATCACGTTTTTGCGACTTAAAAGCGCTTGATACGATGCTAAAAGTAGCGCATGTCAGTAGCGTTTAAAAATCGCAAAACGCCGATGCTAAAAAACGCACCTCGATCGCCGCGACTGACGTTTGGTGTTTGCCCACTGAATATCGGAGAGGAGCTTTAAAAAGTGGCGAGCACAATGGACCGGCGACGGTCGACGTTCTACAGGGCCTCAAGACCTGCATAGCCGCAAAGAAGAAGAAGAAGAAGAAGATGCCCACTGAAGCGCTCGTATGCGGAATCGAGCTTCCGAACAGCGACTCAAAAGCGCCGAAACGCTGATTGCTGCCGCTAAAAGCAGCCAGTCTAACCTCTCAGTACACATTCGAATATCGCGTGACAGGGGCAGTTGGAGCCTGAAGGTCTTCTATTCTGTTATTAGATAAATAGATTATTTTTCGTCAAAATGCAGGTACAATAAGATGGTACACTAAATCGAGCCTAATACATTTTACCAGGACTGGTAATACCTATGAATACTTTGTTAATTACAATAAAATCTCAATCTTGGCACTATTCCACGCGGGCATGATTTGTATAACTAACATTTTAATAAAAAAAAAATAATAAAAAAAACTCAATAAAATATTAATATTATAAAGTTATTATTTAAAAATGTCACATAATATTTAAATATTCCAATTACTAAACCTTACCAGTTAAGAAACTTCATGTGGGCCCTGAAGTGGGCTTTGAAGTGTCAGACGGATAATACGCAAAAAGTTCTGCTGAAATTCGCTTTGTTTAACTTTTGTTATATTTTTGTGTTGTCACTTTAGACGAACCCTTTATTGAATATACAAAAGTAGAAAATAAAAAAGTGAAATAACTACTATTCAGTTGTTATTCATTTACAAATTTGACGATAGGTAACGGGTAAAAAATTACTTTAGATATTACTCATTATTAATTTATTGAGGGAATTAAAGAAAACGCACAAGACAGCCATATTTACGTATATATGTACCTATATCATTCATGAATATTATTATTACCATGATTTCCGTATAAAGTGAGTTATCGCAACAATTTGTCAACCGACAAGTCGCTAGTGTATACTTTCACTAAAACGGAATGCAAATCGCAAAGATGGAACACGGAATCCAACGTGTATTCTATTTACTGTTGCTTTTAAACTACGCTTGTATAATTTTGATACTTGAGATGGAAATAACTTTGTTATAAAATAGTGGTAAATGCTTGAAGAAAGCTTTATTTGATTCTTGTAATCAAAAATGTTCAAGCTTACTGTTTTTTTTTTTGAGATTTATTATAAAGGTAATCTATATATATAAAAGAAAGTGGTGTTAGTTACACTATTTATAACTCAAGAACGGATGAACCGATTTGGCTCAAAATTGGTGGAGAGGTAGCTTAGAACCAGGAGACGGACATAGGATACTTTTTATCCCGTTCGACCGCGTTTCCGTCAAGTCAATATAAAACCTGGTATAACAAAAATGCATCTGACATGGAATAAAAAAACGAAAATGACAGTGAAAGAACAAAACGTAAATGACAGCTAAACGTAATTTTGTATTTGGTTAATTATGGTATAAAAACAATTATAAAAATTATAGTTTAACGTAATTGATAATATCATCAGTAATATGTTTTCTCTTTGAATCATCATTAACAATGCCGCGAGCAAGACGATCAAATGTTTCCTGCTACAAAGCTACGGATTGAAGTGATTTATTGGATAGGTATAGTTGAGAACCTGGAGGGTGACAAAGATTTCCCGCGGGATGTTATGAACTAAATCCACGCAGACGAAGTCGCGGGCATCAGCTAGTATATAATAAATGCGAAATTCTGTTATGATGTTTGAATGGATGAATGGATGTTTGTCACACAATGAACCGATTTGGCTGAAATTTGGAATGGAGATAACTCATACTCAGGATTAACACATAGTTCACTTTTTATCCTGGAAAATTACAGAGTTGCCGCAGGAATACCCACGAGGTAAAAACTTTAATCCACGCGGACAAAGTCGTGGGTATCATCTAGTATTTCAAAAAATCGGCCAAGTGCGAGTCGGGACTCGCTCTTTTAGGGTTCCGTTAAAAAAAATTAAATAAAAATATTTCCATGTACCCATGGAAATATTTTAATTTAATTTTTTTAATTTAATTTAATTTTTTTAATTTAATTTAATTTTTATTATTTGTTGTTATAGCGGCAAAAGAAATACATAATATTTGAAAATTTCATCTGTCTATCTATTACGGTTTACGAGATACAGCCCGCTGACAGACGGACGGACGGACGGACGGACGGACGGACGGACGGACGGACGGACGGACGGACAGCGTAGGCTTAGTAATAGGGTCCCGTTGGTACCCTTTGGGTACGGAACCCTAATAAAATAGAGCTTACTAACTCAAGCCCAGCTAAATAATTAATAAACTGAAGTATAATAATGAATCATCTTGCTATAAGGCTTGTTTAGCTATGCTTGTTGTAACTTGTAATGATATAGTATCAAGATGTGTTGCACACTCTAGACCCCGGAATTGTTCCTTTAACACGACGCGAGGCGAACAACAAAATAAAATACAATATAAAAAGCGTAAAAGAGAACATATTGATTTGCAGGAATTTTTATTAGGAGGTGTTACCTCACGGCGAGAGCTTGCTGCAACTTATTGCTTTCCGTGTGAAACTGCCTGTTACATCACCATATTTATTTAGGGTTGCCGGAAAATCTACTTCATTGATAATTACAATAACATACAAAGTAATCGTTTCCCAAAGAAATTATAATTATTACGGTTTACTACCTTTGAAATCTTTTTTAGGGTTCCGTACCCAAAGCCTACGCTGTCCGTCCGTCCGTCCGTCCGTCCGTCCGTCTGTCAGCGGGCTGTATCTCGTAAACCGTAATAGATAGACAGATGAAATTTTCACATATTATGTATTTCTATTGCCGCTATAACAACAAATAATAAAAATTAAATTAAATTAAAAAAATTAAATTAAAATATTTCCATGGGTACATGGAAATATTTTTGTTTAATTTTTTTTAACGGAACCCTAAAAGAGCGAGGCCCGACTCGCACTTGGCCGATTTTTTTTATTGAATCCTTAATAATATTATAAATGCGAAAGTGTGTTTGTTTATTGGTTTGTTGGTTTGTCCTTCAATCACGCCGCAACAGGGCTACGGATTTAGGTGATTTTTTGCATGGGTATAGTTGAGGACCTGGAGAATGACATAGGCTACCTTTTCCCGGAAAATCAAAGAGGGGAAATGAAAGAAATGAAAAATGGGGGAAATTCCCAAGGCATTTTAAAAACTAAATCCACGCAGACGAGGTCGCGGGCATCAGCTAGTTATCATAAAAATAAAAATTATGGAAAAATAAATTAACAAAATTACTACTAATTATTATATTCGCGCTGGGGTCTGTATGTACGCCCGTAACGACGTCTGCTGCCGGCGTTTCCGTAACCTAGAGGTACCTAACCTTTCCATCATGTGGTGTTTATTGGACACGGGCATGGAACAGATCGTGTATGCCTGTACCTATCGGTCGCATAGCGGTGACCAGGAGACGACTCGGATGTTTGAACATCTCAGTGTGACGGCTGACATCGTCCAACGTCGGTATCCGACTGCTCAAATGGTGTTTCTGGGGGATTTCAACGCCCATCATCAAGATTAGCTGTTCCCATACCAGAATACCGACCATGCCGGGAGAGAGGCGCTTAAATTTGCTCTGTCGCTAGATCTCTCCCAGCTGGTCCAAGAAGCAACGCGAATACCTGACGTTGAAGGCCATACACCTAATTGTTTGGACCTTCTGTTGACTACCGACCCAGACCGGTTTTCGGTATCAGTTGCGGCCCCCCTGGGCTCCTCTGATCACTGTGTGGTAAAGTCGGTATCGAACTATCACCCTCTGGATACCGGTCCTACTGGAACCAGACGTGTGTGGTGAAATAAGTCAGCAGATTGGGATGAGATGCGACACTTTTTCGCGTCATACCCTTGGCGGCAGAGCTGCTTCTCTTCTAATGATCCGTCGAGTTGTGAGCAAGCCGTATCGGAAGTTATACGTCAAGCAATGGAGTACTTTATTCCATATGCTGACGTATCACTTGATGGCAAGGTTCCTCGATGGTACAATGCTGAATGTGCTGATGCTGCAGCTCGTAAGGACTCAGCGTTTGCAGCGTGGGCTGAAGCCCGTACTCTTAAAACTCCGGACATCAATATGAAGAAGAGAGCGTTCAACTCTGCTGCCAAGTCCTACAAGAAGGTTCTCAAAAGGGCTCGTTTTAACCGCACGAACCGCATTGGAGCCAAATTAGCTTCCTATCCGCGTGGTAGTAAAGCTTTTTGGTCACTGTCGAAGTCAGTTGAAACGAACTTCTGCCGTCCTTCGCTGCCTCCCCTGCTGAAACCAGATGGATCGCTGGCCTTTACTGCGACAGACAAGGCTAACCTTTTAGCGAATCTGTTTGCGGAAAATTCGCTCCTCGATGCAGAAAGTACCTCACCACCTAGAATACCACCTTGCGAGACTGTTATGTCTGAAATACGCATTCGCCAAATTGAGGTTTTGAAAGTGCTCCGCAACCTGGATGTGAATAAGGCCAGCGGCCCTGACGGGATACCAGCAAGAGTCCTGAAGACCTGTGCTCCTGAGTTGTCGCCTGTCCTGACACGCTTGTACCGCCTCTCTCTAAAATTAGCTCAAGTCCCCAAAGCTTGGAAGACAGCTAACGTACAGCCAGTACCCAAAAAGGGTAGTCGTGCCGACCCGGCCAATTACAGGCCTATCGCAATCACCTCCATACTATGTAAATGTTTGGAGCGTGTATTGAACGACAAGCTCCTGGCATACCTCGAGCTTAATGACCTCCTGTCGAACCAGCAGTACGGTTTTCGCCGTAACAGGTCCACGGGAGATCTTTTAGTGTATGCTACACACTTCTGGGGTGAAGCCATCGATAAGCATGGTGAGGCGCTAGCCGTCTCACTTGATGTATCGAAGGCGTTTGACCGGGTCTCGCATGAAAGCCTTTTGAGCAAACTTTCAGCTTATGGGATACCCACTGGACTTTGTAACTGGATATCGGATTTCCTGAGTGGGCGATCATTTCGAGTGGTCATAGATGGCACCTCGTCTGATCTGATGGCGATTAACGCCGGTGTCCCTCAGGGATCAGTTCTCTCCACAACGCTCTTTTTGCTGCACATTAATGACCTCCTCAGGCCCGGTATCTTTGGGTATGCGGATGACAGCGTTACGGAGAGATACATGTCCGGTCCCCGTGCTAGTGGCGCTGAAACTTTCGAGCTTAGAGAGGCTTTGGTAGAACGCATAAATTTGGCTTTGAAAGAGGTATCGGATTGGGGTGATGCCAACCTTGTCAAATTTAATGCTACCAAAACGCAAGCGTGTTTGTTCACCGCCAAACGGAGTCCATTCCCGCTGACTCCGACTTTCCGAAATATATCCGTACCGGTCACTGACAGTATTGATCTTCTTGGCATAAATGTTTCGTCAAATCTTAACTTTGGACGATGCATCGAATCCAAGGCAAAAACTGCTGGCAAGAAACTTGGTATCCTCAATAAAGTCAAGCGCTACTTCACGCCGGAACAGCTTGTTACCTTGTATCAAGCACAAGTTCGATCGTGCATGGAGTACTGCAGCCATTTATGGGACGGCTCTGCCAAGTACCAGCTTGCTGCATTGGATTCAGTGGATAGACGCGCCAGAATACTCATTGGCGACGAATCGCTAAGTAACTCCAAACTTCAAAGTCTGGAACATCGGCGCAAGGTTGCCTGTCTGTCGGTATTTTACAGGATATATTTCGGAGAGTGTGCTCAAGAACTATTTGAACTAGTTCCTCCATCACCCTTCTACCATCGAACCGCAAGGCATCGCTCGAATCTGCACCGCTACGTGGTCGAAATTCCCCGATCCCGCATTAAGCGTCTTGCTTCCTCGTTCCTAATACGCACCGCTAAAATTTGGAATGCCCTTCCGGCTTCCGTTTTTCCAACTGACTATCACTTGGGTACCTTTAAATCAAGAGTGAATAGGCATCTTCTAGGCAAGCGCGCTCCATCTTAGGCTGCATCTTCACTTACCATTAGGTGAGATTGCAGTCAAGCGCTGGTCTATATATTTAAAAAAAAATATATTTACAAAAAATACCCGCCGTCCAAGTGATCGCAAATGGACATGGTGCCTAAAACACTGACGCTATTATCTCTCTGAATAGCGAGGCTACGCCTTTGGGCTAAATAAGCGCCACCTCTTTGGTCGCCAGAGGCGTGGATCAGTTTTTGGGACAAGACATCTTTAAAATTCTTCGTGTCCGATGACTATGGACCCAGAGTCTCAAAAGCAAGCGCCGCAAAAACGTAATCTTGATAGATCTGTGATAGTGTGGTGATGATGTAAAGTTAAACGTGATGGACTGTGGCCTATAACCCTTCTCTGAGAGGAGACCTGCGCTCAGTTAGTGAGCCGATGATGGTTTGCTGATGACCTACGCTTTTTTGGAACTTCACCTCATTGTGGAAATATTTTATTTTATTCTATTCTAACAAAGATGCATGAGTTAAATCGGCTTAGCATCCGGCTGCCCATAAGATAGTATAAAAAAACTTGAGAGGTGTCAAAGGACACCCGGATGGAACGTAGCTCCTTCCGATTAATTTTAGTGAAGGAATTGTAATAAACTAGTGGTGTCATCTAGTATTAAATTGATTAACTACGATGAATTATATTATTTTGTTTATTTCTATTGCACTGTTACAAAACCAAAGAGTTACTCTGGTGGAGTTACTGTTTTTTCACAGATGGCGTTAGCATTTTATCCAATTTATACAATAAAAAAATTAGGGAAAAATTTCCACATTTAGAAATTACTTAAAATAAAATTGAAAATAGAAAATTCAGTCTGTCGAGCTGGGATTCGAACTATCGACGTTGAATTTATAGGCGACTGCCCTAACAACTAGGCCATGCAGAGGCCGTGTTCTAAGGCGAAAATACCGAATACGCAAAATTCACATTCAACAAAAAAGTGTCTGTTTCAAAAATATGTCGAGGTCGAGTGTCGGTTCCTTAATTTTTTCCGTCTAGCCCCCTTCCGTACCGCGCGATAAGGAACTACGTTCCAAAAACTGACACTGTCACACTTACAATGACAATGACACTTACAATGTCATAGCTGCATAATAATAATATTGTAAAATGATTATTATTCACACACATAGTTCGCAGAGCTGATGGTTGTTGGGGTCCCAAGGTGCTGGAGTTGCGACCCAGCACCGGGAAACGCAGTGCTGGCAGACCCCCCCACTAGGTGGACCGACGACATCAAACGAGTCGCAGGGAGCCGCTGGATTCAGGCGGCGCAAGACAGAAACCTGTCAAAGTCCATGCAGGAGACCTTTGTCCAGCAGTGGACATCGTGGATCGCAGGAGACCTTTGTCCAGCAGTGGACGTGGTTGATAAATAAGAAGAAGAAAATAATTATTTTGAAAAGAGCAACTGCTGAGTTTCTTGCCGGCTCTTCTCGGCAGAATCCGCTTTCCGAACCGGTGGTAAAGTCATGACGTGTCATAAGAGCCACAGGTTGGCCTACGTGAAATAAATAATTTTGAATTTTGAATTTTTTGAATTTTGTGCCAAAGGTGAGTGCCAAATAGTCTCAGAGACCTCTCTTATGTTCATTCGGTCAAGTACTCTCACAGACACAGTGTGTGATGTGTGTATGTACAATCACATCACAATGCGTCGTAATAAGTATAAGTATTCCTCAGGATAAGCTAAGCAGTGATATCCTAGTGGTTAGAACTGTGGTCTCCTATTCGGGGGGTCGCAGGTTCGGTCCCAGGTACGCACCTCTGACTTTTCGGAGTCAAGTGCGTTTAAGCAATTAAATCTTGCTTCAACGGTGAAGGAAAACATCGTGAGGAAACCTGCACATCTGAGAGTTCTTCATAATGTTCTCGAAGATGTGTGAAGTCCGCCAATTCGCATTGGGCCAGCGTGGTGGACTATGGCCTATAACCCTTCTCTGAGAGGAGACCTGCGCTCAGTAGTGAGCCGTTGATGGGTTGCTTATGAAGTATATTCCTCAGGATAGTTATCCGCAGTAGATGGTAGTCTTGAGAGTTGAGACGTCTACTTTAGTTGGATTGTAAAACCCTCAGGCGGTTAACAACACATTATTGGATCTCGAACGGAACTAAACTTCAAATCTTAATTACTTCCCCCTTATTTGAAATGCAAAATTAAAAGTAGGAGACTCGTAACATTGTAAGGGCGTGTTTACACTGGAGCGCAAAAGGTACAGATTTGTAAGGATGTAAATCAAACTGAATGTTTTATTAAACACTCAGTGCTGGGTATTCAAATTAAGTGGCGGTGTCGATGCTAACTGCGCATGGAATAGGATTTGTATATTAATGTACTTAATGAGCTTTTGCGGTGTTTGCCTTGTTCAATTCATCATCATCATCATTAGCAACCCATCAACGGCTCACTACTGAGCGTAGGTCTCCTCTCAGAGAAGGGTTATAGGCCATTCAATTACTCTTGTTCAATTACTCGTATAAAAATATTGAATTATGTTGTTAAAAAGTTTTGAAATAGTTATTTATTTATACAAAATATGTAGCTGATTTATCTTTTCATTCTGCATTTTTGATCGATTATTTTATATTATTGATAAAAGATGTTCAGTCTATGTATGAACTATAGCTTTAATAAAATAAATTGATGTCATAATAATATAAAATTGACATTTGATATTTACTTGTTTATCTCTTCTATTGAAATACAATTTTGACTTTTTAACAGACTTCAAAAAAGGAGGAGGTTCTCAATTCGTCGCAATCTTTTTTTTTATGTATGTTCACCGACTACTCGAAGACGCTTGAACCGATTTGGTAAATTCTTTTTTGTTTCAAAGGGTATACTTCCCAGGTGGTCCCATTGAAATTTGATCGAAATCGGTCGAGCGGTTTTTAAAATATCTATACTTTCAACAATAAATTATATACTTTGTACTGGCGCTTGCGTTTGAAGTCGGTTTTTTAAAAATATTTTTTCATATTAAATTATGATGTAAGCAGTAAATAAGTTTTTTTGCAAATTTTAAATAAAAAAACAATACGCATAAATTCTAATATTTTTAGAACAATTGTTCGAGAAAAGCCTTCTCCATCTTACCGTTTCTACCAAGATTTCCACCTCTGCGTTTCTGCTCGCAATATTTACCCGTTACTTTCTGTAAATATTCCGCGAACATTTCGAATATAACTCGTACAAGAAAATTAAGCTTGTTTAATTATCTACCTACCTCGTGTGTAAACAGCCTTAGCGAAACTCGATTTTACTGAGCGTATTCTTTACTTGCAAAAGTCAAGTAATAATGTTAATTCATGAATCATGTTAAATAATAATTATTTGTTATTCAAACAATTAACTAATATAGGTAGGTAGGTATAATATTACAATTAAGCTTTCTTGCTACTTAGGTAAACGCTAAAATATCGATTGGTCAATCATATGACGTAAAAATGTCTCTCTTGGTCGTTTCAATATAACTTTTAGGTCTCTTGCTAGGATCGTCACATGACACGAGCTCGTGCCACTTGTATCCAACGGCTCCCAGCGACTTGCTTGATATCGTCCACTTAGTTCCACACAAATATCACACAAATCGTCCACACAAATATGGTTGAGCGAAGCAATGGCTGGGTCATGCGTCATGCTCGTGAACGGGTGCCACCGGCGGGGATGGGGCTACTTTATGTCTGCCCATCTTAAGATAGAAGTTAGTCTGTATGCATTTTTGGAACTTTCCTCATTGTGGAAACACTGCATATATAGCATAGTATTTACTGTATTGTAAATCTGTTTTGAAAAGAGCAACCGCCGAGTTTCTTGCTGGTTCTTCTCGGCAGGAAAGGCATTCCGAACCAGTGGTAGATTCATTGACTATTCAAAAGCACTTGTAAAAGTTTATTTGAATAAAAAATATTTCTATTCTATTCTATTCTATTATTGTGGGAGGTCTTTCGACGCAGCATTTTCCGGTACGAGATCATGATGGGACCTTGGGACCCCAACGTCTATCGATTCTTCGAGCAAAGTTAGTACTTCACTTTGCAACTACGCGAAGTTCTGAGTTCTGCATTAATCGTACTAATCATACTAATATTACAAATGCGAAAGTGTGTTTGTTTGTTGATTTGTTCTTCAATCACGCCACTACAGAGCTACGGATTGACGAAATTTTTTGCATGGGTATAGTTGAGGACTTTTTATCCCGGAAAATCAAAGAGTTTCCGAGCGATTTTAAAAACTAAATCCACGCGGACAAAGTCGCGGGCATCAGCTAGTTTTTATTAATTAATAATTAACAGTTTTTCTTACAAAAGTACTTTTTTTTTAAAAAAAAAGAATATCAGCCAAGTTGAACTTGACTTATATTCTCCTCTCCCCTCCAAATAAGCGGAAAGCTTGTGTCAGGAGTTGGTGCGACAATAGTGCGTGTGACAGGTGGGATTCGAACCTGCGACCTTTCAGTTTTCAGTCCGCACCTTTAACCGTTGGGCTATTGAGGCTTCTTACTTGACCGATATGGTCTACCTATTTGGTCACTATAAGTTTTCCTCGCTAATGCTTATTTTTACTCAATTTCTCAGTTAATTTGCATTATTTATTATCAACGGTAATTAATAAGAAGTACCAGGACAGCAGAACTTGAGCGCAGCAAACTTCGTATCTTGCTTCCTTTAACTACTGAAAGATGGTAATGAAGCGGACTCACCTTTCTGCGTCCGTCTCCGTCTCTCTCAAATAATTCTCCATAAAGCTGTCCCTTTCTACCGCTGTCATCGCCACAACGGCCGATCCAGACGGTGACAAGAAATTAATTAGGGGAAGCCAGGGAAAATAATGGCACGCCGTGATTTTTAAATGAAATTTATTTTCTTCACTTCATTTATTTTCCGAGCGACATGACACTTCGGAAATTATTAGACGTTGAAAGCGGCTAAGGTAAGATTTCAGATTGTTTTCTTTTAAGATTTTCAAGGTTTAGAAAAACACTTGCCCAACTTTTCCTAATAAACTTGGGTCTTGGAGTAGACATAAATCTTTATAAAAAGTTTATGTGCAGCTCTAGTTATTAATATGACAGTCAAACTGCGCAGTTATCTAGATTTGAAGGTACAATTTTTTAGCGGATGCCTACGTCTAGCTTTTTGTATGCCAAAGGGGTTGTTTCAAATTTATATGGAGCCTGGGCCAGGTAATGTACAGTCTTTCAAAATGTTTGTGGTCATGAAATAGTGATTATTTTTTCTTTATTTCTCATTAAAAGGTCCTTTTTTACGAGGTACAATGCGAAATTATTTTGCATAATAAAAGCGCAACAACATGGCGTTCTTTTTGACAATTACACGTACTTACACGAGTCATGATGACATTTGACATAAAAATAACCACAATTGACAGCAATTGACATTTGTCATTACAAACATAGACAAAAAAAGTAGATGGATCCAGGAGCTAAATATGTACCCAAATATCAATTTTATATTTGTACTTCTTAGGTAATACTACAAAAAAGCATATTTTATTTCAATTTCTATGATTTAATACTATTTTTTGGTATAGCGTACAAGTACCTCGCCCAAAATGAAACAACCCCTTTCAGCTTCAGCCCGAGCCTTGCAGTGGTTTGAGCTATGCCGTGTGCTTAGATAACGCATCTATCAACATATATCAGTCAGTCACCTTTTCCTTTTATATAATAATCAGAAGATAAACGTATTAAGAAGCGTAGAAGATCATTTATCTTTGAACAATGACATAATATTTAAACATGTTTGAACTTGTTTCAAGAAACCCAAAATTTTTCCGTCACACGGATGACAGGAGTCAATTTTTCTAATTCATTTCACAAAAATTACTTTGCTGTCGGCGTATATGCCTTATTAAAATTACATTTTGTTTGTGAGTTTGCTCTCTTAAGTTAAAATAAATTGTATTTTACGTTTTTACACATATTTTTGAAGTTAAATTCAAAGAAAAACTTTTGTTTGAAAACAAATTATCATGACAAGCGTGGAACCGTGATTTTGTGTTTATAAGTTTTTGACGTGATAGCGTCTTATATATCGATGAACACCGGCTGCACGCACGAAAAAGTGTCATGTTCCGCCTGAGCCTGAGCGTGCAAGCGAGAGCGCGGAACAAGCGTTGGATTTTGACTAAAGAAAATTGTAATTTTCAATTAACTCTTTCTTTGCATTATGCAAAATAATGATATTTCAGTGATAATAATTCAATTCAATTCATTAAAGTACCTATGCAATTTTTCATCAATGTTTCTTTATGACGTTATCACGTAAAACTATCGTCCGTTAACTGACTTTACAGACAACCAATTTTTTTTAATAATTTTATTTGTCTAATATTACCATAGATGTAGGATTGGTAGCGTAATCGCTACTAGATACCGCTCTTCCTACAAACAATCCTACTAATAACTAATATTATAAATGCGAAAGTTTGTGAGGATGTATGGATGGATGGATGGATGTTTGGATGGATGTTTGTTACTCTATAACTCCACAACGAATGAACCGCTTTGGCTGAAATTTGGAATGGAGATAGCTCATACCCAAGCTTAACACATAGACTACTTTTTATCCCGGAAAATTACGTAGTTCCTGCAGGAATTAAAAAACAATAATCCACGCGGACACAGTCGCGGGCATCATCATACTAATATTATAAATGCGAAAGTCTGTTTGTTTGTTGGTTTGTTGGTTTGTCCTTCAATCACGCCGCAACAGAGCTACGGATCGACGTGATTTTTTGCATGGGTATAGTTGAGGATCTGGAGAATGACATAGACTACTTTTTATCTCGGAAAATCAAAGAGTTCCCGAGGGATTTTAAAAACTAATTCCACGCGGACGAAGTCGCGGGCATCAGCTAGTCTAGTAACTCCATAAATCCAGCAACGTAATATCATAGTTTGAAAACGTCAAACATCAGTTCAGCTGTACCATGCCATGAATTGCCATTTGCTGTAATTTACTAGTACGCCGACGGTATCTAGTAGGTGCGAAGCAACTACCAGTCCTAATTATGAGTATTATGTAAAGTTTCTGTGCGTCTATTTCGTGATGGTATTATTTTTCGTATAACAAATGAGTCGTAAGGTGAGGAAATATACAATCTCTATGAAGCTGAGGACGCTGCAGCCCAGAAACAGTCCCGCCATGCCGCCCACTGCCACTGAGAAAATAAATGTTGATGTAATAATGATGATCGTTGAATGAATTGTTGAATGAATGATGAAAATGTTGATGATTTTTTTTTTGAACTTTCCCTCATTGTGGCAATATTATATTTTACTCAAACAAAGTTGCATAGGTTAAATCGGCTTGGCATCCAGCTGCCCACAAGTTAGCATAAAAAACTTATTACAATGTAATATCTTCATAATAATATTGTAAAATTATTATTTTGAAAAGAGCAACTGCTGAGTTTCTTGCCGGCTCTTCTCAGCAGAATCCGCTTTCCGAACCGGTGGTAGAGTCATGACTTGTCATAAGTCATAAGAGCCACTGGCCTACGTGAAATAAATAATTTTAAATTTGAATTTGAATATTACTACGACTAAGAGCTGATTTCACCAACGTTAAATAAGTCGTACCCAAGCGTAAACTTGTCAATACAAAAACTGTCAGAACGCCGAATTTATTCCTCGATAAAAGTAATTCGACGTTGGTGAAATCGGCACTTGTAGATGAAAATTAATGTAATTAATATTACTTTGATTTATCACACAGGATTATTTATAAGGCATATAACTATACACTTTTTGATAAGGAGGTATTAAAAGAAAATAGAATCAGCTACATAAAAGTGAAAAAATTGATTTATTTCGAGTTATTTTCTAAAAAGATGTTCATACTACGCTTCAAATAATAATAATTGAATTAAAGTTCGGCCGTTCAGAGAATGCGTTCCTGACACCTGTCAGTTAGTCACGACAACTGTCACAAAATTATAACATTAATTGATTATTGATATAATAATGTTGTTTCAATGCTCATCAATTGTTAAAACGGTAAACAACCAGCAATAATATTTTTATCGTAACTGCAACGCCATTACAAAGTTGCGTCGTCAGTTCAATCGCGACGTGTCAGGAACGTATTCTCTGAACGGCCGTAGTATATAGTATGAAATCAATGAAATTAATATTTAATTTGTAATTAGCAAATTATGTTAGTATCCTCGCTTTAATAAAATTAGCAGAAGCCAATGACAAAGTGTGGTCTCAATCCTCCAAAATATTAAACCGAAATAATCGGAGTATTTATGCTCGTTGGCTTATTCGTATGTCTTTCAATCACGCTTCAACAAAGCTACGGATCGATTTAAATTTTTTTGTTACAGTCGAAAACTTGAAAAGAGACCATCATCATCATCATTAGCAACCCATCGACAGCTCACTACTGAGCGCAGGTCTCCTCTCAGAGAAGGGTTATGGGCCCTAGTCCACCACGCTGATCCAATGCGAATTGGCGGACTTCACACACTTTCAAGAACATCATGAAGAACTCTCAGGTGTGCAGGTTTCCTCACGATGTTTTCCTTCACCGTTGAAGCAAGTGATATTTAATTGCTTAAACGCACTTGACTCCGAAAAGTCGGAGGTGCGTACCCGGGATCGAACCTGCGATCCCCCGAATAGGAGACCACAGTCCTAACCACTAGGCTATCACTGCTATGGGAACAGAGATATGGGCTGCTCTTTATCTCGGGAAAACAAAGGGTTCCCGTAGGATTTTTAAAAACCAACTCTGACAATGTCACGAACAAAAGCCAGCAGTAAAAAAGCACAACCTAGTGTTCGTGGTCTATGATCCGCGTGAGGAAGGTAGTCGAATAATAATAATATGGCTGTTTGGTGAATTCGTTCCAATGTATATTCGATGTTACTGTGATAATGTTTCGTTGCCTTGTGATGGGCCATAAGCGAGTTAGAAAGGAGATATGCTTTTTTTGAGGAGATTTTGATAGGGTCTTCTTGGTGGAGACCGCGCGGCTGTAGGGGTAGTTTGGAGGCCGCACCTAGGCAAGCATGGTTAGCCGGGTTTGTCTAAGACATGGAAATATTGGGTTCCATACTTGTTACGTTACGATTATAATGTACCCTCCTTTGTGGGTAGTTATTTTTATTGAAATAAAGCAATTGCTGAAAATGATGTTCTGTTCTGAGATAGTTCATGGTTTTTTTTATTAGATGCTCAGCGAGGGTTGCCGTCGTATATATTATAATTTTGTATATTTGTTTGGAAGCCCTAATAAAAATTATTATCATATGTGAATATTTTGCAGTTAAAATAATATTACATACCTACGTAGATATATTATGTGTCGAATTGATAACCTCCTTTTTTTAAAGTCGGTCAAAAAAGCTGACAATACATACCTAAGACATCTGTAAATCCAAATATAATATCTCTTTTGTATCTCATCCTGGGATACTGGACCAACCCCCACTGCATCGCCGTCGTGCCCATCAGCCAATGGTTGCGGGACTGAAATTATTTTAATTTTGTAAGTAGTATGTTCAATACGAGTAAGTCAGTTGACATGGGGCACATAGTTCGAAGAGCTGATGGTCGTTGGGGTCCCAAGGTGCTGGAGTGGCGACCCCGCACCGGGAAGCGCAGTGTTGGCAGGCCCCCCACCAGGTAGACCGACGTCATCAAACGAGTCGCAGGGAGCCGCTGGATCCAGGCGGCGCAAGACCGAGGCCTGTGGAAGTCCATGCAAGAGACATTTGTCCAGCAGTGGACGTCTATCGGTTGATGAAGAAGAAGAAGAAGAAGTTGACATGGGGAAATTGAAAATAAGGTTGTAGCAACACTGTGAACCTCACGCTTGAGAGTTCTTCACAATATTCTAAAAGATGTGAGCAGTCTGCCGATTCGCATTGGGCCAGTGTGGTGGACCTGATAACTCTTTTCTGAGGGGAAACGTGTACTCAGTAGTGCGACGTTAATGGATTGCTCATGTGATGATGATGATGATGATGAAAGTAATTTAATTATTAATAAGATCGTATGAAATACAGATAAAGAATGAACGTGACAAAGATGAATAAAATGCAATAACTATTATGAAACTTATTATAAAGATGGAAGATATTCATTTAAAAAAAAATATTCCGACGAAATGATAAACTCCTCCTTTTTTGAAGTCGGTTAATTACTCACATACGCGTCAATAACGTAGTTGACGTCATCGCAAATTGGCAAACATGAGCAGTTCACTTTCTTCCCTCCCTTTTCTCTCAATCCTAAAATAATGTCTGCAAATATTGTAACAAATAGAAAAATGTTAATGTATCACAACCTCATTATTACAAACAAATGTCTTATTACATAATTTTATCTTATACTTTTACCTTTATTTTTATATAAACAATGTAGTCCTTTCACATCGCATATTTTTTCATCCGCTGCAATATAATCAAACATAATAATTATAATATATGCTACACTAATTATTAATTCATTTGATAAATAATAATGATAACTGTAGTTCACTGACCAATCTTCCTGTAAAAATATGGAATACACTGACAGTACTTAAGAGACAGTTGTATTCTGCACTCGATACGACACATGGTGTAGGTGTATACAGCGTTGTGTTTCAAATTGTTCTCGTGCAGAAACCGGCACTGACGTTGGGCTATGCTCAAACTGGAATTAAAGTATCAAAATTAAACTTAAAATAAATTATAATTTAATATTTTTTTACTAGACGAACAGTAGTTTTTCCTACGGACTCAGGAATCTCTTTTAAGAGATTTTATGTATTTATCGTATAGAATTATCAAAATTTCTACAGTCAAACAGAAACTAATTGTAGTTGTAGAATTTTTATCTTAAACATCAATCGTTGACATCGTTGTCATTGATTTTATTTTAAAATCATTGATTTGATTGAGGAATAACAGATGCGCCAATATAACGCCCTGTCATACTCCGTACCTTGCGGCTTCTGGTGATGTGTATACAGCGATAGTTGTTACATAAATTGTCATATATAACGTCACGGGAGAATAATATTTCTTCGCAGTAATATCTGGAACCTCAAGTGGACCGTGGATATAAGCCTTAAAAAAATTAAAGATAATATTATTATTATAAAGAAAATTAAGTGATATCGTTAGAGTATTTGCTAAAAGTATTTAGTAATTTAACTATATTGAACAAGTTACCACGTCTTATGGAAAATGTGACTTTACTAATATGTTTGAATAAAGTGACTTCGTTTGATCATATTCATTAATTTGCCAAGGAAATGAAAGATAAAATCATAATTTCACGACATATTTTAATCGCAAATATAGAATTTCAATATAAATAAACATTTTATTTAATATGTTAAAAATAATATTTATTAATATTTGATTTAATATGTTAAAAAACAGACACCCTTGACGGGACCCTATCACTAAGCCTCCGCTGTAAATAATACAATCATGGAGGAGTCGAAATAAAATTTTATTTTTTTTAACCTGGTATGTGGGATGTCATGTTCAATAAATACAAACAAATATATATTTTTAGGGTTCCGTACCAAAATGGTAAAAATGGAACCCTTATGGTGAGACTTTCTCCGTCCGTCCGTCCGTCCGTCCGTCCGTCTGTCACAGTCGATTATTTCAGTAACTATTAAAGCTATCGACATGAAATTTGGCATAGTTGTGTATAATAGTGGCCCAACATTATTGGAATAAAGAAAAATCGAAAATTATTTTTAGTTCTATTAAAAAAAAAAGGTTATAATAGTTTTTGAGTAATCGGCCAAAATGTCGAAAAAAAAAACCGTTCCCCCCCCCCCCCTTATCTCCGAAGTTTACCAATCGAAAAATCTGAAATAATTATAGTCAATAGAGGTTTATGTATATTTTACAGAAAAAATAAAAGCAACGCGAAAATTATTTTAGTTTGATTAAAAAAGGGGGAAAATCGGGGGTTTGAAATATCAAAGTAAGATAACTATACCGAGTGGGGTATCATATGAAAGGCCTTTACTTGTGCATTCTAAAACAGTTTTTTATTTATTTCTATATATAATAGTTTTTGAGTAATCGGCCAAACTGTCGAAAAAAATACCGTTCCCCCCCTTATCTCCGAAGTTTACCAATCGAAAAATCTGAAATAATTATGGTCAATAGAGGTTTATGTATATTTTACAGGAAAAATAAAAGCAATGCGAAAATTATTTTAGTTTGATTAAAAAAGGGGGAAAATCGGGGGTTTGAAATTTCAAAGTAAGATAACTATACCGAGTGGGGTATCATAGGAAAGGCCTTTACTTGTGCATTCTAAAACAGTTTTTTATTTATTTCTATATATAATAGTTTTTGAGTAATCGGCCAAAATGTCGAAAAAAAATACCCCCCCCCCCCCCTTATCTCCGAAGTTTACCAATCGAAAAATCTGAAATAATTATGGTCAATAGAAGTTTATGTATATTTTACAGGAAAAATAAAACCAACGCTCTAACTAGCATAGTTTTTTTTATATTAACAATAAACCTCTACAAACAAAGTTAACGATAAATAAGCAAATTAATATAATATTATCGTTTTACTTTTACTTTTGGAGTACGGAACCCTCGGTGCGCGAGTCCAACTCGCACTTGGCTGGTTTTTTTTATTTTTAGCTACAAAACTGAAGAAATGGGGGGCCGCCGAAGTTGTCGGTTTAAGACCATTTTTGTTACGGGGTCTACCTCAAAAACTAAACTAGTTAGGAATTTGAAATATCTGTATATTACGTACTGTAAAAATTTATTTTATTATGTTTATTTTATTATTATTATTAATTTATGTAGTGTATTTAAACAACAAATACTGAAAACATCGATTAATAGTGCGGTTTGTAAGTTGTGACCAAAAAAACAAAAAGAATTTTTTTCCCGTATGCTAACTTAGTATTATCTAAGAACTAAGATAATCTATCTAGTTTTAAACAAAAGTGATTTGGTCATAATTATGTACGGAACTCTAAAAGAGCGAGGCCCGACTCGCACTTGGCCGATTGTTTTTTCATTCCAGCTGCAGTGGATTCAAAATAGAGCAAAGTTAAGTTAAACAACGAAAAATCAACAAAGAACATTTTTATGCAATTTTACGAAATACTTACGTGATACGCTGTCGTTATATTGACTTGAGCATAGACTTCGCCATCTAGTGGATGTACAACAAATGAAGGATGTTCGGTTTCGACCATGTCCCATCTATTTGCTTTTCTATACCTAGCATCATAAAAAACTACATTTATACAAAGCATTCAAAAAGTATAAAGTAAATAAAATTTGTGAACCCTCAAGGATCTAATATTTAATTATTACTTTTTTTTCACCGTAATCTAAACTATAATAACTTATGTTAAAAAATAAAAAGTAAAAAAGGAACTCGTTTAAGCTTAACTAGCTTAATTTAAGCGTTTCAGCTTACCTTCAAAAGGAAGATTAAATATGGTTGGACATCGACAAAAAAAAAATACGCGTCGAATTGAGAACCTCCTCTTTTTGTATTTTTCGTCGGTTAAAAATCTGATTATAATATATACGAAACATAATACGAATATTATGATATACTTATCATAGGTATAAATTTTAGGATTGCACAAAAGAAATGTGTGATGAAGTTACTTTAACTGCAAATAATTTTTCTACTGCAAAAACTAATATTTTTATAGTGAGTAACTTACTCCGGGGAATTGTACACAGCAACTTTTGAATTAATCGAATAACACAAGCCCATCTCTGTGACAGTAGGGACAATTTTCAGATCAGATTCAGAAGTGCTGGTTGTAAGAGATGGTTTAAATAGAGAAGATAAATTCAAAAGTAAATCCAAATAATCATTAGGATCTATGCCGTCGTATTCAGGTATTGTGTTGAAGGTGCTGAACGTTGCATTCGCTAATGCCTTGATAAATGTTTTAAAATTCTCCTTTTCTTCATCGTTTCCGAAACTGTGGGAGTAAAAACAAGAATTAGGTATAAGTCGTTATAAGATTATAAATAATTACTAAGCAAATGATGAATAATTAAAAACACTTTTTAGAGTTCTACTAGCAGATGCCCGCGACTTCGTCCGTGTGGATTTAGTTTTTAAAATCCCCCGGGAACTCTTTGATTTTCCGGGATAAAAAGTAGGTTATTGTACTTTCCAGTTCCTTAATTAGCTATACCCCTGTAAAAATCACGTCGATCCGTCTCTCTGTTGCGGCGTGATTGAAGGATAAACCAAAAAACCAAAAAACAAAAACACTTTCGCATTTATAATACTAGCTGATGCCCGCGATTTCGTCCGCGTGGATTTAGTTTTTAAAATCCCCCGGGAACTCTTTGATTTTCCGGGATCAAAAGTAGCGTATGTCACTCTCCAGGTCCTCAAATATACTCATGCAAAAAATCAAATCAATCCGTTGCTTTGTTGCGCCGTGATTGAAGGACAAACCAACAAACAAACACATTTTCGCATTTATAATATTTTAGTAAGGATTACTTAGTATGATTATAAGATGACCTTCCTACAGCAGTTGAATATCTATAAAGTGCAAAAAATTGCTATAAAAGTTTGTAGAAACTCACACTCGGTAGCTTTCCAACTTCATTAAATCAATCTTCTGTTCAGGACATAGAGTCACACAGGGAAAAGTGGTGTTCCACGAGTACATGTCTCGCTCCATGGACACCACAGTGGGCGAGGACTGGTAACGAACCCAGGTAGTCCACGACAGGGAGACAGTGCCGAATACTGATAGGAACACCATTGTGAACCAGAGGAAGCTAGAAAATTATCATTGTAAAAATAAAAACTATTATATTCATCATCATCTTTATCAACCCATCATTAGCTCAAAATTGTCTCGTTTAAGGGAAGTTGAAATGTTCGACGATTGGGCATAGGTTTCATTCCAGTAACTCTCTACATAATGTAAAAGAGCCCACAGTTTAGGTGCGCAGTTATGTGCAGCATCATGATTGAAGAGTTGAGACCTGGAGTTCAATTCCGTTGTCTAAACTCGGAACCTACAATGTCAGTTAATATAGATTTTAGTTTAGATTTTCATTATCATCATCATTATCAACCCATCATCGGCTCACTACTGAGCGAGGTCTCCTCTCAGAGAAGGATTATAGGCTATAGTCCACCACGCTGGCCCAATGTGAATTGGCGGACTTCACACACCTTCGAGAACATTATAGAGAACTCTCAGGTGTGCAGGTTTCCTCACGATGTTTTCCTTCACCGTTGAAGCATGTGATATTTAATTTCTTAAACGCGCTTAACTTAAAAATCAGAGGTGCGTGCCCGGAATCGAACCTGCGACCTCCCGAATAGGAGACCACAGTCGTAACCACTAGGCTATCACTATACTATGATAAAATTTATCAGTGAAAACATCTTTAAAAAAAATACCAATCATAGGGACTGCCGATTTAAAGTGAAAACTAGATTTGCTAGTAGGTACTTAAAAACAAATAAGAAAAGCGCACTGTCGCAATTTCATGAGTGAGATTTGAACCTGCGACATCTTACATTAAACGATAAGGAAGGCGGCTGCTTGCCAGCTGCGCTGTACAAGGTTGCTTGGGAATTTCTAAAATGTTCAACGCTTACTGAAATCTCCAGGTGACGATTGTGAGGGTGACGATGACGCGAAATCCAATTTTTTTGCTCACCCAAAAAAGTACTCAACGCGCCTAAAGAAGTTTTCACTTCAAAAATTTGTCAAATAGTTCGCTCCTGATTACCCCCGGGCCAAAGATGCCCATCGTCAGGTAAAACTAGAGAGTGGATCACAGCCTCTTTCGCTCAAACGACATCCGATGTCGCGAACTCTACGCAAATATCAAACAACTGTACTGACATTTCACAAGGATGCCTCCCAATAGCGACTAGATGATTCAATCCATGTATCGAAGAAGTTTCTAGAAACAACACCAAATAGTTCTTCATCTTTTCGCTGTAACGTAAGGTTTTCTTTCTTTTCTTTATGTAGTGAAGGTGTTTGAATCTAAGCTGATCTTCTCGAATTATAAGGGATTGGAATTTCTTTTGGGGAAACATTCTGAAATTTTTTGTTAAGCATTTAATATTTAATAAAAAAAATATTATAATGCTGAATTTTTAAGTTTTTATGGCTTGAATCATGCGATACTATATGATAAAATATTAATGAACGAAAAGCACAATATTAAATTCATTGAGCTAAGAGACATTTTATCAAAATTTAACTATTAAATTAAAAGGTATATTATTGGATTCAGAATTTTCTGCCCTATCAGATGGCATTGTACAGGGGTCGCAAACCTTTTAATAATAGATAAGTAATAAACGACTAAGTACTAATTTAATTCTAAGTAAGAAATATGAAATAAATTACCTTAATATAATAAGAAAATAAAGTGATAGCAAATGCACGGATGGTCACAAATGAAACCGATTTCAAACATAATCACGAGCGGTTGACAATTATTAAAATATCGTGCCAATAGATCTTATTACAATTAGTGCAGCATTTATACATTCAATTTTGATTATATAAATCATACTAATAATGATAATGCACATGCACTTGCATAATCTTTTTATTTATTTGCCGCAAGCAAAGGAAGCCTCTATTACAAAGTGGTTAAGGTAACATATTATCTTTTAAGCATTTACAAAACATGGTCAAACTAGGTCAATAATGCCATAATAGCACTTGACTGATTTTATCGAAGCTGAGCGTTGCATTATCATAACAATGGCTTACAATATTAATTTGTCAACGGAGGGCAGAAATCACGGATGTTTTCACACGTAAATCGTAATTGTTACTTTTACTTTTTACTTTCAATGAATAATAGTTAGTTTCAGGTCAGGACAATAACCAGAACGTATGTGTCGGCGCATTTCCTTTTAAGTGCATGTGAAACAAAAGGTTGATTGGCGAACGAATCACGAGACATCATTGATGCCTCAATTTGTATCATCAAATAGATCCATAAATCACCCAATGCATGAGGATTCAAGGTCAGAGCTTTTGTTACGTCATCATCATCATCATCATCATCATTAGCAACCCATCAACGGCTCACTACTGAGCGCAGGTCTCCTCTCAGAGAAGGGTTATAGCCCATAGTCCACCAAGCTGGCCCAATGCGAATTGGCGGATTTCACACACCTTCGAGAACATTATGAAGAACTCTCAGGTGTGCAGGTTTCCTCACGATGTTTCCCTTCACCGTTGAAGCAAGCGATATTTAATTGCTTAAACGCACTTGACTCTGAAAAGTCAGAGGCGCGTACCCGGGATCGAACCTGCGACCACAGTCCTAACCACTAGGCTATCACTGCTTGCTTTTGTTACGTAATGCCCTAGATTTCTGATAGGTATTATTTACCGTAGGAGAGTAGCGACTGCCTATCAAAAATAATGCGTGTTAACATAATTACGTAGGAGCGTCATAAGAAATTCTAAATTAGTATACCTAATATTCTTTATTGGAAAACTAAAGAATATAGTAATTCTAGAATAGATTATCAATACTGAAGTGGTATTGAGTAATCACATAGCTTAGTTACCAATAGACATTGCCAGGTGCTAGGATGATGACCTTGCACTGGAAATTGCAGAGTTCGCAGATCCACAGCTAAATGGACAAATGGTGTCAAACGAGTTACGAGCTTATAAATGGAAGCATCAGCAAGCAGTATAACTGCAGTGATAGCCTAGTGGTTAGGACTGTAGTCTCCTATTCGGGGGGTCGCAGCTTCAATCCCGGGTACGCATGTCTGACTTTTCGGAGTCAAGTGCGTTTAAGCAATTAACTATCTCTAGCTTCAACGGTGAAGGAAAACATCGTGAGGAAACCTGCATACCTGAGAGTTCTTCATAATGTTCTCGAAGGTGTGTGAAGTCCGCCAATTCGCATTGGGCCAGCGTGGCGGACTATGGCCTATAACCCTTCTCTGAGAGGAGACCTGCGCTCAGTAGTGAGCCGTTGATGGGTTGCTAATGATGCTGATGAATGGAAGCATCATATAAGACCGCGGCGTGTGGGAAGATAATGAAAAACAATCTAAATGTCGTTATATCCATGTATTTGAATAAACAAAAAAACACATTAAAAAATATTTTATCCCAAACTTCCTTCTTGATAATTATTAATGTAGAAACCAAAAGTAACCAAACCGATCTTTTAAGAATGGTGTTGCAATGACTTCTTCTTCTTCTTTCTTCTTTATCAACCTATAGACGTCCACTGCTGGACAAAGGTCTCCTGCATGGACTTCCACAGGCTTCGGTCTTGCGCCGCTTGAATCCAGCGGCTCCCTGCGACTCGTTTGATGTCGTCGGTCCACCTGGTGGGGGGTCTGCCAACACTGCGTTTCCCGGTGCGGGGTCGCCACTCCAATACCTTGGGACCCCAACGACCATCAGTTCTTCGAACTATGTGCCCCGCCCATTTCCACTTCAGTTTCGCGACACGCTGAGCTATGTCGGTGACTTTGGTTCTCCGACGAATCTCCTCATTTCTGATTTGATCTCGCAGAGATATACCGAGCATTGCTCTCTCCATCGCTCGCTGGGTGACCCTGAGCCTTCTTATGAGGCCCATAGTTAGCGACCATGTCTCGGATCCGTAAGTCATCACTGGCAACACGCACTGTTCGAAGACTTGAGTCTTCAGGCACTGAGGGATTTTGGACGAGAAGACATCTCGGAGCTTCCCGAACGCTGCCCAGCCGAGTTGGATTCGGCGGTTAATCTCTTTCTCGAAATTGGACCTACCTAGCTGGACTGTATGTCCCAGGTATATATACTCGTCTACAATTTCGAGCGCAGAGTTCTCAACGATTACTGGGTGGAGCGGAGCATGAGCATTGGACATGATTTTCGTTTTGCTCATGTTCATTTTCAGGCCCACCTGTTGAGAAACCCTGCTGAGATCATTGAGCATTGTATTGAGATCTCTCAGAGTCTCTGCCATGACTACTATGTCATCGGCAAATCGCAGGTGAGTGATGTACTCGCCGTTTATGTTGATGCCAAGTCCGTTCCAATCCAGAAGCTTAAAGACGTCCTCCAACGCAGCGGTAAATAGCTTCGGGGAGATTACATCTCCCTGTCGCACTCCACGCTGCAAGTGGATTGGTCTCGTAGTCTGGTCCTGTATACGTACTGACATAGTGGCGTTTTCGTACAAGCACTTCAACACTTGGATATACCGGTAGTCAATCCGGCATCTCTGCAACGACCTCAATACAGCCCAAGTTTCCACCGAATCAAAGGCTTTCTCATTGTCCACAAACGCTAAGCAAAGTGGCCGGTTATACTCTTCCGTCTTCTGTATAACCTGCCGCAGCGTATGAATGTGATCTATGGTACCAAAGTCTTTTCGGAATCCGGCTTGTTCGGGAGGCTGGAAGTCGTCAAACCTACGAGCGAGACGATTCGTAATGACTCTCGAGAACAACTTGTAAACATGACTCAGCAGCGAGATGGGTCTATAATTCTTCAGCAAGGTATTATCACCCTTTTTGAAGAACAGGACCAGTGCCATGCTTCCGGCGTTATACCCTCGTGAATGACGGAATTGAACAATCGCTGAAAGATCTTAAGTACCGGTTTTCCACCCGCTTTCAGGAGTTCCGCAGTGATTCCGTCATCACCTGGCGCCTTGTTGTTCTTAAGCTGTTTAAGAGCCATTCTAATCTCGTATAGGCTGACGTCCGGGATATCTTCGGTATAGTGTCGGGTCAGTTTGGCTCTGGGATCTTTGGCCAAATCCTCAACAGGTTTTTGTGTCGTGGTATATAACTGCCCATAGAACTTCTCGACCTCTCCCAAAATCTCAGGTCGAGAAGAGACGAGACGACCGTCATCAGTTTTAAGCCGCGTCAGCTGGCTCTGTCCGATAGACAGATCTCTCGCGAACACTTTTGAGCCTTTGTTCCGCTCGATGGTATCTTTAATACACTTGGTATTAAAGACCCGAAGGTCGCGAGTTTGTGCCTTAGAGATCTGCCTATTAATCCGCCGGTACGCAGCCGCGTCTACCGATGACTGTAGCCTCATCTCTTGTCTCTCCTCCATGAGCTTGAGAGTATGGTCAGAGAACTTTTCGGTTCTTTTCCTGCGATGGGTCTTAAAGAACTTAGACCCCACAGTATGGACAGTTTCCACGAACCTGTTGTTTAGATCGTCCACAGAAACACAGTCTGCTAGGCAATCGAATCGGTTCTGCAGTTCGAGTTGGAAGTTTTCGAGGTTTTGGATATGAGCACGAGAGGGTCGGAGAGTTGACTTCACCAGTCTAGCCCTTTCCAGCTTCACATTAATATTCAATGTGCCTCTTACCATACGGTGATCGCTCCCGGTTTTCACCCTGTTGATCACAGAGACATCATTATCAGCCCTCCTTCTCCATGAAGTCGGCCAGCATTTGACCCCTCTGGTTCCTTCGCCCATAACCAAATCGCCCAACCCTCGTCTCTGCACCGCTTCGTTCACCCAGCCTCGCGTTGAAATCCCCCATCACAACATTGTAGTGAGTGGTAGAGGCGTGTATGGCTTTTGATATATCCTCATACAGCGCCTCCACCTCCTCGTCATATGTGCCGAAGTCGGTGCGTAAACCTGTATAACCTTCAACGAATACCGATTGGTGATTCTGAGTATAAGGTACGCTACCCTACTCGACACACTTTTGACTTCGACGATGTTGTTGACGAGGGACTTGTGGACGATGAACCCGACACCACCCTGGGACTGTTGATCGCCCTCCCGGTAGTAGAACAAGTTGCCGGAATTGAGGATTATCGAGTCCTCCCCCTCTCTTCGGACTTCAGACAATCCTATAACATTCCAGCGCAACTTGCTCACTGCTTCTTCCAGCTCGAAGATCTTCTCGTCAGTCCTCAACGTGCGTGCGTTATATGTCGCCAGGTCCAGTCGTCGGGGTTGGCAGCGGAATCTCATCCGGAGATTCTTAGCACCCCCTGCCCCGCCATTACCGTGACCGCTGCCAGGGTCAGGCACAGCGAGGCCGCCGGGAACTAGGGGCCTTGGCCTTGTGACAATTTCCATATCGGGTTTTGCCCATAATGACCACGCTGGGCAGGCGTGTTGGTCATCGCAGGGCTAGACTGATCGCGCCGATGTCGCTGCTGCCCGACACCGGCCTGTGCCATTTGTTCAGTCTAGCTAGTATGAGATGGTTATACCGCCATCTGTCGGTCGCCATAGCCTCGTCAGTAAACCAGCAGGGGGCACCGCGGGCAGGTGAGGTTGACTGTTGGAGCGCTAGATGAAGGTGCGCTCCCTTACCCCCCAATGCAATGACTAATTAGTAGATAATATAATACTAGAAAATATCATTCTAATATTATAAATGCGAAAGTGTGTTTGTTTGTTGGTTTGTACTTCAATCACACCGCAACAGATCTACGGATCGACGTGATTTTTTGCATGGGTATATTATCATCTAGTCAGAGATAATTGAGATAGTGACGCTGGTGCAATCTAAATGATTTATTTACTTCTTCTTTATCAACCTGTAGACGTCCACTGCTGGACAAAGGTCTCCTGCATGGACTTCCACAGGCTTCGGCCTTGCGTCGCTTGCATCCAGCGGCGTGCACATTCTGAAATATTTTTTATACCTGCAAAATTTAGCAGGTTTTTTACCTCCCAATAATAGCATACAACTTGTATGCTCGTAAAATCGACTCGATAAAAAGGTTTTTACATTTCGTGTATTAGTTCAATTAGAATGCTGCAGCAATTATTATCATAATCATTGGTAATTGATCAGGTTTTTGTTACAAAATGTTTTTGAACATGGTATTGATAAAAATATAATCAAGTTAAGTGCCCCTGTATAAATTTCACGTTTAGATCTATAGTTCATAACATATTTTATATTTTGAAGTTTGTTAAACGTCGGTTGTTTACTGATTTTATCAAAGCTAAGCGTTTCATTATTGTAACAATTGGAAAGTTTATGGAAAATTCAACACTCATTTTCTTTTCGTATTAATAGCTGTTACACATGAAAGGGAGAATATTAAGTTCAGCTTGGCTACTATTCTTTATAAAAAAAACAAGTGTAAATTTAAAAAAAATTGTAAAATACAAGCTTTTAGTAGCTACCTACATCATCAGACTCTTGATATCATCTAGGACCAGAGTACTTGTTAAGATAAATCAAACGAGCCTAAAATCGATAGGGTTACGAAGTTTCATGACAGAGTTCCCTTAACCAGCTTTCAGCTCCATCATCAGACCTTGAATATCATCTGGGACCAGAGTACTTGTCAAGACGGACCAAACGAGCTCAAAATCGATAGGGCTACGTAGATTCATTAAATAGTTCCCTTAAGCATCTTTCAGTTTCATCATCAGACCCTGGATATTATCTAGAACCAGAGTACTTGTCAAGACGAACGCTCGGTAAAGTAAGGCCGATTTCACCATCGTAGAATAATATAATCAGCCCTAAGTCTCAAAGGGTATTTAGAACATCGCAGACTTTAGCAAGAAAAGGTTAGAATAATTATTTTGCTATAATCCGCCAACAGAAAAGTCTGTAGGTATGGTCAAACATGCAGTAACAAGCTAAGCATCGCTCACCTTTCTAAGCAAGCAAGAATGCAAAGTTCCCAAGCAAGCAACGCCACCACCACTCACATGCAACACAACACAAGACTTTTACACTAATCTCAACGCACGTTTCGCCCCGACACCGGAGCATCCTCAGAAGATGTCGACTTTACAAAGTATGACCAAACCTATGATTTTAAAAAAGGCGAGCAGTGTTATAAAGAATAGAATTAAATAGTAAATAAAACAGATACAATATGAAAATTCTATTTTAATTTCAAACTTCTGAAAATCTCATTGTTTACTCAGTTGAAATCAACTGAATCTATTTCTCTACAGTGTTTCTCGTATAATAAATCAATCGTAAAGTCATGAAATACACGATCTCCATGAAGCTGAGGACACTGCAGCCGAGGAACAGGCCTGCCATACCGCCCACTGCCACTGAAAATACGAAAACAGAACCAGATATACTAGTGGTTCGCCCCGAACTGAGACCTCGCGGTAACGGTTTCCCTTAATTACTTATTCATTCAATAGATACATGACGATCAAAATTGACATTATTATTATGCCCGTTTTCACCAACCATACCTAAATCATCCCCTTTGTAGAAGTCTCTTTACGTAGGTAGCCCCTAAATACAATCCTAACATCCCAATGTCATTTTCACCTTTAGTTGTCCCGTAGAGGTTCGTAATAACAAAGTTGACAGAAAGTGTCAACTAACTTAACATAGGTAGCCCGTAAAGGTTAGGGAACTGTTATAGTGAAATCCTCAAGGCCTCAATCAAACTTAGGTACATAGTTTTTTGGAACATTCAAATTAAATTACTTGTACACAGCGTCAACTATCGACACGACCAGAAAACATGTAAAAACAAACTGCAACGTGAAGTTTTATTGATGTTTGCTAAATGACTAAATAATAATTTTAATTGAATAATATGTTACATATAGCTGCATTTGCTATATGAGATGAGAGCGCCATCTATTGACATCATTGTGAAGTTCTGTTGTTGCTGCTCATTAAAAGTTAAATAATTTAGTTTCCTTATTACATTTATCTAATTTTAGTATTTGTTGTTCAAGTACATGATATTACGCTAAAATTATAAAACTTTCAAGCCCCAGCTTTCAATGGTTATTCCGTTGTGAGGTCAAATATAATCTCCACTTTGAAAGCCCCCCATTTCGTCAATTTTAGGAAAAAAATTAAAAAAAAAAATACTTTTGTACTCTGTTCCAAATTATCTTTAAAATGAGGTACTGTAACCCTATGAAACGCAAAAAATTTTTTTTTTCTTCGCATTCGCTTATATGAGAGCCCCCCTGAAATAAAGATTTTTATAACTTTTTAAGCCATTTTCGGCTGGAGGCCATTGGTTTACATATTATATCTAAAATTGAAGTAATTACGTTCAGTAATTCAGAAGTTATAAGGCTCTGACAGACGGACGGACGGACGGACGGACGGACGGACGGACAAGTGCAAATTCACTCAAGTAGACTCAAAGACCTTCGCTTCGCTCGGTCGACAAAAACTAAACGAAATAGAACTGTTAACTGTTAACTGTTGTATATTATTTTGTGACATTTAATTTAATTTTTTTTTTGACATATAATAACATTCCTATATTTGTACACCACACTTTGGTAGGATATGCGCATTTTAAATTGTATAATTATAACATCTTGACTGTACCATATTCACAAATTAATAAATGAATTTGAATTTGAATTTGAATTTAGAAAGCATACTTAATACTATAAATGCGAAAGTAGCACTTGGTAACGTCCAAGCCGCTGGACCAATTAGGTATACGATTTTACATTTATCTATATATTGGGTTAATTTTAATTCACCAACAACCTCCCACATGTAACTTCTATGTATAATACTGGACAACATTAAATTTGTTAAATTCACAAAAAAAAATCCGAGTTTTTGTTGAAGAGTCTGTCATTTTTTTAACTCTGGTCATTTTATGTAATTTCTCTTCCACACCTGCGTAAGCGTCGACTACTAAGTTACTAACCGCGCAACAATTAAGAGGATTGTCTAGTTGAAAATTTTCATACAAAAAGTGACAAAAAGCGATAACGTTTTGCTACCCGTAAATGTTGTCCAATGTTCATAATTTTTTGAAATGTTGCAGATACAATGAAAAACTATGCCCGTACGTTTTAATTTTAAAGAAATATTGCTTATGTTAAAAGTTATTAGTGACTAAATATCTATATTTTTGACTAAAAAACTTCCTCGACTAATTTTATTTTTTTAAATTTAACTAAACTGAAATACTAAAAAAATGAAACGTACAAACCTAGATTAAGGTGTACTGAATCTAATGAGACCAAAATTGTCTAATTTTGTAAACTTTTAGGGGGGTAAAAACGTTATGACCCGAAACAATATTTCAAGAATAAAATTTAGGCAATTAACTCCTGGACTTGCAACTCTCTCTATCGCACGATGCGGGTCGGGCAGCGAAGCGTTGTGAAACAGATAGCATTTTGGAAAATACCTACTCGCGTCGCGTTTCGTCACTAGACCCTACTCTTAACGTCCGAAGTTATCGCTTCGTATTTACAAATGCTATACGATGTGTTTTACTAACATAGGGCTGAGCTATCGTCTACAAGTCCATAATTTTGCGATAATCGCGAACACAAAAAAGGCTTTCCGCGGCGACTGACGTAAGTATCGGACAAGCATTAAGTACCAAATATCGAGTGACGGCGCGTCAAATACGCCACCTATTCCCTTTTACACGGGTCGCATAGAATTTTTAAAATTTTAGAACAGAAAAATCGGTCAAGTGCGAGTCGGGCCTCGCTCTTTTAGGGTTCCGTTAAAAAAAATTAAATAAAAATATTTCCATGTACCCGCGGAAATTCTTAATTTAATTTTTTTAATTTAATTTAATTTTTATTATTTGTTGTTATAGCGTCAATAGAAATACATAATATGTGAAAATTTCATTTGTCTATCTATTATGGTTTACGAGATACAGCCCTCTGACAGACGGACGGACGGACGGACGGACGGACGGACGGACAGCGTAGGCTTAGTAATAGGGTCCCGTTGGTACCCTTTGGGTACGGAACCCTAAAAAGAATATTATTTATTTTTGTATGAAAAAAAAACTTTTTTATTTTTACGAATTTTAAAAAGTCGTGGAACAAAAGTTATTCACTTTGATGCATAGAAGTTACATGTGGGAGGTTGTTGGTGAATTAAAATTAACCCTGTATAAATGACTGTCATACCTAAAAAATCAGTAAATCCGAAGATGATATCTCGTCTGTATCTTATTCGGGGGTACGAGATCATGCCCCATTGCAAGTTAGTGCCCAACACCCAACGCTCCAAAGCCTGGAAAGTTCAGATAATTCAAAGCATACAATAGTTTCCTATGTTATTTTGAAACAAAAATGAAAATAATACAATTCATACGAAACCTTTCTGTGAAATAGGGTATTCCCTATTGTGGGAATATATTTAAGCTTTATCGATTATGCTTTTAGAAAAGAGATAAATAATTTAGAGGCATTCATCATGAGTGCCATCACCTTCTTTCGGTAAAGAGTTTCCTTGGCCATTGATTTTGCATATTAATATAATAAGTAATAAGTATATGTTTGAAATTAACAACTTATTGTAATTTTCATTTGTTTTTCGAGATTTTTAATATTAAGAAACTCTAGTGCAAATATACTCACAAATGACTGTGTAATGTAGTTGGCATTATGACATATTGGAAAACATGTGCAGTCAACTTTCTGACCTCCTTCATGTCTCAGGTTTATAAGAACATCTGCAAACAATGATCAATTTGAAATAAATGAAAAGGCTTTGTATCTTCTAGTTCTTTTAATATTAAGGTCCTTACTGAGGAGTATATACAAAATGCCACACTTCTATACAATTATTACTTATAGTTTCTCTAAAATGTCTTGGAATTTTGTTGGGTTAAAGTGGCATCACTTTAACATATTGAAAATGCTGTGAATGTCTGTAAATCAATTAACTATTCTGAAATGGTTCCGAAAATTTCATACAAACTTTGCCACCATCGTTCACCACTTTAGAGTATAAATTTCAAAAAATAATGATTTTTCTATGAGTAGAGAGAGTATAATTGCAGCTTAAAAAAAGTATTTCTTCATAAAACCAGGTATTTACCTTTATATTTTGACAAGCAATGCAATCCTTTGACGTCGCATATCTTCTCGTCACCTAGAATTATAAAATAGCAATTTTATATTTCGTATAGTTTGTAATTATGAATTGTTCAGTATAGCCGGCGCAAGAGCTATGTATAATTGTGAAGCACATCTCTTATAATACTGCCATAACTAGATATATGACAATAGACTGGTGATCTATCACCCTAGAACGACGAAGATGTGCCACGAAGCGATGCTGTGTAAGAACATATTGGGGAGAGACTGATATACCTTTCTTTTCCAAGATCCTGCATCACAACATACCACCAGGTAAGACTGAAGTCAATGGATATCTTGAAAATGAAAATTAAGTGGCACTCGGGGACTGTCACGGTAAAGCTATTGCATAGCATTTTTTATCAACTTATGCAATTATAATATTTATGCAATATTTTTTTTTGCATAATAAAAATTATGCAAATAAATAATTAAAAAACAAACAAACAAGAAAAGCGCACTGTCACTACTTCGCGAGTGAGATTTGAACCTGCGACATCTAAAAAAAACAGCCGCTCGCCCATTGCGCCAAACAGAGCTAAATGTGAACCTCTAAAATGTTGAACGCTTACTGAACGACGGTGTTAGGTTTTTTTTCGTTACGGAATTTCTTGATTCGGTCGCCGCGCTCAAACTGTTTGTCCTAGTTCAAAGCCCGCGGTAAAAGCTATGCAATAGCTTAATAAAGGAAACAAAGGAAGTAGTCATCGTGACTGACCAACTCTCCTGTAATAATGCGGAATGCACTGGCAGTACTTGAGGCACAGCTGGATTCTGCACTCCATACGGCACAGAGCGTAGGAGTACACAGCGTTGTGTCTCAGATTGCTCTCTGTCTCAAACCGACATCGACGTTGAGATACGCTTAATCTGAAAAAGACAATATGAATACGATACCAATTGCTAAGTTAATCATCTGGGCAAAAATCTAAAACAAGCAACTATAATCTACGAACTATTGAACACTTTACAATTACTTTACACTTACCTATGAAGGAGCTAACATAACAGAATAACAGAATACCTGCACACATAAAGAATGTACACTCATTTAATGCATTTAAGACTGAATTAGCTGGTTACATTATGAGTAATACAAATAACTTTGAACTAAAACTAATGCATTGAATGAGTATTTATAAGTAAATGTACATAATAGCGAAGCTTGTAATTGCATTACTCTAAATTAAGTTCTCATGTAAGTGACTGAAGTCTTTATGACAATAAATGTCCTTAAACCTAAACCTATTAATTTAATAAATAATAAACCATGTATGCACAATCATTAAAGAAGAAAAAGAAAATCTTTCGATACGTACAATGCGGCATCTTTTGAGGTATATACTACAGTAGCAGTGATGACAATTTTCATGTAGAAGAACGAAGGCGAGTGATGATACTTCGCGGCGATGTCGGGAACTTCCAGCGGGCCGTGAACGTATGCCTGATAGAAAAGAGAAGTAATTACACGATAGGTAACGTAGTTAAAACATAGACCTTCAGGTATTTGGACTTCCACGAGTAGGGAACGTAATATAATTGTATAGCGGTTTAAAAGTAGAGCACCATGTCAAGAATGCACACGGCTTGTAATATTTCCTACCTTTACACGTGAGGTACTTTGTGAAGAATTTAGCGCTAATTTATGAATAATATAGAAAATTTTAAAAACTAATATATTTAGACCTTTCTATGAGAGAATTATTGTGTAATTGTGAAAAAAGCACTATTTTTAATAGACCAATTACTATTCTTTTAGCTGCAAATTAATCCGAGAGGTATAATGTAAGAGGAACTTACATTATACGAGGATAATATATATAAAACTTGGGCAAAAACTTCGCCATCGAGAGGATGAAACGTGATTGACGAGTTTATAGATTTAATAATGTTCCATCTGTTTGCTCTCCGGTACCTAAAAAAATTCAAGTTATTAAAAACATTTTGTAAAATGGAAATGTTTGAGAACATTTAAGAATTAGTGGAGATTCATAATAATGTTAAAATATGCTGAAGCCTGTCTATCGAAAATTGACGTTTCCATACGAGACTACTACGATTTTAGGAAACTCAGAAAATCTAATTATTTTGTTAGTCTTGTCTAGACTTACTAGACTAGATCTATTACAATACTTCTAATATCTATACTACTATCACAATACTTAAAGACTAGATCAAATCAAATGGCCTTTACGTTAAAATAATTAAAAAAAAACACTATTGAAGCGTGTTTGTATCCGGTCTCATTGGTTTTATTGGACGAAAATTTGGTCTGTAGCCTCTGCATAGCCAATGAGTTGCGAGTCATTACCGCGCTCGTGCATGCGTTCCACTTTTGCGCGTGTCTGATGCTATGCATTGAAAATGTATCAATGGGTACTTACTCAGGGGAATTGTATGCCGAAATCTGCGAATTGATGGTATAACACAGTCCCATTTCGGTAATAGTAGGAACGTTTTGTAGGTACACCCCAGCTGCCCCGATTGTGATTGAAGGTTTAAACGGAGGCGTCAGGTTCAGTAACGTTTCCATATAATCCTGCGGCTCTATTCCCTCGTACTCGGGGACTGTGTCGAAGTTTTCGTAAGTAGCATTCGCCAAAGCCATGAGGAATGTTTTGAGTTTCTCTTTGTCCACTTCCTTGGAGTCACTGTCAATATGAATATTAGAATGAACTGAGATTTTATTTGATGTTGGCGCAAATGGGGTAGGGGGGAAGAGGTAACCGCTTTATATAGGCTTTTAGGTTATCATTGAAAATATTTTTAGTTGGGAGACAATTTAACTTCAAATATCGATGCTTTGGGGGGGCTATTAAAGTTGTCATTTAGACCTCTTTTACCCCTGGATCTATCTCAAACACTGCTTAGTATCAAAAGCTAAACTTAGGTATAATTTAAGTAATCTTTTAATAAAATATATAATATTATGCGTATAACGTCTTATAAATCGGTGAACACCGGCTGCACGCACGAAAAAGTGTCAAGTTCCGCCTGAGCCTGTGCGTGCAAGCGAGAGCGCGGAACAAGCGATAGAGAGGCACGATCGGAATTTGGACCAAGCGTTGGCTTGTGACTAGAGTGCGCCCGCCCGCCAGTCATCGCGTGCGCGCTGTGGTTAACGGATGTAAAGTATGCATTTTTTCATCAATGTTTCTATATGACGTTATCACGTAAAACTATCGTCCGTAAACCAACTTTACAGATAAACAATTTTTTAATTTGCACTTTTTTAACCAAAACATTACAATACTATTATTATATAACCAGATATTATTATTTTAGCATTGTTTTTGAACAGTTAAAAGGTTTTCTGGACACACGAGGTTAGTTCAAGGTGAACTACCAATATTGTACCTCAGGTATTGTTCCAACTTGGTGGGATCTATCTTTTGATCAGGACAGATGGTGACGCAGGGGAACGGGGTGCTCCAAGTGAACATGTCGCGGTCCATTGAGATGACAGTGGGCGAAGACTGGTAGCGAGCCCACGTCGTCAGAGCGATGTAGACAGTGCCGTACAATGACAGCACCACTATGACGAGCCAGATAAAACTGGAATAAATACAAATTTTCCGAGAAACAATTGCCAAATATATATGAACAGTGATAGCCTAGTGTTTAGGACTGTGTCTCCTATTCGGGGGGTCACAGGTTCGATCCCGACCTCTGACTTTTCGGAGTCAAGTGCGTTTAAGCAATTAAATATCACTTGCTTCAACGGTGAAGCAAAATATCGTGAGGAAACCTGCACATCTGAGAGTTCTTCATAACGTCTTCGAAGGTGTGTGAAGTCCGCCAATTCGCATTGGGCCAGCGTGGTGCACTATGGCTTATAACCCTTCTCTGAGAGGAGACCTGCTCTCAGTAGTGAGCCGTTGATGGGTTGCTAATGATATACGAGTATGAACAGGTGTATGTACACAGACTATGTAGTACATAAAATTGATTATTAAAAGGTTATCTACATGTCTAAATATATAAACTAGCCTTGACTGCGATCACACCTGATAGTAAGTGAAGATGCAGCCTAAAGTTAGCCTAAGTTAGTCTGAAATACGGAAGCCTGAAGGACATTCCTTTTAGCGGTGCGTAGCAGGAACGAGGAAGCAAAGTGTTTTGTGCGCGACTGTGGGATGTCCATTTTTTTTTATTCAATGACAAGTTAGTCCTTGACTGCGATCTCACCTGATGGTAAGTGACGATGCAGTAGATCGTCACTTACCATCAGGTTACCACTAGATGCAAGATGGTAGCGGGCTAAGCTGGGAGGGGTGTGGCAGTGAACATTCAACCCATACCCCTAATTGGTTTCTACACGCCATCGTGTCGGAACGCTAAATCGCTTGGCGGCACGTCTTTGACGGTAGGGTGGTAACTAGCCACGGCCAAAGCCTCCCACCAGACGACCATATCAAGCAATAGACGTCCATTGTCGACACAGGTCTCTTGCATGGACTTCCACAGGTATCTGTCTTACCGCCTGCATGCAACGGCTTCTTGCGACTCGTTTGATATCGACGGACAACTCTCCTCTACCATCCCTTTCAAGACGGTTTGCCAACACTGTGTTATTCAGGAGCGGGGTCGCCACTCCAGCACCTTGATATTCCGACGACCGTCAATTGTTTCGTCAACGACGTTTCTTCAAAATGCGCACCGCCCATTTTACCTTCAGCTTTAAGATTATTTTACTGAGATATATTTTTTGCTCCTGGTTTTTTTTTTCTTTCTTTTTGGAGTTTACTCCTTAAGAATCGATTTTAGGCGCCCGGTATGAGAAAAATTCGAGGAGTAAAATCTACTTATGAATGACCTTGTTACGTTTTTCACAACCATGCAAATTTCTACCCTAACGTTGAGTAAATAAGGTTGATTTTCGTGCGAAAGAGCTTTCCGAGGGAAGCCGTGACCTCGTTACGTTTTTCACAACGATGCAAATTTCTACCCTAACGTTGAGTAAATAAGGTTGGTTTTCGTGCGAAAGAGCTTTCGCTTCGGGAAGCCGAGCGCGTACCGATCGGGTCCGAGCGGCGCCTAGACGCAGCGAGCGCCGCGAATGCATTACGACGTTGTAAGGAGTAAACTCCAGTCGTGCGTCGGAGCTGACACACACACTTTTTTGTTTGAATAGGACTGGGAAATTAAAAAGGACCCACACTTCACAGGGATGTCTCCCAGCATTGATGAGATGATTTAAACCGTGTATTGATGAGGTTTCCAGGAACAGTACTATGTAGTTCTTGACTCTTTCCTTTATTCTTTCAAAACTTAACTTTTTGTCATTAGCAAAGAGATTTTCATTTCTTCGGTGAAAATCGCGGATTCTTCTAACTTCGAATTGCTGTAGGGTAGACATTCTGAAAATTTATTTTTGAACTTAATACAATCAGTGTGACTCATATAATTCGCTGGTTTGTCGACAAAGTGTTGAAAAATCCACTAGAAATTTTTGTTGCACTCATCATCCAACCTTAAGTAGGTATAGCCTTGCCTTTGAGTATTAAAGTTGGTTTATGTAATACTCAGTCATCAGCAATCCATCAATGGCTCACTACTCAGAGCAGGTCTAATCTCTGAGAAGAATTATATGGCCATAGTCCACCACGCTGGCCCAGTGGCAGACTTGACACCTTTGAGAAAATTACGAAGAACTATCAGGCGTGCAGGCTTTCTCGCGACGTTTTCCTTTACCGTTGAAACACGTGATATTCAATTGTTTAAAATAGGAGGTGGAGGAGGGTGCCCGGGATCGAACCTACGACCCCCCGAATGGGAGACCGCAATCCGTTCCAGAGATATTGGCTTGTATTTGGTTTTATATTTTGAAGTAGTTTTAATTTTTGTCAAAATCAATAATTTTTATCTATTGTGCGAGTACCAACCACGTTCAAATAAATTACATAATATTTTTTTAATTCGACGTGAAAATTTACCTTTCAGGAAAAGTTGTATGCTCCAAATATCCGTCCGATACACAATGAAAAGATTTAATTTGATAAAAACAAAACATCATAATTTCACATACTTACTACATTTCGTGTAAGAGGTCATTTAGAATGCTACAGCAATTACCTATCACAATCATTGGTAATAAATTTTTTGTAACAAAATGTCGTGATATGCTACCTCAAAAATTATTGTTTGTCATGGAATTGACATCTAATAACATTATAATCATGATAAGTATTCTTCTTTATAAACTTTACACTTAGATTACCTAATAAGAATAGCTCCAAATGATATTTTATTTTAACGTTGAGTGTTGACTGATTTTATCAAAGCATTTGAAAAGTTAATGAAAAATTTGGTATTTATTTCGTTTAATTAATACCTACATGAGGCCTGGTTTAAATGAGTACTCCAGAACAAAATTTAATAATTTAAAATTTCGGGATGAATTGACTTGATTTCGATCTTATTTGATAATAAGTAACGATACAATCTAAATTCATGCAAAGTTTGTACGGATATAAGTGTTAAGGTATATTTTCCCATTAATTTGCAATATTAATAACGCATATAATAATATACTAATAATTCTCTAGGTATTATGGTTTATCCAATTGAAATTGTACGCGGGTCCCAAAGACCCTCAGGTAAATTTAATACAAGGTTAGGTTAATTGCGAGCGACGCACATCGGGTCATATTAACACGTCGTAAATCTAACCCTTAAAGCACCTTGCTAATAATTAAGATGTTGGGGCCCTTTTAGATCGTTTGGCCAATTTAGCGTGGGTTAGCCCTGGTTGGGGCATTGTCAAACGGTTTGCAAATGTGCCTCGTATTGGGACGGTAAACAGATTTGGTTAAATGTTATTTAAGTGTTACATTTGGTGACAAAATCCTTTATTATTTACATAGCTGTAGAGGTAGCTATATAGGTAGAAGTATCCATATTCTTTACATAAGTACATAATTATATTGCTTTTTTCCACCCAACTATCATGTGCTAGGAGTAGGTGTCTTGTACGCATCGAAAAGCTGACCGACGACATCAAGCGAGTCGCAGGGAGCCGCTGGATTCAGGCGGCGCAAGACCGAGGCCTGTGGAAGTCCATGCAAGAGACCTTTGTCCAGCAGTGGACGTCTATCGGTTGATAAAGAAGAAGAAGATATGGAAAAAATGCGAATCGATGCGCACAGATGTGATTTTTACAGCCTTACAAGTGGATCGTGTGTATTTGAACGTACGACCTTTCAGATCCAACCCTAAAACCTACGAAGCTATGGAGGCTTCTATCCTTTTCTTCATCTTCATCAACCGATAAGAGCTACATAGATTTTTGGACTGCCACACGCCTCTCATCCCCTGTATCTCCTTTTTCCTAAGATCTCGCAGGGATGCTGCGAGCATAGCTCTCTATCTCTAGGCCTCTGAGGCGCGCTTGCAGAAACGTCTTAACCCAGAGCAAGCAGCTAACTCTGGGACAAAAGGACAATTATTTGACAGATTGCGTATATACAGCTTCTGTCAAAATTACAAATTTATTCCTGGGTTAACTAACTCAGCGTCTCTGCAAGCGGGCCTGAGTCAAAACATAAAACAATTTTGGCAACGTTTAATACTAAGCTTCATTTGAAACTATCAACGTTTTAGACTAGTTACACTCCTACGTCGGCATGAGGGTAGAGGTTTATTTTAACTTCATCTTATCTCAGTACAACATACCTTTGGTACAAAGCATCAGTCGTTAAGACTTATCTGTAGTCGCCAAGACGTCTTCTACGCAACCATAAATGAGTTAGGTGGTGGAGAGATTTATAGCGGGTTTATAAGCTTAGCGTTTTCAAATGCAAGAGCTCTATAGCGGATTTTGCATAAGTGAAAATTGTCATTACGATAATAATTATGACGTATACTATTGACACTAATATTTAAAAAAAATCAAAATTCAAAATTATTTATTTCACGTAGGCCAACCTGTGGCTCTTATGATACGTCATGACTCTACCACCTGTTCGGAAAGCGGATTCTGCTGAGAAGAGCTGGCAAGAAACTAAGCAGTTGCTCTTTTCAAAATAATCATTTTACAATAATTTATTATGTAGCTATTTCATTGTAATAAGTTTTTTATACTATCTTGTTGGCAGCTGGATGCCAAGCCGATTTAAGCCATGCAATTTTGTTAGAATAGAATAGAGTATAATATTTCCACAATGAAGGGAAGTTCCAATAAAGCATGCTACAATTCAATTCATGTTAAGACGGGCAGATAGAAAGAAAATCTGCCAAAATAATATCTTTATTTCACAGATAAACGCTCAATGCTCAACGCTTATTTCGTGGTTAAATGAGATAATTATGATGTGTTAAACGAGTACTACGATAAAAGTTTTAGATGGAACTTTCGATATTTCGATCTCGTATTTTGCTGAACATTATCAAGTGACGTTCCTTCAAAAAGATGAATAGATAGATTCTATAAGTTACAATTAAATCCAGCATGTTATGTCCACACTGCAAGTGCTCAAATTTGTACTAAACATTTCTTTTACCCCTAAGAAAGGAGTTTTAATATTTTTAGTTTACTTGGATTTGATAGCAAATTATTAGATCTGTTTCCACGCTATCACTGTGGCCGCACCTTTCCCAGCGGGAATCGACAGTATGGGACAGGGTGAGGCGAATGTTAAAGATTATTGTTTGGAGTAAGCGAGGTGTAATTTAATTCAAAGACGTCCTACCTCTCTCTTAACGATTCTTGGTTTAGTGATTGCCGTAATATTTTAATTTTAATTGATATCGATAAGCTTTAATTATTTTAATGTTTCTATGATGAACAGGTTTTTCATAATATGAAAATAGCAGTTCTTTTTTAGATTTTGTGTAATCTAGTGGTTAAGACTCCGTTCTTTTTCAGGGGGTCCAGGGTTCCAATCTCAGGCAAGCGTCCCTAACATTTCTGAATCATGTTCGTGTAAAATAATTTAATAGCACTTACTTTAACGGTGAATGAAAACATCGTGAGGAAACCTGTATACCTAAGAGTTCTCTCTAATGTTCTTTTTAACCGACTTCAAAAAAGGAGTCGTAATCTTTTTTTTATGTATGTTCACCGATAACTCGAAGACGCCTGAACCAATTTGGAAAATTCTTTTTTTGTTTGTATACTTTTCAGGTGGTCCCATTTAAATTTTATCAAAATCGGTCAAGCTGTATTTAAAAAAAATCAACAATTTTTAATATACATTGTAGTGGCGCGGGTGTTTGGAGTCGGTTTATTAAAAATATCTTTTTATATTAAACAAGTATTTTTATAAGTATAGATTATTAAAGTGAGAATCCGCACTTGGCACTGTGGGCTATTCTATTTCTGAGGGGAGATCCGTTCCCAGTACTGAGTTGAGGATGTTTTAATTTCTTTGTAAGAGAAGAAAGATGTCTCGTTTTCTTTTATAAAGCCTTTTCATTATAATTTCTTTATAATTGATAATTTCAAGTTCAAATTTTGTCAAAATATACTATAATATATAAAATAAAAAGGTGACTGACTGATCTATCAACGCACAGCTCAAACCACTGGACGGATCGGGCTGAAATTTGGCATACAGATAGCTATTAAGACGTACGTATCCGGGTAAAAATTCAGGGTAAAATAGGGGTTTTAAAAAACCGAAATTAACGTGAGCGAAGCCGCGGGAAAAGGCTTGTATACTATAATAGTTAACAAGTTCGCATTTCTTTACTATTACAACTAAGTTTGCAACTAAGTTTAACATTGCGACTAAGTTCGTAACACAATAAAAATATTTTTTACTAAGTCTATCGATATAAATTGTTGCATCCCTAGCAAGGTGGCGTTTATTAAGTGTATATGTTAAGATTTTAATTGCGGGCATCAAGTGGCTTCTGTGAATTGTGTGTATGAGTTTGGGGGCTCTTTGTTTTATCTGTGCGCCTCGCGTGCTAATGAGCTGAGGCAGAGGGGTAGATTATACGGGGAGTTTGTGTGACGACAACCTTAGCTATTCGGTTATGATTTTCATAGCCGTAATGTTTTGCGTGGATAACAAATAGGTACCTGAGTGAAAAATAATTTAATATAAAAAAATATTTTTATAAAAAAACCGACTTCAAACGCCCGCGTCACTATACAAAGTAAATAATTTAATGTTGATATTTTAAAAACTGCTCTACGGATTTCGATAAAATTTATATGAGACCACCTCCGTATACGCTTTCAAACAAAAAAAGAATTTTTCAAATCGGTTCAGGCGTCTTCGAGTAATCGGTGAACATACATAAAAGAAAAAGATTCCGACGAATTGATAACCTCCTTCTTTTTTGAAGTCTGTAATAATCTCTTTATTTGGAGAATCTCAGGTTAAATTTTTTAGTAAAACACAATTTTCTATTTATAACTAATGGTAGTAAATACGGAATAATGAGGTAATTTATAAGTGGGGCCTCGACGCACACTTGAATAAATTATGTTTTCAAGTACTATTGGCGAGTCTATCTTACTCACAAAAATGCTCAGGATACTGTTGGAACTGTTGTCTGTCTCTTGGAATCTCGTCAGTAGTGATGACGATTTTTTCCGCATCATCGCAAAGAATTCATTGGTATGCTCTTTTGAAACCGCGGCAAACCCAACACCATCCTAAATAAATGTCTTTCACATTTATTCTTGTCATCCTTAGGGTTCTAACATTCATGCCTTAAGGTTCGAATTCCACGCACCTCTAACTCTTCGGAGCTATGTGCGTTTTAAACAGTTACACTTGCTTTAGCGTCGAATGAAAACATCGTGAAGTCTGCCATCCGCTCTTGGCCAGCGTGGTATACTGTGGCCTACCATAACCCTACCCACTCTGGTAGGACCTTCTTAACAATGATAATGATGATGTTGATGATATTTTGATCTTTAATCGATTTTAAGGGAAACTAAATTCGATCTTTATTTACCTACCTTCTAAGATACGACCGAAGATAACTACGATTTTTGGGTGTATTTATTATGGCTTGAAAAGGAAACTCGAAAAAAAAACATAGATCAATGGAAAATAATGAAATGAAGATACTCCCTTTTATAGCAAGCTTGAAAATAGACCACGTCGTAAATACGCCACTCATGCGGTCATAAAATAAGGGCACCTATTCCATTCGTCATTTCTTTATCAGCAAAAAGGGCACCTCGGAAAAATGAGTAGTGCCCGCCCTCCGGCCTGTAAGACAACTATTTATCGGGGAAGAACCTAATAAATCACGTTATTTTTTATCTGGCAATCTTTAAGGTAGGGTAAATAACTCGGAGGTGTATCTTTTATGAAGGTTTTATGGCTTTTTCTTGTTATTGATGATGTCGGGTGTTGATGGGATGTGGAGGATGGTAAAGCTTTTGTGGATTCATTCTCAAAATTGTTATTATTATTGTTATGTATCTTTTTAAAAACGAATTTATAATGCGGTTACCTGTGTAAGGTTATCAGGTAGTGTGTAAGTCACATTATAGTCTATGGTGCACACGCATCTTAAAAAATAAATAAATTGTAAAAGCCTTTCTTCTTATCTATGTCTTCAACGTGAACGCAAGTGGTCTCATTTTTCCCTGTTCCTATTATTATCAAAATAATACAAACTAGACAATACAACAACTTGCATAAGTTACGTCGACAAAATTTGGACAGACAAAATTCTATCGACAAATATATAAATAGACTAATAGACTACGTACGCTACTTAAATTATTTGTATTATTTTTAGGAATACTAATGCTTATCGGTACGAAGCCAAATACATTCATCCCTCTCCCAAGCTTAATTTTCACTGGCGGGTACCTACTGTAGTTATATTTAGCGACATTTCAATACAGATAATGTAAAGGATGCTCGTTAAAAAGTTATGCGGTTGAAGCGACTCTGTGCGAGACTCTGACACAATGAAGAGGTAAGAAGACGCAATGAAGCGCGCATGTACAGGAGGCTCCAAAATATTTTTTAAACCTAAATATGTAAAATTCTCAAATATTGTTTGACTGGAAAAAGTGGTATAATTTTTGTTTCAGTGACCTGTATGGTATTTATTTTACTTTTCTACTACCTAGGGTCAGAATAGCGTTATAGCGTAGAGAGACTAGCTGATGCACGCGACTTCGTCCGCGTGGATTTAGTTTTTCAGCATCCCACGGGAACTCTTTAACCCTGAACTCTACCTACAATAAATCACGTCAATTCATAGCTCTGTTGCGGCATGTTTGAAGGACAAACCAACAAACAAACACACTTTCGCATCCTTACTAGTCCTTACTAAATCTTTAATAATATTATAAATGCGAGTGTTTGTTCTTTTTATCCTGGAAAAGCAAAGAGTTTCCGCGGGATTTTAAAAGTAAATCCACAGGGAAGAAGTCGCGGGCATCAACTAGTTTATATGGTTAGTAAATAAGGATAATTAGTGTTTTCTATGCTCAACTTAATTTGTACATATTTTACACATTTTGTATAAGGTTTTTGGTACAAAACAAATAAATGCTCTCAAATGTGTGTGAAGTCCGCACTTGGCCAGTTAGGGTATGGCCTAAATCCTATCCATTTAAGAAGCAAGTGTTGAGCACACGTCTCCTCTCAGAGAACACTTGAGAACATTATGGAGAACTCTGAGGCGTGCAGATTTCCTCACGATGTTTATTAGCTGGATGAAATGAATGATAATAACAAATAATTTAATATAAAAAATTCTTTTTAAAAACCGACTTCAAACGCCCATGCCACTGCAAAGTATATAATTTATTGTTGATATTTTAAAAACCAGTCGTCCGATTTCGATAAAATTTCAATGGAACCACCTGGGAAGTATACCCTTTGAAAAGAAAAAAGAATTTTTTAAATCGGTTCAGGCGTCTTTGAGTAATTGGTGAACATACCTAGAAAAAAAATTCCAACGAATTAAGAACTTTCTTCAGAACTTTCTGCTTTTTTGAAGTTGGTTAATAAATAAATGCAAACATCCTGTATATTGAGGTACGCTGGAGCCTCTCGGCCGCGTGTTTTGTCTCAGCTAAATCTTTGTTCGCGACGATACCCTCATCTTGTCACGTGCTACATCAAACGATACCAAAGTTTAAGGTGCGTACTTACCTATTGTTAACTTTAACTAGACCTGACAAAATTTACAAAATGATAATTTCAGTTTTGATAAAATATTATAAGTAATTAAGTAATTTGCTGACCCGTGATTTCGCTCACGTGGACTTAAAAAGCAAAAGCTGTTCTTCATAAGTTTGCTGAAAAATGAAATTATAAAAAAATCAAGCTTCATCAAAAAATTTTTTTTTTTTAATTTATAATTTTCGCAACAGTTTTTGTGTGTATAGCAGGTCTCCTCTCAGAGAAGGGTTATGGGCCATAGTCCACCACGCTGGCCCAATGCGAATTGGCGGACTTCACACACCTTCAAGAACATTATGAAGCACTCTCAGGTGTGCAGGTTTCCTCACGATGTTTTCCTTCACCGTTGAAGCAAGTGATATTTAATTGCTTAAACGCACATGACCCCGAAAAGTCAGAGGTGCGTATCCGGGATCGAACCTGCGGCCCCCCGAATAGGAGACCAAAGTCCTAACCACTAGGCTATCACTGCTTATTTAATTTTACTGCTTATTTGCATTTATAATATTAAGTAGGATTTATGAAGACCTCATAGTGTAGAGTATTTCTACTAATAGATAGGATCAATCTACGAGTAATATATTAAAACAAATTCTATATTTTGTAAAACCACACATTTAATTTACAGTTTCATCGCAAACTGTCTCACTGCAAGTGTAGAATAACCGGTCTGTCGTGTGAGTGAGGGTGGTTCGAGAACTCGTCGACTTGGCAGTAGCATGCGTGCATGTAGCATAGAGGCTTATTGAAGTCAGAGCACTTCCTGGCACAAGCACGGGAGCAGTCGCTGCTGAAGTCGCAACCTGAAAAAGTGTAAAAAAAAACTTGAGAGGTGTCAAGGGACACCCGGATGGAACGTAGTTCCTTTCGATTACATTGTGTTCGGTATTAGTAACTTATAAGTTATAAAAAGTTAGGGAAAAATTCCAATTTACTTATAAGTAACTTATAAGTTATAAAAAATTAGGGAAAAATTCCACATGTAAAAATTATTTAAAATAAAATTGAAAATAGAAAATTCAGTCTGTCGAGCTGGGATTCGAACCATCGACTTTGAACTGTTAAGCGACTGCCGGAGCCACTAGGCTACGGAGACCCAATGTTGTATCGCGAAAATACCGAACACAATGCAAAATTCACATTCAACAAAAAAGTGTCGGTTTCAAAAATGTGTGGAGTGTCGGTTCCTTAATTTTTTCCGTCTAGCTCCTTTCCGCACCGCGCGATAAGGAACTTACGTTCCAACTGTAACCCGACTGTAGTGTTCATACAAGTTGTAGGTAGACGTAAAACAGAGAGGCGCATAAATACAAGACACCACTTGTGGCTCAATTGTGTGTGTAGGCCACGTACAGATTAATAATAATAATAAGAAGAAAAGAAAGAAAGAAAAGATCTTTATTCACTAATGGTGACACAGACAAAACTAGTTCCAAAAGTATAATTTCGTCTGTGACACCACCCAGAAAGGGTGTACAGCTCAGCACTATGCCTTGCGTCATATGCAAAAAAATGCATACAATGCCAGGCGCTGATTTTCAGCTGTGACCCAGGTGACGTCACAGTTTCAAGTTACAACAGTAAATTCAATCTATGGCAAATTTCGAAGGAAAGCAGTAATAAATTATTACTGCTTTCCTTCGAAATTTGCCATAGATTGAATTTACTGTTGTAACTTGAAACTGTCACAGCTGAAAATCAGCGCCTGGCATTGTATGCATTTTAATAATGTCCTCCCGACTGAATTAGATCACGGCGGCCAACCTCCTTAGAGATCAGCCATCTGCGCGGGAGATATTATAGTGCACAAGTGTGTGCGCAAACACAGGTGCACTCTCTATTCCCTCACTCTTATAGTCCGATGGGACGGAAATCCGACACGACCGGAGAGAGATCAGGCGCAGGACCGACGGCTGTACGTGCTCTCCGAGGGACGGGGGTGACTAACCGCCTACTTCCTAACTCCGTGCTAGTACTGAGAATTTCTTCGCAGAAAAACCCAATACATTTTTTTTCACGGCCCGACCTGGGAATCGAACCCGGGACCTCGTCATCCGCAGTCGAACAAGCTAACCACTAGACCAACGAGGCAGTTAACGAGGCACGTACAGATTAGTACATCAGTGAAGTGTAGTATCATTGTGTTATTATATATAGATGGAGCTAAAGAAACTCTCAAGCCGTTTCTGAGTTTCTGCCAAAAAGGACCTTGACACATGGACAGAAGGACGGACAGCAAAATGACCATATAAGGGCTTCATTTTTTCAATATGAGGTACCAAACTCTGGGATTAATTCTTTTGGCACGACCTTAGGACCTAAATATTCGCATCCGATCAAGCTAGCAGCTATACCAATGAGGCTTAAGATCAACAGTTACTTTAACAAAAAAGAAACCTTACCGTAAATGTCAACAAAGCAGTTCGCCAGCACAGCGACCACCAACAGAGCTGCAGATACCTTCATTTTGCTTTTATTTCGACACTGGTTCACGAATCAGGCAGCGCATAGTATTTAAACGATTTGTTCGCTCTGTGACTAATTGGCTAATAGGTTTTTGAGAACATGTTAATCTAATGCTTATTAGGGTGGCCAGGCTACTAACTCCTGTGGGTTTTTGACGTGATAACGTCTTATAAATCGATGAACACCAGCTGCACGCACAAAAAAGTGTCACGTTCCGTCTGAGACTGGGTTACCACAGCATGGTTCGCACCCGCTCCCGCAGCGGTTGCGGTACCGCTAGTACTGCCCGCCGCGGGCGCAAACCGCGCCGTGGAAATTGAAACTTTATTTTCCATACAAATCTGCATTCTACGGAGGCCGGTGGCCGCGAACCGCGCCGTGGAAACTCAGTCTGAGCCTGCGCGTGCAAGCGAGAGCGCGGAACAAGCGATATAGAAGCACGATCGGCCCAAGCGTTGGCTTGTGACTAGAGAAAATTGTGATTTTCAACTCCTTCTTTGTATACAAAATAATAAATTCAGTGATAATAATTCAAAAGAATTATATACTTATCATAAAAGTATGCAATTTTTCATCAATGTTTCTTTATGACGTTATCACGTAAAACTATCATACTTAAACAGACTTTACAGACAACCAATTTTTTTTGTGAACGAATATGTTGGTTCAAAATAATATATTTGACAGTGAATATAAATAAATGTCAGCTGTGGGATTATCTAGAAATAAATTCTACAATGTGACAATCTTAATTTATTAAACACTAATAGTGTCAACACAATTAGTGTTTAATAATATTAGTTTGTTGCTTCGAACTAACAAAAAACTTACAAAAATTCTGTTTACACGAGGGTCCAAAAAGATTTCACTTTGGAATGTTTCAATTTGAAAAAGCAAGTTTTGCCCCTCCGTCATTTTGATAATCTGGTGTTTATATACATACTAGCTGATGCCCGCGACTTCATCCGCGTGGATGTAGTTTTTAACATCCATCGGGAACTCTTTGATTTTCGGGGATAAAAAGGAGCCTATGTTACTCTCCAGGTCCTCAACTATACCCATGCAAAAAATCACGTCGATCCGTAGCTCTGTTGCGGCGTGATTGTAGGACAAACCAACAACTTTCGTATTCATAATATTAGTATGAAGTATTAGTAAGGAAGAATTACTACCACAATAATAAAGGCGATCTAATTAAATATTAGAACACAAAAGCTACTATTGTGACTTAAATATGATAGTTAGATGTATTCCCTCGGGTACTTTTTTGTAGAGAATAATGAGTACTTTAATCATGTAGTCGATCATTTTTATGTATCATCAATAGTTTTCTCAGCACTCGCCAATTATTGCATTTTATAGGCAAAATTTTCCGACTTTGGGTTACATTATTGCAATTTTCTTAAGGATTTCAAATTTTTTTGACAATTAATTATAGCCTATGTTACTTCCTGATAACTTAGCTTTCTTTTGGTGAAAAAACGGTTTAAATGGGTCCAGTAGTTACAGAGCCTATTTGGTACAAACAAACAAAAACATCTTTCCTCTTTATAATATTAGTATAGATTTCAATCTAATCTGGCAAGTTATCCACGCTAAGTAAAAATCATCTGTTATCAACTTATCTCTCTGCAATATCTTGGTCAGTCTTCTACCAGGTATGTTATGGTACCTGCTTCTTCAGATAGTATTTGACTCCTTTTTAACATATTTTCTCCATCGTCAATTGCAAAGCAATTTTGCCTCATATCAATCTTTTACTACAATAGAGTAAACATCAACAATTCCTTTCTAAGTTCGGCAGCCAATTTTTGAAAATTTCAATCACCGCTAAACTTAATGCATGCTTAATTATTATTTATCTCTTTTATTGTACTGCATATTGATTGACCATAAAATTTTTGTTTTGTAACTTTCTTGTTTAACGTTGAAAGCACTACTTTTTTTTCAAAGTATTAATTTTTTCTTGCAGTTCTATTACTAACTCATATTTGCTGCCACTTCTTGAACTTACCGTGTGGCGGTATTATTTGAAAACGTTTTTTGTTCTTAAATAGGTTTAACTATCAGATCTTATCTATATTTGATGCGAATATGTAAATCCGTTTCAAGATTATCAGTGTTTTATTTTCTTCAAAATAAAATATTATTCAAAACATTGGCATTCTTAGTCAGATATCAAGGGACCAGTAAAAGAAACAGAGTTACTGGCGTAGCTCATTGTATTTCTTCACACAATGTGATGCGCCTGCTATAAGAAAATGTAATAGATTAGGAATGCAGATTAGAATATTACAATCTGTATATCACAATTTGTTGCCTGATAAATAAAATAAATAAAAAGCAAATTGTTTTTGGAATATCCAGAATTCCGTGACATTTACATGGTAATCGTAATTACGAGGTATAGTTATAGGTGCCACTATTAATATAATTAATTATTTCTGTTCACATAGCAACTACCTACAAACAATTTTGATAAAGTTATTACCTAACTTATTACACGCATCACGCTTCAAAATTTGATTTTGTACTTAATTTAGTAGTTACTTTTAGTTCTAAAAAAAGATCCTATTAAGAGGTACGTAGAACTAATTGTGATAATTTTACTTGCTAAGTTGTAAAAGTTTGTTACGCTATGGTTAATTTTGATTATGAAAATACGCAATAGTAGATATTACGCAATAGTAGATAAATCTCGTGTCACGATGTATGTTCGGGATAAACTCGAAAACTAGCGAACCGATTTCGATCAAACTTCGCAAATTAAAATATGTTAATTTCACGACATTTGTTTGTTTGGCCTTCAATCACGTAGCAACAGAGCAACGGATTGATGCGATTTTTTGCATGGGTTTAGTAATGGGTGTAGTAGTGGGTCCTCAGACCGGGAGAGCTACTTTTATCTCGAATAATCAAAGAGTTCCCGCGGGTTTTTGAAAAACTAAATCATGCGGACGAAGTCGTGGGCATCAGCTAGTATAAATAATATTTTGGTTTCGGCAAAGTTATCCATTGACTAGGTGACCCGCCCCGGCTTCGCACAGGTGGGCTACAAAACAAACACACTGTACAAACATCTGGGGCCTGGAGGGTAATGATTTTGTCTATGCCTATGGCAAAGCCCTCCCTTATATGGTATGCATAAATATTTGATCGTTGTTCTTTATGCGAGTGACTTGCTGCTATCCGTGAAGAGTTATATCTTCTATCGGTCATGTGATTTCCTTTGACCTGAAAGACGATGCCGATATAGAGAGAGAGCGCAGGGCGTTGTGTGTCAGGGCAAACATGATTGTCCGCAGGTTGGCTCGTTGTTCGGTGCCAGTCAAAATCACCCTTTTTAGAGCATACTGCATCTCCTTTTACACGAGCAGCCTATCGATTATTTATACTGTCATGGGTAAAGATGGTTGGTAGCAACCTCCTTAATGCGTAGTGTCACACGAACAGAATGAGAATGCGATTTTGTACAAAGTAGGGGACGCCATATTGTGGTGTGGCGACCGGTTGCTGGATACTAGCGGCGTGAGCATCGGGCCTTTATTTTCAAAGGCCGTCCTTTTGCCGTCGGTCTGGATGCGCTGTTGATGAGGAGGGAAGTCTGAGGTTGCAGTTGAAATGAAATTACCTTTTTGACTAAATACAAGATGGTGATTTAATTTAAGTTTCTGCAAGGATTTAGATTATGACTAAGTTAAAATTAACTAAAAAGACTTACAGACTAGTGGCACTGAGTCCAACGCATCGTCCGTAGAATTTAATGTTGTAACTCACGAATACGAGGGCTGACAGCTGGGCCAGAGGCTGACCTGGTCAGGCCCGCCTTAAGCCGACCGTAGCAGGGAAGGTCCGCTCGACCAAGGGGTTACGGACCCCGCAGGGTTGGTTAGGCGAGGAGGCGCGGCTCGGTCAGCACGCCGCCTCCTTGGTGCGTCTCGCGGGAACCGGCGCGGCGAGGAGGCTATCTCCTGGAGATTGCGTCGAGCTCACACAGTTCACTCACTATTTACACTAGAGACGTCACTGAGTCTAAGCCGACTACATTGTTCTTGCTACTTAACGAGAATATCGCTTATATGGTAGACAGGGTAATCGCGTGGCGTGGCAGGCGTCCATACTAATTTGATAGGTCCGCTGCCAAAATACGTCGCTGCGGCGACGGCAAATTGTCCGGTCACATGATCGGTAGTTAAGGAGAGGTAAAAACTCTCAAGATGCCCTTAAAACGGGATGATTTTAGAACATGGTTGCCAAATAAACCGCGCGTCCCAGGTTAGACGGTGACAAAAACGCGGGAGTCGATCACGTACGCGACCTCCGGTGGCGGTATTCGAGCCTCGACTGACTGTCGGTTGTCGTCTGTCACTCTCGTGGCCGCCGCTCGAGTATGAAAGAGACGGGTTATGAATTACGATACCACAGAGAGGGACAGACTGTTCTGATGTTCCGTCAAGTGCGTTCGGAAATCTAATATGTCATGGAACTGCGAATGCGCAGGTAAAGTGACTTTGGAAGTAGTGTGTAACATTACACTACAATACCCCCCTAACAAAGCAGAGAGACAACCCGGTTGTCTCCACAGCCGTGGTAACCGGAGAAAGAAAAAAATTTTTTTTTTTTTTTTTTTTTTTTGTTAAGAATGAAGGTATGTACAAATGTGGAGTTAGTGTGTTAGTACTGTAACCTAATAAAATTAACCTATATTCCTTTCATACATTTTCCGAATTATTTGTTGCGCGCAATTTTGGTCTTCATTCATTCATAGCTGGCATACCTCACGCTCTCGTACCAATAATACTAGAGTTCCGATTAGAATTTATGTGTTGTTAGTAATAAGTTATATCTAGCCATAAGTAATGAGTAGGTATTAATAGTATTTACAGTTGTGTGTGTGTAGTAGTCTGTAGTTGTATCATGTTGGCAACGGAGACTAGTACACAGTTCTTTAGCCAATGGTTCGACATGTGGAGTTCTTATTGAACTAAAAATTTTGTTGAACCTTAATAGATGTTTATTATTTACAGTCATGCTTCATTTAGTAAGCGATGAAAAGTAAAGAGAGAAAAAAAAATCTTCTTTTTTTTTTTTTTTTTTTTAAAATAAAATTATTTTGAAAAAAAAATTGTGGTGAAAAAAAAATTTTGTACATTGTATATCACCGATCTTTGTTAATAAATAATTAAATGTGAATCAAAATATTTTTTGATTGAGGTCTTTTTTCTTGTGACCCCTATTTTTCCCATCCTCCCCTCGTGGAAATTTAATTGTTTGGAAAAGTGTTTAAACTTCAATTGGATGGAAAGGATGTGATAACCTAATCATACAATGATATTTTTAGTTCAGTAGTATGTAGTATTTATCTACTGTACTTGAATACTATATAGATATTAGGTATATAATATAATTTAAGACATTTTTTAACTTATGTTTATTTTAGATGAGAATTCTTATGTAATATTGTTATATGCTAGTTATGCTAAAGGGTTTTTTTTTTGTAATTATATTAAATAAATTATGTAAATATTGTGATTAAAAAGAGTTGTTTTATTTAATTTATTTGAAAATTAAGAGTATTAAGATGTGCATAGGTAGTTATGGTTTACCTAGATGTTATGTGTAATTCTTATGAAAGTGGTAAAGTGTTGGTAAACTATCCACTGTATGGTTTATAATTATGAGAATTTAATTATGTCTTTTATATGGTATTTACCTGTGTATTTTGTCCCTATATCTTCTAGTATGTATACTAGGTCTGAAATTTTCTTTATAACTTTGCTCTTTACAAATCTAGGGGCTAGTTTGGCAGAAAAAAAGGTTGCTGCATTTGATTGAACAAAGTTTCTCCTCCAAACTATGTCATCTACGTTGCATACTACTCGCTTTCGCCTGAGGTTGTACTTGGCAGCATTTCGTTGGTAGGCTACTGTTAGGGCTTCTTGAACGCTATTGAATACCTCAGACAACTCTGTTAGAGCGGAGGCTGATGTTTCCCTATCTGCTATTTGTAGCTCGTCGAGGTCTTGTGGCAAAGCAGAGTGGAGTTGGTGAAGGTTACCATCTACTATTATCTCTCTGCCTGTGGCTAGAAAGTATGGAGTGTATCCTGTGGCTACATTCACTGCGCTGTTTAGTGCTAGTTGTACCCTGGGTAAGTGTTTTGACCAGGTACGGTGGTCTTGTTCCACTAGAATAGACAGGCACGTTTGAACAGTTTGGTTATATCTTTCTACTGTATTTGACTGTGGTGAGTAGTAAGCGTTGTAGAAGATTTTTGGTATATTAAATGTTTCACAGAATTTTGTGAATTCTTTACTTTTAAAGATTTTCGCATTGTCTACAATTAAAATCCTTGGAGTCCCTGACTTCATTATTATTTCGGATTCCAGGAATGATGTAACTGTCTTTGTGGTTGCAGTCCTTAGGGGATGCAACCAGCAGTATTTTGTAAAGACATCTACTATTGATAAAATGTATACATGACCTGAGTATGCTTTTGGAAATGGACCTATTATGTCCATAGATAGTGTGTGCATGGGATATTTCACTGTCTTTTGATTATTCATTAGGCCGTGAGGTTGTGTATTCGAGTGCTTATAGGCTTTACATGTCTCACACTTATTTATGAAGTTAACTGCATTTTTGTACATATTTGGCCAATAATAGATCTGTTTCAATTTAGAATAAGTTTTAAAAATGCCAGAGTGTATGGAGTCTATGCCGTTGTGGCACTCATTCAAGCAGTCAGTTATTTTTTCTTGTGGGATTACAATTTTCCAATTACTAATAGTTAGCCTATGTTTAGGTTTTGAAAAACGATATAATATTTTATCTTGTATTAAAAAGTTTTTATAATTTTGAGGATTTGCTTCGCAGCCTTTGTATGTTTTTATGTACCAGGCATCTTTGGTGTCTTGAATACCTCCTGAGTAGGTTATTAAGTTTATTGATGGCCTGGATAAGGCGTCTGGTACAATGTTAAGTTGTCCTTTTTTATGGCAAATGTCAAAATTGAATTGTGATATTTGCATAGCCCATCTAGCTAAACGACCAGACGGGTTGTTTAGCGATTTCAACCACTTTAGGCTCATGTGATCGGTTATGACTGTGAATTTTGTTCCTTCAATGTATGGGCGGAAATGGTTGATTGAATCTACCACTGCTAATAGCTCTCTCTCTGTGGTGCTGTAATTGCGTTCTGTCTTTGATAAGAGTCTTGAGTGGAAAGCTACTGGGTGTTCTAATCCTTCTAATTCTTGAGTTAGTACACTACCTATCCCTACAGAGGATGCGTCACAGTGTAAGACGAATGGTTTTGTGTAGTCCGGGCAGGCTAGTACTGGGGCCGTTGTTAATGCCTTTTTTAATGTAGTGAATGCTTCTTTGGCCTGATCGGACCAGACAATACCGTCTTTTCCTTTTCGCTTACCTATCATGGCTGTCATTGGTGCAATAATGGAAGAGAAATTTTCCACGAATCGCCTATAATATGAACAGAGGCCGATGAATCCTCTGAGCTGTTTTGCTGTAGAGGGTAAAGGAAAATTTTCTATACATTTTAATTTGTCGGGATCGGTTTTTAACCCGTTTGAATCAATTACATAACCAAGGTATTTTAATTCATCCCTACAAAATTTGCATTTTTCTAAATTAATTGTTAGGCCAGCTTCTTTGAGTGCCTTGTACACTTTTGTTAGGATTTCTATGTGGGTGTCAAAGTCCTCAGTTGCTATCAATAGGTCGTCCAGGTACGCGAATACTTTGTCGCCGAACTGATGTAAAAAAAGTCTATCTACTAGTCGTTGCATCTCTGCGCCAGCGTTTGAAAGCCCGAAAGCCATTCTGCGGAACTCGAAAAGGCCCCTACCAGGTACTACGAACGCGGTCTTCTGGCAGGAGGAACTGGGGTCGAGTTTATTGCTAGGGTCATTGTAGTCTGTGCTTTCCAAAGGTATTTGCCAATATGCGCTGGACAAGTCTAGTGATGTTAGGTACCTTGCTCCTTTTAAGTTGTCTAGGATTGAATTTATATAAGGTATAGGGTATGAGTCCTTTTTTGTGACCTCGTTTAATTTTCTAGCGTCTAGACAGAAACGCAGAGATCCATCTTTTTTTGTGGCCATCACCACTGGGTTGGCCCAAGGGGACCTAGATGGTGCTATTACCCCTAACTTGAGCATACGGTCTACTTCGTTGTTCAGCGCTTGTAATTTTACCGGTGACAATGGGTAGTATCTTTGTTTGATAGGTGGGCCCTCTGTTACTATTTTGTGACTAACTAGGTTTGTTTTTCCTAAGCCTTTGTCCTCGGCTGAAATTTGTTTAAACTTTTCCCTAATTTTGTTAATTGCCTTCGCTTTGTTTGGTGGTAGTTTTTCTTTGGGTATAATACAATGTAACTCATGTGTTTCTGAATGATCTCCCTGTATTCCTGTAGTAGTTTGTTTTGAAATGTTATTGTTTAGTTTTAGGAAGTTTAGTAATTTGAATGTGTACAGGAAGTTCATTCCTAAAATAATGTTTTTGTCAATTTTTGGCATAACTAAAAATTCAATATTTCGAGTTTGTTGCTCAAATGTTATTGGTATGGTCATGGCCCCTAGTACGTGGACCGCTGACCCATCTGCTTGTCGAGCGTTGATAAATGTTTTCACTAAGGGAATATGTTTTGAAAAATTTTTATGAAAGTTTTTGCCTAACACACATAGATTTGCCCCTGTGTCTATGAGACCTACTAGTTTTTCCTGAGACACTTGGAAGTTTAGGTACAACCTATTGTCTCTTGATATTGTGTGCACCTCGGGTAATATCATATTGAACTGTTTTAGTTGTTTTTTTGGGGCTTTAGTGTTACTTGTGGAAGTTATTTTTTTGGAACTATTCAGTGTTGACCAATGATTGCCTATGTTTTTTGTTTTAGTGCCTGCCGAGCTTTTTCTACAGCGCGGGCATGAATTTGAGTATACATTGGGCATGTGGCAGTTAGAACATACTAGCCCTGGGTATTTTCTGCAGTCTCTATGACTGTGCCCCTGCCGCTTGCATTTTTTGCAAGTGATAGATTGTGAGGGGGCAGTTTGAAACTTTTTAAATGTTTCCCGGTCTCTATTCATTGCATTACCGGAGTGGTTTGGTAATGCGTAGGCTTCATAGTTTCTGCTTAATGTTATTAGATGTTCTATAGAAGTGATCGCGTTGTTAGCCAACAATGAGCCGTAGCATGGTAATAAATTATGTTTTATTATCTCCAGTAATGATATATCTGGGATAGGGTTAGCTAGTTTACTATTAAGATCTCTTATATGTATGACAAATGAAAACACTGATTGTTTGTTATTTTGTTTTGTATCCCTAATTAATTTTTCTGTTGAAAACTCAAAATCTATTGGCTGAAAATTTTGTGTAAATATTGAGCATAGGACGGCCCATGATGTTATTTGGTGCCGTACTTGCCTGTAAAACTGTAATGCCGTACCTTGTAATAACTCGGAGAATCCTCTGAGCACTATGTTGATGTCTATGCCCCTAGCGCTTCGCACTTCTTCAACCCTGTTTAAAAATTCATACACACAAGAGTCTCCGGAGAACTTAATATTCCAGGACTTCAGGTTAGCTAGATTGTGCATATTATAAATAATCGGTTGTTCTCTTGCGAGAGTGTTATTCAACTCGTTGTATTGTATGGGTGTACTACCTGTGCTGAGGGCGGGTTGGAAGGCTATTGGGTTTGATGTTTTTGCGTGCGGTGTTGTTATCGTGGTGTAGGACACGTCAGTTTTGGCTATCTTCTTTTCGACATGCCTGGGGTTGGTGTTTACGTACGCATCCTGCATATCCACGTACACTGAGGTTACGTTCCCTTCTTCTAGAACCGACACGGGGGAAGTAAAGGTCGCTACACTCGCGGGCTCGCGTGAGGGAATCTCGCTATCCATTTTTCGAATGTATAAATTACGAATTTCGAACTAAATATTGCGTTACAAAAACTACTATTTATCCGTCTCACATTATACGATTTTCTCGTTTCACACTGATTGTTAGTTACTAGATTGTTATCTTTAGCGTTAATCACTCACGTTATGTTAAAAAACACTTAAATTAATTTATACATGATTAAAGTAAAATACACAAGGTTATAAATTAACCAGCTATGTAAAATTGTCAATGACAAACTGCTGTCAAGCGTCAATGTTGACAGTAGTTGTCACATGACTCGTTGAGTGTCACTTGGGCAGTTGCTTTTGTCATTTGTTACTGTCTACCAACATGGCCGTATTAGCAGTGTTGCCAAGTGTCGCTCTAACTCTTTGGTAATTTACATGGAACCGGAAATGTCAAACACATTATTTATGTTACTTAATTAACAATATGAAGAAAATTATTTATGGTCAGACTTCCGTCGCGATCAACAGCGATGGACCGATGACATTTCTATCGTTCGGGCGCCATGTTGTCATGGGTAAAGATGATGGGGGGGCAGCAACCTACTTAATGCGTAGTGTCACACGAACAGAATGAGAATGCGATTTTGTACAAAGTAGGGGACGCCATATTGTGGTGTGGCGACCGGTTGCTGGATACTAGCGGCGTGAGCATCGGGCCTTTATTTTCAAAGGCCGTCCTTTTGCCGTCGGTCTGGATGCGCTGTTGATGAGGAGGGAAGTCTGAGGTTGCAGTTGAAATGAAATTACCTTTTTGACTAAATACAAGATGGTGATTTAATTTAAGTTTCTGCAAGGATTTAGATTATGACTAAGTTAAAATTAACTAAAAAGACTTACAGACTAGTGGCACTGAGTCCAACGCATCGTCCGTAGAATTTAATGTTGTAACTCACGAATACGAGGGCTGACAGCTGGGCCAGAGGCTGACCTGGTCAGGCCCGCCTTAAGCCGACCGTAGCAGGGAAGGTCCGCTCGACCAAGGGGTTACGGACCCCGCAGGGTTGGTTAGGCGAGGAGGCGCGGCTCGGTCAGCACGCCGCCTCCTTGGTGCGTCTCGCGGGAACCGGCGCGGCGAGGAGGCTATCTCCTGGAGATTGCGTCGAGCTCACACAGTTCACTCACTATTTACACTAGAGACGTCACTGAGTCTAAGCCGACTACATTGTTCTTGCTACTTAACGAGAATATCGCTTATATGGTAGACAGGGTAATCGCGTGGCGTGGCAGGCGTCCATACTAATTTGATAGGTCCGCTGCCAAAATACGTCGCTGCGGCGACGGCAAATTGTCCGGTCACATGATCGGTAGTTAAGGAGAGGTAAAAACTCTCAAGATGCCCTTAAAACGGGATGATTTTAGAACATGGTTGCCAAATAAACCGCGCGTCCCAGGTTAGACGGTGACAAAAACGCGGGAGTCGATCACGTACGCGACCTCCGGTGGCGGTATTCGAGCCTCGACTGACTGTCGGTTGTCGTCTGTCACTCTCGTGGCCGCCGCTCGAGTATGAAAGAGACGGGTTATGAATTACGATACCACAGAGAGGGACAGACTGTTCTGATGTTCCGTCAAGTGCGTTCGGAAATCTAATATGTCATGGAACTGCGAATGCGCAGGTAAAGTGACTTTGGAAGTAGTGTGTAACATTACACTACAATACGCAGAAGCAGTACAACGCCCTGCGTGTACAGTACAATAATGCGTTCAGGATACTGTTGGCACTGCCCCGATTCTGCAGCGCATCAGGGATGTTTGCCGACGCTCGTGTAGACTGCTTCTATACCACTATGCGAAAGCGGTGCACATCCCTGTTGCGTAGAGTCCGGGCCAGCTCTAATAGCGTCCTGAGGGCATTTGCTGACAGGATCGATTGTCAGTACTTGAACCACTGTTGCATGGTTCATGTGCTGACAAATCGGTGCCGTCTTAGGTTACGTTTTAGGTTTTAGTGTTACTAACATAATATAGGTTTAAGTTTATTGTTACTAACACACTATGATCCCAGATGGTCGAAATAAAATATTTTTTTTTATTTATTTTATTTATTTATCTATCTCCGAATATATTTATCAGACCTTCATCAAAATTAGACAAGACATGCCTGATGGTATACACTTTCAAATAAAAAAGAATTATTAAAATTGGTTTGTTATGGAGTAAAATCAATAAAAATTTATATCCTATCCTGGAAAAACCTTAGGTTTTATTGGGACAAAAATTATCCTATATCCGAAACATCAACTACCACTATACCCAAAATTTAAATCCGTTCAGTAGTTTTCCCGTGATGCGCGGACACACAGACAGACAGAAAGACAGACGGACAAAATTAATTAAAAATCTGTTTTGGGCACAGTATTAATAATAATGCTTCCCCGGTTAAAATTTTCAAAATATATTAAATGTACATATATCTTCCAGTTACAGTTTAATAAAAGTAAATAGATCAGAAAAATGAGGTTTTATCAATGTTTCTGACGCTAGCCATAATTTTGGCTGAAGCTTTTTACCAGAAGCAGAAACCAAGGCATTGCTCTTAGTTCAAGCCTTTTTTGTTGGCACTTGTGCTTTCTTTAAACACAGAAAAATAATTAGTAGTAAATCCAACTAATATTATGAATTGCGAAAGTTAGTGACGATGGATGGATGTTTGTTACTCCTTCAAGTCACGACGAATGAACCAACTTGGCAAAAATTTGGAATGGGTCATACTCAGGACCCACATAGGCCACCTTTTATCAAGGAAAATTAAAGTGTTCCCGCGGGAGTTAAAAAAGTCTTAATCCACGTAGACGAAGTCAGGCGCATCATCTAGAAGTGCTACGCCCACTTTGCTCGAAGTCTTGCATCAACACAGAGTCCTACATGTGCTTCCATGGGGAATGTGATGACAACGAGCAGTGCTACCCCCTTTTCTTGAAGTCCTGCATCAGCTGCTACCACGGTGAATGTGATAACAGCGAGCCGTGCTACCCCCTTTGATTGAAGTCCTGCATCAGCATGGAGTCCTACATGTGCTACCACGGGGAATGTGATGACAACGAGCAGTGTTACCCCCTTTTCTTGAAGTCCTGCATCAGCTGCTACCACGGGGAATGTGATAACAACGAGCAGTGCTACCCCCTTTGATTGAAGTCCTGCATCAGCATGGAGTCCTACATGTGCTACCACGGGGAATGTGATGACAACGAGCAGTGTTACCCCCTTTTCTTGAAGTCCTGCATCAGCTGCTACCACGGTGAATGTGATAACAGCGAGCCGTGCTACCCCCTTTGATTGAAGTCCTGCATCAGCATGGAGCCCTACATGTGCCACCTTAGGGAATGTGATATCAACGAGCAGTGCTACCCCCTTTGATTGTCCCCTTTGTTTGAAGTCCTGCGTCAGTATGGAGTTCTACATGTGCTACCCCCTTTCTCGGATGGAATGTGACCTTTAAGAATAAAAAATATTATGTCCCTTTTTACGTGGATTTCTACAAAATTAAGTGTGGGTTTTGGTGGTTATATACAGTACTACTAGCTGACCCAGCGAACTTCGTATCACCAACAAAAATATTTAGGGGTGGGTCACCCTTATCATTTAGGGGTATGAAAAATAGATGTTGGCCGATTCTCAGACCTACCCGATATGCACACAAAATTTCATAAAAATCGGTTCTGCCATTTCGGAGGAGTTTGGTAACAAACACCGCGACATGAGAATCTATATATATAAAAGAAAGTGGTGTTAGTTACACTATTTATAACTCAAGAACGGATGGACCGATTTGGCTGAAAATCGGTGGAGAGGTAGCTTAGAACCAGGAGACGGACATAGGATACTTTTTATCCCGTTCGACCGCGTTTCCGTCATGTCACTAAAACGTGGTATAAGAAAAACGCATCTGATATGGAATAACAAAACGTAAATGACAGTGGAATAACAAAACGTAAATGACAGCTAAACGTAATTTTTGTGCGGGACGATATAGTGCAAGTGTTTGTGTAATAAAGAGACAGCATAATAGTGGACTGATCGAAAAGCATAGTTATTCGTAATTATTGTGTTGTTGTTAATTTGTAATTAGTATAGCGACTGTTTATAGTTTTAAGTACATAACTTTCATGTATTAACTCATAGGTAAATAGGGATAGTAATAAATAAAGACGAAATAGAAAACCCTTAGAGAAATTGGCCGCGGCTCTCCCAAAGGTACAGCTACGAGCCGTAAAGATACCTTATTAATTCCTAGAAATAGACCGCGGCTCTCCCAACGGTACAGCTAGGAACCGTAAAGACACCTCTGTAATTCCAAGAAATGCCGCGGCTTTCCCTACGGTACAGCTCATAGTAGTAAAGATACCTGATTATGTAATAATACCTATTATTATTACTAAATTGTGATTGGTTTAAATTAATGCGCTCTGATTGGTGCACTGATCAATAGCAAAATTTCACCAATCGGAAGGCCTACATTTTTTCGGCCAAATTTGTATAAATACCGGGCTGAATTGTAAGCCGGCACAGTTCCCACCGGCAAGCGGTAGCGGTACCCAATAAAAGAAGAAAAGTTCTTCGAGAGTTTTCCTTGCTACCCAACCAACCCAGCTACAGCGAATGTACAGAAGCGTACAATTTTGTCTTTGGTTAAGTATGGTAAAAAATTTGACAATTATAAAAAGTGTTATAATAAAGCATTACTGATATTATAAATGCGAAAGTGTGTTTGTTTGTTGGTTTGTCCTTTAATCACGTCGCAACAGAACAGCGGATTGATGCGATTTTTTGCATGGGTATAGTAATGGATGTAGTGGTGGTTCCTCAGACCGGGAGAGCTACTTTTTATCTCGGATAATGAAAGAGTTCCCGCGGGATTTTTAAAAACTAAATCCATGCAGACGAAGTCGCGGGCATCAGCTAGTTTTATATAAAAGTTAAACAAAGTTATATTCTCTCATAAATTTATTTATTTGTATTTGTTTGCTGGTAGTTGCTTGTCCGTCCTTGAAGTAATGGGGCAATTTTAAGGCTTAAAATTAATTTTTAATTTCAAATTTCACACTTCTGTATAATTTTCTCTTGACAAGAATTATACGTACAGGTATGATTAGTTTAAAATTTACTTGTCAAAAATTACTTACGCTTACTTGATAATGAGTTTATAATTCATACCTACTGAAAACTCAATATATATGACCGATCTTGCGTGGATTATCAAACTGATCGTACTTGTAGAAACGATGAAGTTCTTAGTGATCATAGCCTTGGTGGTGATGTTATCCACCACGCAAGTATTTGGTCAAGGTCAGTTGTTTTTACTTTTTTTTTTCTATTTAATTTTCGTAGATTATTATTTTTTCTTTTTTTATTCTATTCTATTATTTATTCCAGTTTAGACTGGCACCAGATCCCACATTTGTTCCCGCTATTTGTTTCATAACCTTTTCTGCTACAAAACCTGCTTTTAAACCCGGTCCTACTAAATTTCAACGGTTATGAGATAATCCTTCCATTTACCCAGTGTCGTAACTACTTTGGTAGCGCCTGAAACTGTTATGATAGCTTCTCTCTAGATAACCCATCTCCCAGTTGTCTTCAGCTCCAAATGTTTTTTGAACATCACTTGAGAAGTTCGTTGAATCTATTACTTGAACATATTCGTGAACTTCTTAAATACTTTCTAGAATGCTTCCTTGTTTTTCCTAAAATTTTATTATTTTACCTGTGCTGATTTATTAATCAGATTTGACAAAAATACATTTATCTTCTATATTTCTTGCTTTCACAGTTACCTTGTACTTTACACCCGTAACTAATTTCTTTTCTTCTGTCTGACTGCGGAAAGTATTGTTATTGTAAATATTTTATTGTGTTCTTGTATTCTCTCTCACATTATTTGTTCTCTACCTACATTAATCTACTTAAATTAATTTCTTACTTAAGGGTATATTTTGAGAATAGATGCGAATTAAAAGACAGACATTTCCAATCTAGTTCGCTTTGAAATTGAAAGAATAATAGCAAATATCTGGGTGACCGAGCTTTGATCGGTTATTTTTCTTTTTTTGGTAAATCGTGTTTTTTGGAAATTATATATTTAGAAAAAAAAATGAAATAATAAAAAATAAATAATAATAATAAAATTCATAGGGGAAAATATAATCGTCTGGACTCGGACCGGGGTCTTCTCGTTTTGGCACCGCCCGATTTCTCGAGCTATTGGAACTTTATAGATGATGGCGAAATTTACTTCGTATTCTAATGATATTGTAAGGGGTTTTTTATTGCCTGAAAACACAGATAAAACGACCTTTTCTAAAAATGAAACCCAGCTAGATTGATTTATCGACCCCAAAACCCCCTGTATACTAAGTTTCATGAAAATCGTTGGAGCCGTTTCCGAGATTCAGATTATATATATAAACAAGAATTGCTCGTTTATAGGTGTTAGATAGATATTTTCGCGGTGGCAATTTTTCAAATAAATATTCTTTTATGGGTGATTTTAAGATTAATACAAATTTATTATTGTGATTGTAATTAAGTATATTTTGGTTTGTTTTCCAGTGCATTTGGGATGCCTTAGAAATGATGATTGTGTAGCACCGTGCCAATCTGCTTGCAACAATCCTGTGGCCTTAATGTGCTACTCCGGCGTGTGTTACTGCCAACCACCCCTGCCCCGAGCTCACTTCCCAAAGCCTTTTTGGCTTTAGTCATAATCTGTGCCAATAAATACCGCTGAACTTTCTTTCTGTTATTTCAAAATTACCGCCTTTTATATAGCTCATATAGCTGATGCCCACGACTTCGTCCGCGTGGATATAGTTTTTAAATTCCCTCGGGAACTCTTTGATTTTCCGGGATAAAAAGTAGCCTATGTTACTCTCCAGGTGCTCAACTATACCCATGCAAAAAATCTAGTCAATCCGTTGCTCTATTGCGGCGTGATTGAAGGACAAACCAACAAACAAACACACTTTCGCATTTATAATATTAAGTAAGGATTAGTAAGATAAGTAGGCTATTTGGATTAAGACTATCGAGCAATCTAACATCGTTCTAGATTTAGGTTGCTAAATCTCGAACTGTATATAATATGACTGTAGTGAATTAACATATTTTAATTCGCAATAACAAATATTGATGTCAATAATTAAGATAAAAACTATCCTATCTTTTAAGTTGGACCAAATTACAGATACTTACGAAGTTTGATCAAAATTGGTTCAGTAGTTTTCGAGTATACAACAAAATACCTGAGCAGATAAGGAAATGTAATAATATAAATCAATTTAAAAATAAACTACGCGACTTTTTATTAGGCAATACATTTTACAATATCGATGAATTTTATCAATTAAGGTATTTTTAAATTTTAAATGTAACTTCCTTTTATTGTTACCTATGTACTTATGTGAGAATAATGTGTACTTGAGCCTAAATTAATTGTTTTAAAGAAACCATTCTATTGCACGCCGAAAAGGCAATGTATTATGATGATATTATGCAATAAATGACTTTGACTTTGACTTTGACTTTGACTTTGAGTTTATCCCGAACATACATCGTGACATGAGATTTTTATATATATAGAAGATATGGTTATGTAAACTTGAACCATTCCAGGTTTGTAGCTCAACTACTCTGTCCAACCAGATGGACTGCGGTTGTCCAATTATTATTTAAGTTGGACAGTTATCTCATAACTAGACCCGTAGTCCAACTGATTTATTGTGATTGGATAGACAAGGTTAAGCTTGGTTACAGAAACTCAGTTAAGAAAATCGAGTTTTAAGATTGGATTTATATTGACCGGATCGTAGACAAATGATGATGATGAGGATGATCTTTGAAGTCACCCATAATAGCGTAAACCCACCCAGTATGAATAGGGTCTGATGATCTCAAAGAGTAATTGGTAGGATGGGTAGATAAAGTGATCGATTTCTATTGATGAGACAAGAAGGACCATTACACTACTGAGTAGGGATATCAAATTCCTTCCTATCAAATTCCATAATAATAAGATTCCATTATGACTGGAATAGTTTAGAATTTCACGCGGGTTTAGCGACAGCAGTTTATTAAAGTCTGCAAGTACGCTTGCTCCAAAGTGGAAAAAGATACCTAAGTGCTAAGAAGTGTTTCTGGTGCCTGCAACCCTGGGCCATTACTGAGGACGCTCCAAATATCTTCCACTAATATGATGATTTCGTAAAACCACGAATCATCAAACATATAATAACACTATTAAATATGTTTGATATGAAAATTTAAATGGTATTAATTAGTAAAACGATGTTGATTTTATTGCAAAATATGAATTCATGTTAATTGAAAAAAATTCTGTACCTAATTATTTATAATTATTGTTACCTTTACTAAAATATGATCATGTATAATGAACATGAATATGAATGATGAACAACTCCATTTCAATAAATTTAGTAGTTACTCATACAAAATAGTATGATCAAAGAAAGAGCTTGCCGCCAGCAATAGCGCGGCATTGGGGCAGCAACAATGTTACGACTTACGAAAGACGAGCCAACTTGGATCAATAGTTTGCCACAAAATAAGAACTCCCATCCTGTCAGTTCCTACAGTAATAGATTAGTATACCATAGTGACTACAGACGGCCTACAGGCTCTACAGACGATCTATAGGCTCTACATACGGTCTACAGTTGGTATACAGGCTCTATAGACGTTCTACAGGCTCTAAAGACGGTCTACAGGGTCTACAGACGGTCTACAGGATCTACAGGCAGTCTACAGGCTCTACAGACAGTCTACAGGCTCCACAGACGATCTATAGGCTCTACAGACGGTCTACAGGCTCTACAGACGGTCTACAGTTTCTACAGCCGGTCTACAGCCTCTACAGACGGTCTACAGGCTCTACAGACGGTCTACAGGCTCTACATACGGTCTACAGTTGGTATACAGGCTCTATAGACGTTCTACAGGCTCTACAGCCGGTCTACAGGCTCTACAGCCGGTCTACAGGTTCTACAGACGGTCTACAGGTTCTACAGACGGTCTACAGGTTCTACAGAAGGTCTACAGGCTCTACAGACGGTCTACAGGCTCTACAGCCGGTCTACAAGCTCTACAGACGGTGTACATGCTCTACAGACGGTCTACAGGCTCTACAGATGGTCTATAGGCTCTACAGACGGTCCACAGGCTCTACAGACGGTCCACAGGCTCTACAGACGGTCTACAGGCTCTACAGACGGTCTACCGGCTCTACAGACGGTCTACCGGCTCTACAGATGGTCTACAGGCTCTACAGACGGTCTACAGAATCTACAGGCAGTCTAAAGGCTCTACAGACGGTCTACAGGCTCTGAGGACGATCTATAGGCTCTACATACGGTCTACAGTTGGTATACAGGCTCTATTGACGTTCTACAGGCTCTACCGCCGGTCTACAGGCTCTACAGCCGGTCTACAGGCCCTACAGCCGGTCTACAGGCTCTACAGCCGGTCTACCGGCTCTACAGACGGTCTACAGGCTCTACAGACGGTCTACAGGCTCTACAGACGGTCTACAGGCTCTACAGCTGGTCTACAGGCTCTACAGACGGTCCACAGGCTCTACAGACGGTCCACAGGCTCTACAGACGGTCCACAGGCTCTACAGACGGTCCACAGGCTCTACAGACGGTCCACAGGCTCTACAGACGGTCTACAGGCTCTACAGACGGTCTACGGGCTCTACAGCCGGTCTACAGGCTCTACAGACGGTCTACAGGCTCTACAGACGGTCTACGGGCTCTACAGACGGTCTACAGGCTCTACAGACGGTCTACAGGCTCTACAACTCCATACACACTCCATAGAGTTTTAGAAAGATACAGATACAGTCACAGTAAAATAGCTTATACCTAATCCCGAAACTAAACAAAAAAAAATTTAAAAGAAAAATGGCATTGTGTTATAATATTTAAAAACGTTTTTAAATATATAAAAAAATAAAATACCAAATTTGTTAACCTTTTTAGAAACTTTATTAAAATTAAAGTTTATTTTATGCATGCAAAGCTGTTTTTCATTTAATTTGGCGAAATTATAGCATAAATAAAAAAAATCAAACTTCTTAAAAAATGAGGGATTATTAATATTTCAAATATAAACGATACAATTTTTCGCTGTAGCATTCCTGATTGGTGATACGTGAATTTTTGTGCATTTATTTCATCATCACGATGAAATGGTTTTATAAAATAATTTATGAGGACCTTAAAATTTGCTAGTCTAGTGTATTTCTACTCTTTTTATTTTATTACTTATTCCTCATTAGATATTAAGGATCGATCTATGACTAAAATATTAAAGCACGTTCTAGTTTTAAAACCACACATTTAATTTTCATCGCAAACTGTCTCACTGCAACTGTAGAATAGCCGGATTTAAACGTGGTTTAACGCGAGGCTGGTTCGTGGCCTCGATGACTGCGCAGAAGCATTCGTTGTTGTAGCATAGCGACATATAGGAGTCCGGACACCACTTCCCGCAAACACTGACACACTGCCTGCTGTCAACGCAACCTGAAAAAGTTTAAAAATTGTAGCCCGACGTTAACTCTCTTTGCGTCTGTTATCGGCTGTTTAACGGAAAGTGTTTTGAAGAGCTACCTATTTGAACTTATCCCACCCTCTACAACCTACAACCCCACCGCACGCCACTGAAAGCAATTTCACCCCCACCACCTGGGTGCCTGGAGCACTTCGACCATCTGCTGTGCCAGATATTTTTTCACACACTTCCAAATTGTGGAACCAACTCTTTTCAACATGGGCTTTTTCAAGGGGCGGATCAACAAATAAAGAAAAGCCGGCAACGCATTGGTGGTGCCGCTAATCATGGGCGGCGATAATCACTTAAGAGTGGGTGTGCGCTCGTTAACAGTAAACAGATTTGATTTTTACAGTAGTAGATCAAGTTTCAATTATTATCCGAAAAAAAAAAACACGCAAGAATTACATCATACTGCCAAGGGACGTGTTTGGGCAAAAACATAAAATGATGAAATTTGTTCGATAATAAAAAATCGCGAAGTTAGGTCTAATTTTTAACCAATATTCATTTATTTTCAATGTGTTACATATTACAGAGCCAAAATTTTTACATTAAGTTGCGATTGATATTATCAAGAGAGTAGCCTAGCGAATTGAAAAGAAAATGAATATTTTACGAGTTACAAAGTATTTTGGCGCTTACTACACTCCTATTCCGCGCAAAACGCTTTCTTTTGTCGCGCCTCACATGAGGTTGTGGCTATGTTTTATCTCATCGCGAAATCTGATTTTTTTTTTTGAGTTACACGCGCTCTTAACATCAGGTGAATTGATCTGCCTGCTCGTTTGCCCGCTATTTTTATATAAAATGAAGTATGACGGAAAATTGTATGTAAACGAATGGATGGAACCTTCATCAAAATCAGCTCAGAAGTTTAGGCGCTATGATGGAACATACTTATTTACATATATTTACATACATACATAGACTGCTAAAATTATAACCCTTTTGGCTTTAAAACACAATTTCAACTTGACTAAGCTGATTTTTTTTTACGTCTCAAGACCTTGACACACGGACAGAAGGACGGATAACAAAGTGATCCTATAAGGGTTTTTAAACGAGCTGCGACTCGAACTTAGGACCTCCGCATCCGACAAACCTGGCAATAAGATCAATGAGGCTAAAGATCTAGTTACTTTAATAACAAGTGTAAATTAATAATTTTTAACCCCCGACGTAAAAAGACTGGTGTTATAAGTTTGACGTCGATGTCTGTCTGTCTGTCTGTGTGTGTATGTCTGCCTGTGGCAGCGTAGCTCTCAAACGGTTGTACCGATTTCGATGCCGTTTTTTTCATTTGAAAGTCAGTCTCCTTGCGGTTCTTAGCTATGTTTGTTTAATATCGGTCCAGCAGTGTAAGAGTATCAGCTCTTTTCCAAAATGATGTATGATTACTCGATTAAGTGCTTCACGCGTGCCAGTATAATCGATAAATGACAATTATTTGATTATTTTGACAGCCATAGATTCACATGTCGGGGTGTTTTAAGTTTTCAATTTACACTTGTAAAAAACAAGCTTTTAGTAGCTGGCTAGGTGGCTTACACCATCAGTACCTGGACATCATCTAGGACCAGGTTTTTATTCGTCAAGACAAATCAAACGAGCTCAAACTTGATATGGTTACGTCGTTTTATTACAGAGTTCACAAAACCACCTTTTGGCTACATCATCAGATCAGGTCCATGTCACAATAAACAATGCAATATCATTGCCATTCTATTTACATATTATTATTATATACATGCAAAATTTTAGCTCAATCGGAAACCGGGAAGTGGTTCTAATATTCATCTTACAAGATTTGACCTAAACATACAAACATACCTATGTACATACATAAATACATTGCAAGTTAAATAAAAGCTTGTCAAAAAGAAACCTTACCGTAAATGTCAACAAAGCAGTTCGCCAGCACAGCGACCACCAACAGAGCTGCAGCTACCTTCATTTTCTGTTATTTCGACACTGGTTCACGAATCAGGCAGCTCATAGTATTTAAACGATTTGTTCGCTCTGTGACTAATTGGCTAATAGGTTTTTGAGAACATGTTAATCTAATGCTCATTAGGGTGGCCAGGCTGCTATGTCCTGGGGTGTATTTTTTTTTTTGTGAACGAGTATGTTGTTTTGACACTGATGGTATAAAATAATATATTTGACAGTGAATTTAATTTTAAATAAACATCAGCTGTCGGATTTTCTACAAATGAATGCTACAGAGAGTCAATTGTAATTTGGTTTAACACTATTATTAATAGTTTTACACAATTAGTTTTTGAAAAATTCATTTGTTGCTTAGAACCAATAGAACATCTTAAGTAATATCGGGTTTTAGTGAAAAACTTATTTATTATTAAAACTACAGTGATGAAAATATAATTAATCTAAATGTTGAAACCATATTGAAACTTACTTCACTTGTGTCATTAGAACTGAAAGAAAGAAAGAAAACTATTTTATTTGATCAACAATAATTTTAAATTTAAACAAATTAAGAAAAAGAAATAAGAAAGCATAACTAAATATACTAAAATAAAAAAAATAAGAATTTAGAATGATCAAATATAGGTCTCGCACTCAGCATCGTGCTGCAGCAAGCTGCAACAAATTAAAATTAAGTGCACAGAAAAATAAATTAAACTGACCAAGACAATCCAATGGCAAAGTAGGTATACCTTTGAAACCATGTTGAAACTTACTTCACATGTGTCATTGGGACTGCCAAGATAATCCAATGGCATAGTATACCTATGCCATCTATTAAATAATAATTAATTAGGTATTATTTCTGTTCACATAGCAACTACCTACCTACAAACAATATCGATAAAGTTATTACCTAACTTATTACACGCATCACGCTTGAAAATTTGATTTTATACTTAATTACTTAAGTACTTTTAGTTCTAAAAATAGCTCCCATAAATAGGTATCTAGAACTAATTATAATAATTATTTTACATGCGAAGTTGTAAAAATTTGTTACTCTATGGGCCTATTATATCTGCATACATAGAATAATATCTATTAAGTATATTGTAAAAGTATTTTGAAAAGAGCAACTGCCGAGTTTCTTGCTGGTTCTTCTCGGCAGGAACGGCATTCCGAACCAGTGGTAGACTCATTGATGATTCAAAAGTACTTGTAAAAGTTTATTTGAAAAAAAAAAAAACATTTCTATTCTATTCTATTCTATTCTATTCTATTCTATTCTATTCTATTCTATTCTATTCTATTCTATTCTATTCTATTCTATTCTATTCTATTCTATTCTATTCTACTATATTCTATTCTATTCATTTATATTGTGAAAATACGCAATCTATCTATACATATACAACTGTAACCTCGACCTAATTCTGTTCAATGAAGATATTTTGAAAAAATTTTTTGGCTTCAAAATTACCGCCTCTTATTTAGCTCCTTTAAGGTTATTTAAACTTGAACCATTCCAGATTCGTAGCTCAACTACTCTGTTCAACCAGATGCACTACGGGTCTCCGCTAGGAGCGGTAGTTCAATAATTTATTATTGAACCTGGACAGTTACCTCATAACTAGACCCGCTGTGCAACTGATCGGACAAAAAGTATGGTTGAGCGAAGCAACGGCTGGGTCATGCGTCATGCTCGTCGACGGGCGCCACCGACGGGAATGGGGCTACTTTCTGTCTGTCCATCTTAACATAATTATTTTGTATTGAATTATAAGTTGGTATTCTTATTATTTAGAATTAGAATTAAAATATAGAACTGAGAATAGAATTTTTGGAACCTTCCCCTCCTTGTGGAAAAACTGCATACATAGCACAGTACCTATTGTAAACTATATTGAAAAAGAGCAACTTCCGAGTTTATTGCTGATTCTTCTAGGTAAGAAGAACATTCCGAACCAGTGGTAGATTCATATGACGATTCGAAAGCACGTGTAAAAGTTTAGTTGGATAAAAAATATTTCTATTCTATGTATTCTAATCTATATTTTATTGTAGTTGGATAGAGCAGGTAGCTAGCACAGGAACTCTAGCCATATCTAACGGATTTGTCTTGGGATTACTTATTTAACTTCTTTGGATTAACTTATTTTGAAAAGAGCAACTGCCGAGTTTCTTGCTGGTTCTTCTCGGCAGGAACGGCATTCCGAGCCAGTGGTAGACTCATCGACGATTCAAAAGCACTTGTAAAAAAGTTTATTTGAATAAAAAACATTTCTATTCTATTCTATTATCTTGACAAAATCGTAGACAAATGATGATGATGATGATCTCTGAAGTCAACCATAATAGCGTACAACCACCGAGTATAAATAGGTTCTGATGATCTCAAAGAGTAGTTGGTAGGATGGATAGTTACTTACTAATATTTTTAATAAATAAAATAAAATAAAATAAAAATAAAATAAAATAAAAAAGCCTTTTATTTCTTCCAGAAAGAATGCCATTTTACTAGTTAATTAGTTTTGTTTTTAGTTTAATACTACTACTATATAATTTTGGATATGTTATCAACGTGGTTATAGTATAGTTACATAATATCTATTTTAAAATTAATTAAATAATTAAAATTATTCTGTAAGAACCCCTCTGCGGGTGAAGGCCTCCTCCAACTTGAGCCATTTTTCTCTGGATTGTGCCATTTGCGTCCAGTTTGGACCCGCTATTCGAATAATTTCATCCTCCCATCTGGTGGAAGGTCTCCCTTTCTTTCTTTTGCCCACTGGCCACTGGCTCTTTTAGTCCACCTTTGATCTTTCAGGCGTGCTATGTGTCCGGCCCACTTCCATTTTAATGCAAGAGCTTGAGCTAATCCGTCTGTTGCTTTTGTGATGTTGCGTATTTTTGTATGTCTTATTTTATCTATTCTTTTTATGTTTAGCATACTCCGCTCCATTCCCCGCTGGCAAATTATAATTTTATTTTTAATATTTTTGTTAACTTCCATGTCTGACAAGCGTAGGTCAGGCATGGTATAAGGCATGAATTCATAACCTTTGTCTTCAGCGTGATGTGCATGTTGCTCTTAAATATTTCCTTAAGGCTCCAGTACTTATTCCATGGTAACTGGGCTCTGCGCTCGATCTCTTGGTAATTGCTAAGTCTGTCGAAACTGATTTGTTTACCTAGGTAAATGTACTTATCAGTGTATTGGAGAGGCTCGTTGTCAACATATATTTGAACCATGGTGTTGTTGGTCATTACCATTGTTTTAGAGCGGTTCATCTCTAGCCCGGCGATCTTGCTAGCTTTGTTTAGTGATTCTATCATGTACTAATATTTTTAGTTATAAGTAATTAAATTAGGTATATTTACTTATGTAGGTATAAAAATAAAAGAAAATGAATAATAAACGTAAATATCATTGTTAAATTACTAAGGTCAATCCTTGGGTATATTTTCAAGCAATTAAAACATTAACGGTTAACTACGGTTGATTAGTTGATAACCTATAAAGGCATAATATATAAGGTTAATTTTCTAAAGAAAATTAGTTTATTAGTCGTTTTGAGAAGGAAAGGCAATGAAGATCACCAAGACGTTTATTTTCATCGTAGTTGCTGTTTTGCCACTTTTGGCAATTACAGTTGATGGTAAGAACAATATTTTTTTATCATGCCTCGAGATGATTTAACCAGCTGCTACTAAAAGCTTGTTTTTTAAAAATATTTTTTTTAACTTCCACTTGTTTTACAGAATGTTTTATGTGTACATGATATTATATAAAAAATAAAAATAAATAAATAAATAAAATATCACATTAATGGTAGATTTTTATCTAACAATTTCAATTTAGAAGGCTTTGCAATTTTGTAAAGTTTTTAGTTAAGTACAACTAAGGGCCTCATAAGTAGGCTCAGGACCGCTCAGCGGGCGATGGAGAGAGCTATGCTCGGAGTGTCCCTGCGGGATCGAATCATAAATGAGGAGATCCGTAGGAGAACTAAAGTCACCGACATAGCTCAGCGAGTCGCGAAACTGAAGTGGAAATGGGCGGGGCACATAGTTCGAAGAGCTGATAGTCGTTGGGGTCCCAAGGTGCTGGAGTAGCGACCCCGCACCGGGAAGCGCAGTGTTGGTAGACCCCCCACCAGGTGGACCGACGACATCAAACGAGTCGCAGGAAGCCGCTGGATCCAGGCGGCGCAAGACCGAGGCATGTGGAAGTCCATGCAAGAGACCTTTGTCCAGCAGTGGACGTCAATCGGTTGATGAAGAAGAGAAGAAGAAGTTAAGTACAATATCTATATTTGGTAAGTACCTATTATGTAATTTTGTATCACCCACGTAATCAACATTACAGCCAAAAAAATCCGCTGGGGCTGTAGCAAAAATTCGGACTGCACCCTAGCTTGTTGTCGAACGTTCTCCAACTTCCTGAGGCCGCTGTGCTACAGTGGCCAGTGCTACTACCAGGCGTTGGACCAACCGCTGGGCCAACCGTTGGACCAACCGTTGGGCCAGGGGACGGGCTCGCCCTCGCGACTACCGACGACAGAACAAGAAGCCTGGCGAACCAACCGACCCGTTTGATTATGATTTCAAAGAGAGGCTTTGTTAGTATAATATTATATACATAAAGTAGACAATATTTTTTTGTGTTATTTCCAACCCCCTTTTTATTTCCTTTTAAATACAGACATTTTTAAATATTGCATTTGGTTATTCAATATAGCAGTAGCACCTCATATTTCGTTAGTCCAGTAAGTAATCAAATCCAGTATCAAATGCATTCGTTACACGTGTTACTACTGGTAGTGACATGACAAATAAATGCAGGTTAATTTATAAATGATAAGTATTCAGAATTATATTATAGATAATATAGCAGTGATAGCCTAGTGGTTAGTACTATGGTCTCCTATTCGGGGGGGTCGCAGGTTCGATCCCGGGTAACGCACCTCTGACTTTTCGGAGTCAAGTGCGTTTAAGCAATTAAATATCACTTGCTTCAACGGTGAAGGAAAACATTGTGAGGAAACCCGCACATCTGAGAGTTCTTCATAATGTTCTCGAAGGTGTGTGAAGTCCACCAATTCGTATTGGGCCAGCGCGGGAGTATGGCCTATAACCCTTCTCTGACAGGAGACCTGCGTTCAGTAGTGAGCCGTTAATGGGTTGCTAATGATGATGATAATGATGATTCAGAATTAAGAGTAGGTACCAAACTATAATTTAGGCTTTTCAAAGGTGCCTTAAAAGCATAATTATGGATTTAAAAGTAAGTTTTTAATTAACCCCAGCGCGCACATCGTTCGCAAACGCAATTGGTCGTGTGTTCGCGATGGCGCTACGCGAGTGATCAAATCAAGCGTTTATTTGTGCGGACGCAGTGGCGCGTGCCAATCCGCGGATGGTCTCGATTCGCGCGGATATTTGCGGCGGCCGTTCGATTAAATCAGAGCACGGATGAAGGAAAAAAGCAGGCTATTAAAATGAGAAAAGGCCGCACGCCAATATCCACCAGTCGCTTTGTGGTCAACTTTTCGCCTCTCCGAATGGATTCTGTACTCATTTCATTGAATTTTCAGCGGCCCTTTGAGAAATATTCGCAGTTCCGAAAGTAATGAATGAGTTGCTACACAATAAAAATTGGTTGTCCGTAAAGTCGGTTTACGGACGATAGTTTTACGTGATAACGTCATAAAGAAACACTGATGAATAAATGTGTCACAAGCCAACGCTTGGGCTGATCGTGCCTACCTATCGCTTGTTCCACGCTCTCGCTTGCACGCTCAGGCTCAGGCGAAACGTGACACTTTTTCGTGCATGAAGCCGGTGTTCATCGATTTATAAGACGTTTTCACGTCAAAAAATATTGGATAAGTTACTGCTAAGTAATAAAAGATATTTCTTTCAATATTTCTTTCAATTCGACGGTTTTTAAAATATACCTACGGCAGTTATTGCAATAGGTACCTATAGTTATTAAAGTAATCGATGAGTGGTTACACCTCAAAAAGTGCGGAATAAGTTACTGGTAAGTATAAAAGCAGTAGAACTTGACGGTTTTGAAAGTATACGTACGACAGTTATTGCAAAAGTAATCAATGAGAATCAAACACCTCAAAAAGTAAGGAATAAATTACTGGTAAGCATGAAAATTGTAGAATTTCTTATATTTATGTACGGCAGTTTGTTATATTTATCTACGGTATCCAGGAGCAAATATAATATTACACACGTAACGGCTACATCTTGGCAAAGCATCGTTACTGTCAAAACGTCACACAGGTTAAAGAGACAGAGGCAATGTTCTACGGAGCCGAATCTGGTGATAGTCTCTATTTTTGGTTCTAAGAATAATTTCTTTACAATTTATATATACAAATTAGAAATCTTGTTAACCGTTTCTGCAGAAATCTAAAAGAAGTTTGCATAATGCTTAAAAAACTCCCCTGAAAAGTCGATTTGGTGCACCAATGCACTAACACCTCTCCACTATTCTTTACGACCGACAAGCGCGTGCTAATCATTCGATTTCGCCGGATCGATTATCGGAAATCGGTAGTTGTAAAGTTCCGTATCAATTAACCGAGTGCAGTATTGACAAAGCGGCGTGTTTGCCCGCAATGAGCTCAGTAATTAGCGGGGAATGGAAGCGCGCCCACCGACAATCTGTCTGATCGGGTTTGCGCAGCAGCGTAGCGAAGACAGTGTGCTAGCTCACAGAGTGTAGCAAGGCTATTCTGAACACTTAGACTGAGTTTCCACGGCGCGGTTCGGCGCCCGCGCCCGCAGCGGTTGCGGGCCCGCGACCTCCGTAGAATAATAATAATAATAACTTTATTTATTTGCCTTACAATCACAGTAGTTACATAATATATTTATCGTATATATTATGGTATAAGGTAGGTCAACCCCTGAACTAGTCAAAACTGTATCACAGTGGGTTGACCTTCCCCATTCTCAAGTACTCAGTAGTTAAGTAGTACTGCGAGGTCGGACGTTCAGTCTTATTAATAATAAGACTGAATGCAGATTGGTATGGAAAATGAAGTTTCAATTTCCACGGCGCGGTTTGCGTGCGCGGCGGGCGCAGTACTAGCGGTACCGCAACCGATGCGGGCGAGGGTGCGAACCGCGCCGTGGAAACCCAGTCTGAGTTTTCAGAGTGCGGTTCTTACCCGCACCCGCAGCGCTTGCAGTACCACTGTTTTATTTTAATACTCACGACACCGCAGGTTTATGCGGTTCCGCAGCCGCCGCGGTTGGGGAGGAGTACCGCTAAAATGGCGTCGGAAGGAGAGAACACGCGCCTACGTCGCGTCGCCCTGCGTCCGCGTTACCAATCGCAAAGTCCGCGGATGATGGCCGCCAAGCTCACGGGCGACTGCGACCCGCACGGTTTTACCTCGGGTCTAAAGCCATTTTTAACCAACTTAAAAAAAGGAGGAAGTTCTCAATTCGTCGGAATCTTTTTTTTAATGTCTGTTTTGCACTGGTTACTCGAAGACGCCTGAACCGATTTGGCAGCAGTGGCGTCTATCGGTTGATAAAGAAGGGGAAGTAGAAGTATTTGCCCAAGCAAGGGAGTTCCTTTTTTTTTAAAAGTTGAACCTTGAATACGTTTTACTCGTCTGGCGTCGTCGTCGGCAGTCGTTCTGGAATAAGCCCAATTGCTGTCATCAGGTACAGACCTGGCTTCTGCCCGCCGGTCTGGTACAGCAAGGAAGCTAAGATCTTGAACCTAGTTGCCGAAAGACCTTTTGGAGGTCCTCGCGAGTCGCGTAATTTTAAAAGTAAAGTAGTGATTTGAGTAATTAACCAAAGTCAGTGAATTGTAAGAATCCTATAAAAAAACAATAAACTATAGTTAGTTCCAGTATTTCGTTGTGTTATTTTTACCATCGAGTGCTAGAGACTAACATTTGGTCGGAAACCCCCCCAACTGCTACAAAAAGTGAAAAAAGAAGTGAAAAAGGTTTGCGGAGTAAAAAAGTGTGTTTATAGTTTTGCTTCGATATGCTGCTAGTGGCTACTCTATGGCCACAGCAAGCTGGTTAAATCGCTTCGCAAACAAATTGGTAACACATGTATTTCGTATCAACGTGGATAGTGTTAACGCGATCTCATTTATGAGATAGGTGACAATTTGCAGCCAAAATTGTTACAAATTTTATAATAACTACCTACATCGTGCGAAATGGTGACGCTGATAATATTATTTTGCGAAATAGGCATTTCTGTGGTACACCAATTTATTTTAAGCCATATTGGAACATCCTACTAATATTATAAATGTGAAAATTTATGAAGATGGATGGATGGATGTTTGTTACTCTTTCACGTTACAACGAATGAACCGATTTGGCTGAAATTTGGAAGGGTGATAGCTCATACCCAGGATTTGCGCATAGGCTTATTTATCCCGGAAAATTACAGAGCTTCCGCGGGAATTAAAAAATCTTAATCCACGCGGACGAAGTCGCGGGTATCAACTAGTTGGTTAATACGTGAGAGGAGTATTGTTAAGAATCGAAGATTCAGGATGGAATAAAAAGGCTTATGTGAAAAAAGTTGCTAATTTCATGATCAAGTCGCGAAGCTTTGGAGGAAATGGGCGGGGCACATAGTTCGAAGAACCGATGGTTGTTGGAGTCCCAAGGTGCTGGAATGTCGATTTCGTATTGGAATACGCAGTTGGGAGATCTCCCAGTAAGTGAACTGAGTACATCAGACGAATCATAGGGAGGCGCTGAATACAAACCTCGCAAGACCGGGGCACGTGGAGGTCCATACAAAACCAAGTACATACCAAAATAGAAGTCCAGATGTCTATCGGTTGATAGAGACGACGTCATGTACCTACTTCACAAAGACTTTGGTACCTTATGTGTTATGTTGATCGAGACGACGTCATGTACCTACCTCAAAAAGACTTTGGTACCTTATGTGTTATGTTGATAGATACGACGTCATGTACCTGCTTCACAAAGACTTTGGTACCTTATGTGTTATGTTGATAGAAACGACGTCATGTAGCTACTTCACAAAGACTTTGGTACCTTATGTGTTATGTTGATCGAGACAACGTCATGTACCTGCTTCACAAAGACTTTGGTACCTTATGTGTTATGTTGATCGAGACAACGTCATGTACCTGCTTCACAAAGACTTTGGTACCTTATGTGTTATGTTGATCGAGACAACGTCATGTACCTGCTTCACAAAGACTTTGGTACCTTAAGTTTTATGTTGATAGAGACAACGTCATGTACCTGCTTCACAAAGACTTTGGTACCTTATGTGTTATGTTGATCGAGACAACGTCATGTACCTGCTTCACAAAGACTTTGGTACCTTACGTTTTATGTTGATAGAGACAACGTCATGTACCTGCTTCACAAAGACTTTGGTACCTTATGTGTTATGTTGATCGAGACAACGTCATGTACCTGCTTCACAAAGACTTTGGTACCTTATGTATTATGTTGATCGAGACAACGTCATGTACCTGCTTCACAAAGACTTTGGTACCTTATGCGTTATGGAAACAATCAGCTGAATTTAGAGGTTTCAAAGATTGCCAATTTCAACATATTTTAAGAACCTTTCCTTTTCAGTTATCATCTAGGGTCGTTAATAACACGAATTCTGTCCCAAAGAACAAAAATTTACAGTTTTCTAGATAAAATATACTGGACAGGCTTTGCCGTACTACAGAAGATTTTGAAGAAAATTCAAGATCGATGAAAATTATCGATGAAATGATCTGGTGAAATTTATCGATGAAATGATCTGGTGAAAATTATCTATGAAATGATCTGGTATATACGATAGATCATGAATTGCTTAAAGTTTGCGTGAATATATATATTATTACTTAATATAATATAAAGCTGAAGAGTTTGTTTGTTTGCTTGAACGCGCTAATCTCAGGAACTCCGATTTGAAAAATTCGTTCTGTGTTAGATAGCATTATTCGAGGAAGGCTATAGACTATATATATATAATCACGCTAAGATCAATAGACTATTCCACGCGGACGAAGTTGCAAGTAGAAGCTAGTTGTTTATATTCCGTCGAAGTGTCAGTCTTCATAATTGTTATTAATTGCGCATGTGGGCGACGGGGGAAACTTTGACAGTTTGCAGAAAATATTCTTCGCACATACACTAACGTCTAACGCGCACGACGTCTTCATTTATTGGGTACTTAAATCCTATATCTTATAGCCCATAGATCAACGTAAGTGTCACCATTTTATAAATGTTTACAGTTAAGATAGGTTGAAAATAACAATAATAATTAAATAAAAAACCAATGTAGGTATATATTAACGACATTATAAAATGTTGTTAATATCCCGGCTACCAAGAAACCTGAAAAAATAATAAAAAAATGCGTACAAGGTGAATCAAATTTATTCAATACTAAATCACGGTGAAAAATACCGTTAAATTTATCACATTCGGAAGGCAGATATAAACATAATCAAACGTATCCGTAAATAATACAGTGGAATTCATTATTTCCTCGTTCATTAGCAAATGAGTGATAGAGGTGCGTGGGCGATGTCGTAGTATAGCTTTCATACAGTTGGAAGCTATCGTATGACAAATTGACATAATTTCAAGTACATTCAATAAGATTAATAAATATATAAAATCGTTAACCAACAGGAAAAAATCTATCAAACTAATATAATAAAGGCGAAATTTTGTGTGTGTGTATGTGTGTTACTCTTTCACACAAAAACTTCCGGACGAATTTGGCTGAAATTTGGAATGGAGATATATTATAGATAACACATAGCCTACATTTCATCCCGGAAAATTAAAGGGATCCCGCGGGAATCTATTAAACAATAATTGGTATACCTGTAGTGGTTTGATTGTCGACAGATAACTAATTTTACTAAAATATCTAAGAACTCTTTAATGTTCAAATCTTATTATATTATATTATTCAGAGCATTATGGCTGCACAACGTGCCGTGACTTGTTGTTGACAAACCTTTTGTAGTTTGCTGTGAGGGTCTGCTTGAATGTATATGTACCTTCTTAAGCTTATGCAACTAATTGTAATGTTGGACCACAAGAGTTCATGTGTGTCTCATGTTCAAATGTTCATGGCTGGCAGTGACACTCTTCTCCCATAAAATATTTATTAAACTGTATGATCGTTAGACAGTGGTAATCCATAAAAAATGGTATGAGTTATGATAATTCTACTCTCTGTGACTCGGAGATTAAATTCGTTTTATACAGGTAGCTTATAAAAATTTTCAGGAAATGACAAATTTATTATGTTTTTTTCGCTAACTCTTTTGTAACTATCTACGAATTTAAGGTAGCATAGCGCTTCTTTCACGGATGTATGAAAATGAGTTATTCAAGATGATTGCGTTTTACCAAACGTTAAGATAAACACAGTAGATTATAGAATTAAAAAATAGTGATTTAGTGGTTAGATTCAGCGGGCGATGGAGAGAGCAGCGTGAACTCCGTAGAAGAACCAAAGAAACCTACTTATATTCGAGTGGCAAAGCTCAAGTAGCAATAGGTAGCGCCAAAGTTCATTCGATAATACCGATAGTCGTTGGGGTTCATTAGGTGCTGAAATGGTATAATGACCCAGACTGGGACCAATCAAGCCAGAATGTAAAATTTTATAATAACTGTGTACACATATTAAGGGTTGTTACTTGCAACCTAATTTTCATGTTATTGTATTTTGTCCATGTTTTGGTTGCAACCTGTTTTGTGTACCTATTCAATAAATAAATGTGCAGAATTCCTTTCTACTGCTGTCGCGCAGTAGATGCTGCCCGCGACTTCGTTTAATTCTTTTAATTTTCTGGATAAAAATGTATCGTTTTTGTGCTATTTTTATGTATAAGCTGTTACATTATGAAGTTTCATCAAAATCCGTCTAGTATTTTTTGCGTGAAAGAGTAACAAACGTCCATGCATCCATCCTAACAATACTTCCGCATTTATAATATTAGTTACAGGATAGAAGAATATAACGATTTAGAATTACTAGGAAAAGTTAGTACAGGATTCCTAATACTATTGTAAACAGACGTCCATATTTTTATACTTATATTAGGTAAATAAATCGTTTCATTTAATTTTGATGTCGGGATTGATGAAATTTCTGAATTCGGGACATTACTAGCCCTAGATTAAGGAACCTTACCTACGAAACAACCTAATAAACTGAGAGGCCGATCAAAAGATAGGCATTCCCAAGTCCAATATAGAAGTGTAAAGGGACTTTACACTTACCAGTTATCACCTAGGGCGATCAAATAAAGCTTGTCACCGTTTTATAAAATGTTTTATAGGAGCGGTAATGGCGCCACTGAGTGGTTTCGCTTGTACCCACCTCTTCGCCCGAAGGGGGGGAGCGCTTAAGCCCCACTTTTAGTTTTTTACGCCGACTTCTAGGTGAGAACATTGTATTGCTTTCATTGGACCGACTTACTTCGTAATAGGTACATATATCCGTCTTATGTTTTTTCCTTTCCTATTCTGACATTATTGTCTCTGTGCGTATAGATTTTGTGACTTTATTTTCACCTTTGCCAAGTAAACCTTAATCGAAAAATTTTGACATTTTGAAATTTTTGTAAAGCACTGTAGCCATTTTGGATTTGACTAATATTCCCCTCTCCCCTCCAAAGAAACGTAAAGCTTGAGTTAGGAGTGAGTAATTGACCCGTCGAAATTTTTCAGTTTTTAGTTTATCGTTTGTGCTATTGAGGATACAAACTGTGTAGATTCATCATCTACTGAGCGCAGATCTCCTCTCAGAGAAGGGTTACAGGGTCATAGTCCACCACTCTGGCCCAATACGAATTGGCGGAATTCACACACCTTCGAGAACATTATGGAGAACTCTCAGATGTGCAAGTTTCCTCACGTTTTTCCTCACCGTTAAATCATGTGATATTTAATTTCTTTAACGCACATAAATTCGAAAATTCAGTGGTGTGTAACCGGAATCGAATCTGTGACCCCCCTAATAAGGGACCACAGTCGTAACCACTAGGCTATCACTGCTAAACTAGCGGCACGCTATGATGGCCGGTTTGACACATTACAATAGTGATGTGGAATGTCAATTTATTCTCGAACAAAAAACAATTAAGTTTTGTTTTTGTACCTGATTAAATAGGTTTAATAAAACAAAAATGTATATGTTTATTTAATTTATTTGAACGAACTGAATATTTGAATGAAAATGAATATACATACTTTATATGCACACAAGAAACATATGAATACAAAAGATACCAAAAAAGGTGCCACAAAAGGCCATAATTAATCAGATTCATCCATACTACTATTTTCACTGTCGTCACTGCTATCATCACCTACATTAATAATTATATGTTCGTTTTCTATAATATTATCTATTTTCAAATCTCTTTCATAATCTTCCCTTATTAATTTAACAGTTCTATTCACAACCTTTTCCCAGTCTCCTTTAGTCACATGTTCACAAGCTTCTTCTAATAATTTTAGCATTTTTTTTGTGGTAAATGGGGGTTCTGTATTGTGTCTTGCAGCATATCCCTTAATTTGAGCCCACACCAACTCAATCGCATTATACTCACAATGGTAAGGCGGTAACCGTATAACTCTGTGCCCATGTTCTAATGCTATTTCGTCAATGACGTATCGGATCTTGGTTGGTTTGTTTTCTTTTAAAAGACGTACTAATTCCGCTTTTAACATATTCATGTTTGCATCTACGCCATTTTTACGAAGCCATGCGACGATATCAGCTTTCTTTTGGGATTGGGCAGGTGGCTTGTCAATTTGCATCGAGTGGTATGGGGCGTTGTCCATAATTATAATAGATGGTTCAGGGAGGCTACACAACATTGAGGTAAACCATTCAGTAAACTTTTCTCCATTCATGTCTTCATGATAGTCTCCAGTGGTTTTTGACGCAAAAGCCATGAGAGAACCTTCGACAAACCCGTTGATGGTTCCGGCGTGACAAATTATAAGTCGCGATCCTTTTCCTACAGGAACTTTGGAAGTAGATGCTGCTGTGTCATCGTTCCAAGAACGGCCTACAGTATGGTTAGCATTAAGCCATGTTTCATCCAAGAACACAACATTTTGCCAATTTTTGATTTCTTTCACTTGCCGTAAAAAAGTATACCTTGCCATCACTATATCAAATCTTTCCATCAATATTTTGCGTTTGTTACATTTTTTGTATCGAAATCCAATGGTCTTCAAAATCTTCGTTAAAGAACTTTCCCCACCGAAGAATAATCCAGCTTCCTTCAGTGAATGCACCAACTTTTTTCTTGTTGGATACTCCTTCTGTAAATAGTAGCCGTAAACATGTCTTCGGATAGCATCGGCATCAAAGCTATCGATGCCTACGACTGGTTTTGCTCGTTTTCTCTTTTTTGGTGTGTGAAGTTTATTTTCTTCTGTGCCAGTCTCGCCATATTTTTTTTAGTTATCCGTCTAACAGTTCGTTGTCCAATATTAAGCGCATCAGCTACGCGTTCAACCACTGACGTTATAGGTAAAATTGGCCCTCCATTTTGAGCTTCACGATCGAAATAGTTACGAAGGCGTATTACGAACTCACGTGTCTGACTATTTAGAACAGTTCTCTGCGTACGTTCGGTCATATCGACGAAATCCACAACAAAGGGCTTGAACAGAGTCCAAATTAACGAGCAAGGGTCAACAGTAATGCAGTATCAATATTTGAAATCCAAAGCCAGGTCAAAACTATATCACAATAGCATTGCACTGACAGTTTATACTTTTCGAAGCAACGTCAATTCGAAACTGCTTTGTTTTGCATTGAGCATTGACGCGAGTTTGCCGGAGGTAGTAGTTGTGCTAGCCAGCGATCCTATGTGACGATCGTATTAGATTCCATTTTTAAAAATTTTCAATTTAGAAAACCAAATGCCGAGTTGTGGTATATATCATATAAAAATAAAAATTTTACCTTTTGTATGAAACAGCTGATATTTTTTTGCGATTTCAGAGGTTTGTCCACATAGTGAAAATTGTTCATATTCACAAGTACATTCACCCCTTAAATGGTGCAAACTGATTTTTCTACACTTGTATACATTTTAGAAATCAATTTAATAAATAAATTTTGAGTCCTAAACCTAAAACTACATTCGATAAAATTTATGAATCTCTGCACATCACTATCGTCAATAAAGTAATACAATTATTTCCTTCAAAGTCGTTATCAATTAATACGGAACTTCATGAGCGGACAAACGTCAAACCGGCCATCATAGCTTGCCGCTAGTGTAATTAGATTGCTAATACAAAAATCACAACTTACACTAGCGGCACGCTATGATGGCCGGTTTGACGTTTGTCCGCTCATGAAGTTCCGTATTAATTGATAACGACTTTGAAGGAAATAATTGTATTACTTTATTGACGATAGTGATGTGCAGAGATTCATAAATTTTATCGAATGTAGTTTTAGGTTTAGGACTCAAAATTTATTTATTAAATTGATTTCTAAAATGTATACAAGTGTAGAAAAATCAGTTTGCACCATTTAAGGGGTGAATGTACTTGTGAATATGAACAATTTTCACTATGTGGACAAACCTCTGAAATCGCAAAAAAATATCAGCTGTTTCATACAAAAGGTAAAATTTTTATTTTTATATGATATATACCACAACTCGGCATTTGGTTTTCTAAATTGAAAATTTTTAAAAATGGAATCTAATACGATCGTCACATAGGATCGCTGGCTAGCACAACTACTACCTCCGGCAAACTCGCGTCAATGCTCAATGCAAAACAAAGCAGTTTCGAATTGACGTTGCTTCGAAAAGTATAAACTGTCAGTGCAATGCGATTGTGATATAGTTTTGACCTGGCTTTGGATTTCAAATATTGATACTGCATTACTGTTGACCCTTGCTCGTTAATTTGGACTCTGTTCAAGCCCTTTGTTGTGGATTTCGTCGATATGACCGAACGTACGCAGAGAACTGTTCTAAATAGTCAGACACGTGAGTTCGTAATACGCCTTCGTAACTATTTCGATCGTGAAGCTCAAAATGGAGGGCCAATTTTACCTATAACGTCAGTGGTTGAACGCGTAGCTGATGCGCTTAATATTGGACAACGAACTGTTAGACGGATAACTAAAAAAAAATATGGCGAGACTGGCACAGAAGAAAATAAACTTCACACACCAAAAAAGAGAAAACGAGCAAAACCAGTCGTAGGCATCGATAGCTTTGATGCCGATGCTATCCGAAGACATGTTTACGGCTACTATTTACAGAAGGAGTATCCAACAAGAAAAAAGTTGGTGCATTCACTGAAGGAAGCTGGATTATTCTTCGGTGGGGAAAGTTCTTTAACGAAGATTTTGAAGACCATTGGATTTCGATACAAAAAATGTAACAAACGCAAAATATTGATGGAAAGATTTGATATAGCGATGGCAAGGTATACTTTTTTACGGCAAGTGAAAGAAATCAAAAATTGGCAAAATGTTGTGTTCTTGGATGAAACATGGCTTAATGCTAACCATACTGTAGGCCGTTCTTGGAACGATGACACAGCAGCATCTACTTCCAAAGTTCCTGTAGGAAAAGGATCGCGACTTATAATTTGTCACGCCGGAACCATCAACGGGTTTGTCGAAGGTTCTCTCATGGCTTTTGCGTCAAAAACCACTGGAGACTATCATGAAGACATGAATGGAGAAAAGTTTACTGAATGGTTTACCTCAATGTTGTGTAGCCTCCCTGAACCATCTATTATAATTATGGACAACGCCCCATACCACTCGATGCAAATTGACAAGCCACCTGCCCAATCCCAAAAGAAAGCTGATATCGTCGCATGGCTTCGTAAAAATGGCGTAGATGCAAACATGAATATGTTAAAAGCGGAATTAGTACGTCTTTTAAAAGAAAACAAACCAACCAAGATCCGATACGTCATTGACGAAATAGCATTAGAACATGGGCACAGAGTTATACGGTTACCGCCTTACCATTGTGAGTATAATGCGATTGAGTTGGTGTGGGCTCAAATTAAGGGATATGCTGCAAGACACAATACAGAACCCCCATTTACCACAAAAAAAATGCTAAAATTATTAGAAGAAGCTTGTGAACATGTGACTAAAGGAGACTGGGAAAAGGTTGTGAATAGAACTGTTAAATTAATAAGGGAAGATTATGAAAGAGATTTGAAAATAGATAATATTATAGAAAACGAACATATAATTATTAATGTAGGTGATGATAGCAGTGACGACAGTGAAAATAGTAGTATGGACGAATCTGATTAATTATGGCCTTTTGTGGCACCTTTTTTGGTATCTTTTGTATTCATATGTTTCTTGTGTGCATATAAAGTATGTATATTCATTTTCATTCAAATATTCAGTTCGTTCAAATAAATTAAATAAACATATACATTTTTGTTTTATTAAACCTATTTAATCAGGTACAAAAACAAAACTTAATTGTTTTTTGTTCGAGAATAAATTGACATTCCACATCACTATTGTAATGTGTCAAACCGGCCATCATAGCGTGCCGCTAGTGTAGTATCTCACTTATAAATCTTTTAATAGGTTGGAGGTTCTTAGTATCTCTGTATAATTAAGTCACAGACCCACAAGTTCATGCCCACAACTTTGTCCGCGTCATAAGATGAAAATCACGTTGGAACTCTTTTATTTTTTTAAAGTTTTGAATAGCAAAATCTGAAAATTTCAACTTGCCGTTAGTAACTAACCCACAAACAAAATGAGATTCTGGGATTTTCTGAGAGGCAAATAAATTACCATCACAATCAAGACTGAGAGTCTTGATTGCGAGGTTAATTTATTTGTCAAAAATAACACAAAAAATAAAACGTATTATTTAAAGAAACTGAGACAGGAACGCCATTTTAATTTCATCAGATAGACACGTAAACGGCTCACCTGCTGAAAACTAAATAGAATCTTTTTATATTTATCTAGGGAATGTTTTGCGAGATTAAGTGCAAACTGGACCATCGCGTCGTTATCGCGATATTTATGACTCCGCGGTGCTCATAAAATGCGGGGTCATTAAACCTAGCGCAGGTATTAGCGACACATTATAAAAATATAGGTTTTTTTTATTCGATGACAAGCTAGTCCTTGACTGCGATCTCACCTGATGGTAAGTGAAGATGCAGTCTAAGATGGTAGCGGGCTAACTTGGAAGGGGTATGGCAGTGAACATTCAACCCATACCCCTAATTGGTTTCTACACGCCATCATGCCAGAACGCTACATCGCTTGACGGCACGTCTTTGACGGTAGGGTGGTAACTAGCCACGGCCAAAGCCTCCCACCAGACCACACCAGAGACTATTCAGAAATTATAAATTCCCAAATTGACCCCGCCGGGAATCGAACCCGAGACCTCCCAGTTATAAGACAACAGCGCTCACCACTGAGCCAGGGAGGTCGTCAAAATAGGTGGAGTTTAACGGACCCCCTAAGCTTGAGTTTCCATAAATAAATATAGTTGTGTTTTGAATAAGAAACATGTCGGATTGATACAATACTTTGTAAATAATAATGTTGTGAAAAGTTTCACAGTTAGATATTATTGGTTTTGCTGAGTTTACAGAAGACTGTTAAAACTTGGTTACATCACAATAGGTATTTATTTTTTAGAATCACTATATCTGGAATTTATTTTTAAGACACGCTATATCTGGAAATCTTGGGTCACGGCTATGTACCATCCAGGCATTTGTTTCCTGATGCCCGCGACTTGTCCGCATGGATTAAGGTTTTTTAATTCCCACGGGAACTATCCGGGACGTTTCCTATCCTATGTATGAATTTCTATTCCAAATTTCTGCCAAATCGGTTCATTCGTTGTCGCGTTAAAGGGTAACAAACATCCATCCATTGCATACATCCATCCATACATCCATCCTTACAAACTTTCGCATTAAAATATATTAGTAGGAAAGAAGAATAGGAAGTAGGATAAGTTGGAAGTAGGATTTATTATTCGTATCAAAATAAATTGATAAGTATATTGTATTATATTGGTAGATATTTAAAAAAGAGAGAGCTTTAAAGCTGTAATAAGTAGGTACGGTACATCCTTACATAAATGTGTGTTAAATTATTAAATTAATAAAAATACATAAATAAACACTTAGACATCGTTTGATGTCTAAGTGTTAATCCATCCAATAAGTAATCAGTAGTAATCACGCTGTATCAGAGCTATGGATTTACGTGATTTTTTGCATGGGCGATAAGAGAACTTGGTGACGCAGGCTACTTTTTATCCCGGAAGAATGAAGAGTTCCCATGGGAATTTTAACTATAATTAGTAGTAGTTTAGAAGATGAATTACGCAATAATTCAAACGTGTAGAGAGCAATAAAAAATCAAAATAAGTACAATGTCGCAATTAAAATAGTTCAGAGCGTTTTATTCCGGGCGGCCCGAATCTGCGCGACGTAATTCGTCACGTAAATTTTTCCGGCGAGACTCTTTCATCTCAATGTAGTGTGTTTCGGACATCATAATTAGATGACAAGGTCGACGTGTGCTGATCGCCTCATTAACTGCCGTGTGACTGATGTACTTACAACACTCCAAAGAGTATCCAAGGGTACTTACCAAAATTAACTACTTTTTACGACCACCCTGTTTTCTTTTGGAGGAGGACAAATCCTCTTGGATACCATTAGCTGGTACGCCGATTCCACAGCTTCGGTTGACGGATCTGCAGATTTCACCTTTGAGAACATAATGGAAAACTCTCAGGTAGGTTTCCTCACGATGTTTTCCTTCGCCGTTGAAGCAAGTGATATTTAATTCTGCCTGGATCATGCGTCATGCTTGTGAACGGGTGCCACCAGCGGGAATGAGGCTATTTTCTTTCTGCCCGTCTTAACATGTGTTGAATTATAATTAGATATGCTTTTGTGGAACTCATTGTGGAAACACTGCATACATAGCATAAGTATCTATTGAATTGTAAACCTGTTTTGAAAAGAGCAACCGCCGAGTTTCTTGCTGGTTCTTCTCGGCATTCCGAACCAGTGGTAGACTCATCGACGATTCAAAAGCACTTGTAAAAAGTTGATTTAAATAAAAAACATTTCTATTCTATTCTATTAAAACGCATATAACCCTGAGTAAGCAAAACGTAGATGTACGAATACGATGTACGATGACGAACGTACGTATGGCACGTACGGGACGTGACCATAGAGCACCTCATAGCACATATTTAATTCCGCAGTATAAACCTTGTAATTTATTTTCAACAAACTTATAATAATATTAATCAGCAACTTTTACACGTACATAAGATCAGAGTCCAAACTTCTTATCTATAATTTTATTAGTATATAAGACCATTGTAAATATGTTAATATATGCCACTTGCCACTACCATTAGATACTCGCAAGTCTGTGTTTGTCTACTTCTTTCCTCCGACGTTTCTCTCTACAAGAACACGCTGTTACACTGCACCCTTGCTGTAACGCAACATGTGCCTTGTATTTGAACCTCCGACCCCAGAAAAATTAGGCCGAAGTGTTAACTAGTAGGCTATCAGCGTTGCAGGCGCCAGAATAACTTTTCATCATCATCGTCCTGAGCAACGCATTAACGTCTCACTACTGAGTGCAGCTAGGTCTCCTTTCAGAGAAGGGTCAGCATAGAAATCTTAATCACAAGGGTTAGATACAACCTATAGTCTACCACGCTGGTCCAATGCGAATTGAATTATCGAGAACTCTCAGGCATCTAGGTTTCCTTCCTGTTGAAAAATGTAATATTGGAGTGCTTAAAAACTCCTAACTCTGTAAAGTCAGAGGTGCGTGCCCGAGATCGAACTTGCGACCCCCGAATGGCCAGTCGACAGTCAGTAAATAACTTAAACTAGGTATAAATTAAAATCATAAAACAGTATCTACTACTTCGGTCCAGTGCCATAACTCACCCCTGAATATGGTAAAACTACAGAGCAAGTAATCTCTCGGTAAAACTAATGTTATACCGTGACTATACATCACGCTGCATGAATGCATTATATTTCATGTGTATACCTACTTTGATAATTTATATGCATATTTTATAGCGTGCCGCAATATATGGCGCCGCTAAAGATTGTTTGGGAGAGCAGGTTTTTGAGAAAATATCGCTCCCCGAAGAATAAGTATCAACCTATTAAGTGGGAAGATGCTTCTTTTTCTCAATATTTAAAAATGTGTTGCCAGCATTATTTTTACGGTGAGGTAGCTAGGGCCTTACGGGCCTTAAAAACGAGTTTGTAATTTCTGTCGTTAATTTCATAAGTGTTCTGTTGACTGCCGTTCAAGTTCACCAACCCGTCTGCCCTGCGTGGTGATCATGGGCAAACCCTCCCCTTGGGAGAGACCTTTAGTACAGCTGCAGTGGACTGTTATAGGCTATTGATGATTGATGTTCTGTTGACATATCGGTAATGGCAGGCCAGGCGCTCTCCGCAATCATACTAAAAAAAAATGCGAAATCATACTAATCATACTAAATGCGAGTATGTTTGTTTGTTTGTTGGTTTGTCCTTCAATCACGCCGCAACAAAGCTACGGATCGACGTGATTTGCATGGGTATAGTTGAGGACCTGGAGAGTGACATAGGCTACTTTTTCTACCGGAAAAGCAAAGATTTCCCGAGGGATTTTAATAACTAAATCTACGCGGACGAAGCCGCGGGCATCAGTTAGTTTAAGCAGCTACAATTAACCAGCGTCGTCCCGTCCCGACAGGTCAACTCAATGGGCTGACCTAGTGCGAAGGGATAAGTGTTACGCGATAGAAAGAGAGGCAACTTTTGAATATGACTATGGGTAATTTAGTGCTTTGCGGCCTGAATTGCACTTTATTCTGTGGTAGCAAGGGTCGCTATTTATTTAAAAGATTTTACGAAGTTAATCTCCTTTAACTGTACTATGATGTATTCTGTCGCAATAGTTAATTTAACCGGTTAAATTCGCGGATTTTTCTACCGCGTTCGATCCTTGGGTGAAATCAGCACATAGTGAGACCAAAATAAACACGTAGTCAGAGCATTTTGCGAGTTAGTCAGGTAACAGCCGGAAACGCGAACATTTCCAGACAATACAATGTTCCTCATTACAGCTGGAGTACAGCTGGCTCCGAATTCGCAACCTGACTCCCGGTTTGTACAATTAAATTTAATATCTTGTAACGCAAGTGTGGAAACAAACTTTTTCGAATTTTCCTATTCTAACTCATACGAAAGCTTCTTCTTCCATCTGTTCTGATACCTTTAACCTTTTTCACGGCTCAGACGCTTAATACATCTTGATGCAGAGATAGCTTGAATACTTTTGTGGACACAAGATATTTTTTTATTACTGAAAATTAAAGAGTTTCCATGGGAGTTTAAATAAATTTAAACCCACGCGTAAGAAGTTGCTGGCATCAGGATAAGAACATAATATTGAGCATAAAATATGTGACCACTTTGTATGCAAATGGCAAAAATGTTATAATTTAGCTAAGTACGAGTACCTACTTTAGAAAGTAGATCTACAAAGCATTCAGGTTTTTCGAAGTTTGAATGTTTTTTGTAACTTTTGACCAGCCCGCCTAGCATGCACGTCGAAGTGATATCTCGCGCGAAGAGAGAGAGAGAGAGATATATTGTCGACTAGCTGATGCCCGCGACTTCGTCCGCGTGGATTTAATTTTTAAAATCCCTCGTGAACACTTTGATTTTCCGGTATAAAAAGTAGCCTATTTCTTACTCTACAGGTCCTCAACTATAGTACCTACCCATGCAAAAAATCACGTCGATCCGTGGCTCTGTTGTGGCGTGATTGAAGGACAAACCAACAAACAAACACACTTTAGCATTTATAATATTAGTATGATTAGAATATTAAATTGCATAGGAAAACACTGTAACATTACGTCCATACTTTGAGTATATAACCAACACAGCGTCCATACAATGTATTACATCCATACCTACTATGTATTATGTAGGTATAATGATCGTTTGGCAAAATCTGACGCCTTTGGAGTAGTTTGACTTACAAAATAGGGCTATCCACGATGGCTATATACGATAAAGTAAGCTTGCCAGCTTAAGATGAGCCGTACATTCAAAGTATCCTGTAGATTCCGGGGTTCAAGTTATTTGGACCTTATACTGAAGATTGTGATGTCTATTGTAGCGGATATTTGATTTATGTGCTACTATTATTATTACTATTATTATTATTGTGCTTTATTATTAATGTGCAATTGATTAAATATTTAAAGTCACGGAGTAACCTCTTTTAACAAGCCCTATAACCTTGATAGAGAACACGGCGCTGCATACGGAGTAGTAGAGAGATTCCCACATTGGTGACGCAAGAATATTCCTCTAAATCTATAATTTCTGAACCCGCTTTCTAACAAAAAAAGAATGAATGATATCGGAATACGCCTTAATGTATTACAGCTAAATGCACATTTTGACTTTCATCCCCTCTCCCAAGGGAACCGTGCTAAATTTCAGGATAAAAAGTATCCTATATTATATCTCGTAGTATGATCTTAAACTTTGCCTAGTTTCATTTAAATCCGTCCAGTAGTTTTGGCGTGATGCGCGGCCAAGATACAGACAGACAGACAAAAAATTAAAAAAAAATTGATTTGGCTTCAGTATCGATTATAGAGTGCCCACAAACAAAAATTTTCAAAATATCTTCAATGTACAGAATGTACAGAATTGGACCTGTTACAGTTTTATTATATTATAGATGTAGACTAATTTTTCGTTCGACGAATCCATGTGTGAAATCATGTTAGTGTCGATAGAGGTATAGAGATAATACGAGAAAAGGCGTCGACAAAATTTTGTCGCGCGTGCATGCTAGCCGTGCTGGGGTGGTATGTATTCTCTTAAATTGATTGCATTAGTGTGACGATTGCAATGGCCTCTGATTGGTTGGTACGCTCCCGCTATTGGTTAAAATGCATTGATGCAGTAATAACTTCATAAATTCAGCCAATAGAGGGCATTACGATTGTTAGACTAATACAATCATTTTAAATTTTAAAGAATACTATACTAAGTAGACACATGGACGAGACATGGTCGCTAGCTATGGGCCTCATAAGAAGGCTCAGGGTCACTCAGCGAGCGAATGAGAGAGCTATGCTCGGTATATCCCTGCGAGATCAAATCAGAAATGAGGAGATCCGTAGGAGAACCAAAGTCACCGACATGGCTCAGCGTGTCGCGAAACTGAAGTGGTAATGGGCGGGGCACATAGTTCGTAGACCTGATGGTCGTTGGGGTCCCAAGGTGCTGGAGTGGCGACCCCCCACCGGGAAACGCAGTGTTGGCAGACCCTCCACTTGGTGGACCGACGACATCAAACGAGTCGCAGGGAGCCGCTGGATTCAAGCGGCCCAAGACTGAAGCCTGTGGAAGTCCATGCAGGAGACCTTTGTTCAGCAGTGGACGTCTATAGGTTGATAAAGAAGAAGAAGAAGAAGAAGAAGATACTAAGTAGGTAAATAACTTGACGGTTTAAAGGTCAAACTCTTAGCCCGCTTACATTTTAGGTTTTAGTGCAAAAGGGAATATTAATAATTGTAACTTTCACTAAAATTATTTTAAAAAAGCCGCTTTCATACTATCCAAAACTATAAGAATGGAGCGTGCACGTCCGCGAGCAATTATTATATTTAGCGTTCGCACCTCGGAGTAGGAAGTTCATTAGATCGGCCGCGTCTCTAATGCGCCGGCTAATTGAGCTACTCGTATACGCTGCCGTGTGCATACGATTTTACTGCTATGATACATAAGAGAAAAACAATAATAATTTAAATAAACTTTAATTTAAAAAATTGAACCTACAACAGTTGGCCTTATCACTTAGAAGCGATCTCTGCCAGGCAACCACGTTGCAGAGTATACTTAATAACAATATGATGATCTGAGATATTTGGGTTAAGGTTCATAAGATTAACGGTGAGAGAAAACATCGTGAGGAGACCTGCACGCCTGAGAGTTCTGCATAATTTTCTCAAAGGTGTGTGAAGTCTGCCAATCCAGACTTAGCTAGCCTGGTGGAATATGACCTAAATCCTTCTCACTTCGGTAGGAGACCCAAAACTACTGGGTAGTAGCCGGCGATGGGTTAATGTTGTGTCATGACATGGAGAATGAAGTAAGTAAGTACCATTTTATTCATATTTGCCACTTCCCGTAATGTAAAATTGCTTTGTTGTTACTTGGTTGGTACTAATCGCCCGGCCGTGAACAGAACCCAAAACTTATACATGTAGAGAGTCTGTAAGATGTAATGCAAGGCGGTTCCGTGCTGACTTGGGGGTCAGTGGAGGTAGTTTTGGTTGCTGAGTCGGGAACGCTGTCGTGTCTTTCTATCTCAAATATTAAATACTAGTGGTTCGCCCCGAACTGAGACCTCGCGGTAACGGTATCCCATGATTATTCATTCAATCGATACATGACGACCAAACCTGACATTATTATTATGCCCGTTTTCACCAAACATACCTAAATCATCCCCTAAGTAGGAGTCTCTTTACGTAGGTAGCTCCTAAATACAATCCTAAGTCATAACATCCGTCCCAATGTCCTTTTAGGTGTCCCGTACAGGATCGTGATAAAGAAGTTGACAGAAATCATCACCTAACTTATCATAGCCCGTAAGGTTAGGCAACGTTAATGAACACATTGAATTAATAAGTACTAACGAGTGAAAACGGGTTACGGGCATCTGTACAAACCGTTATCTATCGACGCGAATAGAAAATATACAAAATGCAGTAATTAATAGTTTATTGAAGTTTGATATTTAACTAAACAATAATTTTAATTGAATAATAAGTTATTATTTTATGTAACTAAATAATAATGTTCGACGCAAAACTGTTTTTGGGATAGTCGTAACTCCCTAGTTCCATGGAATAGTTAATGACTGCGCCATCTATTAGCATTATTGTGAAGCTATGTTGATGCTATAATTATGAATTACTGATGCCCTTTAAAAATTAAATAATCTCATTTCTTTATAATATTCATATAATTTTAGTATTTGTTGGTCAAGTACAGGATACAAGTGAAACAAAAACTAATAAAATTAAAAATTTTTAAAACCCCCCGACACAAAAAAAATCTCTAAAAACTAACAAATAATATTTTATACCTATATACAGTGTGTCCGGACACGAACTAGCGATATTTTAAACACTTATATAACAACTAATTTTAAGTACAAATACACTCTAAACTTGGGCCCAATCCACTTCCCCTCTATGTGGCAGCCATTTTGTTTTTGTACTGAAATATTCTCTAAGCATGTACAAAAAAAATCATATCTCTCAAAGTTTTGGTCTTACTGAGATAAAAATGGGCTTATTCGAAGCGCAATAATACTGTTCTACCGTCTACGTTACAAAACAAAGTGTTCACATTTCGATAACCTTTGAAAAAAATATGAAACCCGAAAAAAATAATCGTAAAATCATGCAAATGAACAAATTATTGTAAATAACTGCAAAAACACCCCCGACAACCCTTTTTATTTTTTTACTAGATCAAGAGATTTTGAGCTAAGCTATAATACAACATTTAATTTATAACTGTATGTCTAATACTTTCAGAGTTATTGTTGTTTGAACATAGCGCATACGCAAGCACAAAAGGCCTTTGTCGGAACCCTAAACAGGAAATCATTAAAAACACATAACATTCATGCGTATGCGCTATGTTCCAACAACAATAACTCTGAAAGTATTAGACATACAGTTATAAATTAAATGTTGTATTATAGCTTAGCTCAAAATCTCTTGATCTAGTAAAAAAATAAAAAGGGTTATCATAAGGGTAAGGGATATTTACAATAATTTGTTGATTTGCATGATTTTACGATAATTTTTTTCGGGTTTCATATTTTTTTCAAAGGTTATGGAAATGTGAACACTTTGTTTTGTAATGTAGACGGTAGGATAGTATTGTTGCGCTTCGAATAAGCCCATTTTTATCTCAGTAAGACCAAAACTTTGAGAGATATGATTTTTTTTGTACATGCTTAGAGAATATTTCAGCAAAAAAACAAAATGGCTGCCACATAGAGGGGAAGTGGATTAGGCCCAAGTTTAGAGTGTATTTCTACTTAAAATTAGTTGTTATTTATGTGTTTAAAATATCGCTAGTTCGTGTCCAGACACACTGTATAATTATTATCGTCACATATATTATGTAAGTTCAAATATTTTTATTTTCCAAGTGTCGTCGTCGCGTCGCGGGACCGCTAGAGTTTATAAAGTATTTTTCCAACAGCTAATTAATTATTACGAATTACATTTAGGTACGAGCGATCTTAAGTTTCATGCATATATTATAGTCTACGCTCTAGGTAATGCCGCGCGCGACACGTGAGGGCAGAGGACGTTGACGGTTGTGTCGATTTTGCGAATTTTTCGGAGTAAATTCTTTTGTTGCAATCTGCGACTACACCTGTTTTTTAGGGTTCCGTACCCAAAGGGTACCAACGGGACCCTATTACTAAGCCTACGCTGTCCGTCCGTCCGTCTGTCAGCGGGCTGTATCTCGTAAACCGTAATAGATAGACAGATGAAATTTTCACATATTATGTATTTCTATTGCCGCTATAACAACAAATAATAAAAATTAAATTAAATTAAAAAAATTAAATTAAAATGGGTAGGTGGGTAGATGGAAATTTTTTAATTTAATTTTTTTAACGGAACCCTAAAAGAGCGAGGCCCGACTCGCACTTGGCCGATTTTTTCACTTAGCGGTCCCCCGACACGACGACGACACTTGGAAAATAAAAATATTTGAACTTACATAATATATGTGACGATAATAATTATATATATGTTAGACATAGACTCAGAAGCGGAACTTATCGCTCAAAACTAATCACGCCTTAAGAGAATACATCTCTTAAAACGCTAAAACCCTACCTATAGCCGTCGCCACCATCCCCAATAACGGCCCCTTTCCACTCAGCTAATAACCACAGCACGACAGACAAACCACCATCTGAACGTGAGGGTAACTATCAAAATATCAAAGAATTAATTGATCAAAACAACATCTAAACGTGAGGGTAGTTATCAAAAATATCAAAGTATTAATTAATCAAACCAACATCTAAACGTGTGGGTAGTTATCAAAAATATCAAAGTATTAATTTATCATTTAAACTAATCTAAGCGTACTGGCAATATTTGGTCGATTAGGGAGCGATTGCTATCGCAATCCCTCAATCGACAAGAACGACCTAGACGCGAAGGCATCTACTAGTCCAATGAGTCTCTGGGCAGAGACTGAATTTGTATCGTCAAAACAGCCGTTTTATACTAATATTTCAAGATGGCGCGCAAGATGGCGCACCCACGCTGTCAAAGTCAAATGTCGTCAATATACGTCATGAAACGTATATTGACAAAGGTATGTTGACACTGTTACACTTATTATTTCATGAGGTATACTGAAAAACACCAATCATATTTTTAAATTGCTAACATATAGGTATAAAATATTATTTGTTAGTTTTTAGAGATTTTTTTTTGTGTCGGGGGTTTTTTAAAATTTTTAATTTTACTTTTATTTAGTCCTTTTTAAAGTAGGTATAAATATTAGGAAGGTATTTATAGTGATTTGTTAGCGCAGTGGTAATTGAGCCTAATTGATCCCATTTAATTACCCACCTTCGAAATCTAAACCTTACTCTAACATGTCATATTTAAAGTCATGGTTACCTTACCATGTTCTTTCAATATCATTGAAGTAATACGGTACCTTTCGAATCGATAGGACATATGGAAGGTAGTCAGATCACCTCATCAACTAAATATTAAAGAGCTGATGATCTTCAAACGGCTGATCAGGTCATGGTAACCTTACCATATACTTTCAATATCATTGAAGTAACAAGGTACCAAATTTCGAATCGACAGGACGTATGGAAGGTAGTCAGATCCCCTCATCAACTATTAAAGAGTTGATGATCTTCAAACGGCTGATCAGGTCATGGTTATCTTACCATATACTTTCAATATCATTGAAGTAACAAGGTACCAAATTTCGAATCGACAGGACGTATGGAAGGTAGTCAGATCCCCTCATCAACTATTAAAGAGTTGATGATCTTCAAACGGCTGATCAGGTCATGGTTATCTTACCATATACTTTCAATATCATTGAAGTAACACGGTACCAAATTTCGAATCGATAGGACATATGGAAGGTAGTCAGATCCCCTCATCAACTACTAAAGAGTTGATGATCTTCAAACGGCTGATCAGGTCATGGTTACCTTACCATATACTTTCAATATCATTGAAGTAACACGGTACCAAATTTCGAATCGATCGGACATAAGGAAGTTAGGCAGATCCCCTAATCAACTAGAAAAGAGCTGATAATCTTCAAACGGCTGAACAGATTTTCATGAAACATGGCTAAGAACACTCGGGATAAAATTATCTATGAAACAAAAAAAACTAAACGAAAATCGGTTCATCCGTTTGGCGGCTACGCTACCACAGACAGATACACAGATACACAGACACGTTAAACTTATAACACCCCTCTCTTTTTGCGTCGGGGGGGTTAAAAAAAATACATAGTCAATTCTCCTAGAGAGCGTCTTCAAGAGAGCGTATTAAATCTCCACTTTGAAAGCCCCCCATTTCGTCAATTTTAAGGGAAAAATTAAAAAAAAAAATTTTGTACTTGGTTCAAAATTATCTTTAACATGATTTGTAACAATTTTATATAACGCGATAAGTTTTTTTTTATTTCGCATTCACTTCTATGAGAGCCCCCCTGAAATAAAGGTTTTTATAATTTTTTATGCAATATTCGGCTGAAGGCCATCAGTTTACATATTATATCTAAATTTGAAGTCATTACGTTCAGTAATTCAAAAGTTATAAGGCTCTGACAGACGGACGGACGGACAAGTGCAAATTCACCTAGTAGACTAAGAGACCTCGCTTGCTCGGTCAATTATATCATGTCGTGTTTTTCTATCTCAAATATAAAATTAAAGAGGAAAAAAACATCCTCCTTTTGTACGACACGGGTACCTAGTTCCAGGAAAATTATTCCTGGACGCAACACAATTTACTGCAACTATTCACTTATCTGTGCCAGAGAGCACAAAGTGAGCGATATTTTACCGTTTCTAACTACATTAGCACCTGTTACAGCTCTCAGCAGGAAGACTCTGCAGTGTTGTCCCTAATTTGTACCCGTAGCATTGACATGCTAAGCCGGCACATCACTATTAGTACCCATTAGTGAGGAGCCGATCTAAGCTCAACTAATGAAGACTAATCGACAATTAATTCAACAGGTTCAGATTACTGCGATCGATATTTTAATCTGGTTTGTGTCTAGCTGGAATTAGTCTAATGTGTAAATGTATTGGTATACAGTGGGTATAATCCACACTGATTTTACAAATAGGTTTATGCCAAATTGTTACGTTTTTTCTCAAAATACTAATTGTAACACAAACACAACACTAATTGAAGTTACCCAGTCGATGTACCTGTACCTATGCTTGTGATAGATACAAGATTTTGACAGCAACAATGATGCCCGTTTTCATCAACCATACCTAAATCATCCCCTAAGTAGGAGTCTCTTTATAGTTGCCCCTAAATACAATCCCTTACCCATGTATTATTTTCAACTTTAGGTGTCATCTAAAGGTAGCTAAAAATCTTAGTTTACTTAGACCCACTTGCAGAGACGCCGGGTTAGGTTTAACCCAGGAATAAATTTGCAATTTTGACAGAAGCTTTGTACGAAATCTGTCAAAGCAGCCGCTAACTCTGGGTTAAAAGGATAACCCAGCGTTCCTGCAATCGGGACTAAATCCCGCTTGTAGAAACGCAATTTTCGCTGCAGAATGAATTTTCGATGCTATGTAACAACACACTATCACACTAATATTATAAGGTGAAAGTGTATGCATGTATGTTACTCTTTCACGCAAAAACTCCTGAACGGATTTGGCTGAAATTTGGAATGTAGATAGCTCATACCTAGGATTAACACATAGGCTTAACACATTTTATCTCAGAAAATAGAATATTTCCCGCAGCATCAGGGATCAAAAAAACTTAATCCACGCGAACGAAGTCGCGGGCGTCATCTAGTAGAGAGTTACCAAAGATCTAAAATAGTTGCCTACCATACCGTAGGTTAAAAATTTAAAAGTATAATGTTCTTGCACGGAGTATGAAAATTAACCCAAAAATCCGTTTATTATGTTTGGAAAATAATGTAAAACACACACTTTGTTCTTTCTCCACACAGCCCTTAAGGGAAATTACAAACATATCTCAGCAGAAATAATAAACCGCGGCTTGTCACCTTAAGATAAAAGGGATTAACCGAGTCGTGAAACAGGTTGGCTTCAAAGGAAACCTGAAGACATGATTTAAAACTCTATGTCTTAGTAGATAGAGTCCGAATTTGTTGTGAGCGCAGATAATGAGCGTTTGAAGAAAATTAACAGTGTGTTATTGCAAGTGTGAAGGAGGATCGTTGTATAATTTCATTTTGTGACAACCCTTATGCGATTTTAGTGATGCGATTTTTTGGGGTTATCGAGTAAATAAATACAGATTATTTAAATACGTGTTATAATATTTCTTACATCAGTAATCTAGTGGCCGTGGTATATCTAACTGCATTGCTATTAATTAATTTAATTATGAAAATGTAATAAAATAAATGCTACAAATAGTTGATACCTAAACATAATCGACTAACTAGACAACGAACGTCATAAACTAGCAACACCATCCTACACATTAAATTAATTTTATATTGATAAAGTTGTATAGAATCCATCGGCTTTTTTAATGCCCGTATAAGAAATGGTAAAAATAAATAAAAATAATTTATTCACAAGCTCAACAGCATAAGCAGTTATTATTGTAATATTTTGGTTTTGAAAAAATCAACTGCTGAATTTTTTTGCCGGCTCTTCTTCGCAAAATCTTTCCGAACTCGTGGCCGTGGTTAGACTTAGAACAGCATTTTTGGCGTGGGCACGGAGTGAAAGTCTCGGTCGGGGCTGTTTCAACCTTGTATCGCACCGAACGTGTTTGTCATAAGAGCCATAACCGTAGTAGAAATTTCCGTTGGGGTTTAGTAGCCAACGGTAGCCACTAGCCAACAGTTGGGAGATGGTAGTGGTGATGCCGACTAAGTCCCTTCGTAAGGCCAATCACATCCTGCTGTTCTACGGTTGGCACCACGAATTTTAGGGATGACAAGCCAACCAAACTAGGGACAATGGCCCAACTAACAGCCTACGCAAATTGCCACTAGAGAAGTTGGCCTACATATTTTACATAAACTACTTAATTTAGAATTTTTGAATTTTACCCATAGTTCGTTTCAGTATCGATAGAATAAACAGTTCCACTCTAGACAAGAGTCAATCCCAGTTCTTTAGGGGTTTTAACTGCGCACTTAACGGGAACACATTAGACATACGCTCGTTCCGTCCTTTGAAACAGGTGGAAGTTTCCTTCATTAACTGTGATAGACACCTTATCATCATTTAAATTACGACATTCTTCTGGGAAGGTAGGGATATATAGTGATTTGTGTGAACTTGCTCCTAGGTAAATATAATTATTATGATTTTTGTTTTGTTTGTTTTTATTTTTGTAAATTTTCTAAACGTATATCTCTTCTTAACCTTCTACACCAAATAATTACTACCAAGATCCCGAAGAGAGGTTGTCTTTCACCCATTTGTTTACCATATGAAAAGGATTTTCCATCGAATATTATCAATAAAAAAAAATAAAAAAAGTCGTAATTGTATTTCCTATTAAAATATGGTCAAGGCTATTTTTAATTAAAACTTTGAAATTTTAAAGCCTGGCAGTGGCAATAGTAATTCATGAACGATTTTTCAAAGGCATATACCATCATATTTGCAATAAAATTATCTTTATTTTAATGTAATAATATCTATATAGTCTATATATATAAAAGAAAGTGGTGTTAGTTACACTATTTATAACTCAAGAACGGATGAACCGATTTGGCTGAAAATTGGTGGAGAGGTAGCTTGGAACCAGGAGACGGACATAGGATACTTTTTATCCCGTTCAACCGTGTTTCCGTCATGTCACTATATAACGTGGTATAAGAAAAACGCATCTGACATGGAATAATAAAACGCAGATGACAGTAGAATAACAAAACGTAAATGACAGCTAAACGTAATTTTGTCTTTGGTTAAGTATGGTAAAAAATTTGACAATTATAAAAATGATAGCTAAACGTAATTTTTTTTTAGTTTACTATTACCGACCTTGCTTCTATATTATTAAAAATAATCTTAAATAGCTATCGAGTAATCTTAAATAGCTATCGAGTAATTTCTGTTCTAGTCTAGTCACCTAAAATAGATGTGAGTCAACTGAATTAGGTATGCTAAACGTAATTGATAATATCATCAGTAATATGTTTTCTCTTTGAATCATCATTAACAATGCCGCGAGCAAGACGATCAAATGTTTCCTGCTACAAAGCTACGGATTGAAGTGATTTATTGGATAGGTATTGTTGAGAACCTGGAGGGTGACAAAGATTTCCCGCGGGATGTTATGAACTAAATCCACGCAGACGAAGTCGCGGGCATCAGCTAGTATCAATTAGAAAACAAATCGGTGCAATTACTTGTGTCGAGTTACCTGTTTATATCTGCTTGCCCGGTAGTAGGGAAAGCATGTTTTTTATGTTATATAATTTTAATTTCGTTCAGTGTAAACCCCATATTTTTAGAAGATGGTGATCAAAAATATAAAGGTAATTTGCCTAGACAATAATTCAATGGAAACCTAACCTCATTTTTAACAATTTACTACTGAATATCTTTTTTCTCCCAAACATTATTTGATTGACTTTGATTAACTTTTTTGTTAGTCTGGTTTACTAGAACAAGTATTAGAAGTTTGATTCGTAAACGTGAGCCTCAAGTCTTGGTCTGAAACCCTATGGAGCTCACCATCCTCCTTTTCGTTATGGTGCACCCAGAGGCCGTGATTAACTTCATGATGTTGTGTGGGATGGAAGAGAGGTAACAGGATTGCATGACATCTCAAAACAATATTGAAATACTACTAGCGTTGGTGGTAGGCCCCATGATCATCATCATCATCATCATTAGCAACCCATCAACGGCTCACTACTGAGCGAGGTCTCCTCTCAGAGAAGGGTTATATGCCATAGTCCACCACGCTGGCCCAATGCGAATTGGCGGACTTCACACATCTTCAAGAACTGTGAAGAACTCTCAGGTGTGCAGGTTTCCTCACGATGTTTTCCTTCACCGTTGAAGCAAGTGATATTTAATCTGCTTAAACGCACTTGACTCCGAAAAGTCAGAGGTGCGTACCCGGGATCGAACCTGCGACCCCCCGAATAGGAGTTCACAGTCCTAACCACTAGGCTATCACTGCTTCCCCATGATCGCCCTACCTCAAAAGCTATTGAACTAATCCATCTTTAAATACGTTATCATATAAAATTCAATCCGTAACCGCTAGCAATGAAATAATCCAAACAGTATAAGCGTTAAATGGTTTAGAAATAGCGCGTATAAAAATACCTACGCAGGTAATGGCGAGCTCCGATACCGACACGAAACACATGGCCGGTGTTTACACGACCGCTGCGATCACGCAGTCGTGATACTTTCAGCCACCCGATTGTCTAAAAGTTGCCGATCAAAATCTTATTCATTTCATGGCATTAGCGTCAAAGTAAAACGAACCATAACAGCATTAAATTAGACTTCAATTTCGTGTATGCATTCTCATACGTTTATGTATGTACGATACGCTCCATAACGCTCCATGTTAGAATCGGTTGTACTGAATTTGTGACTTTAAATGAATACAGTCAAGGAATATTTTACTTTGACGCTAATGCCATGAAATGAATAAGATTTTGATCGGCAATTTTTAGGCAATCGCACCGCTGAATTCTAATTTTATTAATAATACCCTGATATTTCTGCCTTCCCGCACCAGAGCGCTGTCGTATTGTCTAAAAATGCTCACAGATCCAGGTTCATGTGCAAGCCGCAGTTAACAAAATCTTCGATCTCTGCTCGCTCCACAAAAAACCTCCGCTAGAAGATGATGGCACTAAAAGAAGACCGTGTGACGATCGTGTCGACTCTGATTGGCTGAATTTATGGCGTTGTTGCTGCATCAATGCATTTTAACCAATAGCGAGAGAGTGCCAGCCAATCAGAAGTAAGTACGATTATCATACAGAAGCAATTAACTTTAAATAATTCCACTGCGGGAGGCACAGCGTTCGCGACGATTTCAGACAGACAATATCCATTTTTCTAGCTTTTTTGCCAATTTAGCGCAATACATATAAATGCTTCCACATATTGCTTTTAATTCGTCATTATCAACCTTATTCTCCAAGTATCACCACTAAGTTCATTTGCGAAATCAAAACTTCTAGTGAAAATAATGGTTGAATCAATAAAGCACTGTTCTTTTGGGAATAGTCTTAACTAGATCACCTCGTTAATATTACGTACCTTCTCAGATGACTTGATTCTAATTCGAAGTTGCAGTTGCCGTCGAAATCACTGATCATTTTATTGCCAAATATTAGAATCAATTATCAAAACGTATCGATCGCCTTCCACCTGTCGATCAAGTTTAAACGCATCAAACATTTCAGTAAAACCAACAGGTAATTTACAGTTGAGCCACGCCCGGACGTTATGGCCTTATGTTTATTTTTGTTCTAAATCTATTTATTTTACTTGCGGGGTATTGGAGCGATTACATTTTATTATTTTACTACAAGTGTCGTAAGATCAGACCTGAGACATGTCTCCACAAAAATGTCAATTTTAAGTCATTTTCTGTAGTGGCGTCGTATTTTATGTGACACATTGACATCGTTTGTTTTTCGTTTCTCTTTTTCTAACGGTGCCTCTCTGACTAGCAAAGGTACAATGAAGGTCAATAATTAAAAATAAAAGCTTTTTAGCTTCACGAAAGATTATAATTTTAGCCTTAACACTCGCGAAGCTAAAAAGCTGGGACAACACAACACACTGGGAAAACATTATTCTTGAAGTACTAATTAGTAAAACCCTGTTGTATTTATCATTAGGTTTACTAAATAGTAAAAACAGATTGCAATTTCAATATGTATGAGTAGATTGACTTATAAATTTGACATACTTTATTATTTATCAGGGTAAAAGTAGGTACAGGATCTTATTAAGCGACAGGACAAAAAGTTGTTAAACAAAAAATCTCTCGTGTGGCCTAACGTCATGATAGTTTGTTTCCCATGAGAGCACACCTGTGTTTAAAAATGTAAAATATTAAAGTGTTCAGAAAATAAATTGTTTTGTCAGAACGTATTTCGTCACGTTATTATAATTTACCGTGGAAATGAAGCACTTTGTACCAGTTTGTATGAGATTCTTACGTTTATTTCAAGACCTGCGATTGGTACTTTCGACGTATGTGAACATTACGCATTATGTACCTACTTACTATACTTTAGCGAAAGTTTACTTTAGGCTGACTTTGTACCTGTAAGTTTTACTCCATCAATGAACTGAAAGCAGTGACAGACTAGTGGTAAGACTTTCGTCTCATTTTCAGGGGGTGCGAGGCATATTGTATCCCAAGCTAATACCCCCAATATTTTGGAGTTATGTGCATTTTAAGCAATTAAATATCACTTTTTTTAAAGGTTCAAGAAATTATAATGAAGAAACCTGCATGACTGAGTTATCCTCAATGTTTTAAATTAAACTGTATAGCAATCCACACTAATTGGCCAGCGTGGACGGTTATGGTTACCCTTCTTATTAGGAGAGGAGACCTGTGTACTCGATAGTGGGCCGGCGATTAATTGAGATAATTAATGATTGAATTGTAGTTACTTAATATACGGTAATATACTTACGTATTTCGCAATCATGTAGAACTGAAGGTGTTAGGCCGGCCACTGTGTGCAAAATAATTGTTTCTTGAGTAGGTCTAAATGCCCAAAGTATAATGAAAACTGAAGATGTACATGCAAAGACTTTATAAGCGGTTCTATGGGCAGTAAGTATTAGTTACTACATTTCTTCTCACTCGAACTGCAACAATGGTCACTATAATATTATACGATAAATCAATGCGTAGCGATATCTAGAGTGGGTTTTCTCAATGAATAACAGTCTAATTCAGGGCTCACCTTTTCGGAGGTAATGCGTGTCGATAAATCGTTGGCGCATCGCTGTCGTCCACGCATGCACCCGCCACGTTCCGCCGACGTTCCCGTCGCGTTCCTCCGACGTTCCGGCCGCGTTCCTGTCGTGTTACAGTCCCGGGCAACCAGTGACTTGACTGAGAGTAGACGTTGCATTTTTATGTGAGGGAAATTATCATTTAACACACAGGTTAACGGACCAGTAAAAGTGTACTGCGATGTAAAATACTAGAAGTAAATTATAAGAGCAATATCACATAATTATGTAAAGTTTGCCCGTTGCATAGAAAAATAGTTTGGTATACACAGTGCCCTGCGGCATCACGATATTTTTGACATGCTACAAAGACCAATAGTATGAAACCGTACCATGGTGCACTGTGGTGCCTTCCATAGGAAAATACATGCGCTGCTGCATTAATAGTACACATGTTGCCAATGCAATACTATTAAAAGCCGCTTATACCAATGTCTGAACGGCTTTTAATAGCGTAGAAGTCTTAAATGGAGATTGTCTTAAAACGGCAGCCAATGGGCGGTGACGATGCTCGGTCGGTGTTACAATTTGTAATATGATATGAAGTAGACAAGTATTGCTAGAAATGCAATGACTTTCAGCCTGTTACAAAGTACATCGAGACGAGTTTCTTTAAATAAGTATGACTGATGAGTGATGACTCAATAACTAGGTATTTGATCAAGTGGGCCGGCATTTTGGCAAAATGGGAAGTTGCATACAGCTTCTCCCCCCGAGGGAGATTCACTTTAGTTTTGAGTTGTAGGCGCCGATATTCGCATGTTTAGCGATCTCGCGCGAGATATAATCGCATTCTGTCGCATTTAAATGAGGTGTGAATGATGCCTGTCTAAGTAATGGCGTTTGGTATCGGAAGTGTGATGGGTTTATTGTCACCGGCTCGATTAATTAGAGATTGTTTGCAGGTGATTGACGGGAGGCGTTTGATAAACAGCGTTTTATGCCTACGTGGGATTATACAGTCCACTGAACATTATGTTATGGCCTTGGTTCACAATGTGGGCAATGGAGAGAGCTCGGAATATCCCTGCGAGTTGAAATTAGGAGTGAGGAGATCCATAAAAAAATAATAAATAATAATGTCCTCCCGACCGAATCTGATCACGGCGGCCAACCTCCAGGTCAGCCATCTGCGCGGGAGATATTATAGTGCACAAGTGTGTGCGCAAACACAGGTGCACTCTCTATTCCCTCACTCTCATAGTCAGATGGGACGGAAATCCGAAACGACCGGAGAGAGATCAGGCGCAGGACCGACGGCTTTACGTGCTCTCCGAGGCACGGGGGTGACTCACCGCCAACTTCCTAACTGCGGGCTAGTACTGAGAATTTCTTTGGAAGAAAACCCAATACACTTTTTTTTAACGGCCCGACCTGGGAATCGAACCCGGGACCTCGTCATCCGCAGTCGAACAAGCTAACCACTAGACCAACGAGGCAGTTAAAAAAACAGTCCATAAAAAAACAGAGTTATCGGCCTACATTATCGAATCGCAAAATCTAATTGGCCATAGCACAAAGAACCGATAGATTGTGTTGTCAAGTTCCTAGATAATAATAGAAACCACCACATTTTAAGTTAGTTATATATATATGAACCAAATATGGTTGAGCGAAGCAATGGCTGGGTCATGCGTCATGCTCGTGAACGGGTTCCACCGGCGGGAATGGGGCTACTTTCTGTCTGCCCGTCTTAACATGTGGTGAATTATAATTAGGTATGCTTTTGTTGAATTTCCCCTCATTGTGGAAACACTGCTTAAATAGCATAATATCTATTATATTGTAAACTTGTTTTGAAAAGAGCAACTGCCGAGTTTCTTGCTGGTTTTTCTCGGCAGGAAGGGCATTTCGAACCAGTGGTAGACTCATCAACGATTCAAAAGCACTTGTAAAAAGTTTATTTGAATAAAAAACATTTCTATCCTATTCTATTATTTTCTAAGGAGTTACTTATAATAATGGTGACTGTAATAATTTAAAGCCGATAACAACTTGACCTGAGAACCCATTGAACCTACTGAGACTGAGAGGAATTTTCACCTATTATTTTCTTCATAAGAGTGACCAAGACCATGTCGTAACGTATGTGACGTCATAGTGCTGTATGACGTCCACTTCGTGTTTCACGTGAAAATATAAGTAAGTAAGTATCCTTGTAAGTATCATCATCATCAATAGCCTATAGCAGTCCACTGTTGGACTAAAGGTCTCTCCCAAGGGGAGGGTTTCCCCATAATCACCACGCGGGGCAGAAGGGTTGGTGACCGCAGTAGATGGTAGTAGTAGCACAGAGGACGCTGCTGCCCGTTCTCCGTTATATCCCTTAGTCGCCTCGTACGACACCCGCAGGAAGAGGGATGGTGACAACTGTATTCTGATCTGCCGTCACCACAAGGCACTGTAAGTATGCTCTTTTATAATTTTATTATCACAAAGAATTTTTACTTCAATAATAGGTTATATCTACTTATATAATTTTGACGTTATTTTTATCATTGTAACGACTAACGCCTAAAGGTATGCGTAGGTACCTATTGCCTAAACAAAAGTTACGAATATAAACCATGAACAAAAACAAACACGCACACAGCGCGTAAAGGAAAACATAATTATTTTAAAATAATGTCATGCAGCTGCCCACTGCCGTTTTACGCTAAATATCGCTAAATTAATGATAAATAATGCTAAATAGCTTATATTTGTAATATTTACGGGGATAGGCGCGAACAAACAAAGTACCTACGTGTGAAGGAAATACGGTGCCATGTTTTGGGAAAATCGTCAAATTAGGGTCTCACGCAAATACATGCGAAATTCCTGCTAAAGTTAGTGGACTGTTTAACTTCACACGATATATGACTGATATGAGTAAAGACATAGAGCCTTAAGGTGAGATCTATAGACGGCATTCCCACTCAGATTAGACTCAAGACTGAGTTAAAACGAGACAGATTTATGTCAGGACATATTTGCGTCTCATTTTAACTCTATCTTGAGTCTTGAGCAGAGCCAGAGTACGATCTATAGATCTCAGCCAAACTGCCGCACTCAGAGTCGCTAATCGTTACTTAACGATTTAATCTTGGATTTTAAAAAGTTTCATTCTCAGGAGTTAACGCTTCGTTTGGATATTAATGACAATTCAGTAATAGATTTAATGATAATTAATTAATTAATCATAAAATAATAATATAATTTAATACATGCGCCTGAGTGCGGCAGTTAATCACAAGTCAATGATTAGTTAATCTTAATTTAATGAATGACTCTGAGTGCGGCAGTTAGACTATGCATAGAGCAACAAATGCGTCTTATAGGAGTAATTTTTAGAACGCCAATCCTCTCCTACTAAATAAAATCTACGATCATACCCATATCTATTCTATGCTATATGAGCTATATTCCCGTACCTCGGAGAGCACGGCGTAAGCCGTCGGTCCTGCGCTTGATCTCTCTCCAGCCCCTCTAGCCAAGTTACACTTCGTTGTATCTATTCTCTTTCTACGATCGTTTTCACTTGAAGTTTTGGCTAGACTAGATGGCGCTGCAGCTGATCAAAGACAGAAGTGTATTGATAATATTTCATGGCATTTTGTATTGTTTTTTTAGCATGTAAAACATGTATTATAAAAAAATCCGGGAAATATTATCAATACACTTCTGTCTTTGATCAGCTGCAGCGCCATCTAGACTAGCCCTAGCCAAAACTTCAAGTGACAACGATCGTAGATAGAGAATAGATACAACGAAGTTTAACTTGACTAGAGGGGCAGTCGTGTTGGATTTCCGTCCTATCGGACTATGCGAGTGAGTGAATATAGAGTGCACCTATGTTTGCGCGCTCACTTGTGCACTATAATATCTCCCGCACAGACGGCTAATCTCTGAGGATTCGGATCGGTCGCTGTGGTCGGATTCGTTCGTGAGGACTATTAATATTAGATTCGGTAAGATTTGTTTCATTTATGTTTCTACTTGAAGAATTTCAAATTAATTGGCATAAAATCTTGCTGTGTAACTAAGTAAGTAGATAAGTACAATTGCAATAACAATATAACTGGGCCTACTAGTTATATTTCAATTTGCACGCCTAACTATATAAACTGGACCGCAAAGAAAAAGGTTCCGTTGGAAAATCTTCAAAATGAAAAACTACGCATTTTCATTTATTTGACATTTATTTAAAAAAAACTTGAATTCATGTCTTTTTATTTTCATTTAAGCACATTAAAATATTCTTTAATTTAGTTTTTATTTCATTAAGCTAGGTCAGGTATTTTTGAAGATATTGAATATTTTCTAACCGACCCTTTTTCTTTGCGGTCCAGTTAATTATGGTTAAGAACTTTAATTGTGAATTTAAAAATTTTGTGAATAAATAAAATAAATGAATTTAAATCTTGTGGCTGCTGAAGCTAGTTAATATTGAATCAAATAATAAATAATGTTATTTATTGTGATGTTGATCTGAAATAATACAAAATAAATTAATTAATAATTTTAATCTTTACATATACCTACACGCCTCATGCAGTTTTTCAAACACAATTTTCTGTTGATATGAATTTGACTCTAAATAAAAATCCTAAACAGAATAACACTATAAATAAAATAGGCCAAGAGAGAGTCGTAATAATATCCATTCAAGCCTGAACCACGCCTGAACTCAGCTGAAGTGCGTCCGGCGGCACGGCGCTTTGGAAGCAGTTCGCGGAGCGCAGGTTCCCGGAAAAGTACCGGAATACATACCAGACGGTATTTAGGTGCTGCGGGAATCGATGAATTCCCCAGAGATGATATACTGTCGCGTGTGAAGATGGGGTACTGCCGCCTATCTAATGCGTAGTGTCACGCGAACAGAATGAGAATGTGATTTTGTACAAAGTAGGGGACGCCATATTGTGGTGTGGCGACCGGTTGCTGGATACTAGCGGCGTGAGCATCGGGCCTTTATTTTCAAAGGCCGTCCTTTTGCCGTCGGTCTGGATGCGCTGTTGATGAGGAGGGAAGTCTGAGGTTGCAGTTGAAATGAAATTACCTTTTTGACTAAATACAAGATGGTGATTTAATTTAAGTTTCTGCAAGGATTTAGATTATGACTAAGTTAAAATTAACTAAAAAGACTTACAGACTAATGGCACTGAGTCCAACGCATCGTCCGTAGAATTTAAAGTTGTAACTCACGAATACGAGGGCTGACAGCTGGGCCAGAGGTTGAACTGGTCAGGCCCGCCTTAAGCCGACCGTAGCAGGGAAGGTCCGCTCGACCAAGGGGTTACGGACCCCGCAGGGTTGGTTAGGCGAGGAGGCGCGGCTCGGTCAGCACGCCGCCTCCTTGGTGCGTCTCGCGGGAACCGGCGCGGCGAGGAGGCTATCTCCTGGAGATTGCGTCGAGCTCACATAGTTCATTCACTATTTACACTAGAGACGTCACTGAGTTTAAGCCGACTACATTGTTCTTGCTACTTAACGAGAATATCGCTTATGTGGTAGACAGGGTAATCGCGTGGCGTGGCAGGCGTCCATACTAATTTGATAGGTCCGCTGCCAAAATACGTCGCTGCGGCGACGGCAAAATGTCCGGTCACATGATCGGCAGTTAAGGAGAGGTAAAAACTCTCAAGATGCCCTTAAAACGGGATGATTTTAGAATATGGTTGCCAAATAAACCGCGCGTCCCAGGTTAGACGGTGACAAAAACGCGGGAGTCGATCACGTACGCGACCTCCGGTGGCGGTATTCGAGCCTCGACTGACTGTCGGTTGTCGTCTGTCACTCTCGTGGCCGCCGCTCGAGTATGAAAGAGACGGGTTATGGATTACGATACCACAGAGAGGGACAGACTGTTCTGATGTTCCGTCTAGTGCGTTCGGAAATCTAATATGTCATGGAACTGCGAATGCGCAGGTAAAGTGACTTTGGAAGTAGTGTGTAACATTACACTACAATACTTCACAAATTATTGTGAATATTTCTATCTATATCTATACTTTTCTATATCTATACTTATAATAAAGCTGTAACTGGACGATTTCTGTACATTTAAACTATTTTGAAAATTTTAATCTGGAGATGCTTTATTATCAATACTGATCCCAAAACAGATTTTTATTTAATTTTTGTCTGTCTGTCTGTCTGTCTGTCCATCCGTCTGTCTGTCTGTCTGTCCGGGCATCAAGCAAAAACTACTGAACGGAATTGTATGAAATTTGGTATTGTAGTAGGTGATACTCCGAGTCAACATATAGGATAGTTTTTATCCTGATAAACAATAAGGTTCCTCCAGGATAGGGGAAGAAAGTTTTTATCGGTTTTACTTCATAATTCCGTCAAATTTGAACCGATTTTAATCATTCTTTTTTATTTAAAAGTGTATAATATCAGGCATAGTTTGTTTAATTTTGATGAAGATCTGATAAATATTATAGAAGATAGAGGACATAATGCTTCACGGGTAGCAGCAAAAGTCAACGTCAACATAAAGGACAACGATTGAATACAGGCATTCCATATTTATATGAGGGTTTTAGCCATAGACATAGACTTAATCATTAACCTCCAGGCCCTAGATGATTATACCATTGTGTTTGCTTTGTTAAAAGGATCATTGTTCTAGCACATTTATATACTTTGTTTAGAAATTAAAAACGAATTATACTTTAAAAATATTTAAAAAATAATAATAAAATACAGTGAAAGAAAAATAGTTACTGAAATTATCACGTTTGCATTAAGAAATTGTGACTTAACTGGCATTTACGCGTTTTTCTTTTTACCTTATTTTGTTGTAAGAACTACATTGTGTGTTTTAGAGTCTCTGTGAAAGATCAGGTATAACAAGTGGTTAAAGATTAGTGATTATGATTACTAAGTAATAGTATGTCGGCACCTCTCCTCTGGCCGAGCGTCTAATAAGGGCAATCACACACTATCTCAGAACAGAACATCATTCTCAGCAATCATCTTCTCTCAATGATAATAATTATCCACAAAGGAGGTACATTGTAATCTTTACATGACAAGCATGGAACCCAATATTTCCATGTCTAACTAGACAAACCCGGCTAACTAAGCTAGCCTAGGCGCAGCCTCCACCATCCCCTGACAGCTGCCCGTCTCCACCATGAGAAGACCCTAGCAAAATCTCCTTTCTAACTCGCTGATTGCCCATCACTAGGCAAAGAATAGTAACTCGTTAACATCGCACATACATTGCAACAAACTCACCAAATAACCAAATCAGCACTCACTCACTCACTCCACAACGACTGATCAATCTTTCCGCAGCATCACCAATTACACTATCAATCACTTCAGATCACAAATGCATCGCAACCAGAACCAACCATGGCACCAACGCCATAACCAAAAGCCTACGAACATGTCATCGAACCTAGCAACCACTCTGCAGCCAGCAACACTCCGACAACAATCGCATAATCACTCTACACCAACATTTTATCACAATTAAATCACGAATCCTATAATAATCCTCAATCCAACCAAATAGCATGCCACCTAAACGAACCGAACAATCCACGTTGCAGAAATCAGAACCATAGACCATGAACACACTAGAATAATCTAAATTCTACCACAGACTACAAACATTAGGGAATGCGGCTAGATACAAATCATCCACAGAGTAATCGATAACACATGGAACTAGGAATTACGACTACGTTAACAGATTTATTTATTTATTTTTTATTTATTTATTTATGTATTTATTTTTATTTTACAGCATGTTACAATTATGGGCATTTTTATAAACTAAGAAAACACAAGAATAGGGCTATAATGTTAATCAGGCTAAACAATTCGCCTTTACAAACATTTGAAATGAAAACAAAAATACAATATTATTATTACAATGGTCACTAATTGATAAAAAAATACCGTCGGAACTATGATTGCAGGCAGGATGTAATATTTATTGCCTACACATTACAAAACAAGGATCTAAAACATACAATTAATTTTATATTAAAAAGAACTACATATTACTTAGTTAAAAAGAATATGCAGTGAAGGGTAAAAACAAAAAAAAGACATACTTAATTGGGTTTGCGAAAAAGTATGAAGTCAATCGCGAGTGATGCAGGCGGTCAGCGCGTCGGGTCGCCTTCGTCACCGATAACCGGTTAGGACGTCTAATATACAAACATAATCTCATTGTATTCTAAAACTTATTTTAAGTATGTTTTAAGGAACGATGTGAATAGAATAAGAATTTGTACTGTACTTCTTTTTTTTCAGTAATAAAAGGCTTATTTATTTATTTACTAGCTGATGCCCGCGACTTCGTCCGCATGGATTAAGTTTTTAAAAATCCCGCGGGAACTCTTTCATTATCCGAGATAAATAGTAGCTCTCCCGGTCTGAGGAACCACTACTACATCCATTACTATACCCATGCAAAAAATCGCATCAATCCGCTGTTCTGTTGCGACGTGATTGAAGGACAAACCAACAAACAAAAACACTTTTGCATTTATAATATCAGTAATGCTTTATTAAAACACTTTTTATAATTGTCAAATTTTTTACCATACTTAACCAAAGACAAAATTACGTTTAGCTGTCATTTACGTTTTTTTATTCCACTGTCATTTGCGTTTTGTTATTCCATGTCAGATGCGTTTTTGTTATACCACGTTTTATAGCGACTTGACGGAAACGCGGTTGAACGGGATAAAAAGTATCCTATGTCCGTCTCCTGGTTCTAAGCTACCTCTCCACCAATTTTCAGCCAAATCGGTTCATCCGTTCTTGAGTTATAAATAGTGTAACTAACACCACTTTCTTTTATATATATAGATTTATTTGTTTTGTAGCCTACTCGTGCGAAGCCGGGGGGTCCACTATACTATCTATGACACTAAAGGCGCGATTGCAGAAACGCCGAGTTATCCTTTTAACCCAGAGTCAGCAGCTAACTCTGCGTTGAAAAGACAGATTTGACAGATTTCGTATAAAGCTTCTGTCAAAATTACAAATTTATTCCTGGGTTTACTAACTCGGCGTCTCTGCAAGCGGGCCTTAATATCATGTATAAAAGGTAATATATTTTTATTTTTTAATTCATAATTTTTATACAGTCAAATGGTTCTCCAACACAGGAGGTATAAATCCTACTAATAATAATTATAAATCCGAAAGTTTGTGAGAATGTTTGTTACTCTTTCACGCGAAAACTACTGAACGGATTTCGACGAAACTTCACAATAATATTTAATAGCTTATACATCAGAATACACAAATTTTAAACGCTATAATTTTTATCCCAGAAAATTAAAATTTCCCGCGGGAATTAAAAACGCTTATCAACACTTTTATAGCTGGTTGCTGTATAACATTTTTAACCGACTTCAAAAAAAGAGGAGGTCATCAATTCGTCGGAATCTTTTTTTTATGTTTGTCCACCGATTTCTCGAAGACGCCTGACCGATTTGGGAAATTCTTTTTTTGTTTGAAAGGGTATACTCCCCAAGTTGTCCCATATAAATTTTATAGAAATCGGTAGAGCGGTTTTTAAAATATCATCAATAAATTATATACTTTGTAGAGTTTGTGTATAAATTATTTTCAAATAACATTTTAATACTAAAGTTATGTAAATGTTTCAAACCAGGCAGATTTAAAATAAACAAGCGTTTAACGTTATTTGAATACCTATTCGGGTGTAATGTTTTGTGTCTGCTATTTGGTTAGCATTGCATAAGTCAGCAGTCTCGTAGAGTAAGTTTAATTTTTTTAACATTCGTACAAAGGAGGTATTATCATCTCTATAGAGCACTAGGTACAGTCGGCAGCAGAACTGCCACGCCACGCCACGCGCCTGCTGCCTGCTGGACGCAACGCCAGGTGCTTCGACCGCACGCCGCTAAATTTAACGTCTTTATTTGTATTCCTGACTGTACCGTGTTTTTACCAATGCGAATCCTACCATAACAATCTAGCCTAGCTAACATACAGTTCGGAAACAGTCAAACAAAACACCAGACGTTTGTTGTGCGGTGATTTTACGAAGACGATGTCGCTAGACACTGTAAGGAGGCGCAAGAGCCCCTAAGCTTTGAGAGCTGCAAGGAAGTTTTGGATACTGTATAATAATATGTATACCTACAGATTCGGCTGCATTATTTGTACTGAAGAAATGATGATGACGTAGTAGAGTTATATCAGCGCCAACATCACATTGTGATTTTAGGCTTCGGTCCTGGTTGTCGGTTGAGGGCATACTCAAAATTTTCATTTAAACGGCATGGATCATCTGCTCAAAACCCTGTAATCTCTGTGTTTACGCTAAAATGCGGCGGTATTTTGCGCGCACTCGGACCTACCTCGCCTCGATATACCTCGCCGCCCGCGCGCGCGCACCCCGCCCGCCGAGCAGAATCGATCGGTCGGTGGTCGAGAAAGACGCATTTTTGAACGTACTCGTGCGTGCGCTATTTTGAAGTGATGCGCAATTGATTATTTTGTGAATTCACCATTTGGATGGCATTGAGTCTTAATCTTGAACTATCATCTTGTTTTATGTTTTGTGTGCACTTTGTGGTAATAACTACGAGTCAGCGAGCGCTGGTTACTCTTTTGTTCAGTTATTCGCGAGTTTAACCTTTTGGACCCATTTCTCGAACATTTTGGCGGTCGCCGCGCGGAATTGAGTGACGCCTTTGGTTACGCTATAATGGCTGGAGTATCCGAGAGATAATTTGGACGCTTACAGTGAAGTGTGTTGGGTCGTGTTGTACGAGTTTTGCTGAGGTGCTGAGGGACCACGAAATTGTGCTTCTATAAGAGCGGCTGCACACTAGGCGACCTCGACTTTGTCGCCGGTTAGGTACCTAAGGTTAAACATTGAAACACATTCTATCACACAACTTACATAACACTACTTACGCCTGACGGTACCTTTTGAAGAGCCCACCACTGGAAACCCAGGTAACTACCTTTTCCCTTATTAACTCCATCGGTCATTTTGGGCCCGATCCTCTGGTTGCCCGTTGGGTGGCTACTGATGGGCCCTAGCTCACTCAACCTTTGCCGGGGCAACTGAGGGCCGTATCACTCTGTCTTGTTGACCCTTTTTCTATATTTATTATATTTAATACTAATTTTATTTATCATATGTGTGTGTTTAGGTATATGTATATGATTATCATATTCAGTATATTTATTTAATAATCTCTTTTTAAACCCTACTCTTGCACACCTACAAGTGTTGTCTCACATCTTAAGGTGGACTGGTAGAAAATACTTTAGCATTTTGTACTATTTTTGTGCAATAAAGGGAATTAAAAAAAACATCACCTACACATGCTGTCACACGTCCACAGATAGACTGGCAGAAAGTGCTTTAGCATTAAGTCCACCTTTTGTGCTTTCTTCTTACCTTCGCCATAGCTGTCTTACTAATCCTTATTAATATTTTCAATACAAAAGTGTATAATTGTTTGTTGGTATGTCCTTGAATCACGCAGCAACGGAGCAATGGATCGACGTGTTTTGCATGTGTCTAATTAAGGACTTGGAGAGTGACATAGGCTACCCTTTATCCCGGAATAATAGAGGACCCCCGAGGGTATTTAAAAAATTGGTTGTCTGTAAAGTCGGTTTACGGACGATATTTTTACGTGACTAGTGGTTCGCCCCGAACTGAGACCTCGCGGTAACGGTATCCCATGATTATTCATTCAATCGATACATGATAACCAAAACTGACATTTGGATAGAAGCAGGCGTTACTTTGCGGAAGTTCATGATTAGCAAGAAAAGGTTAGAATTATTTTGCTATAATCCGCCAACAGAAAAAATCTGTATGGTCAAACATGCAATTAAAAGCTAAGCACCACTCACCTACCCAGCCAAGCAAAAAAGCCAAGTTCCCAAGCAAGCAATGCCACCACCACTCACATGCACCACCACACAAGACTTTTACACTACTCTCGACGCACGTTTCGCCCCGACACCGGAGCATCCTCAGGAGATGTCGACTTTACAATGCTGTATTGTCTAGTGAAGCTTGTGTCAAATGCGCGGTATTATATACCTTTTTCTACCCCCACTACTGTTGCCCCGCCCACTACCCCCCGGACCCCCCCACTACCCCCCGGATTCCCCCTCTCTTTTTTCAAACAAACGAAGCAGTGGTGAACTTGAGACGTTCACTTGTTCATTAAGTAATTTAAACTGCTTATTATTATTGTGTTTTATTATTTCTAATTGTTCCAACATGCTCAGTCGAAGTCCTTTATCGCAGGTATGTAAGATTTTATATGAATGATCGGATGATAATTTGTGTCCACTATCAAGGAGATGTTTAGCAAAATGAGACTTTTGGGGTTGGTTGTTCCTAACCGCGGCCATATGTTCTTTGTAGCGTGTTTCAAATTTACGACCCGTTTGACCAATATAAGTGGCTTTACAGTCTGAACATTCAAGTTTATAAATGCCCGATTTTTGTTTGTTGTTTAATTTATCTTTGCCGTTGCAAATATTTTTAAGTGTATTATTTGTCCTAAATGCAACATGTATATCATGTGCTTTAAGTGTCTTCGCAATACGTTCCGACACTGTTCCAAAATAAGTTAAACTGGATTTGTATTTATTTATTTTATCAGGTGATGATGAATATAAATCCTTTTTGATCCGCATCAATTGTTGCTTTTTTATTATATTATTAACAATATTATTGTTGTATCCATTTGCCTGTGCCATATGGTAAATTACTTTTAATTCTTTTAAATAGTTTTCTTTCGTGAGTGGAATAGTGAGCAACCTATGCACATAACTGTGGAACGCTGCGAGTTTATGCTGCCAAGGATGACAGGATGAAGCAGGTATGGTTGTGTCTGTGTATGTGGTTTTCCGGAAAATTCCAAACTGATGTTTATTATTAGTACGAGTTATAGTTAGATCGAGGAAGTTTATAGAGTTATCTTGTTCTAATTCTGATTTGAATTTAATTTTCGGGTGTATATTGTTTAGATTTTTTACAAATATGTCAAGTTGTCGGTCTGTCCCAGTCCAACATATAATTATATCATCTACATATCTATAGTAATACAGAATATTTTTATGTTTGACAATATGTTTATTTTCAAAATCATCCATGAAGATATCAGCCATTAGGGGACTTAGTGGTGAGCCCATAGCTAATCCCTCTTTTTGTTGATAAAATTGGTCATTGAATTTGAAGTAGTTCTGTTTCATGCATATTTTGGTTAATTCTATTAATTCTGTTATTTCGTTGACATTTTTATGATTATTTTCCAACAATTTAGTTAAGATGTTTAGGGTTTCGTTAACTGGTACATTAGTGAACAGGCTGTCCACATCTAATGATATTAATTTACAATGGTCCGGTAATGTCAAATCTTTAATTTTATTGACTAGTTGGATACTATTTTTTAATGAATAAGACGGATTGAAGGATGTTTTTGATTTAATAACTTTGTTTAGCTCTTTTGCTAATTCATATGCTGGTGCGCCAATATATGAGACCACGGGACGGATTGGAATATTATCTTTGTGGATTTTTGGTAGGCCATATAATGTAGGAGCATTAGTGTTCATTTGAATGACGTTGTGTTTTGATGTATTTTTTGGAAAAATGTGTTTTGATTTATTAACGGCTAGCCTAACTTCTGCTGCACATTTTTCCAAAAAATACATCAAAACACAACGTCATTCAAATGAACACTAATGCTCCTACATTATATGGCCTACCAAAAATCCACAAAGATAATATTCCAATCCGTCCCGTGGTCTCATATATTGGCGCACCAGCATATGAATTAGCAAAAGAGCTAAACAAAGTTATTAAATCAAAAACATCCTTCAATCCGTCTTATTCATTAAAAAATAGTATCCAACTAGTCAATAAAATTAAAGATTTGACATTACCGGACCATTGTAAATTAATATCATTAGATGTGGACAGCCTGTTCACTAATGTACCAGTTAACGAAACCCTAAACATCTTAACTAAATTGTTGGAAAATAATCATAAAAATGTCAACGAAATAACAGAATTAATAGAATTAACCAAAATATGCATGAAACAGAACTACTTCAAATTCAATGACCAATTTTATCAACAAAAAGAGGGATTAGCTATGGGCTCACCACTAAGTCCCCTAATGGCTGATATCTTCATGGATGATTTTGAAAATAAACATATTGTCAAACATAAAAATATTCTGTATTACTATAGATATGTAGATGATATAATTATATGTTGGACTGGGACAGACCGACAACTTGACATATTTGTAAAAAATCTAAACAATATACACCCGAAAATTAAATTCAAATCAGAATTAGAACAAGATAACTCTATAAACTTCCTCGATCTAACTATAACTCGTACTAATAATAAACATCAGTTTGGAATTTTCCGGAAAACCACATACACAGACACAACCATACCTGCTTCATCCTGTCATCCTTGGCAGCATAAACTCGCAGCGTTCCACAGTTATGTGCATAGGTTGCTCACTATTCCACTCACGAAAGAAAACTATTTAAAAGAATTAAAAGTAATTTACCATATGGCACAGGCAAATGGATACAACAATAATATTGTTAATAATATAATAAAAAAGCAACAATTGATGCGGATCAAAAAGGATTTATATTCATCATCACCTGATAAAATAAATAAATACAAATCCAGTTTAACTTATTTTGGAACAGTGTCGGAACGTATTGCGAAGACACTTAAAGCACATGATATACATGTTGCATTTAGGACAAATAATACACTTAAAAATATTTGCAACGGCAAAGATAAATTAAACAACAAACAAAAATCGGGCATTTATAAACTTGAATGTTCAGACTGTAAAGCCACTTATATTGGTCAAACGGGTCGTAAATTTGAAACACGCTACAAAGAACATATGGCCGCGGTTAGGAACAACCAACCCCAAAAGTCTCATTTTGCTAAACATCTCCTTGATAGTGGACACAAATTATCATCCGATCATTCATATAAAATCTTACATACCTGCGATAAAGGACTTCGACTGAGCATGTTGGAACAATTAGAAATAATAAAACACAATAATAATAAGCAGTTTAAATTACTTAATGAACAAGTGAACGTCTCAAGTTCACCACTGCTTCGTTTGTTTGAAAAAAGAGAGGGGGAATCCGGGGGGTAGTGGGGGGGTCCGGGGGGTAGTGGGCGGGGCAACAGTAGTGGGGGTAGAAAAAGGTATATAATACCGCGCATTTGACACAAGCTTCACTAGACAATACAGCATTGTAAAGTCGACATCTCCTGAGGATGCTCCGGTGTCGGGGCGAAACGTGCGTCGAGAGTAGTGTAAAAGTCTTGTGTGGTGGTGCATGTGAGTGGTGGTGGCATTGCTTGCTTGGGAACTTGGCTTTTTTGCTTGGCTGGGTAGGTGAGTGGTGCTTAGCTTTTAATTGCATGTTTGACCATACAGATTTTTTCTGTTGGCGGATTATAGCAAAATAATTCTAACCTTTTCTTGCTAAAACTGACATTATTATTATGCCCGTTTTCACCAAACATACCTAAATCATCCCCTAAGTAGGAGTCTCTTAACGTAGGTAGCTCCTAAATACAATCCTAAGTCCTAACATCCGTCCCAATATCCTTTTAGGTGTCCCGTACAGGATCGTGATAAATAAGTTGACAGAAAACATCAATCACCTAACTTATAGGTAGCCCGTAAAGGTTAGGGAACGTTAGTGAAAACATTGAATTATTATGTAGGTACTAACGAGTGAAACCGGGTTACGGGCATCTGTACAAATCGTCATCTATCGACGCGAATAGAAAATATACAATATTTAACTAAAATTTAACTAAAAAATAATTTTAATTGAATAATATGGTACAAAAAAAAATTACAATACAATTATTGTATTATAATAAGTAACTAAATAATAATGGTCGACGCAAAACTGTTTTTGGGATAGGTCGTTAGTCGTAACTCGTAGTTCCATGGGAATAGTTACTGACTGCGCCATCTATTAGCATTATTGTGAAGCTATGTTGATGCGATATGAATTACTGATGTACATTAAAAATTAAATAATCTCGTTTCTTTATAATATTCATATAATTTTAGTATTTGTTGTTCAAGTACAGGATATAAGTGACCTAAAAACATAAAATCAGTTTGAAAATCCATAGCGAATTTTCCTAGAGAGCGTCTTCAAGCGAGCGTATAAAATCGCCACTTTGAAAGCCCCCCATTTCGTCAATTTTAAGGGAAAAATTAAAAAAAAAATATTTTTGTACTCAGTTCAAAATTATCTTTAAAATGATACGTAATAATTTTATGTAACGCGATATTTTTTTTTTTACTTCGCATTCGCTTCTATGAGAGCCCCCCTGAAATAAAGATTTTTATAACTTTTTAAGCCATTTTCGGCTGGAGGCCATCGGTTTACATATTATATCTAAATTTGAAGTAATTACGTTCAGTAATTCAAAAGTTATAAGGCTCTGACAGACGGACGGACGGACGGACGGACAAGTGCAAATCGCTCTAGTTAACTCAGAGACCTCGCTTCGCTCGGTCAATAACGTCATAAAGAAACATTTATGAAGCGTGCTGCTAGAACTAGCTGGCGACACATCCGCTAACCACAGCGCGCACTCGACGACTGGCGGGCGGCGGCGGGTGCTCTAGCCAATGCTTGGGCTGATCGTGCCTCTTTATCGCTTGTTCTACACTCTCGCTTGCACGCGCAGGCTCAGGCGGAACGTGACACTTTTTCGTGCGTGCAGCCGGTGTTCATCGAATTACAAGACGTTGTCACGTCAAAAATCTAACTATAATAATGTATAAATCCTCGACAGTAAATCGAATTGAACGGAGTAATATGGGAAGGAATATCGTGCTAAACTATTTATGAGTTAGTTGGTGGACAAACTTGAATGTTGAAACTCTGCACTGTATGCTCTCTAAACTGTGGTGCTGTGCTTTAACGTTCGCAAACCCCACCCTAATTGCAAGGTAAATTTTAAAATAACACGACTTATTTCTGTATTCGCCATTAATTTTGTTTCAGAGGTATCGGATCGTGTTCCCCGTATTCCGGCCCAGACGTGCCCAGCACCTGGCTTTTTGCTTTTGCTAAAAATGTATCCAGGTTCGTTATTCTTAGTAACAATATTGTAAACTAGCTTTGCCCCCGTGACTTCGTCCGCGTGGAATTAGGTTCTGGGCACCAACTTACAAAAACTGTGAAACACGTAATTCTTAATATTCAATTGAAAGCAAAAAAAAAATTCGAGTTTAATGGATATAAATTGAAAAATTACTTTAAAAATGAAGAGCATTCATATATTTATGCCCTGTTTAAAGCCTTTGGGCTTTCGTTTAGGCTGCGCGTGGATATATCAGTCAGTCAGTCAGGATTCTGAATTTTATATACCTGTACCTCGTAATTATACAGACGCGTATGAGTTGTATTTTATGTATATATTTTATTATGTGTGTTGGTTTATCCTTCAGTCAAGCAGCAACGGAGCATCGTATCGACCTGATTTTTTGGAGAGTCACATACCTTATGCCTGTAGACTTTATCAGTGCGGTTTTAGGTTCTTTAAATATCCCCCGAGAATCTTCTGATGTCATTTTTTTTAAATATATAGACTAGCCTTTGACTGCGATCTTACCTGAACGTAAGTGAAGATGCAGTCTAAGATGGTGCGCTCTTGCCTAGAAGATGCCTATTTACTCTTGATTTAAAGATACCCAATTTATATCCAGTTGGAAAACTGTAGCCGGGAGGGCATTCCAAATTTTTGCGGTGCGTATTAGAAACGAGGATGCAAAGCGTTTTTAGTACGATATCGCTTATTTGACCACGTATTGGTGCAGAATCATGCGATGCTTAGCGGTTCGGTGGTAGAAAGATGAAGGTGGAACTAAATTGAAGAGTTCCTGAGCACTCTCTTCGAAATATGTCCTGTAGAATACCGACAGACAAGCTACCTTGTGCCGATGTACCAGACTGTCAGACATCACGATAAAAGAAAGCCTATATGTCACTCGTCAGTTCCAAATCACGTTGATTCCTTGCACCGTTGCTGCGAGATTCAATGGTAATTGGTAAATGGCCAACAAACAAACACACTTTCGCATTCATAATAATATTAGTAGGGATAGCCAAAAGAACCATCAATTTTCAACAGATCTCGACCACAGAAGTGCGGTAAGTAAGAAATTCTCAAAACTCCACGGCAATTAAACCAGGGCAAAGATAGCGCATTAATATTTGATAACACAATTAATTCGCTCCAGAGGTTCGCCTCGTAAAATTTTCAATTTGCCCCGAACAAAGTTTCACCTGATAAACGTAAAGTTAGGTGCGGTAAAAGGAAAAGTCCTTTCGAGATAAGACGGGTAGCGTGTAATTACATTGGAGTACTTAGGGCGGCATGAAATTATAATTTTGTAACTTAGTTTACTTTTGCGTTTGAGCGGCCACTTTTAGGTTTAAAGTAAGCCGATGAACATTATTGTCTTTTTGGATATTCCTTTCATTTTAAGAACCATTTTGGAAAATTTCTTTGTTTTACAGATATAATTTATTCATTTATTACAGATTCCTTTATCGATTGTTTTACAGATATAATTTATTCATTTATTACAGATTCTTTTATCGATTGTTTTACAGATATAATTTATTCATTTATTACAGATTCTTTTATCGATTGTTTTACAAATATAATTTATTCATTTACTAGCTGATGCCCGCGACTTCGTCCGCATGGATTTAGTTTTTAAAAATCCCGCGGGAACTCTTTCATTATCCGAGATAAAAAGTAGCTCTCCCGGTCTGAGGAACCACTACTACATCCATTACTATACCCATGCAAAAAATCGCATCAATCCGCTGTTCTGTTGCGACGTGATTGAAGGACAAACCAACAAACAAACACACTTTCGCATTTATAATATCAGTAATGTTTTCTAAATAGTTTAGTCAAATTTTTTACCATACTTAACCAAAGACAAAATTACGTTTAGCTGTCATTTACGTTTTGTTATTCCACTGTCATTTGCGTTTTGTTATTCCATGTCAGATGCGTTTTTGTTATACTACGTTTTATAGTGACTTGACGGAAATGCGGTCGAACGGGATAAAAAGTATCCTATGTCCGTCTCCTGGTTCTAAGCTACCTCTCCACCAATTTTCAGCCAAATCGGTTCATCCGTTCTTGAGTTATAAATAGTGTAACTAACACCACTTTCTTTTATATATATAGATTACAGATTCTTTTAACGATTGTTTTACAGATATAATTTATTCATTTATTACAGATTTTTTTATCGATTGTTTTACAGATATAATTTATTCATTTATTACAGATTCTTTTAACGATTGTTTTACAGATATAATTTATTCATTTATTACAGATTCTTTTATCGATTGTTTTACAGATATAATTTATTCATTTATTACAGATTCTTTTAACGATTGTTTTACAGATATAAATTCATTTATTACAGATTCTTTTATCGATTTTTTTACAGATATAATTTATTCATTTATTACAGATTCTTTTAACGATTGTTTTACAGATATAATTTATTCATTTATTACAGATTCTTTTATCGATTGTTTTACAGATATAATTTATTCATTTATTACAGATTCTTTTATCGATTGTTTTATAGATATAGTTTATTCATTTATTACAGATTCTTTTAACGATTGTTTAACAGATATAGTTTATTCATTTATGACAGACAAGATGATGCCCGCAACTTCGTCCGCGTGGATTAAGGTTTTTAATTCCCGCGGGAACTCTTCCATTTTTCAGGATAAAATGTAGCCTGCTAATCCCGGGTATGAGCTATCTCCATCAGGCAAATCGGTTCATTTGTCGTTAAAGAGTAACTAACAAACTTCCATCCATCCATCCATCCATACATCAAATTCAAATACATATTCAAAATTATTTATTTCACGTAGGCCAACCTGTGGCTCTTATGACACGTCATGAATCTACCACAGGTTCGGAAAGCGGCTTCTGCTGAGAAGAGACATCCATCCGGATACATCCATCCTCAGAAACTTTCGCATTTATAATATTAGTAGGACTGTTTTATCGATTTACCCCAGCATTCGTGAGAGTTGGTATCCATATGTAGTTGAACTCGCATGAAAGGCTTAAGGTTGTAAAAGCATGCGACAGGCGATTTTTGGTGAGCTTTGTGAGGAAAACTATAAGTTCAATTTGAATAATTTCAAAGTAATATGTAATTTGGGTCTCTTATCTAAATTTACTTTGAGGTAGAAACACGATTGGAAAAAAAATTCTCGATAGAAAGTTTTCCCAAACTTTGCTCCAATAATCTCCTTTTTTTTCGTTTTAATCGGAAACGGTAGGTTTTTTTCCTGCTATTTTTTTTATTTGTGTTGATATAAATATTTACTAAAAGCGGTTTGAACTATTCTTTGATTATTAGCATTCATAATTTTTTTAAATCAATTTAACACTTATTAAAGATTTTTTCAATTCCCGCCCCCTGAATCTATAACTTCCATCTCTTTCCTAGCACTGCAAAGTATATAGTCCCATCACTATCGTACAACCCGCCCATTTTTAACCAGTTAACTGAAGGCTTTTGCCAGCGTTGGACGTGTGTCCGGATCCGCCAGGATAATATGTATTTTTTTTCGGTTAGGAAAAAATTAAAAATGCCTTGATGGCGCTTGAAAATAGCAGGTTGTAACTACTCGGCGACCAAAAAATAAAATACGAGGCTTTTATCGTAAAACTTTACGTAAAAGAGCAACGCCATCTATTGGTCATTGACTAAACGACTAAGCAACATGATATAAAATTGGTTTGTTAAAAAGTTCGACGGAAATATGATTTGCGTGATGCCTTCGATTATTTCACAGACTTCTCCGTAGAGTGTCTAGTGTGGTGGCGAGGGTGACGGAGTGAATCCAATTGTTCAGGGTTCGAATTCTGACTTCAGATTATGTCTTTGTTTGTTTTTTTTTTATTTACCATAATAAAATAAAATTGAAGTTTCTGCTTGTAATGTCAAGATAACAGGTTTATATAACTAAATGCATATTATGAAAGTAAATATGGTACTCTATGTGAATACTTAGTCTAGAAGGTGTGTCGCGCTACTAAAGAACGAAAAGAATCGGCCAAGTGCGAGTCGGGCCTCGCTCTTTTAGGGTTCCGTTAAAAAAATTAAATTAAAATATTTCCATGATGGAAATATTTTAATTTAATTTTTTTAATTTAATTTAATTTTTATTATTTGTTGTTATAGCGGCAATAGAAATACAAAATATGTGAAAATTTCAACTGTCTATCTATTACGGTTTACGAAATACATTCCGCTGACAGACGGACGGACAGCAGAGGCTTAGTAATAGGGTCCCGTTGGCACCCTTTGGGTACGGAACCCTAAAAACAGGCCAATGAAAATATGCCAGTGTGCGAGACATGAGTGCCGCGCATGCGCGGCGTGGATTACTGAGCGTGCGTAATAATACCAGGTACAAGTAGTTCCAATAAAATGGGGACAATTATGTTATTAATTTTTTTTAAATATTATATAAAAATAAAATTAATACTTTTTTATTTATTATCATAAAACAATAATTTTATTAATAATATTAACTCTAATGACTCATAGTATATAATATTTTGTATAAGGTAATTAGGGTTTTGTATTAGGTTTCCAAAATTTTAAATAATCAGCACCATATTGAATTTATTTGTTACTAGCTGATGCCCGCGACTTCGTTCGCGTGGATTTAGTTTTTAAAATCAGGCAGGAACTCTTTGATTTTCCGGGATTCCTGTCACCCTCCATTCTCAACTATACCTATCCAAAAAATCACATCAATCCGTAGCTTTGTTGCAGCGTGATTGACGGACAAACCAACAAACAAACACACTTTCGCATTTATAATATCACTCGCAGCATTGTTAATGATGATTAAAAGAAAAAACATATTACTGATGATATTATCAATTACGTTTAGCTATCATTTTTATAATTGTCATTTTTACCATACCTAACCAAAGACAAAATTACGTTTAGCTGCAATTTACGTTTTGTTATTCCACTGTCATTTGCGTTTTGTCAGATGCGTTTTTGTTATACCACGTTTTATAGTGACATGACGGAAACGCGGGCGAACGGGATAAAAAGTATCCTATGTCCGTCTCCTGGTTCTAAGCTACGTCTCCACCAATTTTCAGCCAAATCGGTTCATCCGTTCTTGAGTTATAAATAGTGTAACTAACACTACTTTCTTTTATATATCGACGGCAGAAAGCGGAAATGTCGTATCTCAAAATTTGGGCTAAATGACTTTTTTTACTATATTGTTGATAAGCGAAAAAAGCCGCGTCGAAAGGTATATGTCTCGTCTTTCTACGATGAAAAAATTTAATGATACGCCATTGAATTTCTTCTAGTTTTGGTACTGCTTACATGACAAATTGCTGTAAATAGAGGAAAAATCGCTATTATTGAAAATAAAATAGATACGATAACACGTCCAACATAAATAACAGTTACACCATTATTTTACCCTGACGGACATTGATTTCAAAAGAGATACAGCATTTCAGCCGCCCCAAAATTTTACGTTGACAAGGATAGAGCAATATGCTTTGAAGTGGTGAGTGTTTATCAAACAGTTACTACATTTCAAACATTTAATTTAAGAGCAAATATCTTACTTACACCATAATATTAGAGTATTGTTTTGTGATGAGTAATCAATACGCCACTCTAGATAGACCCGCACCCCGCCAATCCCGAGGTGTTTGCTATATACGCCATTCTGATCGCGCGGCATCTGATGCGTAAGCGCCGATAGTGAGAAAGCGTATTTGTTGTTAACAAAAATATTATTTTACAAGATTGTTAACTTATCGTTTACGTTTTATTTACGTTTTTAAAATTAATTATTATACTTCAGGAGTTCGGGTAAGTAAAAGAATATTAAAATTTAACCTATTTTTAGTTAAATGTTATTTTTTAGTTAATTGGAAGTCTGTATATTTACCATACCTACTATATCTAATAAGCAAGTAAAGTTTACAACCTTACCTGCTTATATTTTACGTACTTATCTTGATTGTTAAGAAACATTAGGTAAGTACACAGTAAAGAAAGTGAGTGATGTTTTATATAAATATTTTTTCACTTCAAAAATTATGGATTTCAATGCAAACTTTCATCCCCTTTTCCATCATTTTCTTAAGACGCCTAAAAATATAGTATCATGCATTTCACTTCGAAACTTCATCATCATTACATACCAAATTAATCCCCTTTTTCACCCGTAAAGGTAGAATATTTGAAATCGCTTGATGGCTTTTTAAGTTTATGCATTTCGTTTAAAAAATGACCAAACTCACATAAATGTTTCATCCCCCTTTTCATCCCCTTAAAAGCAAAATTATTACTTATTTATTATTATAGACGAGATGAATTAAACGCATATAAATAAAGTTTCATGCATTTCACTTCAAAAATGACGCACTTCCGTACAAACTTTCATACCCTTTTCACTCCCATATGGGTAAAGTATTTAAAAAGGCTAGTCCAAGTGCTTTATTATTTCCAAATAGACACCCGTTAATAAAGATTATACATCATACTCCAAAAATTACCGAACTCACTTACAAACTTTCATTACTCTTTTCACCCCCATAAGGATAGAGTTATCTTAAACACTGAAACACGTAGATATTAATTTTATTAATGTTAAGAGCCAAAAAAGCGTCAACGTTGAACAAATGATGACAAATGTTCAACGTGATTCTTTAACTGAACAGTTAAATGTTCGACGTGATTCTTTAAATTGACATAACTTTTTTATTTATGAACTATATTGAAGTAAAACAAACACTGAGTTTGAAGTGAAGCTTACCACAACACCGTAGCCGTTTCTGAGATTAGTGCGCACTAACGCAAAGACATACAGACAAAAATTCTAACAATCATTGTTTTGGGTTCTATTCTGTTGATAAAGGCCCCTAATAAGTTTTTCTCATATATCTTCACTGTACAGACAACGATCAGTTACATTTTTATTATAATATATCATGTACTTATAGATAATTTATAATTCAGAATGTAAATCAAACATTTTTTTTTTATAAACTTATTTAATTAAAATCACATACATCAAAATGGCCATGTTTCGAATAGCAGAATATTTGAGATACAGCAGATCGTAGCACGAAAACTTGTATCTATTTTAATTGGTCATACATTTCACCTTACAGTTACAGCTTTTCCGCTGCTCGATATTTAAATATCAACTGCTGTAACTCGTAAAAAATCAATGAAGCAGTAACTTTAGGACATTCCTAATAACTGTATCAAATAACGTTTAGATTCATAGAAATTTCTTGCAAATTTCAACATTCTATCTTTATTAATTTACGAGTTATGATTTTTTCAAATAGTTTTTTGCCTCTGGTGTAAAACTGGATTTTTTTAGATACGCCAGTTCCGCTTTCTGCCGTCGATATCGTAAAAAACGAACGATTAAAATTTTGGCAACCACTTCGTCTTTTTTGACGCTGGGGACCCTAAATATCGATTTTGAATTACATCGATGCAATAAAAAAGAATTTCAGTATGGCTTTTTTTTTATTTTTTTTTTATACATTATTATAGGCACACGCTTGACCACTATCACACCTGATGGAAAGTGATGATGTGGCCTAAGGTGGAACGCGTTTGCCTAGAAGATGCCTATTCACTCTTGCTTTAATGATACCCAAATAAGTCTTCGGTCTTGCGCCGCTTGAATCCAGCGGCTCCCTGCGACTCGCTTGACGCGTCGGTCCACCTAGTGGGGTTGTTGTTTGTTGTTGTTGGCAGACCAACACTGAGTTTCCACCCCACTCCAGCACCTTGGGACCCCAACGACTAACAGCTCTTCGAACTATGTGCCCTGCCCATTTCCACTTCAGTTTCGCATAGTTTCGTGACTCGCTGAGCTATGTCTGTGACTTTGGTTCTCCTACGGATCTCTTCATTTTATTAAGTAGGTATAGTAATTGTTAACCAATTTACTTGTGACCTTATGTTATTCTTTAGATTTCTCATCTTCCAGATTGTGTATTAAGCTGATACATACCTTTAAATTTTCAAATAGAATAATATTATACCTACCTTTAATAAACCGTCTCATGTATACGATAAAAATTGAGTATTTTTAAATAGTTATAATATTTATATATTTTGTAGGTATGTATTAAAAATATTTTTAAACAAAATAGTGCTTTTCTATATCAAATATTATTAAACATAAAAATGAAAGTTATTTATTTTTACCAGCGCCATCTATTTTATCTACGTGACCTCTTAGTACGTGAAGGGGGTGCGCCCCGCGGATGGGTTTTGGCCCCGCCTATTTTTATAAAGTACTCTCCAAATTCGAAACAATTTATTTTCCGTTTAGCGTCTTAAACTCAGTTTCTGAAACGAACTGAGAAGGTGTGGAGCCTGGAACCACATGTGTCGGTGTTTTATGTCACGTATAACACGCGCGTCTTCAAGGCAAGAGTGAATAGGAACCTTTTAGGTATTCTTGCTCTAACCATGTAACCATGTAGGAATAGTATCTAGGCATGGAAGTAGGACTAAAATAAAAACTAAATAAACCTATATTTTATCTAATTTTTGTTTATTACCATCACGTAAGTGTGAGTGAAACAAAACATCGCTGTGTTTATTATCTGACTGAGACTGATTATCGACTGGTTACTAAGTTTAAATAGTCAAATGACACCAAATTACACCATTCGACTTTTATACTGTCAAAATTTAAAATACCATATTCCTGGTCAAAATACACATGTCGTTCCTACTTATTTTTGTCGCATAATAATTACTCACTCGGGATTTTAGTGACAAACTACATAGACAATCCTACTTCCACACTCTACTACTTCCATGGCTCCAACCTTAACATAACCTAAACTTCATCATCGTTGTACCAATTTAAATTGTGGACATTATTAGATTATATCCCATGACCTATGTAGTTTTAACGATTCCTGTTTCATTACATAACTAAATATATAACGTACTAACTAATTACATGCAATAAATAATAGTAAACAAGAGTAATAAACTTTAAAACGTAAATCACATCCCGTATGACACCTCGACGTACAGTTTTAGTGGTATAATAAAATGAGAATCATATTCGCGAGTTAATTAGGTTAACCTAGATTTAGCTCCTAAATTGGTACAACATTTATTACCTGAGTAATTAATGACTTGATAACACGGCCGAGCTTCCGGTTGGGTTCATAAACCTGATGAAATATGGTTAGGCCAGTTTAAGAACAGATTTTATTTACCTACCTCTTTCATTCAAGGCACTCTTTTTTCTTTTTCAAAAACAACTTTGTGATGTTTTTTTTAACTGAAATGGCAAAATTTTACGAGCAGATACTTACTGCCGCACTCAGAGTCGCTAATCGTTACTTAGATTTTTAAAAGTTTCATTCTCAGAAGTTAACGCTTCGTTTGTACAGTAATGACAATTCAGTACAGGATTTAATGATAATTAATTAATTAATCATTAAATAATTTAAGCTGAGTGTGGCAGTAAATCACAAGTCAATGATTAATTAAACTTAATTTAATGAATGACTCTGAGTGCGGCAGTTAGTTAAAATAATGTATTAGTAGGTACAATTAGAACCACAAATCGTTAACTTTTTGGAACCTACTTGTCATTTTTAAATGTGACAGTAACTGCTCTGGGTAATAAGGTAATAAATAATACTATTTACTGGTTTGCAGTTTTGATGGGTTACCTTTTCAGGGCCTGGTAAGTCTTCCTGGCCCTGAAAAGGTAGGAAAGGTACAGAAAAAATAATTCGAATCATAGAGACGGTCGACGGACGATGAATATTTCCGGTTAGTTTTATAGTTCTCACGAGACTTTTAAAGAAACTAAATAACATTTTAAAAGAATGGCTAAATACCTACCTAATTGAAGACAATAATTCTTTATCTACTTATCTAGTAGGTATAATTATTACCTTTAAGCTGTCTCGATCATCTGGACCTAAGCACCAATGTATCGCTAGGCTGAAATACAATCACAAAATCCTATTTGCTTAATTCTGGCGAGCCTTTGTGTGGTGAGGCGCGATAATTATTCTGCGCCCCACGCGTGGGGCTGGGGTGAAACAATGGGGTACGTGCCACCGTAAATACTTGCCCGTAATATATACCTATGGAGAATCATTATTTTACCTACCTTAGTTAACGTGAAGCTTTGTATGAACATTTTAACAGCGAGCTATGTGCATGTGCTAATAGGTGCATAGGCGAAGCGGTGGTAACGAGTTCGAGGTTCAAATTCCAATTGTAAATTTTCGGGTTTATTTGTATTTTTAGCCATTATAATACTGACGTTGAATACTTTAACGGTGAAGGTATTTAGGAATAAGCAAGAAAAGGTTACTTAGAATTATTTTGCTATAATCCGCCAACAGAAAAAATCTGTATGGTCAAACATGCAATTAAAAGCTAAGCACCACTCACCTACCCAGCCAAGCAAAAAAGCCAAGTTCCCAAGCAAGCAATGCCACCACCACTCACATGCACCACCACACAAGAGTTTTACACTACTCTCGACGCACGTTTCGCCCCGACACCCCGACTAGACAATACAGCATTGTAAAGTCGACATCTCCTGAGGATGCTCCGGTGTCGGGGCGAAACGTGCGTCGAGAGTAGTGTAAAAGTCTTGTGTAGAATAGAATAGAATAGAATAGAAATATTTTTTATTCAAATAAACTTTTACAAGTGCTTTTGAATAGTCAAGGAATCTACCACTGGTTCGGAATGCCTTTCCTGCCGAGAAGAACCAGCAAGAAACTCGGCGGTTGCTCTTGTGTGGTGGTGCATGTGAGTGGTGGTGGCATTGCTTGCTTGGGAACTTGGCTTTCTTGCTTGGCTGGGTAGGTGAGTGGTGCTTAGCTTTTAATTGTATGTTTGACCATACAGATTTTTTCTGTTGGCGGATTATAGCAAAATAATACTAACCTTTTCTTGCTAATCATGAACTTCCGCAAAGTAACGCTTGCTTCTATCCAATATTTAGGAATACTTTAGAGGTGACTTTAAAATCATACTTATTATTATGTATTATATTTAAATGTGAAAGTGTGTTTGTTAGTTTGCCTTCAATCACGCCTCAACAAAGCTACTGATCGACGCGGTTTTTTGCATGAGTATGGTTGAGGACCTGGAGAGTGACATAGGTTACTTTTCCCGAGGGATTTTAAAAACTAAATCCACGCGGACGAAGTCGCGGGCATCAGCTAGTAAATAGTAATAAAATAATTCAATAGCATGTTTTCCATTTCATAACTTTTCATCCTGTTTTCATACTTATTGTCATGCAGTCGTGTCGAACATCGTTATGATATCGAATGTAAGCGCATTATTAGTGCACCTGGCCGCCGCTGGCGCGCTGCCATCGCCAATAAAACTAGATATTGCAATAACCACTAAATTACCTATTGTTGTGACGCAGCCCGCAGTCAGGAGGGCTGTGCTTAATGGCCACTCGCAGAGTTTGTCCGGTCAACGCACGTATAGTCATGTGTCCGTAAGTTATTTAAATACTAGATTTTACCCGCGATTTCATCCGCACGGAATTAGGTTCATGGAAATCCATCCAGGAACCCTTTGTTTTTTCCGGGGTGTGGCATAGCACCATATAGGTTCTCAACTATACCCATGCTGAAAATCACCTTGCTGCGTGATTCAAGGACAAACCAACAAAAACAATAATACAATATCTTCGCATTTATAGGCTGACCCGGCGAACTTCGTACCGCCAACTTATCTATAGGTATAAATAAAACAAATAACTACTAAAACTATCCTATCTTTCAAGTTGGACCAAATTACACATAGTTACGAAGTTTGATCAAAATCGGTTCAGTAGTTTCAGAGTTTATTCCGAACATACATCGTGTCACGATGTATGTTCGGGATAAACTAACAGTGGCCTGTGATAGAATTCTACATAATATTATATCTCTCAAAGGTGTGTGAAGTCTGCCATAGTCCACCATGCTGATGGCCTAATGCGAATCATTAGGCCAGCATGGTGAACTATGACCTATAACCCTTCTCTCAAAGGAGAACCGTGCTCAGTAGTGAGCCGTTGATGGCTTACTGATGATTATGATGATTAATAAGAACCACGGATGACAATACTGCAGTAAATAAGTAGTATTTCATTGCTAAAACTGTTTCCATGCTAGTTATGTAATTGAGGACTTGGAGAGTGACATTCCGCGTAACAGCAGCTGTATCACAGCTTCTATCACAGGCCTCGATCCTGCGCGCATGTATCCAGAGGCTCCCTGCGGCTCTTCTGACGTCGGTCGACGTAGTGGATATGGCTATTCATTGTTGTTTAACGTAAAAGAAATATGTATTAAACGGCACCCTATGAGTCACCTACTCAGAATTCAGCACATGTTCATTTCCTACATCACATCTCGTACCTAGAGGAATCCAATCAGCATAAATTGTACACGGGAGCGGGGCTCGACAGATGCCGTGTAATTGTTCCTGTGACGATTTTTTCTGCCCACCCCCTAATGTTACAGTGATCGAATCTGTTTAAAATGAGCTGACAAGTATGGAGAAGGATTGTAAATTTTTTTATGCATGAATTTGCTTCTATAGCGAGATTGATAGCCTGATTCATTCATCATTGAAGCGTTAATTTTAATTCAACGGTCATAGCTTCATAAAAAAAATAAAACTTCTAGTTTCAATCTCCAACCGTTACACTACATTGATTTTTGTTGATCATATTAATTCCAGCACTAAGTTAAAGGGGACTAAAATAATTCAAAATTAAAATAAAAAATTGTTGAAGCTAAAATCTTTTTCACAAAGATTTAAAACTAATCTATCTCAGCAGAATCCGCTTTCCAAACCGGTGTTAGAGTCATGAGTCATGAAGTGTCATAAGAGTCAAAGTTTAGCCTACGTGACATAAAAAATTTTGAATTTTGAATTTTTAAATAAAAATTACAAAACTTAAGGCTCGATCACTTCCTTTAGATCTAAATTGAAACTACGATGGATGAAGTCCATCAAACAGTCTTCCAACGATTTCTCCAATATTCGGCGAATCTCTCTCCATAGTGAGGTATCTCTCCCTTTCGCGTCTGCAGGGGTGTAGTGTGCTCAGGTGTCGAATCGCGATCCTGTGAGGTATGCACCGGCCCCTCTACAATCCATTCCACTGATATAAGTGCAATATTTTGGGCTAGCTTAGATTTGTTCTTGTTGGCGTATCCACTAATGGTGACCCGTTTAGCGTCTATCTAATATTTCCAATCCTTCCACATTGAAAAGCAATCTTTTCATTTATGCCCTGTTTAAAATCTATATATATAAAAGAAAGTGGTGTTAGTTACACTATTTATAACTCAAGAACGGATGAACCGATTTGGCTGAAAATTGGTGGAGAGGTAGCTTAGAACCAGGAGACATAGGACTGACGGACATAGGATACTTTTTATCCCGTTCGACCGCGTTTCCGTCAAGTCACTATAAAACGTGGTATAACAAAAACGCATCTGACATGGAATAACAAAACGCAAATGACAGTGGAATAACAAAACGTAAATGACAGCTAAATGTAATTTTGTCTTTGGTTAAGTATGGTAAAAAATTTATTATTTATTTAAAAAAGTGTTATAATAAAGCATTACTGATATTATAAATGCGAAAATGTGTTTGTTTGTTGGTTTGTCCTTCAATCACGTCGCAACAGAACAGCGGATTGATGCGATTTTTTGCATGGGTATAGTAATGGATGTAGTAGTGGTTCCTCAGACCGGGAGAGCTACTTTTTATCTCGGCTAATGAAAGAGTTCCCGCGGGATTTTTAAAAACTTAATCCATGCGGACGAAGTCGCGGGCATCAGCTAGTAGTATAATATACAAGGAATCAATACAAAAAGTGTGCAAAGTAACACCATGGTACAGTGCAGCAAAGTGTCTTCCCCCCAAACTAGGATCCCATGTGCAATACAGGTACTTTTTTGGTACGAATATTAGTAGGTACATATTTTTGTCCGCAATCCCCACCCTGACTGTTGCGCTGTTTTCTTGCGATCATATGCGTTGGATAAGTAATTAATGCAAAAATTCAAGTCGATTCAATGGTGCGTCGTTCCTGCGTGATTAATAGACCAACCAACAAACAGACACAAGTCGCATTTATAATAAATACCAGATGATGCCCGCGACTTTGTCCGCGTGGATTAAAGTTTTTAATGCCCGCGGGAACTCTGTAATTGTATGAGCTATCTTCATTCAAAATTTCAGTCAAATCGGTTCATTCGTTGTGGAGATACAGTGTAACAAACATCCAGCCATCCATCCTCATAAGGATTTATAGTAGGAAGTAGGATTAGTACGATTCCGAATACCGTACGCACTGTAGTTTATAGAACGGGAATAATCATTAAACAGGGGATTGTCCGAGGGAGGGTGCTCGCCCTTCAACTCTTTGATGTGGCCGCCGTGACCGTGAAAATGTGACGGCGATTTCGTTGACGCAATTAACGAATTCGTAATTACATTCCAATTTATTATTTGGATTCTTTCGTTGCCACATGTGATGTCACTGGTGTTTCTGCGCAAATTATTTTTAACTTTTAAATTCGAATTTTAGGATGTACTTATCGTATAAAGACAACTCTGGTGTATAGGAGTCATTATTACTAAGAGATTGGAAGTTTCGATACTGAGATCATTTTGAGGAACACGCTAGCAATTTAGCGTTTAGAAATGATGATAATATCTAGATACATAGATAAGTATGTATAATAAATAGCGCTACATCGATAAGTATACATATTGTACTTATCTATGTAGCTGTAAACAATATCCAAACGAATGCAGAAGTAGCTTTATGTGTCTGTGTGTGTGTCTTTGTCTTCGTCAAGAAAAAAAAACAAAATTTGCTCTTTTCAAAAACAAATCTAAGCTAAAGTTAGTTAACTAAATAAATGTTTTTGAAACATAATGGCAAATCATAAAATTTTAGATTTGCCATTATGGTTCAATGTTAGAACATGAATGACATTCCCCTTTTCCCTTTTTCATCCTCTCTAATGCTACTTTGCTACATACAGACAGATCTAAGTCAGCCAAACTCATAAAACCCCTCTTTTTGCTTCGCGAAGGCTTAACAATGAAGGTGCAATGGTAGGAATTTGAATGACCTTTCGGGATTTAACCCGCCCCCTGAAATATTTCGCTATGTAGTACCTAAAGAACTACTCATTTTTCCAGCCCAAATCTAAAATGACAGCTAAAACGATCATTAAGAACTAATAACTGCAATTTCATGAATCAAACATCCTTCTTCGATCCCTTCAGCTTATTGCACCGATATAGATGATAAGATAAGGGCCCCCTCACAATAAATAACATATAAATCATACCTATAAAGGGTGTGTATTGAGATTTTATCGTAAACAAAAACCATTTTCGAGTAAACCGTAGAGAAATACAAAGAAAAGAGCGGCTAATAGAAAGGTTTTCATTTAAAGATCTCATGCGGCCTTCTCAAAATCTTTTTTAGGGTTCCATAGTAAAACAACAAGGAACCCTTATAGTTTCGCCAAGTCCGTCCGTCTGTCCGTCTGCCCATCTGTCCGCGGTCTAGCGCAGATAACATTGGTACTGAAGAGCTGTAAGGGGTTGTTTCAAATATATATGGGGCCTGGGCCAGGTCTTTGTACAGTCTTTCAAAATGTTTGAGGTCATGAAATAGTGATTTTAAAAGGTCCATTTTAGGAGGCACAATGCGAAATTATTTTGCAAAATAAAAGCGCAAAACATGACTCTTTCTTTCTGACGATGACACGTACTTACACGAGTCATGATGACATTTGACATAAAAATAACCACAATTGACAGCAATTGTCATTTGACATACCAGCAATTGACGTTTAACAATTGAAATACGTACCACCATGACGTTTAACAATTGAAAAACGTAAAAACCATGACTAACTCAATACCCCAAGGAAGCGTCCTTGGGTGTATTTTGTTTTTAATCTATATAAATGACTTGCCAAAAATTTTTGACGAATATTGCGTACTATTTGCTGATGACATTTCTTTATTATTGCCTCTGTCAAATAATAATGATTTAGATGATAAAATGACTCGACTACTAAATACTATCACCAATTGGATGACTGACCATAACTTAGAATTAAATTGCAATAAAACTAAAATAATTCAATTTCGACCGTATCAGAAAATACCACTAGACATTAAATTTATTTATAATAACAATGACATAGAATGCGTAGATAGCTTAACATTCTTAGGAATTGATATTGACACAAATTTAAATTGGAAGAGCCATATTCAAAAAACAAGAAGTAAATTATCGAAATTTATATATGGCCTCAGGGAGTTAAAAAGGACTACTAACTTAAAAACTGCATTAGCCGCGTATTACGCTTATGGGCACGCATTTTTGCGATACGGTATTATACTCTGGGGAAACAGTACAAATATCCACGATCTCTTTGTATTACAAAAAAAGTGCATCCGCATTTTAGTAAATATAAAACCTACAGACACGTGCCTACCTCACTTCAAGGAACTGAAAATCTTGACCTTAACTTATATTTATATATTCGAAATGTGTAAATTCGTAAGGAAAAACATACAATTTTATACTAAAAAAGAAGACAAAACTCGCCGATTCCCCGAGAGACATACAAACAAATTAATTCTCCCACTATCAAAATTAGCACTGCACAGTTCGAGCCCCTACATAATGTCAATAAAAATCTACAATAATCTACCTAACAACATCAGAAACATTGAAAATGAAATAAAGTTTATAAAAACATTAAAAACGTACCTAATTGAAAAGTGTTACTACGCAATCAATGATTTTTTTAATGATACGGATAAGCATAATATGTAAAATCGGTCTCCCTACCACAATAAATTACACTATTGTTGCTACACCCAAACTGGGTATTCAAAGCTTGTAAATAAATAAATAAATAAAAGAAATTGAAAGATAAGCCTCAATAGCCCAACGGTTAAAGGTGCGGACTGAAAACTGAAAGGTCGCTGTTCGAATCCCACCCGTTGCACTATTGTCGTACCCACTCCTAACACAGGCTTTCCGCTTATTTGGAGGGGAGAGGAGGATATATAAGTCAACTTCAACTTGGCTGATATTCTTTAAAAAAAATGAAATTAAGATGACGTAACGTCATTATAAACATAGACAACAAAAGCAGATGGATGCACTCCGGGAGTTGCCACTCTACAGATGTACCCAATTATCAATTTTATATTTGTACCTTGATTTAATACTATTTTTTGGTATAGCGTACAAGTACCTGGCCCAAGATGAAACAACCCCTTTGGCAAGATTATACTAAATAATTACGCCGACAAAGTTGTACAGTAAAATCTCGAAAAAAACTTATATTTTAGGTCGATAAACAACTAGTGTTTTACTCATCTATTCCATTGTATGGAGAGCCTTTGGATAGATCTTTCAAATATTGAAGGTATGTTATGAACATTTTTTTAATTAATTAACCAGTCTTCTGCTTCTTCTTTATCAACCTATAGACGTCCACTGCTGGACAAAGGTCTCCTGCATGAACTTTCACAGGTTTCGATCTTGCGCCGCTTGAATCCAGTGGCTCCCTGCGACTCGTTTGATGTCGTCGGTCCACCTGGTGGGGGGTCTGCCAACACTGCGTTTCCCGGTGCGGGGTTGCCACTCCAGCACCTTGGGACCAATGACCATCAGCTCTTCGAACTATGTGCCCCGACCATTTCCACTTCAGTTTTGCGACACGCTGAGCTATGTCGGTGACTTTGGTTCTCCTGCGGATCTCCTCATATCTGATTTGATCTCGCAGGGATATACCATATAATTAACCAGTGCTTGGCTGTTATTACCTACAATTACAGTTAAGAGTTGATGCATCCTCACGTCAAGCATGTTTACTTCTAAAAGATGCCTAGTTGCTCTTAATTTGAAGGCCCGTATTTGGAGGTGCATCTCGCTCGATTGAGGATCTTCTAGGATACAAGGGGATCATTACTATCCTTTTGCTACACACATCAAAAGTTTCTAAGGATCTACTTGATCCCTAGATCCGTTTTTAACTATAAAAATTATCCAATTAATATTTAAAAAATCTAGTCTTCCAGACTGGCTGCTTACTTTAATTCCTATGTTTAAGTTAACAACTTATCCCTAGATTTGGTAAAAATTAAGAAAAATTTCAATTTTTGCAAATTGTTGGAGAAGTAACCCAAGTTATGTCGTCAATAAAATGGCAAAAAATGTTGTAGCTAATAATGGTGGCTTTCATACTTATCTTTTAGCCCTGTTGTCCTATCTACTTCTACAATAAAATTAAATATCATTATTGCAAACGTTTCGTTTTTATAAACACATCACAAGTTTACCTTTTCACTTCTCCAACTTTATTTTTCCCAGCCCCATTTTAATAGCACGTTTATTTAAATGCCGCATAAAGTCGAATTTGAAGAGAAAAAAATTGCAAACGGCTTACGCTAGTACAGTTTGTAAGTTTGTGCGGGTGTGTAATTGTCTAATACCCCAAGAGTCTGCTAGCGGTCGTTGTATTAGCATTTGAATGTTATTATTGTAGTAATCGCGACGCAAATAGGTATTTTGGCAAAGTCTAGACCGCAGACGTCACGGTGTTTGCCTTACCTATTCAGCACTTGCAGTAATGAGCTGTGCATCGACGATTTTTTTTTCTTATTTTAAGCTGTATGTACTACGTATTCCCTAGTGGGCACTCAATGAATAGAACATAGCTTAAAAACACAGCACTAACTAGGTGGGCACTTTTTCTCTTCAATAAGAAGGCTGCCTCTGAGGCACTAGCGCTTAGTAGGAAAAACCTATGCATTCTAGTGCGAGCTTTGACGGGATATTGTGGACTAAATAGACACATGTAAAACCTCAAGCTCCAGGGCTCAGATATATGCAGGCTCTGCCAGAAATTGGTGGAAACACAGCAACATATTATCTGTTACTGCCCCGCTTTAATGCATAAACGAAGCATCCATCTAGGGAAACACATCGTGCACCCTGAGGAGGCTACACTCGTCCCAGCCAAGAAAGTGCTGCTGTTTATGGCGGTAACGAGTATCGGAAAGGAGCTTTAAAAAGTGGCGAGCACAATGGACCGGCGACGGTCGACGTGCTACAGGGCCTCTGGACCTGCATAGCCGCAAAGAAGAAGAAGAAGAAGAAGAAGGTACAGTGTTCGTAGCAATTTTGAGCTATGTCCTAATAAATTAATTTTATTGATAACTAGCTTCTGCCCGCGACTTCTTCCGCGTGGAATAGTTTATTGGTCGTAGCGTGATGATAATATATAGCCTATAGCCTTCCTCGATAACTATCTAACTATGAAAGAATTTTTCAAATCGGACCAGTAGTTTCTGAGATTAGCGCGTTCAAGCAAACAAACAAACTTTTCAGCTTTATATAATATTATATCTAAGTATAGATGTATACGTGTCATATTCTGCCTGCCTAACGTCGAAAATGAATCAATCCAAGATATTCGTTATTTATTGACTTTTTAGGGTTCCGTACCCAAAGGGTACCAACGGGACCCTATTACTAAGCCTACGCTGTCCGTCCGTCCGTCCGTCAGTTATAGAGGAGAGACAGTGCTACTCATTTTGTTTTCTCTTTAGTTTTGCTTATTATTTTATATTTATATAAGCATGTATAATAAAAATATTTAGTTAAATACGTATGTTAGCAGCTAAGCAGGTAATATACTATTAGTTAAGTTAGGAGTTATTAGTAAGTACCTAATTGTTTTAGCACTTAGTTATTAGTTAAGTAATTATATTCTTCTAGTTTTTAAGGTTGTTGGATAATTAATACCAACAGGTTTACTACTGTAAAAAAAAAAAAAGAAAAAAAAAAATTTTTTTTTTTTAACGGAACCCTAAAAGAGCGAGGCCCGACTCGCACTTGGCCGATTTTTGGAGTCATGTGATTCATTGAGAGCATTTTAAATAATGGAATATCACTTACTTTCGGTGAAAGAAAACATCGTGAGCAAAGCATGCCTGAGAGTTTGCCTCGGTGTTCTTAGCTAGTTTCGAGTGGTTGACTATGGCCTTAACATTTCTCATTCTCATCCTGCCCAGTAATAGTGATGAGGCCGGTGATGAGTTGATGATGATGATGATACTTATCGCTACAGAACGAAACATGGGAAAAGCTAGTAATAAAACTAGCTTTTGCCTGCGTTTTCGTCCGCGTGGAGTTAGGTTTTACAAATAGTAACGTCGATTTGTAATACTTTTTTTTTTATTAAAAAATAGGCCCGCGCTTGACGAAAATCAATGCAACTGCTTTGAAAAGAGCAACTGCTGAGTTTCTTGCCGACTCTTCTCAGCAGAATCTGCATTCCGAACAGGTGGTAGTCTATGTCGGCCTACATGAAATAAGTATAATTTCGAAATTTGAATTTTTCCGAGATAATTAAAAATCTAATCTGATCTAAACAGCATAATATGTCACTCTCCATTCTCCAATTACGCACCCAGACCTATCCAAAAATTAACATCGATCCGTTGCTCCGTTGCTGGTTGATTGGACCAAACCAAAAAAAAAAATGCGTGAGTGTCGTGGAACACTTGGTTGGAACGAAGTTCCTTTTAATAATAAATTAATAATAAAAATAAAAAATTAGGGAAAAATTCCACATGTAGAAATTATTTAAAATAAAATTGAAAATTGAAAATTCAGTCTGTCGAGCTGGGATTTGAACCATCGACCTTAATGCGACTGTAGAAACCACAAGGCTACGGAGATCTGATATTGTAGTGTGAAAATATTGAACACAATGCCAAATTCACATTCAAAAAAGTGTCGGTTCAATTTAGTCTTAATTTTTTCCGTCTAGCCCCCTTTCGCATCGCGCGATAAGGAACTACGTTCCGAAATTCAACGTGCATGGTCCATATTAACAAAATTGAGGCTGGTAGCTGTTTATAGTAACGCGTAACCAAAATACCACGTTCCACGTAGCGCATAGCTGGCCATTGTCCCCCTCACAAGCAATTAATCGCGTCCACTTATCTGCCACTCTAATTAGCGGGTGGAATTCATTTCTGTGGCACGCGCGATTACTCTCCGCACAAACATCTACCTAAGCTATGCTTTCGGTTTTGTTGCTTCTTTAGCGGTTGGCTTTGTTGTTTATAATAGGACACGTCAAACTCGCAATTATACTCGTCCATACACGCCTTAACATGTGTAGCCATATGTCATGCTCTATTATACATTTCAGTGGTGGTGGCGTGTGATGCGGGTTGTTACGTTCCCTCAAATATGGTTGAGCGAAGCAATGGCTGGATCATGCGTCATGCTCGTGAACGGGTACCAATGGGGTTACTTTTTGTCTGCCCATCTTAACATGTATTGGAGTTCTAAGTATGCATTTTGGAATTTCCCCTCATTGTGGAAACTGTACTATTGAAAAGAGCAACCGCCGAGTTTCTTGCTGGTTCTTCTCGGTAGGAAGGGCATTCCGAACCAGTGGTAGATCCAATTGACGATTCGAAAGCACTTGTATAAGTTTATTTGAATAAAAAAATGGTTGTCTGTAAAGTCGGTTGACGGACGATAGTTTTACGTGATAATGTCATAAAGAAACAAGTCACAAGCAAACGCTTGGGCCGATCGTGCCTCTCTATCGCTCGTTCCGCTCTCGCTTGCACGCTCAGGCTCAGGCGGAACGTGACACTTTTTCTTGCGTGCAGCCGGTGTTCATCGATTTATAAGACGTTATCACGTCAAAAATATTTACCTATTCTATTCTATATAATGTTCTCAGTGTTTAAGGCCAGGGACAAATCAAACGGAAAATACGCGCGGAAATAGACGCCCTTAAGAAAGAAATTAGCGAAAGAAACCGTGGTTTAGTTTGAAAGCTTCAAACGAAACGGCGGTGACTGCTTGTGACAACTAGGTATTATGTTCCATTCTTTTTTCCACGGTAATTTCCACGGTAAAACATCAAAACTCATAAACAACGAGTTTTATGAAATTAAAGCGTAAAATATTTAAAATTCATAATTCTTTATATAAAATTCTACAAAATCTATTTTTTGAATTATATTTCATATCAAAATTAGAAATAAATATTATTTTCGGTAAATACCGGTTTTTGAACTTGTAACGAAACGTAAAAGCAATGTTTGAGAATACTCAGGGAAATAACAGTGGACATAATTCGTTCCAGCGATTCATGAGACAGCAGGTGGTAATTGAACTGTGTAACTATTCTATTGAATTGTAAACTTATTTTGAAAAGAGCAACTGCCGAGTTTCTTGCTGGTTCTTCTCGGCAGGAACGGTATTCCGAACCAGTGGTAGACTCATCGACGATTCAAAAGCACTTGTAAAAAAGTTTATTTGAATAAAAAAACATTTCTATTCTATTCTATTCTAATACTTAACTGATTACAGTTTGAGGAATTCTAATTTCATTGTGTGAAACACAAAAAACTCAAATCTTAATCAAATATTTGAGCAAAACTTAGCTGAGTTTTGGTTGAATGCTCAAATCAGAAATCGGCCGTTAGAGTAATAATTCCCACTTCTGGAACTCTGGCTAAGAATTACTGGAACGCCAACACTATGTCTCGATTGTCCATTGTGGTAGATCACGCGTTTCTTTGCCGCGCAGTAAACACGTCACCGCAACGCGTCCCTGCGGCTCATTAGCGCACACTTGCGTCTGATTAATGACCCTCTAATTACCGCACGCATCTGCAACTGCAAGCGGCTTCGACTAGCTTGAATTGTGGCCGCTGGGCAGCCCTGTAACATATAGTTTCTTAGACAGTAGCGCTGGCTTAGCCTCGAGATATATACCATCGTGTTACCAAAACTTAGTTCGTGGTAAAATATTTTTCCGAATCTTCCGACCACTTTCGTTTATCCATGATAATTTGATATTAAAAAAATTGTGAGCCGTCGTGGGACGCCTGGCAGATGTGAAACAACGACATTATTTTGTAAAAGTAATATGCAGACGCCCGCGCTACTACAAAGTATATAATTTATTGTTGAATTTTTTAAAAACCGCTCGACCGATTTCGATTAAATTAAAATGGGACCACCTTGGAAGTATACCCTTTCAAAAAAAAATTTCCAAATCGGGTCAAGCGTCTTCGAGTAATCGGTGAACATACATAAAAAAAACAATAAGTAATAAAAAATAAAAAGGATTCTGATGAATTGAGAACCTCCTCCTTTTTTGAAGTCGGTTAAAAACAAACAGAAACAAAAAGACAGATAAAACTAAGTATCTAGTGCCTTAACATACCTAGTTTACCTACGACCTAAATTTTTTGTTGAACAACTTCATTCCAATCCTAATTTTTGGTTTCAATTTTTCTTGGTGACTAAATAAACCAAAAAAATAAGCAAAAACAGGTGTAAATTAAAAATTTTATTTTTCAATGTAAGCTTTTAGTAGCTACATCATTAGACTCTGGATATCATCTAGGAACAGAATACTTGTTATGACGAATCAAATGAGCCCAAACTCGATGAGGTTACGTCGTTTTATTACAGAGTTCCGATAGCCATCTTCCGTCTCCATCATCAGATCAGCTCCATGTCACAATAATATTGCATTGTCATCCGATTTACAGATAAATGCAAAATTTCAGCTAGATCTGAAACCGGCGTGTGGGTCTAATTCATCTTGCAAGATTTGACCCAAACAAACAAACTTGTCAAGCTAAATAAAAGCTTGTAAAATCCAAAATTAATAAATAAGTTATGATGAGATAATCTTCACAGTGGATTGACGAATCTATCTATGACATATTTTCCACAGGCAGGTAGAGAATTTAGAGAGTAATCTAGGTTACTTTTTACAACGAATTTTTTCCAAACGATTTAGTTATAAAACCTTATTTACGCGGGCATCAGCTAGTTTAACACAATCGAGATATATTCTGACTTGAATTTCACGCGGATGAAGTGTAAAGCAGATGCCAGCAACACCTATCTATTTTCCGCCAATAACATGTAATTTGCCAAGTTATAAGCACCAGCATCGTATTACCGACCTCATCAATCAACGCCACTTTGACGGAGGTGTAATCCAGTTTACCGACTGTCCGCACCAACACCTACTAATTCGAGATCAGGTGTTTACGAACTGTAATTTTTGGACAACTTTAAGATGGATTGCGTGTTGGTATTAACCGTTGGCCATTGATGGAACCCCAGCGTGTTTCTGATATTTCAGCAGTATAAGGTCGGGAGTAAGTATAGTTAGGTATTTAAAAATGTTGTTTGTGTGAAACATCTGTTTTTCCGGGATTAAACGTAGTCTATGTCTCTCGTATTAGTTGTTGGTATTAGAACGGAATAAACCATCCTCGATTAACTATACCCACGATTGAAAAACACCCACACATCTTCTAAATCTAAATAGGTAAGTAGGTATACATAATTTAATATACAAAATTCTTTTTTCGTACCACTTGCTCAAAAAAGTGACATTCTGTGCCACAAAAAGCGAACATAACAATAGTCATTTTTAATCTGTTAAAAACAGGGAAAGAAAATTGTACTGAATTTCATTCATCCTCTAGGGGGAGAATGTGATTTAAATTTGGAATACTTACCGATACTGAACTACATCTGTGTTTACACCATTGAGTTTGTATATAAAGCAGTATACATCTTTTTGAAAAAGGAATACGCATTTATTATGCAGTTATGATTATTAAATAAAATTACGAAAACCGACGAGGCCGTATGAGCTTGATGCCTTTGCTTTTCCGACAAAAAAATATTAGTCTAGGAATTTGCCGCGTTTTTGTTTTCTTCAAATACATAAACGTTAAGTTTATTTTAATTTATTTTTATAAATAAGTAAATGTTCTAAAAATACGTTACGATGTTAAATCAAAGCGACAGTGACAGTGAATTGTCGGATTCCATCAGTGCAAATGCTCAGACGCAAGAACAGAGAAATACTCAAATCAACTCATCAACAATAAATGTACCAAACAAAAATGTAACTCTCTCTATCAATAATAATTGGACCAATGTTTCGAATGTAAACTTTTACTTTTAATTGTCATTATTTTTAATAAATGCTTATCTCATATTATTATTGTGTTAATTTTTTCGCAAATGGTACGAAAAGTAGAGTATTTTCCTCGGTGATAAAGCTGTCTTAGCCTTGGGTAAATCCCTCGCTACACTCAGGACTCGTCTTAAATCCCTCGCTTCGCTCGTGATTTAAGTTTTTAACACCCTCGCTACGCTCGGGAGTAAACCTCGAGTCCTTCGTTACGCTCGCGATTTAAATCGTCACCCGCGACAGAAGACACTGCTTTATCCCCTTGGTTAATAATCTACTATTAAACAACCGACTTCAAACTCCCTTCGTAATGTCCATAAAAGTATACAGGGTGGGCCAGACCAGGTGGATATGAAAGTTTTTTTAGATTGTTGACATGGGAGTCTACCAGGACCCGCAAGGAAAAAAATCGGTTCCCAACCGATTACGAGAAAAAAAATTTTATTTACAATTTTGGAATATTAACGCCTTGACGAACTTTTAATTTTTTTTAATTTTTCCAGTGACAATTTCCGCAATTTTTTTATGGAATATCTTTACCTAATAACTGTGCTCTCTTAGGAAAAAATTCCAGTCTGATTAGCTGGTTTTAAGAGCATTAAATTTTAAATTATTCCAAGAAAATTAAGTTCATCCAAAATCTACAAGAGGTTCATAGCACTGGTGATTTTTAGGGTTCCGTACCCAAAGGGTACCAACGGGACCCTATTACTAAGCCTACGCTGTCCGTCCGTCCGTCCGTCCGTCCGTCCGTCCGTCCGTCCGTCCGTCTGTCAGCGGGCTGTATCTCGTAAACCGTAATAGATAGACAGATGAAATTTTCACATATTATGTATTTCTATTGCCGCTATAACAACAAATAATAAAAATTAAATTAAATTAAAAAAATTAAATTAAAATATTTCCATGGGTATATGAAAATATTTTAATTTAAATTTTTTTAACGGAACCCTAAAAGAGCGAGGCCCGACTCTCACTTGGCCGATTTTTTTAAAAACTGTAACAACTTATGTTCTTTCGATTTCCAAAAGAAAAATTGTATGTCAATGTGTCGGATAAAAAGTTATGATTTTTCAAAAGTCTTCGTTCCTCATTCGTGTAAATAACGACCTTATTGAAAAAAATGGTAAAATTGTTTGTGGAGACTGCAGTATGTCCTTTAGGCTGCCGCCGTGGCCGAAATTCAGTAGGGAGGACATTAATCCTTTAATGATGAATGACGGTATCTACTTTTTTAAGAGAAAGAAAAATAAAACAATGTTTTATTTTTCTGAATTTCGGCCACGGCGGCAGCCTATTTCCAGAAAGATTAGCCATCTGTACGGGAGATATTAAAGTGCACAAGTATGTGCGCGAGCACAGGTGCACTCTCTGTTTCTTTACTCCCATAGCCCGATGGGACGGATAATTCGACACGACCGGAGAGAGATTAGGCGCAGGACCAACGGCTTTACGTGCTCTCCAAGGCACGGGGTGAAACATCGCCAACTTCCTAACTCCGGGCTAGTTCTGAGAATTTCTTATCGGAAAACCCCAATACTTGGTATGGCCCGACCCGGGGCTCGAACCCGGGACCTCGTCAGCCGCAATCGAACACGCTTACCATTAGACCTTCGAGGCAGTTAAAATTAAAGGACATCCTGCAGTCTCCACAAACAATTACCATTTTTTTCAATAAGGTCGTTATTTACACGAATGAGGAACGAAGACTTTTGAAAAATCATAACTTTTTATCCGACACATTGACATACAATTTTTCTTTTGGAAATCGAAAGAACATAAGTTGTTACAGTTTTTAAAAAATCACCAGTGCTATGAACCTCTTCTTTTATTTTTAATGGAATTTCAAAATTTTCTGTAGATTTTGGATGAACTTAATTTTTTTTGGAATAATTTAAAATTTAATGCTCTTAAAACCAGCTGATCAGACTGGAATTTTTTCCTATGAGGTAATAATTATTTATTAGGTATATATTATTATTTTATTAGGTAAAGATATTCCATAAAAAAATTGCCGAAATTGTCACTGGAAAAATTAAAAAAAAATTAAAAGTTGGTCAAGGCGTTAATATTCCAAAATTGTAAATAAAAAATTTTTTCTCGTAATCGGTTGGGAACCGATTTTTTTCCTTGCGGGTCCTGGGAGACCCCTATGACAACAATCTAAAAAAAATTTTATATCTACCTGGTCTGGCCCACCTTGTATAATAATTTGCCAGACTGCATTCGAAACGTTGAAAAAGAAATCAAATGAAAAAGAAAAAAACTTTTTATTGGAAAAGTGTTACTACAGTATAAGTGATTTTTTTGACGATGCAAATAAAAATAAATAAAATCGGTCTCTCTACTACGGTCGATTCCAGACCAAGTTGCTACACCCTAACGGGGTATGTGTAAAGAATCTGCAACTGAAATAAATAAATAAATAAATAAACTCCCGCTTTACTACATTACACACACATTGTTGATACTTTAAAAACCGCTCGACCGATTTCGATAAAATTTATATGGAACCACCTGGGGAGTATAACCTTTCAAACAGAAAAAGAATTTTCTAAATCGGTTCAGGCGTTTTCGAGTAATCGGTGAACATACATAAAAAAAAGATTCCGACGAATTGATAACCTCCTCTTTTTTGAAGTCGGTTAAAAAGGAAAAGCTGACTGACTAACTGATCTATCAACACACAGCATGAACCACTGGACGGATCGGGCTGAAATTTGGCATATAGATAGAAGATAGATAGCTATTATGACGTAGGCTTACCGTTTCAAAATTCAACTCTTAAGGGGGTAAAATAGGGTTTTGGAAAATCGAACTTAACGTGAGCGAAGTCACGGGCAAAAGCTACTAGTTTATAAGAGTAGTAAGGATAGTAAGGAATAGTATAGTAGTGCCGAATGCTGAGTATGAAAAATGTGATATTACTGGCGGTTAATAATATCCGCCGGCCACCTTTTCGGTGAGACCTGGTTTCGGATTGTAGCTAATGATGATGATTACATCATCATTTATCTACAATGCATCTACTTTTGGACATAGGCCTCTATTAGGTAGGCCTTACGCATCCTTCGAATCGCAGACATCTGACAGTTTGGAGTTAGATTAATTGAAAGTCGGTAAAATCTCACTTTGCTGATGTAAAACCTCGTGAGGAAACCTGCATGCCCTAGAGTTCTTCAAAATGTCCTCAAACGCGTTTCAATTCTCAGCGAGGAAGGTAGGTAGTTATACAGTTTGCAATACAAAACCTGCCCATTCAGTAGGTACCACTTCCGACCACTAGTTTGAAATTATCCTTACGGCCCGGAAAGTCCAATCCCCCGAACGTCCAATATGTCTGTTACGTCCTAATTCTCGTGCGTAAAATCCCCGAAGGTCCTTTTCTCGGAAGGTCCAAATCCCCGAACGTCCAATGTGTCTGTTAATATTATGTATGTACTTTAATAAACGAAACGTTATTATCATGCGCAACTCTAACCCCACCTTCGCGAGTAAATAAAAAGCTCAAGTGGCCAAATAATTTGAAATTTCCAAACAAAAAACTAGCTCAATGAGCCCGCGCATCTGTCGGTCAAACAGGCCGCGGGCAGATTCTAAACGACTTACCCCTCCCCCCCCCCTCTACCCCTCGCGCCCGCGGGCAATCATATCGAGTACCATTGTTGTAGATAAAAAGGTAAAACTGCGACCACGACGAGGTTGAGGACGAGCTGTGGATGCGGTATCGATGAATTTTTTGGGCTATTTAAAACTGCAGATTTCACCAACGTCGAGTGACGTTTAACGGAGGAATAAATTGGGCGTTCTGACAGTTTTTGTAGTGGAAATCTGCCAAATTATCAAAACGCTCGGATAAGACTAGGTTGGTGAAAATATCAACGGTGAAATGGCCTCAAACGACACTTATTAAAATAAGGCGGCCAAATTAAATAAGGCTAAACGGCGAAGGAAAACACCGTGATAAAATAATGCATGCTTCAGATTTCTTCATAATAATAATAATATTCTTAAGGGTGTGTAAGGTCGGCAATTCCACACTTGGGCTTAAACTGCACTTCATTTGGACTATGGCCTAACCTTTCTTATTCTGGGACGAGACGGCGCGGCGGTGGGTTTAGATGATTATGATAAATTACTGAATCACTAGATCTTAAAAAACTTGGCAGTCATAGGGACTGCCGATAGACGTGAAAACTAGATTTGCTAATAATTAAAAATAAATAAATAAATAAAATAAAATAAATAAAAATAAAATAAATATCTGAACCTCTAAAATGTTGAACGCTTACTGCAATCTCCAGGTGACGATGGTGACGGTGACGATGAAAAGTGCTCAATGTGCCTACAGAAGTTTTCACTTCAAAAATAAAAAGTTAATATTTGACTTGTAGGCCAACGGTTTAAGGTGCGTAGTGAAAACTGAAAGGTCATCGGTTCGATCGTCACCCGTTGCACTATTGTCGTACCCACTCTAAACACAAACTTTCCGCTTATTTGGAGGGCAGAAGAGAACATTACTCAAGTTCTAAATCATATTGGTTGATTTACAAAAAAAATTAAGTGGCACTCGGGGACTGCCGCGGTAAAGCTTTTGCATAGCATTTTTTATCAACTTATGCAATTATAATATTTATGCAATAATAGAGCTAAATGTGAACCTCTAAAATGTTGAACGCTTACTGAACGACGGAGTTAGTTTTTTTTTCGTTACGAAATTTCTTGATTCGGTCGCCGCGCTCAAACTATTTGTCCTAGTTCAAAGCCCGCGATAAAAGCTATGCAATAGCTTAAAAATGGAATCGCCGTATCCAACATTTCTGTACATCGCAGTTCGTAGCACTGGTATTACACGCTGCACTTCCCCCAATTCTCCACGAAACGCAGCTTCAAGTGGCGAGGTGTGCTGATCGATACCGCTATTATAAGCAATCTTTACAACTGACAATCAAGCATTCACTGCAGCCAAAATGTTTAATACCCGTTTTCGCCAACGTTTCCTAACTTTTACGTGCTACCTAAGTTTGGTGACGCTTTCTGTCAAATTAGTTTTCACGAACCTTTAGGGAATACCTAAATGACATTGCGTAAGGGATTTATTATTTAGGGGCTATCTACGTAAAGAGACTACTGCTTAGGGGCTTGTTTGGTGAAAACGGGCATTTAAACTACTGTAGAATTGTTTTTGTAGTAGGTAGCAATTTATTGAAAACTTTAACGATAATTTTATTTATTATTCAATATTATGGACATCATACGCGTTGACTTAGGTTTTTGAAAATCGCCCTAAATTGCCTTTTTAAAAACCCTTTATTTTTCCGGGATAAAAGTAGATACTTTTGTCACTTTCTAGGTTAGGCTATTTACCTATAGCCATGTAAAAAAATCACGTCGGTCTGTTGATCGGTTGCTGCTTGAGGAAGGATAGAACAACAAACGAATAAACCAACAAACCTAAGGATTTAATTAAGTACAGTATTTTAATAATAATAATAAGTATAGTCTTCCTATCAAAGCTTCATATGTTTAAAACCATACTTATAGAGCCGTGTTGTCATTTTCCGTCTAAAATAAACTGGCAAACTTTGAAGGAAAAACGTACTGATATCATTCAGTAGGTATAATGGTTTAAATTTATTGTTTCCCTTCTTTTTTACCAAAAAAAATCTGTGACTAACATCAATCAAAGGTAAAAACATAAAATGAAAAAATCGAAAAATTCTTCAATGAATCGGCACCAAATACAATAATTGTGCCCAAATCAAAATTCGACATTTAATTCCAAATCACTGTGAGTGAAATTCATTGGAATTTTATAATTAGCATTTTCTCGACCTTCATTCATCCCTTCAAATTTTTTCGGTCAAATCGTGTGGAAAATTTACAATTACCGCGTGTTAAAATCCGCTTTAGTCAAATGCTTGTTTTAATAAAAAATCGGCCAACTGCGAGTCGGGTCTAGCTCTTTTAGGGTTCCGTACATACGACTAAATCACTTTTCTAGTCTAACTAGACATTTAAATATAGTTCTTAGATAGTACTAAATTAGCATATGGGAATAAATACTCGTCTGTTTTGGCCACAATTACGTATAAACCGCATCATAAATCGGTGTTTTCAGTATTTGTTGTTTAAATACACTATATAGTACATAATACACATAAATTTTAGTTTAGTTTTGAGATAGACCCCGTAACAAAAGTGGTCTAAAACCGACAACTTTGACGGCCCCCCGTTTCTTCATTTTTGTAATTAGTTCAAATTTGTAGCAAAAAATAATAAAAAATATATTTGAACTCTACTTAATCAGTTCTAGACAATGACACCCCACATGCCAGGGTAAAAAAATAAAATTTTATTTCGACTCCTTTTCGATGTATGGGAGCCCCCTTAATTTTTTAATTTAATTTTATTTTTATTGTTTTTTGTTATAGCAGCAATAGAAATACACACTCTGTGAAAATTTCAACTGTCTACCTATTACGGTTTACGAGATACAGCCCACTGACAGACGGACAGCCAGGCTTATAAATAGGGTCCCGTTGGCACCCTTTGGGTACGGAACCCTAAAAATTGGGTGTAATGTGTACAGGGAGCGCAAGACCGAGTCCATGGAAGTCCATGCAAGATATTCATGCATGAGCCTAATTCTAATGCATATGTCACGGTAAGATTGTAATAGCTATTTATGCAACTGCATCGTAATAAGGGTCATTTTAATTCGAGTGCTGTTTTTTGATACGAGGCTTGCCGAGTATCAAAATAGGATAGTACGAGAATTAAAATGACTAATTACGATCAGTTGCATAAAAGATTTTATCTACGACAAGGAAAATAAAATCATTAACAAAACAAAATACGGCGTAGTAGGCTCAATAAAGTAACAAAAAGTAACTCCGTAAGCCGCCACCAGCCGCCTGTGGCGTCGTATGAACGGTACAAAAGTGCCAGAACTCAGAGCCTTAGCTTTAGGTATCCTATTTTAAGAAGATAACCATTTCGATTCAGCTCCCATACAACGAGCTGCATCGAAATGAGAAGCAAAACCGAAAGAGGGTTCATTTCGATTCAGCTGTCAAATTCGAAATTGGAACTTTTCGATGCTGGAGTAGATAAACATCGTTATAGTTCATAAACGAACTAGGAAGATTGTAATCCGGCGCAAGATTGCAAACTCTGCGAACAGTAGCGCTTAGTTTATAATTTAACGTACCTAAAATTGTAAACTACAATAGGGTGACCACTGATCATGTGACAAAAAGATGAAATAACTGACACTAGAAATTGTTTATTTTTAAGTAATTTAAAATATAACATTATTATAGTGTTGTTTGGTAATCACGTGTTTGTTTCCTAAAAACGAAATGCTAACGCCCCAACTCCACGCAGTCTTGCCTGTCCTACCCTTAGAGTGTTTTTATATAGCGTGGAGCCACAAGCTCGCGAAGGAGATCCTGAAAGAAGGTCGAGTAGGCGAAGCTGAGTGAAGGGGCGACGGAGCGAGTCTTCTGGCGTAGCCCATTTGATTTGTACTGTACACTACTAGTACTGTGTTGCATTATAATTACAGTTATTTACAAATCAAATGGGCTACACCAGAACACTCGCTCCGCGCTTTAAAAAGCACTGCAGGGGTAGGATAGGTAGGATAGCAGACAAGACTGCGTGGAATTCGTTTTTAGGTTATATTCGAAATTATGATTTTTAGTAGTAGAACATAATTAATATTATTATTCTACCCAATAGGTGACAGACATTATGTATACCTAATGCTCGGGCAATATCATTGCAGTCCAGAACTCATGGTTACCCGAGCTTAAATACAGTTCACAATCTTGCGCCAGTTTACAATCTTACTAGTTTTTACTACAAAGTTTGTTTATAAACTAACAATTTTTAGGGTTCCGTACCAAAATGGTAAAAATGGAACCCTTATGGTGAGACTTTCTCCGTCCGTCCGTCCGTCTGTCGATTATTTCAGTAACTATTAAAGCTATCGACATGAAATTTGGCATATTTGTGTATAATAGTGGCCCAACATCATTGGAATAAAGAAAAATCGAAAATTATTTTTAGTTTTAGTAAAAAACGGGGAAAATCGGGGGTTTGAAATTTCAAAGTAAGATAATTATACCTAGTGGGGTATCATATGAAAGGCCTTTACTTGTGCATTCTAAAACAGTTTTTTATTTATTTCTATATATAATAGTTTTTGAGTAATCGGCCAAAATTTCGAAAAAAATACCGCCCCCCCCCCCCCTTATCTCCGAAGTTTACCAATCGAAAAATCTGAAATAATTATGGTCAATAGAGGTTTATGTATATTTTACAGGAAAAATAAAATCAACGCTCTAACTAAACTAATAAAACTAACTAATAAAATAAACCTCTACAAACAAAGTTAACGATAAATAAGCAAATTAATATAATATTATCGTTTTGGAGTACGGAACTCTCGGTGTGCGAGTCCGACTTGCACTTGGCCGGCTTTTTACAATCTTACGGTGACACATAATATACTAAATATTACCTATGTAGTCTTGTCAAAATAGAGACACCCTCTCGGAGCGATATATTTAATTATATTTAGGTATGTTGCCCTTTCATAATTCAAAGCTCCATATTAATAAATCATTAATCAGTTATCAAAACAATAACAATCACTCATCGTCTCACCCATTAAAGTACAGCCCAACTTCTTAATAACCTGTAACGTAATTATATTACAACAGGAGACCGGCTGAAAACTCATTAGAACGAGCGACAATCTTCATTATTTACCTTCAGCTCTAATTAATTCCTTGTCATGGTTTTTGCTTCGGCGTTTGAGTTATATCTTTAGGACCTTTAAAAAGGAATAGAAGATACGTTTCAAGTTGCGTTAAAAAGAGAAAGGCACAGTATGAGGTATGTCTCCGGTAGCTGATTACCATCTTTTGGCAATTAGTAAAACACACAAAACTCCACCCCTGGCGTGTTCTGCTCCCCTGGTAGGTGATGCTTAATATTCGGCAGTAAATTACTTGGAAACTTAGTGCCAAGGTGGGGAACTAGATTTAAATTTAAATACACTTGAACGTTTGCCGAATGCCGTCTTCTGATAAGGTGGACTCTTGGCTTTGTTAACTAACTACTTACTTAGAAATTAACTATTTCTCTATTCAAACGTAGGTTCTCTTATTTAAGACATTTTTTCATCATCATTCATCATTAGCATAACCCATCAACGGCTCACTACTGAGCGAAGGTCTTCTTTCAGAGAAGGGTTATAGGCCATAGTCCACCACGCTGGCCCACTGCGAATTGGCGGACTTCACACACCTTCCAGAACATTATGAAAAACTCTCAGGTGTGCAGGTTTCTTCACGATGTTTTCCTTCACCGTTGAAGCAAGTGATATTTAATTTCTTAAACGCACTTGACTCTGAAAAGTCAGAGGTCGATCCACCCGGGATCGAACCTGATCGAACCACTAGGCTATCACTGCTCACATTTTTTCTAAATAATATATTTATGTAAAAGCTGACGGAACGACTGACTGATCTATCAGCGCACAGCTCAAACCACTGGACGGATTGGGCTGAAATTGGTATACCGATAGGTATTAATTATGACTTACCTTTCCGTTAAGAAATGATTCTTGAAAATGCAATCCCTAAGGGCGTAAAATAAGGGTTTGATAAATCGAGCTTAACGTGAATGAAGCCGCGGGCAGAAGCTAGTTATGTTATAAATAGGTACGGTGAAGTAATTATCTCTCATATTTAACATCTTACATCTTACTTACATCCCCAGACATTACACCACGGACCAACTGGTCCCACCCAGTGCCCGCCTGTAGTTGCAGGCGTTGAGATACTGAAAGGGGCCATCGCACCGAACCGAACCCCGAAGCCTGTGAGGGTCTGCGAGGAAGATCCAGGATTATCTCTCATTCTCTCATCTCAACCGGTGGACCCACTACTCGAGACAGGTCTCCTCAGAGAAGGGTTTAGGCCATAGTCCACGGAGTAGGCCAAGTGACTGTTAGCAGACTTCACACACCTTTGATAACATTATAGAGAACTCTCGGACAGGCATGTTTCCTTTCTTACTTTGGGACGAATCCACCAACGTAAAATAAGTCTTATACAAGAGTAAAAAAGACTTAATGGCTGGCTCTTACTTTAGGCAAAAAATAAGTAAACCTTTTTATCATTTTATAGTTACATAATTATCTAAGTATTTTTTCATTATTTAGTTGATATTTAGATTTTATTTTAGTTGTACCTAAATTATAATTTTAGCGTTAAAATATTTTGGCGGATTTTCAATACAAAATCAGTCAGAATGTTCAATATATTTTTCGGTGAATCGTCACTTAACTTGGTGAAATTGGCTCCTAGTTGCTTAAAACATAATTATACCTATAATTCAGAATACCAAGATGCGTGTATGATACCAGCTAACCTAGATCGTAATAACGGTAATAATTATGGCGAATTTGTAACTGCATCCTTCATGTCTTATTTAAAACCCTTGAAGCATAATATACACATTTCTCTGCACCTGCATCGAGTTTTTAATAAACATATATCCTTTGACGGTGCGTTATTACGAGAGACGTGTGCGCCCTTGTTTATAAAAAAACAAATTAGACGCCGAAATGTTTGAATAAGTGTGTGATTGCGGCGGGGAGACGGAATAAAAGTGAATACAGTGAATAAACTGAATAAAAAGAACTTACCTCCGTCCAGTGGACGGCTTTTCATTTGTAAGCCGCAAGGTACGAAGGTAGGAAGGGTGCTGATTGAAATAAAATGATTTTTTGATGTCGCATGCCTAATGAAATTTTTATTCGTGACAAATGGTGCCTAAGCCGATTCTATGCAAACATTTTTCGCCAGTAAAAAGAAGCAAACTTTTATAATACTGAAGACGTCACTGGCGCAGTGGTGAGCGCTGTGGTCTTTTAACTGGGAAGTCTTGGGTTCGATTCCCGGCGGGGCCAATTTTGGAATTTATAATTTCTGAATTGTCTCTGGTCTCGTCTGGTGGGAGGCTTAGGCCGTGGCTAATTACCACCCTACCGTCAAAGACGTGCCGCCAAGCAATTAAGCGTTCAATCACGATGGAATGTAGAAACCTATTGGACCCTGGGTTGAATATTCACTGTTATACCCCTTCCAAGTTAGCCCGCTAACATCTTACACTGCATCGTCATTTCCCATCAGGTGAAATCGCAGTCAAGGACTAGGTATATTGTCATCGAATAAAAAAAAATGGCAGTCATAGGGACTTCCGATAGAAGTGAAAACTAGATTTGCTGATAATTAAAAACAAATGTAAAAAAATATAAATAAATAAAAAAAAAATACATAAAAAATAAATTAAAATAATTTTTAAAAAAGCGCACTGTCACGTTTTGTGACTGAGATTCGAACCTGCGACATCACACATTAAACGGTAAGGAAGGCGGCTGCTTGCCGACTGCGCTGTATAAGGTTGTTTGAGAACCTCTTAAATGTTGAACGCTTACTGAAATCTCCAGGTGACTATTGTGAAGGTGACGATGACGCGAAATCCAAGTTTTTTGCTCACCCGAAACGTGCTCAACGCGCCTAAAGAAGTTTTCACTTAAAAAAATGGTAAAGCCTAAATAGCCTAACGGGTGAAGGTGCGGACTGAAAACTGAAAGGTTGACCGTTCAATTCACATCCATTACACTAGTGTCGTACCCACTCCTTAAACAAGCTTAATGCTTATTTGGAGGGGAGAAAGGAATAATAGGGGGGAAGAATATTAGTCATGAATAAATGTCCATCAGGACTTATACTCTTTCCGGTCTTCGCAGGTTCGATCCCGGGATCGAAACTATAAGGGATCGCAGAAATTACCACTAGACTCTAACTGCTTTGTATTTACTGTCTTTATTGAATACCATAAGACTAAAGTCTTCGAACAGTGTTGTTGCCAGTGATGATTTATAAGAATCCGAGACATAGTTCCTAACTATGGGCCTCATAAGAAGGCTCAGAGTCACTCAGCGGGCGATGGAGCGAGCTATGCTCGGAGTATCCCTGCGATGTCAAATCAGAAAATGAAATCTGTAGGAGAACCAAAGTCACCGACATAGCTCGATAAGTCGCGAAACTGAAGTGGAAACGGGCGGGCACGTAGTTCGAAGAGCTGATGGTCGTTGGGGTCCCAAGATGGTGAAGTAGCGACCCCGCACCGGGAAGCGTAGTGTTGGCAGACCCGCCACTATGTGGACCGACGACATCAAACGAGTCGGAGGGAGCCTCTGGATTCAGGCGGCACAAGACCGAGGCCTGTGTAAATCCATGCAAAAGACCTTTGTCCAGCAGTGGACATCTATCGGTTATAATCGGTATCCAAAAATATGAGACCATCTTTTTACCACGGAACGATTGAAAATCGGCATCATCCAAGCGTTTCCAAGTATGTTGTGACATATCACACCTATCAGATGAAAGAGATGCTGTGTGGTCCGTTCCATTATCTACACGCATTAATATCGCGGGTTGCATCGTCTTTGAAAAGTGATTAAGCATGTTGAGAATTTGTTGGAAGCCATGCTTTTAAATCTAATGGGACGTAACATTCAATTTTAATGCGGTAGGTCGACGTTACATAATTTATAAATGGTTTTTCAACTAACCATCTTTGGCACTATGATGGCGGCATTTTTATGTTTGCCGTCGCTGGCTGGTTCTTTAATTTCAATAATTTTGCCCATGTGAATTTTCTTGCTGGCTTTTCTCAGCAGATTCTGATTTCCACATTGGTGGGAGAGTCTTATGGCCTACAACAAAAAAATATAATTTTGGATTAATTTTTTTTATAATTTTGAATTTTCTTTAATAATTCCGTGGGACAGTCTTTGATTTTCCGGGTTTAAATGCGACCTATGGTCATTTTTGAGATGTTCATTGTTCATCCTTGGCAGCAAACTGTCACTATGCAAAAAAGCTTTAGTCAGTCTATAGGAAATGGATTACAAAAAAAATCTAAATACTTACTTTATTACGAGTAAATATTTTTATAAATGTAGAGAGCTTTTGCCCAAACGATACCCATTACCTACCAAGTCTATGGTAATTATCATTTGAAGGCTAGGTGCGATAGGCCTAGGCTCTAGAGTATAGACCTCCTGGTTGATTCAGAAAATCTTTGTTACAGTTTAAATTATTGTGGTACTTTGCTGAATTTATGGGGTTTAGTCCTGCTGCATCGCTGTATTTTAACCAATAAATAACAAGAGAGTGTCGGCCAATCAAAGGTAATTGTGTATTTCGTAGCAATCATTTGTAGTCAATAGAATAGAACAGAATGGAATAGAAATGTTTTTTATTAAAATAAACTTTATTACAAGTGCTTTTGAATCGTCGATGAGTCTACCACTGGTTCGGAATGCCTTTCCTGCCGAGAAGAACCAGCAAGAAACTCGGCAGTTGCTCTTTTCAAAAAAAGTTTACAATACAATATATAGTATGCTATGTATGCAGTGTTTCCACAATGAAGGGAAGTTTCACAAAAGCATACCTAATTATAATTCGACACATGTTACGACAGGCAGACAGAAAGTAGCCCCATTCCCACCGGTGGCACCCGTTCGCGAGCATGACGCATGACGCATCTCTCGCAATCTCGTTACCTATCTTTTAATGGCCCCCACATTAGATATTTAAGTTATACAAAGCAAGCCTCGAACTTATCATATCAACTTGAAATATCTCGCAAAGAAAATTTCATGCGAAAAATTCAAATATCCTTTGAAATGTTAAGACCGATATAAATCCTCGAGGTAGAAAGGACAACCCCATCGCCTCGCGACACTGGCAGTAAACTAGCGACATTTGTCAGCGCTCGCCGCTCGGAGTCGGTTTGAAAAACAAAATTTTCCGCAACACATATCATACAATACGGGGAAACGGCACACGCACTGGCCAAGAAGACGCCGCGGTCTTTAAATCTTTTTTTAGGTCATAAGAATTATTGGAACGTAGTTCCTTATCGCGCGGTGCGGAAGGGGTCTAAACGGATCGTCACTTTTTTGAAACCGACACTTTTTTAAATGTGAATTTGGCATTGTGTTTGGTATTTTCGCGGTACAATATTGGGTCTCCGTAGCCTTGTGGTTTCTGCAGTCGTTAAACAGTTAAAAGTCGATGGTTCGAATCCCAGCTCGACAGACTGAATTTTCTGTTTTAAATTTTATTTTAAAATAATTTCTACATGTGGTATTTTTCCCTAATTTTTTATAACTTATTTTTAACTTATAAAAAATTAGGGAAAGGTTCCACATGTAGAAATTGTTTAAAATTAAATTGAAAATGGAAAATTCGGTCTGTCGAGCTGGGATTCGAACCATCAACCTTTGGCTGTTTGGCGACTGTGGAAACCACAAGGCTACGAAGATCTAATATTGTAGTGTGAAAATGTTGAATGCCAAATTAATTAATCGAAAGGAACTTCGTTCCATCCGGGTGTCCCTTGACACTTCTCAAGTTTTTATTAATATTAATTGACGCTACGAATAGCTTCTTAATATCCAACTACCTAATTTAATAAAGAAGCTTGTCATCATCATCAGTAACCTATCTACGACTACTAAGTGCAAGAGAAGGGCTATAGGCCAAGCTGGTCTAATTCCAATTAACAGACTTCACATACTCTTAAAAACATTATGGAAAACTCTGAAAAAGGTGTGCATTATTACTCACGATGATTTCCTTCATCGTTGTAGCATGTGATACTTTATTGGGCAGCCTGGCTACTTCTAGCGGCAGTCTGCGACTGCATCGCGTTTTCACGACTCAAAAGCGTTCGATACGATGCTTAAAGTAGCGAAGATCGATGTCGAAGGCGCCGATGCTAAAAACGTAACTCGATCGCTGCGACTGGCGTTTGTATGCCTACGTTTGCGTTTGGATACGGAATCCAGCCTCCGAACAGCGACTAAAAACGGCCGATCGCCGCCGATAAAAGTAGCCAGTCTATACCCTCTCCCTGACTCTGAAAAGTCGTCAAAGTTCGTGAGAGAGCTGGGACGGGACCTAAGAGTGGAGAACCCAACAGAAATGATGTTAGCGTCTGAAAAAAATTGGACCCTGGTTCGGAAGTACATGAAGTGTGTGATGGGAAAGAAACAGGTAGACGAACGTGAGGAAAGATCATGAAACAGACTGCGGCAGTATTGGTAGGCCCATAGGGCAGGTACAATTCTGTTTTGGAGGTAGGAAGGGTTTTAGCCAGTAGGAGTCCGGCACTATCCTGATTCTGATTCGGATGTCCATGAGGATTTCCGCTCCTACGAAAAAAAAACTGCGAAAAGTCAGAGGTGCCTGGAATCGAACCTGCAACCCCCCGCATTGTATCAATCTCCTTTGTTGTGGTGATAGGTTGAACTTATGGTGTTCTTGCAGCAACAATGAATATTAGCCAATAGCGAAAGAGTTCCACGCAGAGTTGATTGCTATCGTCATAGTAGGTACTGTAGCACTAATTTTTAGTCAATCCCGCGGCTGAATGATGGTAGCGTTATTTTAACACCCGTGCGTACCCAGCGGGCAGCAAGGTAGGGTCCACGAGGGTCGGCCGGTCGGCACGGTCAGTGCGCGCGCTCTAAAGAAGTGAATAAATCTGCCCCGCGACAAGGTGAATATAAAGATTCCGCAGACTAACTTCCGTGGGTATAGGGTTGCCTATAACATTACTGAACTGAAACTACATAGTAAAATATTTTTAGTCTTGTATCACGACTAAAATATTTAATATTTGTCATCAAAACACTTTATTGTGTCAATTTCTGTGCCATCAAATTCCTAGGTCAAAAAATAATTAAATGCACTTCAATAATTTAAAAAATAATAATTGACACACTTGACACACGTTATAAGATGAAGAAAACTGTGCGTTGATTATTTTTCAAAAAATATAGTATCAGCTGTCTTTTGTTCACTATCTGAGGTTGACGAAAAAGTAGAATATAGAGTAGAATATAATATAATTATTTTTCAATTTATACTTAATACATTATTGAAAAATTTTAATAATTCCGGTCAGACACTGCAACATACATAGATACCACCTTTATGGTTTTATCGATAGACGTTAAGCAATAAGACAAAACCAAAAATCACCCAAAACAGCTACTCTTAACTACACCTATTAAATAATACAATAACTAGAAAATAAGGTCCTCATAATTAAGGTACTAGAGTTTGAAAGGACGTGCATATTAACATTAAGTAATTAATTGCAAATTATAGAAACATCTATCTTCTATATAAATAAAAATGAATGTTGGTAAGCGCATAACTCAAGAATGGATGGACCAATTCGGTTAATTTATTTTTTTGTATGTTCCTTAAGGTCCACGGAAGGTTTTAGTAAAAAAAAATAATAATAATTTTTACTTTTAACTTTTGACACAACGAAGTCTGTCCGGGCAGCTAGTAGGTAAATAAAAAAAGGTTTTTGAAAGTGTCAACCCTATAGTAGAAAGCCGGCCACCGTGAAAGGATAGGTGTACGAAACGAAGGCGGCATGTCCTTACATAATAACGTTCTGAAATATCCCCGCGGGTCGGGGCTGAGGTTTACTATAAAACTAAATTATGCTGACAGCGCACATTCGGCTGTACACTCGTAATTTATAAGGATTTACAATATTATGCATCTTGTGAGGAGTCTTTAATATTTTTACCCGATGTCGGGAAATACGGCGTTTTGTCATCCGTGGAGGCGTTTGTATCTTTGTTGTTCTTGTTTCATATTGCATTTATTTACATTGACTTTATAAACTTTAAACTTTTGCTAAACCCCTTTGGATTAGGTCAAATGATATAAAAAATAAGCTCCAATAGCTCAACAGGGGTCGAACTGAAACCAGAAAGGTCTTCGGTTCAAACCCCACACAAATTGTGTTAATACATAAGCTCTACGCTTAATTTTTGAGGCGTAGGGACTCATCTCTTGTATAGACTTCCACCTGCCTCGGTCTTGCGCCGTCTGTATCCAGCTGCTTACTACGACTCGTCCGATGTCGCTGGACTCGTCGGTCCACCTAGTGGGGGGTCTGCCAATACTGCGCTTCCCGGTGCGAGGTCACCACTCCAGTACCTTGGGACCCCAACAACTATCAGTTCTTCGAACTATCTGCCACTTTTGCTATTGCCCATTGCTACTACAGTTTCGCGACTCTATATAAGCTATGTCGGTAAGTAGGAGTCTCATTACGTAGGTAGCCCCTAAATACAATGCCCTACCCAATATAATTTTTACCTTTAGGTGCTCCCTAAAGATTCGTGATAGCGAAATTGACGGAATGCGTCCCCTAACTTGGCTTAGGTAATCCATAAAAGTTGGTGAAAACGGGTAATAGAGCCTAACTATCTTCATCCTTGTTTCGCGACATCTGCCTCTTGAATATACCCATAAATCAAATCCTATCAGGAAAACCATAGGTTGTACCTACTAAAAACTTTAGAAAATATTTTTATACATAAGATCTACTCCACAGATCTTCTGTCGTAAGAGATGACCCAGGAAACGGTCAGCGCAGACAAACTAGTCCGGCGACACGCGTCATAACGCGGCCTCATGGTAGTTGGGATGAAAAATGCATGGATAAGCTTCTTTACGACTTGACCGCGCCACTGGACTGAGTCTATTGTAACTATAGAGATATGGTCGTTTGATCACTTGAACTTAACTCAATTTTATTTTCTATAACTAAAAAAGGAATGCATTTTCTTGTTGGAATAGTTGATTGATAGGTCATGCTTGACTTAATACACCAGCGGGAATGGGGCTACTTTCTGTCTGCCCGTCTTAACATGTGTTGAATTATAATTAGGTATGCTTTTGTGGAACTCATTGTGGAAACACTGCATACATAGCATAGTATCTATTGAATTGTAAACCTGTTTTGAAAAGAGCAACCGCCGAGTTTCTTGCTGGTTCTTCTCGGCAGGAAGGGCATTCCGAACCAGTGGTAGACTCATCGACGATTCAAAAGCACTTGTAAAAAGTTTATTTAAATAAAAAACATTTCTATTCTATTCTAATGAATTATAGAGTAGGTAATTATTCTTCATACGTTTAAGAAAGAAGAGTGCTATAATATAGCATAATAGATAATATACTTTCTTACTCATCTTCTATTCTGACTAATAATTTACTAATATCATAAATGCGAAAGTGTGTTTGCTGGTTGGTCCTTAAATCACGCGGCAACTGAACATCGGATCGAAATCACAAGCAAAACCTAATAGGTTCCTAACCTAATACTTCCACAGTCATGCCCCAATGGACACATTATTATTGTTACAATATTATGTAGATTATTATTATATTTTTCATTTGACATTTCCATCTTAAAGTGATTAGCAATTAATACTGCTTATAGCAGGGATGGCGAACTAATGGCACGCGTGCCACGCGACACAATATTTTGGGCACGTCACTGATCACAAAAGTCATTATGATGCACTACGAAGAAAAGTGTGAAGTAGGTATTAATGATGTTATCTAATCTGCAACAAAATGTTCCTACTTTTTTGTAATAAATAAAGAGTTTTGAGTTGATAGTATTTATTATTATTGTTTTCCCAATAATCACAAAATCAAAATTACTAATGGCATGTCTATAACCTCATTAAACATTTCTTTAGAAAAATGGCACGTTGATACGTAAAGGTTCGCCAACCCTGCAAGCCAAAACTCTTCGTTCATTATGCTGGTTGGTTAATTAAATTAAAGTAAGTTATGAAGCAGTGATAGCCTAGTGTTTAGGAATGTGGTCTCCTATTCGAGGGGTCACAGGTTGGATCCCGGGACCTCTGACTTTTCGAAGTCAAGTGTGTTTTAGTAATCAAATATCACTTGCTTCAACGGTGAAGGAAAATATCGTGAGGAAACCTGCATATATCTGAGAGTTCTTCATAATGTTCTCGAAGGTGTGTGAAGTCCGCCAATTCGCATTGGGCCAGAGTGGTGGTCTATGGCCTATAACTCTTCTCTGAGAGGAGACCTGCGCTCAGTAGTGAGCCGTTGATGGGTTGCTAATAATGATATTTAATTTAGTAATATTTGTGTACTATCACTAATGTAAGCATATTATTATATCTTCACGTTCTATCCGCATCGCATCGCTATTGTCCCCCTCCCATGGTATTACGCCGTAATCGACTTTGCCCTGGGAGACCGTTGCAGCGTGTAATCCTGCATACCTACCCTACCTGCCTCTAACAGGATTGGGATTTACGCAATGTGCTCCAACAATATCAGGGGTAATTGGGCGAAGCAGCCGCAATTAATATATGAAGGAACTAGGTGCCAATGACTTCGTCCGCGTGTATTAAGGTTTTCAATTCCCGCGGGAACTCTTTATTTTTCCGGGATAACATGCAGCCTTTATGTTAATACTGGGTATGAGCTATATCCATTTCAAATTTTATCGAAATCATGTCACTGTGACATGTAGGAGTACCTAGCAAACGTAAATCCATCCATGTATCCATCCATCCTCACAAACTTTCGCACTTATAATTATATCATTAGTAGGATAGTAGGATTAGCAGTACATTGGATAATTGTGGTCTTTTTTGCTAACACTTTATGTCATCCATTGTTGGACTTAGGCCTTCTCGTGTGCACGCCATTCGGACTAACAATGTTGGGCCAGTCTCGTCCATGTCTTACCCTTTCTTTGTCGTTACCCTTTATTTTTCTGGGATAAAATGTGGCATATTATTCCAAATTCTATCCCTCTCCAGGTCCTCAACTATACCCATGAAAAAACAGTCGTTTGAAGCTCTCTTGCGGCGCGATTGAACGACAAATCCAAACGTTTCTGGTTGGTTCTTAAAATTCCGCAAAAAAAGAGTTTCCGCTGAATTTTAAAACCTAGCTTGACGTGGATAAAGTCGCGAAAAACAGGTAAATGAAAATGATTTATTTCATTATTTCAAAACTAAATTCTGTATACAGTACCTAGTATCAGGAGTCCCGATTTAAGTTAAAGTAAACCTGTGGCTCGGGATTCCTGCTAAATAGGTATTTTAAATATTAGCAGGGATTCGATCCAACGTAACTAGTACTCGTAACAAAATAATCCGGCTACATTCCTCAGGTATTTCTGAACTAAAACAACACTCGGCTACCAATCAACTTATAATTAGTTCAAACCGAGGAACAATGCATTGCAGCCGCAGTCGGGGGACAGAAATAGCTTTACACCTCACGGCACTTGTCAAACTAACAAATACGTGCGCTCGGACGGAATACATCACCTATGTTGCGTGACTCTCCAATATAATGCACTTCGCGTAGGGATGCCGAAAAAAATATCGATATCGCCAAATGAAATTAATACACCTAATTGTACTTACACAAAATCCTTACTAAATTTATAAATGCGAAAGTGTGTTTGTTTGTAGGTTTGTTGGTATGTCCTTCAATCACGCCGCAACAGAGCTACGGACTAATGTGGTTTTTTGTATGGATATAGTTGTGGAGAGTGAGGTAGGCTACATTTTATCCCGGAAAATTCAGAGTTTCCGCGGGATTTTAAAGCTAAATCCACGTGAACGAAGTCGCAGGCATCAGCTAGTTAAAAATAAAGGTACGATTGGCGGCCTTATCGCTTAGAAGCGTTCTCTGCCAGGCTACCAAGTTGCTACAGCCAGAATACTAATGACAAAAAATACTTATTATAATTTCTAGTTACTACTCTAGTAAAAGTGTCATTCACTTCCGTGTGTCGTCCTTGTCCCGCTCGACCGTATAGCGTTGTTATTTTCAGAAGTAGAAGGTAATTTAATAGAACCGCTTGCATGAAGTGTGCTAATGGTTCACATCAAACCATAATATAAAGGTCGTGTGAAAATTTCCGCATTTTAAATGCAATAATAAATAAACCTACATAACTAAAGTAATTATACGAAAAGTCAAAGTTTCTTAAATTATATTTTTCGGTCTTGTCACACTCAGTTTGGTTTTATTAATTTTATTACTATAATTATTACACTAAAAAAATATTAACTATAAAAAATATTTTATTGATTAAAATTAAGTAATAATTTTATCGACTTCTCTAATCTCTACATCACTAGAAGAATCAAGCCAACTCGATCAATCGGTTAGTTTTATTGGAGTCACCTCCATCATCAAACACCTTCAAGAATACCACTCTCCAAGAATACCTCCACAGTTATAAACGACGCACGTTTGATTTGTGTGTTCATTTACAGTAGCCACATGGTTTGCTTCGCCGAAGATTTAATCTAGAGACTATAGTGATTTATAGTTTTTAAATTAGCCAGGGTTCCCAAGGTGTTAGATTGGCGACCCCTCAACGGGAAGTGCAGTGTTGGCTGACCCCCCACCAGGTGGACCGACGACATCGAACGAGTCGCAGGGAGACGCGGGATTCAGGTGGCGCAAAACCGAGGACTGTGGAATGCAAGAGAAAATGCTGAGACTTTGTCCAGTAGTGGACGTCTATCGGTTGGCAAAGAAGAAGAAGAAATTACTTAGACAGTTTACTAATTTTAAATTGCTAAGACCCTATTTAACATCGCCGAATAAAGTTGACTTTTTGACAGTTTTTAAATCGTCAATCTGCTACAAATATACACATTTATTTATCCCGGGTCTTGCCAAAGATAGGTATTGAGTTTTTCTGGCAATAATATCTCAGTACTAGTCTGGAGTTAGAAAGTTAAAGTGTCGCTCCCGTGCCTCGGAGAGCACGTAAAGCCGTCGAACTATGCGAGTGAGGGAATAGAGGTTGCACCAGTGATGTCATACCCAACAATTGTGCACGGTACCTACTTAATATCTTCCACACAGATGTGGCCAAATTTGGTCAACAGAACATTATTAATTATTTATTTTAATACTGTCAAAACTTGTCAGCGACCCGAAAACCTAGGTACCTATTGCAATTTTTAACCGATTTTAAAGAGGGGGGAGGTTATTAATTCGTCGGAATCTTTTTTTTAATGTATCTTCACCGATTACTCAAAGACGCCTGTATCGATTTGGAAAATTATTTTTGTTTGAAAGGGTATACTCCCCAGGTGATCCCATATAAATTTTATCGAAATCAGTCGAGCAGTTTTTAAAATATCAACAATTTGTATAGTGGCGCGGGAGTTTGAAATCGGTTTTTAAAAAAGGATTTTTTATATTAAACTAGCTAACTCGGCGAACTTCGTACCGCCAACTTATCTATATAAATAAAACAAATAAACTATCCTAATCAAAAAAAACTATCCTATCTTTCAAGTTGGACCAAATTACAGATAGTTACGAAGTTTGATCAAAATTGGTTCAGTAGTTTAGGAGTCCATCGCGGACAAACAACGTGACACGTAATTTATATATATTAAGATTATTTCTGTTTGTAGTGTCGGTTCTGCTTCGATCACAGCACTGTTGCGATAAATCAGTCGAAGGCTAGCAGAATATTATTATATCTATCACAATACCTAAAACACGAATATCAATGAATCTGTACACTCATCACATCCTTTCATATTCACAAAACACACGGGGTGTCCCGTTACCTTTTGTGAACCCTTAAAAACAACAATTGCCACGCGACCTCTATCCGAGCACCTTTATTGCTCTCTAATCCCCCTGTAGGTAATAAAAAAATAAAAAAAGATTCTCATAATGTCCGAACGACCGTTTCGCCCGCAGCTCCCCTATTAATTTAATGCCATTGATATGTGATCGAGTAATTTTAAGAAGCGTCAGTAGTTTATTAAGCTATTGCATAGCTTTTATCGCGGGCTTTGAACTAGGACAAACAGTTTGAGCGCGGCGACGAGATCAAGAAATTCCGTACCGAAAATAAACCTGACACCGTCGTTCAGTAAGCGTTCAACATTTTAGAGGTTTACAAGTAGCTCTGTTTGGCGCAGTGGGCGAGCGGCCGCTTTCTTTACTGATGTCGCAGGTTCGAATCTCACTCGCGAAGTAGTGACAGTGCGCTTTTCTTGTTTGTGTTTTAATTATTTTTTTGCATAATTTTCATTATGCAAAAAAAAAAATATTGCATAAATATTATAATTGCATAAGTTGATAAAAATGTTATGCAATAGCTTTACCGCGGCAGTTCCCGAGTGCCACATAATTTTTTATTATCAAACTATAGGTAGGAAAGTTATTATAAACTGGGGAAAAGTGCGGATAAATATTTGCAATTTAAGGCGCTTTTAGTATGTTCACAATTTTCCCGTGTCTTGAGGGAAAATTGTGTAACTTTGAGCTTATTGGTTAACTCACTCATGTGTTTTATTTTTACTCCAATTCCAGCGTCTCCATAGATTTAGTTATAAGTCTATTGAGAGACGCTCGCTGGATGAATGCAGTTATATTAAGTCCCTAGAACTGGATTTTTTTAGATTTTTCATAAACTAAAAGTTTTTACTGGTAGTATATTTGTTCAGTAAGAGATAATATGTATTTAACATAATATAACAGCCAAAATGGCTAGTTGAGATTGAAAATGTGTAAAAAAGTGCCAACATAAGTAGATATCTAAAGATGTATTCAAAAAAGTTTTGATCAGACGATAGCTATATAACTAGGTACTTTGATAAAAGAAAGTGTGAGATATTTAAAAATGGTGGGTGCCATTTTCTTTTACAATTTACAATTATTTTTTTTAGTTTTTCATTAAGTATTATTTTAATTTTTCACCTTTTATTTTAAAAAACTGTGTATCTTTGAAGCTTGTGTATCAACGATCCAATTGAATGGCATTTATTTGCAAACCCGATAAATAAATAAGCTAAGGTAAGGCTGAAATTAAAGCTTCAAGTGGAATAGTTTGGGGTAGTTCACCCTGCGGCCCGGCACCCCCGCCGCCGCGGGCGAGCGGCGCGGGGGGAGGGGTGGCTATTCAGTTTTTGGAAATTTATTCCAAGGTGTATTAGTGGGTGGCTTATGAACAAATGCTCTATTTATAACCCCTTTAATTGTGTTTACTATAGGTAGATATACCTAACATACCTATTATGTGGAACTAGCTGATGCCAGCGACTTCGTTCGCATTGAATTAGTTTTTAAGGTCCCTCGGGAACTCTTTGATTTTCAGGGATAAAAAGTAGCCTATGTCACCCTCCAGGTCCTCAACTATACCCATGCAGAAAATCACGTCGCTCCGTAAGAAAGAAAGAAAGAAAGGATTTATTTGCATAATTGTATATAGTGCGAACACTTTACAATCAGCCAATTATGGCACGCAAAATTATTCTAGCGTATTCCGTAGCTCTGTTTTGACGTGATTGAAGGACAAACTAACACACCAACAAACAAATATATACATTTTCGCATTTATAACATTAATATGATTTTACTTTGGCTTATATTCTTTTTAAAAAACAAGCTTTCTGATTTCAAGTCAACTTTGCGTAAGTAAGTGGAAGTTTATAGACTTTATAGATAAGATTTTTGAAAACATTTGGATATGACAAACGGACTTCGGTACTCGCAGTTGTCTTTTTGAATGCTCTGAAATACGCTGCGAGTTTGACCAACCAATAAAGTACAAGCAATCCTTAACGCATGGTAGGTATAAAGCGCGCGAGTACCCGAAAATCAAGATTACAAATTAATAAAAATTATAAATCCAATTTTTCAAACTTTTTTTATTACCATACAATAGTTGCGATTCTTCAGTTAGGTGAGTTTAAATGACCCTCTGATTAAGGTTTGGAAACGAACCATAAAGTTGCCGCTACTCGCCGCCGCGCGCTGGCGTCGCCGCCCACGCTCCGCCCTACTGAATGAACGCACCTCGGCTTGGCTGGCGGCCATCAATTTCAGCTTCGGTTTACGACTCGACTCACGGGCGCAGATTTCCTTTATGAGACATTTCCGTGCGTAAGGTTTGTGTGTGTATCAGAATATTATTATTAAAGACTTTATTTGCATATGTACCTATATTACTATTATATTTACTAGTAAAATTATCAACGTTATCATCAGCAATTACATAAGTGCCTCTCCTACTATTTTAAACTACAACATTATCATCAGAAACTTATCAAAGGCTCACTATAATTGAGAGCAGGTTTCCTCTCAGAGAATTTCCAGAAAGCAACTCTGATTTTTTGGAGTTGTGGGCCTTAGTGAACACCCTAGAAGGAGTACCTACAGGTAGGTATAATCTAAGGTGATCACATATCACATGCTTTAAAGGCGAAGGAAATTATCATGAGGATACCTGCAATTCTAAGAGTTCTCTCCAATAATGTTCTTTCTCAAAGATTGAAACTTGATTTGACCTTCACCTTCTTATCAACCGCTACTTACCCCCACTGCTGGACAAAAGTCTCTTGCATGGACTTCCATAGGTGTCGGTCTTGCGCGCTTGTATCCAGCGGTTCACTGTGACTCGGCTGATATCGTCAGTTCATCTATCAATGCCCAAGATGCTATCATCTTGGGATCCAAATGACCAATACTTGTTTGATCTAGTAAGGAGAATCTTGAAATTTTTACTAACCGTCGGATTCAGTTGGCCGTTGACAATCGTTACAAAATGACGTCATACTCTACAGTTGACATAAAAAATGATATGATGATGTACTTTTTAATGTAACCACTACTGTGACGGAGGCTTTCTTGTCTGGCGATGCTTTTCATGCCAATAACGTCTTGAATGTAAAAGGGCGTGATTTTTAATACCTTATTTTTCTCAACTTTGAAGTCATTAATTAAAGTAATAAATTGTCTGTAATAAAACTTTTTCTTTTTACTCATCGTAGAAAACTACACGTGAATGATAGTAAGCAAACCACAATAAATAATACTTAATTAAAACTTTACAAAAAAAATTCAAACGTAACAAAACAAAAGTTTGAAAAAACACTGTAGGTACTGACAATCGCGAGCGGTACGTCGCTATCTGTACTAAGTGGGTCTGACTTGAGGTGCGGTGCGGGGAAGCGCGACAGGAGGTAGCGGCCAACTTGAATTGGACATGTAGTAATTGCGTATCTTAGTACAGCGCGACAAGTATAATTTGGCGTGGCTGTGCGCCACTGTGCTCAACATTACTATTGCCATTTTAGAGAACATGAGACTAAATTTGGGAAAAAAACATTTTAAATTTACACAATAAACGCAACAGCACACAACGAGATCCAATAGTGCATAATCAAGACGGCCATGGACTATAAAAATTGGATGACCGAATTAGTTCCTCAAAACAAAATTCAAAAAAAATTCAAAATTCAAAATTATGTATTTCATGTAGGCCAACCTGTGGCTCTTATGACACGGAAAGCGTGAAAGCGGATTCTGCTGAGAAGAGCCGTCAAGAAACTCAGCAGTTGCTCTTTTCAAAATAATCATTTTACAATATTAATAAGTAGCTATTACATTGTAATAAGTTTTTATACTATCTTGTGGGCAGCTGGATGCCAAGCTGATTTAACCCGTGCATCTTTGTTAGAATAGAATATGTCATTTCCACAAAACGTACTACAATTCAATTCATGTCAAAGACGGGCAGACAGAAAGTAGCCCCATTCCCGCCGACGGCACCCGTTCACGAGCATGACGCATGATCCAGCCATTGCTTCGCTCGACGATATTTGAGGGAACGTAACGAACGTAGCAAACGCCGCCAACTTACACTTGTGGCACTGTAACTCCACTCTCTCTTGGAGACACATTACATTAGGCAGAGTCAATTAAACACCCATAGCGGCGCCGCACGCCTGTTACTTTCGCATAAACCCATCCGCGCGGAGATCCATCTTAATCATACCCAGCGAGGTGAGACTCTACTCTAATTGCCGTGACTGGCTCTATTAATTGATAACTCTGTGTCAACCGACAACTCTGTTGCCCATATTATAACATCTTGAATATGCAAGGTATTATAAGTTCTAAGCTCTTATGGATAAACGTGGAAATTGTCTGAACGATTTACTAATAGCTAATGGTGAATTAGGTAATTTGTTTACTTATCTAATTTACATAAATTAAGAGGACTATTACATTTCACATCCCTCAGACAGAATTCGCAACGAGTACATCCGCGGTAGCCTTGGCGTGCGAGATATCGCAGACAAAATGCAAGAGTCTCGGTTGCGTTGGTTTGGCCACTTACTGCGCCGTCCCCAAAACTATGTGGGTCACAGGTGCCTATAAATATGCCCGTCCCTGGACAGCGGTCCCGAGGCCGGCCAAAGAAACGGTGGATTGACATAGTACAGGCAGATGCACGTGCCAACGGTCTTCGTAAAGAGGATGCTTTAGATCGTGCAAAGTGGAGGAAACTTAGCAAGAAAGCGGACACTGGCGTATGCCAGGACAAACGCTAGGAAGAAGCAGAGTAGTTTTCTCCCTTTTTCTCTATGAAAATCTAGGTAAGTTCACAATAAAACTATTTCTAAAGTATCCGTAATTTAACTGTCGAAGATTATAATTGACCACATTTTGCCAAAAGTATTTGAGATTTTTATGTGCAAGAGAGAGGGGTGCGAAATTTAATAAGTAGTCCTCTTAAATAAGTAGTCCTTTATCTGAGTTACTAACGCTTTAATCAGTAAATACGTAAAAAGACGTAGCGTATAATTATTTCTTTACTTACCGGCTATTTTTATTCAGAACACACTTCAAATCAAGGTTTTTAATCTGACCAAGCGCGTTGGACTACACCAGCAACGCTATAAAGAAAATTAAATGTTTAATTTAATAAAATTATAAAGTTCAAGAATCCTCGCAGCTGCTCGCTGTTGAACACAGTGGGCTATTTTCCAGATTTGATGTACTTTTTTTTTCCTTCTTTGTTTCTAGTATTAGGCTTGGGTTTGACGAAAATCAATGCTGCAAAGAACTGATGAGATGTAACAGGGGTAAGTAAGTTCTGTGGTGGAACGTTTAAGGGCAAGTTTTTAATTAGAAAACCCACTTTTTCAAATTACATAATTTGTAAAATAAATGTAAAAAGTAAAACAGGATAGTACCAAAAATATCAAAGCTATAGAGAAGTTTTTTTTATTATTCGATGACAAGATAGTCCTTGACTGCGATCTCACCTGATTGGGAGGGGTATTATGGCAGTGAAAATTCAACTCATACCCCTAATCGGTTTCTACACGCCATCGTGCCGGAACGCTAAATCGCTTGGCGGCACGTCTTTGACGGTAGGGTGGTAACTAGTCACGGCCAACGAAAGCCTCCCACCAGACCAGACCAGAGAAAATTCAGAAATTATAAATTCCCAAATTGACCCCACCGGGAATCGAGCCCGAGACCTCCCAGTTATAAGACCACTGCGCTCACCACTGCGCCAGGGAGGCCGTCAAAAGTGTATTGGATAATAAAGTGAAGATATATTGGATTCTTTTTCAACATTTTAGACTCCGGGATTCGAATCTAGAGCCCGCTCTAAACGCGAGACAATAATTACGCGTCGTCAAAACCCATATTCAGAGTGTTATTTCAGTCACAACTAGACATACTACTCGTATTTGTGTGTGTTTGTTTTGTTATGCTAACAATGTAATACTTTCCCATTGTTGTCTTTCGTATGACGTCGTGGAGTGGGGGGGCGAGGGAGGGGGGAAAGGAAGTGAAAATCTTACAAAGGGAACTTGTTTACCTCTAATTAATATCCGTAGGTAAGGAACAAAGGCATGGAGTCGCTATTTACTGTATATTTTTTGGAGTTTACTCCATAAGAATCGATTTTAGCAGCCCGGTATGAGAAAAATCCGGACAGTAAAATCAATTTATCAATGACCTCGTTACGTTTTTTCTGTCACGTTTTTCACAACGTTGAAATTTCTACCCTAGCATTGAGTAAATAAGGTTGGTTTTCCGTGACACAATTTGTACCTCAAGTACCTAAGTTATAACACAACTTCACAACGATGCAAATCTCCACCCAGCGTTGAGTAAACAAGGTTGGCTTTCGTTCACATGTATATCAGCGCCATCTTTCGGCTTATGTGTAAACTATTTCGAATAGCCACGGTGTTGTACGGAGAGAATAGTCACCGTGGACTCGATGTCTATTTCCAATTTATCTGCACCGTGTCTAATACAATTATGCAGTATATGGGCAGGACATCCAACGCCTACAATTTGCTTTTGGAGTTCTTGTTTCAATAATACAAAAACATTTTGTCCGCTTGTTGGCCTATTAATGCCACCAAAATTGACGTTGGCATTATCAGCAGTAAAAGAAACTAATTTTTGTTCAATGCCGTGTTTTCTCAAGGTGTTAACAATATATTGTGTGATTGTTTCGGCAGTTTCGTTTGGCAATACATCGAGTTCTAAAATTTTAGTCTTTATTCCGCCATCGCGATTATCAAAATATTGTATTACTACCCCCGCGCCGCTCACCGCCGCCGCCGCTGGTTGCAAACGCGCTACGCGCGCGGGCGCGAAATTTAAAAATGCCTGTCTCAGGCCAATGCCGGCCGCACGCCTGTCTAAACCTTAAAATGCCTGTCAAATGCGGCAAACGCCTGTCATATGGTAACCCTATAGGGAGTACAACACACACAAATTTTTTTATAATTATTTTCTTGTGAAATGAACAGCGAAGCCAGACCTAATTATTGCTTAGTAACAACATTATCTTGCACGACTTACATAATACACATTTTGTAATTTTTACTAATATTATAATAATTGCGAAAGTGTATTTGTTTGTTGGTTTGTAACTCAATAACGCTGCATGAGAGTTACGGATAATTTTTGTATGGTAAGTAGGTACTTATCTTACCTTACCTTACATTTTGAAAAAGCAACTGTCGAATTCTTGACCGGCTCTTCTTAACAGAATCTACTTTCCGAACCAGTGATAAGACTCAACTTTTGTAATTAGACACATAGTGGCCTACATGAAATAAATAAAATTAAAATTATTATTCATATAATTTTGAAGCTTTCTCCATAGTTTTCTTTGTCGGAGCGATGTAGAGAATGACATCAACCCATTAGCGGAGAAGCCAAGATTGTCTTTATAACTAGATATATACCTAACAAGCGTTTCCAAATATTTTAGTGGTAAGAATACATACCTACCTAACGTTACCGGTTTGGAATGAAATACAAACAAACTTTTGATCGTGGCATCATCCACTAGGAGTTAGGTCACAGATAATGTGGCTTAGGTTTTATAAATTTTACGAGAACCCATTATTTTGCCGAGAAAAAGTAGCCAATGACACTAACTTAATTTTTAGTTATATAGGGCGCGATTCCCGTGAGATGTGGGAATAGGGTTGTCATCTCTAAAATCTGTATAAAACTGTATACTTAAGTCCGCAGGATCCACGAGTGAAATTAGGGACAATTATTTTGTCCTTTACGCTTAGTACAACATTTGATAGTTAACTATAAATAGTAAACGATGATATTACCATCAAAGTAAAATAAACCATAACAGAAATTGAGTTAGAGCTCAATTTCGTGTATGTATTCTCATACGTTTACGTAACGAAAACGCTCCAAATTAAAATCGTCTGTATTGAATTTGTGACTTTAAATCGATATTATAATGGTTCATTTTACTTTGATGCTAATGTCATCGTTTACTATTACGATCAAACGAATGAAAACTCGGACTAACCGCACTGAATGTAATCAAGTTAAGGTAACGATAACGACACCAAAATTGGATCCTTAAATATAAATGTGCTCGCGAACAGGTCTGCCCCCGGAGTCTTAATCAACCCTCAAGTAATGAGTAGGTATCCGAAGGGTGGGATCAATTAATGAATATTTTACTGCGATTCGGATCTTTATAAACGCTTCGTGTCGGGATTTCTGGGGATTGTCCCGGATTTGCGGGTGATTTATCGTCTAGTGGCCGTGATTGATTTAAAATTGTAGGCGGTAATGTGAAGATCGTTTTAATTACTGGAACCTTGGTTGTTGAAGCGAAGTTGCTTGACCGACTTCTCGGATGAGGGCTTCTGCGCCGAAAGTTAGACGTATGAACTTGTGAATGGAGTCCGCTTCATTGGCTGGACAGTGATTATTTTTTTAAACCGACTTCAGAAAAGGAGGACGTTCTCAATTCGAGGGAATCTTTTTTTTTTTTTTTATAGAAGTTACCGATTATTCGAAGATGCCTGGACCGATTTGAAAAATTCTTTTTTTTTTTTGTTTCAAAGTATATATATATATAGGTATATTGAAATTTTATCGAAATCGGCCGAGTGGTTTTTAAAATATCAACAATAAAATACTTTGTACTGGCGCGGGCGTTTGAAGTCGGTTTTTAAAAATAATTTTTTATATTAAATTATTAATATTTGCCAATTTTTTTTTTTAGTTTTAATTCGTTTTCATTTTACTATCTTTTATAAATAACATATTTAATTTCTATAATATCATAAATTATAGAAATTAAATATGTAATGTAATAATATTAAAATAAAAATATGCCTAAACTATATATACAAGTAATAAAATTAAAACTAAAATAAAAATTAAATAAAATCTAAAACCCCATCGAAGTCACTGCAGTGTGGCATAGTACCCAAGATGCTGGCAGCATTACCCCTTTGGATGGCCAAGCTAATCCTTTGGCCAAGGTAGCTGCCAGCTCTTGGATCCCCGGTAGACTCGATCACCTTTTTAGATAGCTCTACAAAAAGCGCTCTAGCCTCCGGGCCCCACGGCCCCAGGGTCTCTACACCAAAAGGCACAAATATGAAACCACTGTCAAGTTTTTCATATTTGCGCCTCTTAGCCTGTTCGGCGCTAGTAGCCGCTGCACCCGCCACAGAGGAGGTCGCATGGATGTGGGAAGCAGCTAGAGTATCTACACAGGTAGCATCCCACACAAGCGACCTCCCTGTCCTCCAAGGAACAAGCGTCATACCATCAGGTCTCTTGCCATCACTACGTGCCAAACCAATAGGTTCTAATACAGCTGGCACGTGAGCAGTAGCAAGAGACCTGCGGATGATGTCGTTGAGGGCATTGTGGCGGGAGAAACGACCAGCGCTCTTCGAACAGGAGAGTCCGTGATGGCCGTAAGCGTCGACGTGGTCACCGCAGTGGCAACGGTGAGGCTGGGTTATTTTGGCGCCGAGCCTAAGACCAACTACCACTGCAAGAGTGGCGTGGTTTAAAAGACTGCCCAGATTAGCAGAAGGGAGAGCATGGAGCCAGTGTCCGGATTCTTTCGCAGAAACAGCGAGAAGACGAGCACGGTCTTTAGAATTTGCTTGCATTAACAAAGTTTTTAGTAAAGTAAAAGTTTTTTTACAAATAATGTCATCCCACTGTCTCTGCGAAGGAAGAGAAACCGGCAATTGATTTGGGCTAATCGCTGACCATCCATTTCTTGCCTCTGCCAAGTACGACACTTCAATTGATCCCAAAGACTGGGATATAATTTTTTCAAAGAGAGTGTGTGTACTATAAGCAGAGGAAAGAAATACTGGCAGTGAGACACTAGAAATTTTGTGGATTCCCAGACCTCCATACCCTGATCGGAAGAGATGCCTGGGATTATTCAAGTTCAATTTGCCAAATTGAACTTGAATAATATACTCCTCTTCCCTCCCTAATAAGTAGAAACAGTTTTTAAAAGTGGGTACGACAATAGCGCAGCGGGTTGGGATCGAACCGTCAACCTTTCAGTTTTAGCTCGCACCCTTTTAACCCTTGGGCTACTGGGGTATTGTTAGGTACCATATGAATGAGCAAGGGAAAATTTATAGTGACATCAAAGACGATGATTTTCGTATAGGCACCAAATTTTTCAAATAATCGCTAATAATAATAATAATAACCGTCAGCTTACATTACAACAGCCTTCGTCACATCCCGTGCAAAATTCGCTAACAGCTGTGATGATCCATTGATGATGGTCAACACATTTATCGTGGTGTATGTATCCAATTCTTCATCATCAGTATGCGCTGTGTAACGGTCCTTCGTAGGTACTAAGGAATTTTTCATGATCGCTAACACTAAAATTTTTTGATTGAATCTTATCAAAATCGGTACAGTAGTTAAGTCACGAAATGTACTTTCACATGAGATCATAAAAATAATAATTTTAAGAACTTCAATTTTCATGTCATAATAATTATAATTTGACGTTGACGCTATTCTGTAGAACGATTTAAAGGAAAAAATCGCGACCGCGGCGTCGCGCGTCGTCGACGTGCGGATCGCATATAAGAAAGAACATTGCTTTTGTATTCGGGCATAATTGTTAAGAGACTTAAATATAATTGTTGAGGCCAACGGCTTGGCCAACGAGTCAAGGCCTGGAACACGAAGTATAGGGGCCCATCAGCTATAACCTGAGTCCAGGGTCGCTGCCCTAAGGGCCTTTAACCGCGGTCAGATTTGTTCTCAACGTAACTTAATGGTAGGGTTGCACTGACCTTCCTTTGCAGCATTCAATCCTTGTACGGCCTGAGATAGTATGAGAGTGGTGGTGTGGTGTATTGTGGAGTTGAGTGTAATGTGAACTTCTCAGGCCGCTAGCAGTAGCGGGCAGGCTGCCAGCTATGGCCTGCTGAAGACGCTGGGCTGGCGTGGCACTGTACACTCGGCTTGTCACTAGTTTGGTCCAACGAGAGCTGGTCTAAGTCACTTTTTCACACTTGGCGTGGCGCGCAAAAAACCACTTGTTAAGGGTCGCCTTTTGTTACAAATAACACGTTAACAATGATGCTTATAGTTAGGTCGACACATAGACCGCTTAACGGCGCAACAAAACCGTAATAAACCAAATCTAGACACTCAAAACAGCAAAAACGTGCGCGAGACGACCGGAATTTTCGTGAAAACGTGTTGGCTGTCAAAAGGAAAAGGAACTTGCCAACCACGCCCAAAAACGGCGGGAAGTTTTACCTTTCAAGTGTCATCTGTCAAATTCATTGCGAGCCAAAGAGACTGCTAGCGTCACGACCATGGAACTAGGAATTATGGCGCGAACAATCCCCCCGCCCGTGGTCGTAAGGATTTACGTCCACTTACTAGTAAATGGGTAAACGTGATAAGGAGCAAACGGCTCGCTGCAAGACAGAGTCTCCGACCATTACCTCGGCAACCCTGGGAACCTCATCAAACCCGTAGATCAGCTTAAGAATGCGCCCACGGCGCCAGTATAAAGGCAACAAATTAGGTTCCTTAATCAACACTAGGTCACCAACTTTGGGTGGATCAGATTTGTCAGCCCACTTAACCCGCTGCTGCAAAAGATGCAAATACTCTAGTGACCAACGGGGCCAAAAACTCTGAGTCATCTGTTGCAGCAGCTCAAATCGGGACAAACGTGAGACCTTCACGTCCCTGAAGGGGTATTCGGGTAGAGCGTTAAGGGGCTGACCAATCAGAAAATGACCGGGAGTTAAGACCTCCAGGTCATTTGGGTCAGATGAGAGGGGACAGAGTGGCCGAGAATTGAGTACAGCCTCAATTTTGCAAAACACGGTGGCGAGTTCTTCAAAGGTTAAAACAGTTTCGCCTATAACGCGCCGGAGATGAGTCTTGGCCACCTTAACCACAGCTTCGAATATTCCACCCCAATGAGGGCAAGCTGGGGGGTCAAACTTCCAGGTTACCCCCATCTTGGACAATGCTGTACTTAATCTAATCTTATTGCTAGACAGGAATTCGACAATCTCTTTTAAATATCTATCAGTGCCCTTATAATTTGTGCCACAATCCGTGCGAATCAGGTCAGGCAATCCTCGACGAGAGACAAATCTACCTAGCGTGGCTACAAAAGCTTCAGTGCTTAAGGCACTCACAAGTTCTAAATGTACCGCCTTGGTAGCGAGACATACAAAAACGCAGAGGTAGGCCTTGAGCGATCTGGCGTTGCGGAGGTTAGAGCTCTTGATGGCAAACGGGCCAGCAAAATCAGTGCCAACCCCAGCAAAGGGTCGAGTGGCTAGAACGCGGTCGGAGGGCAGATCACCCATCATCGGCTGTGAAGTATTAGCCTTCAAGCGGTAACACGGAATGCATCTGAAAGTGACGTTCCGGATGGTGCGTCTCCCTGCCAGAATCCAAAACTCGCGCTGTAAAATAGCCGAGAGTGCATTACAACCAGCGTGGGCATTTTTAAGATGGTAGTGTGTCACTAGCAATTTGACAAAGGTGCCGTCCTTAGGTAGCAAAAGGGGGTGGCGAGCACCATAGGGTAGATTGGAATTCTTAAGGCGTCCTCCAACGCGTAGCATTCCGTTATTGTCCAAAAAAGGGCTTAGGCGAGCAAGGGGGCCCTTCAAAACTAAACCTCTCTTTAGAGTGTCAATCACGGATGAAAAATGCTCCACCTGAACCACATGCACCCAGTAGTTCCGGGCGTCTTGGCGTTCAAGAGGGGAAAGCACAGGACTCAAATTTTTATTTTCTGAATTCCGCCCATTATGGATAAAACGTCGAATCCAACCGGTAACACCAATTAGTAACGGTTCAAAAGAAAGTTCAAGTCGGGGATCTGTTTATGCTCAACCACTCCGACTCTTAAGCCCGGCAATACTTCGGGAGCGGAAAACCTATTTTGAGGCCAAGTCGTCTCGGATTGGGATAGCCAACTTGGATCCCACCAAAGGTGATGGTGGACCAGTGAAGAGGCCTCACAGCCGCGGGAGGCGCAATCGGCCGGGTTCAGTTCTCCGGGTACGTGTCTCCAAATCACCGGTACTGCAGAGCTCTGAATTTGGGAGACCCGATTCGCAACAAAGACCTCTAAGTTGTGAGGCGCGGCTCGTAGCCAGCAAAGGACAATCTCACTGTCCGTCCAAGCATAAACGTCGGTCAGATCGACCGCAGATGCCAAAGAGGAGCGGACGTGGTTCAAGAGACGTACCAGAAGGGCGGCGCCAGACAATTCTAATTTCGGGATAGTTAACCGTGACCGAATAGGGGCCACCTTGCTTTTTGCCAAGACGAGATGCGTCGCGACCTCACCGGCGACATCGACAGTCCTCAAATATACCACGGCGGCGTATCCTCGTTCGGAGGCGTCGCAAAACCCGTGGAGACTGGCATGACACCTTCCTGTTGGTAGGAAGCGTCGAGGCATGGAAATTCGGTTAACTTCAGGAAGTGAAGACACAAGGGAGTTCCACTCCTTCAATAACTTCCCAGAGAGTGGTTCGTCCCAACCGAGTTCAGCAATCCAAAGCTTCTGGAGGAAACATTTAGCCAAAAATATTACGGGAGTGATCCATCCATTGGGATCGAAGGTGCGAGCAACCGTAGACAATACGGAACGCTTAGTCCAGACCTTAGGAGGTGGGTCTAATTTGACCCGGTAGGTGAAAACGTCTTGGACGGGCTGGTACTGTATTCCAAGGACCGTCAGCAAATTGGGATTTTCGGGATTTTCAAAAATATGAGGATCCTGCTGATCCTTTCCCGGAAGATCCTTCAAGACGTGAGGGGAGTTGGACAGCTACTTGCCCAACTCATAACCTCCGGACTTCAGTATTGCAATCAATTCATCGCGAAGAGTCAGAGCTTCCTCAACGCTCGAGGCTCCCGTGCAAATATCGTCCATATAGACTGACGATTCCAAGGTGGCTGATGCGCGAGGGTAATTCAGTCGCTCCCGGTTAGCTAGTTCTAACAAGGTCCTGATAGCAATATAGGGGCTTGACTTGAGTCCATAGGTCGTAGTGTTCAATTCAAAGACACGCATTGGCTCATTAGGATTTTCGCGCCACAGAATCATTTGGTATCTCCGATCATCGCGATGTACGATCGACTGTCTAAACATCATCTTGATGTCAGCTACGAAAACAATTTGATGCCGGCGGAAATGCGTGAGGATATCGGAGATATCCTTGATCAGCTTAGGACCGGAGTGCAAGCATTGGTTCAATGTCACCCCGTTGGATGTGGCCGCGGAGCCGTCAAAAACCACTCGAATCTTCCCCCCAGGGGTCTTCAAGACGGCATGGTGGGGTAAGAAGTAGTGCTCGTGTGCGCGCCAATCAAAATTGGATGGTGACATATGCCCCAGGCCCTCGTACTCGCGCATAAATTCAACGTACTTGGAGCGGAAGGTGGAGTCGCGCCGCATGCGCCGTTCCATAGACAAGAGCCTCTTTTCCGCCAAGGCCCGCGATTGACCAAGCGGGGGGCGAGAAGCGAGAAAGGGCAAGCGAGTTACAAATCGCCCATCAACACGGCGGCCTGTGTTGTTTTGATAAAACAACTCACATTCAAGGTCAAGAGGGTCAACTCGTGCGGCATGCGGCGGCTCCTCAACTTCCCAAAAGCGCTGGACCACGTCCGACAGCGTCAAGCCGGCTGCTTGCAATTGGTCCAGCACCGGTAGGTCCGAAGACCGTAGCACGGGTCCAAAAAAGCTAGAACCGAAAATAGTGGACATGGCACATAGGCCGTCCTTCTGGAAAACCCTAATTTCCCCTGACAAGACCAGGCCCAACACGTCGGAACCCAACAAAAGGTCCGTAGGACCGGGTTCAGTCCAGTGGGGGTCAGCTGGGTTTAGGCCTGATGCACAGGACACCGCAGCGTCAGTTATTCGGACCTGCGGTAGGGGACCTAAGATATTGTCAAGGACTGACACCTTGACCAAGACCCTAAGATTGCCCGTAACGGGGCCAAACTAATGTTTGGAAGCGGAAGCGGAATTAATATTCCGCTTCCCCGTTAGGAGTCGAGGGCTCTATACCCCCGATACCTATCACCCGTCCTGTTCGAGGACTCCAAGGGAGCCCTAGCTCACCCACCAAACGAGAAGAAGCAATACAGCGCTGTGAACCCGAATCCAAAAGGGCGCGAACGATTAAAAATTCACCCTTCGGGTTGAATACCTTCACTGAGACAGTCGGCAAAAGAATGGTCTGACAGACGGACTGCCGGAGATTCAAGGTCTCAGGAGAAGTTGCTGTGGTGGGGGCTAGGGCGGCAACTACCTATTGGTGGTCGTCCTCATCAAACCGGTCCTCTGACCGGGGAATCTCATATTGAGACTCAGGGGGGACCTCCAAAGGTGAGGGGGACGGACCTCCATTTGGGTAAACCCATGCGTCATCTCGTGGCGGCAGCACGGGCCTAGTCATACGGGCTGAGGTCGGTAGGCCGTAATAAGGCTGTCGACCCGCTCGAGGTGGGCGGCGTTCGAGGCGTGGCCACTCATGAAGCGGAGGTGAATAGCGGGCAGACTGAACCGTAGACGGAGCCGCCACAAATCTGCCATCAGAACGTCGAGGGGGGTTGGCGCCCCCCTCACGGGGGGGTGAAGCCATAGGCGGGGTCGAAATCCGGACGCGTCGGGATTCATGGCCCTGATCAGGAGACCGACGCAAGTAATCCGGGGAGCGATCGGTAAGAGCGCCCCCGCCCGTGCGGGGCGCGCCCTCACTCTCCACCCGGCGGCCAACACCATTCTTGTTGGCGCACAAAATCTCCAGGTGGTTACCCCTACAAATTGGGCATGGCCGTCGCTGTTGGCAGTCCCGTTGCATGTGAGCTTCCAGACAGCTATAGCACCAGTGGCGGTCTCTTGCAATGCCCCTCCGATCCTTGATCCGCTTAGAGAGAAACTGGGGGCAAGAAAGCACCCGGTGGCCTGGACGCCTGCAATAGTTACAGGGGGCGGGTTCAATGGCAGCAAGTCCCGTGTAAACGGGCCTTGGTCTCCGGTCGGAGGCCCTTTTACCAGGGACGCCAGTGTGACCCTTTTCCTTCCTCAGCTGGGCAGGCCGCTCTGGGGTCCTTGAAGGACCAGCAATACCAGAGTTATCAGCCTGCCGGCACTCTTCCTCAAGGAACTTTAAAAGGTCCGAAAAGGGGGGCAGGTAGCTGGCCCCGTCCCCACCATACCTTTGCTCAAAACGCAGTTTCAACTCGGGAGGTAGGCGGGACAACACAATGTGTAATAAAAGGAAGGACCACTGGTCCACGGGAAGCTCTAAACGCTTCAGAGCGTTGCAGGCTACAATCATTGGATTTAAGAGTGATTCTCTTAAATGGGACACCCCATAGACACGTGGCAGCGCTAGAATTTGTGCCACGTGTGTGTCTGCTAACCGGCGCACGTTGGCATACCGCCGAGTCAGTAGTTCCCGCGCGGTGGTATAACTCTCCTCGGAGAGGTCCAGGTGGCTAACTAAACCTAGAGCCTCTCCCTGCAGGGAAGAGAGTAGATAGGCCAGTTTCTGGCAGGGAGACAGGTCCCTTCTCGCGTCCACCAGGCTATCAAAGAGGCTGAGAAAGCCTAGCCACTCGCTCAGGTTGCCAGAAAAGTGGGGCAAGTTTATTGTTGGCAACTTGCCCTGTAACGCAGGCTGCGTGGTGGGTCTGGTGGGAGACTCAAGAATAGAGCTCATTCTCGCCTCCTTCTTGAGCCTCGCAGCCTCCTCCACCAGACCGTCTGTCAGCTCAAAAAACAGTTCGTAGTCCCGCACTGAGGACTCCAGCGATTCCGGAGGTAGCTCCAATGCCATGAGGTCTCGGAAGGCCCCTTCGACGACCGCCTGCCTGGTCCGCACCTGCTCGCACCGCTGGAGCAGTGCGGATGCCCGGTCCACCCGACCTACCAAGGCGTTGGCTGTAGCAGCCCAACGCAGCTCTGATTGAATTTGCACGCTCAATTTTTTGTGGGCTGACATCCTAGGTAGGTACAAAACAACTTAAATAAAGGTAGTTACAACAAATAGATAACAAAATCAAAACAAAGTTATTTGTTACAAGTTATGTTTCAACTTCAACCAAACAAATTAATAATCAAACAAGAATTACCCACTTTAAACACAAACAAATTACTACTTAAATACTATTTATTAATTAGAATTATTTACTTTAAACAAGAATTATTTATTTTAAATACATCAAACAAACTACTCTGTTACCTAACCACGAGGGGTTTTAGTAAACAAACAAAGTATTTGTTGGTTAAAAGTTCCAAAAGATACAAATTAAGCTATCAATAATTTATGTTAAGTCAATCAATAACATAAATTAAGATAAAAGAAAAATTAAGTTTTTAATTACCCGTACTAAGCCACTAGACTCATACTAGGTACTGCAAATTACAAATTGGCTTGGTAAGAACCCTACAATTATCAAATTATATTAATATTAAGTTTATTTATTTACAATCTACATCTAACTGTTGGCCAGTTACGGGCCACAAACAACAATTAGGTACTATTAATTATTAATCAACAAAAATTAACAAAACAAAATCTCAATAATTGCAATCATTATACAGGCCTACATGTGACAAGGCAGGCTATGTACTAGTAACTCAATAAGCCTGTGTATTAATAAGTTATAAGTCAATAAGTTTACAATTAATGAGTTAACCCTAGAACGGCCAAGTTAAGTCACAGTAATGCCAAATCTGTCCGCGGAATCAATTTAACCACGCTCTTGGTACCAAATGTTGAGGCCAACGGCTTGGCCAACGAGTCAAGGCCTGGAACACGAAGTATAGGGGCCCATCAGCTATAACCTGAGTCCAGGGTCGCTGCCCTAAGGGCCTTTAACCGCGGTCAGATTTGTTCTCAACGTAACTTAATGGTAGGGTTGCACTGACCTTCCTTTGCAGCATTCAATCCTTGTACGGCCTGAGATAGTATGAGAGTGGTGGTGTGGTGTATTGTGGAGTTGAGTGTAATGTGAACTTCTCAGGCCGCTAGCAGTAGCGGGCAGGCTGCCAGCTATGGCCTGCTGAAGACGCTGGGCTGGCGTGGCACTGTACACTCGGCTTGTCACTAGTTTGGTCCAACGAGAGCTGGTCTAAGTCACTTTTTCACACTTGGCGTGGCGCGCAAAAAACCACTTGTTAAGGGTCGCCTTTTGTTACAAATAACACGTTAACAATGATGCTTATAGTTAGGTCGACACATAGACCGCTTAACGGCGCAACAAAACCGTAATAAACCAAATCTAGACACTCAAAACAGCAAAAACGTGCGCGAGACGACCGGAATTTTCGTGAAAACGTGTTGGCTGTCAAAAGGAAAAGGAACTTGCCAACCACGCCCAAAAACGGCGGGAAGTTTTACCTTTCAAGTGTCATCTGTCAAATTCATTGCGAGCCAAAGAGACTGCTAGCGTCACGACCATGGAACTAGGAATTATGGTGCGAACAATAATTACAAACTGTATTATGAGAAATGTGAAGTGGTATGTAGTGACAGCTGGTGTACTCTCAGCTCAGAGATGGATTATGAGCCATAGTCCACCATGCTGGTCCAATTCTTGGCTGACTTCACACTCCTTTGAGAACATTATGGAGAATTCTCAGGCATGCAGGTTTCCTCACGTTGTTTAGCTTCACCGTTGTAACATGATATTTAATTGCTTAAACGCACATACCTAACTCCGAAACGGCAGAGGTACATGTATTCCTTTAACTTATTATAATTTTGTAGTAAGTTCTATTTCTATATTTTAAATAGCCTTGATCTATCTGTTTTTTTTTATGACACCGAAAACAACGGCATAATTCTCTTAATTCCAAGTTTAACGACCACCTCCATTCACTCAGTTGTTCCGTCGTACTTCAAAGCTCAAAAAGCAAAATTATGTTCGAAAATTTTTTTTTGACACATCGTCGTATAAGTTTTTACACGAAATTCAGCATTAAGGAGATCGTAAACTGATTCTTTACATTTTTCTATTAAAGATAACGGCACACTATCTTAATTGATTACCAAGATCGTTTTGCCTACATAAAAATAAAGTTTACAGTAAAATGAGTCTCATTTTACATGCATATAGAAGTCAAAACATGATTATTGGGAGTGTAAGATTAAAATTGTTTTTATATACAAATAGTAAATTAGGGTGTCACCTGAGGGCGTTATTTTTAACGATGTTCTTGTTACATTTAAGCGGGCGATATTTGATGACGTAATTATACAATCTCAATAACGGATACACACTTAACTAAGATTAAAGGGAAGGTGATTGGGTGTTTCAAACAAAACATGTGGGATGAAAAATTTTTTGCGTATTATTTATGTGTACATAAATTCTGCTAGTAGGCAAAAAATATTAAAATAGCTTTTCTTGCTTTTCATTTATTTGATGGAAAATAAACTTGTAACTTGGTACTACGATGTTTTCCTTCACCTTTGAAGCAAGTGATAGTTAATTGCTTAATAATGCTTAATTGCATCGTGAGGAAACCTGCACATCTGAGAGTTCTTCATAATGTTCTCGAAGGTGTGTGAAGTCCACCAATTCGCATTGGGCCAGCGTGGTGGACTATGGCCTATAACCCTTCTCTGAGAGGAGACCTGCTCTCAGTAGTGAGCCGTTGATGGGTTGCTGATGATGATGATGGTGTAATTTGGTGTCATTTGACAATAATATGAACTTAGTGACCAGTTGATAGTCAAATAAACACAAACAGCGATGTTTTGTTTCACTCACACTTACGTGATGGTACTAACCAAGAATTGGATAAAATATACTGTGTAGTTTGTTTTTATTTTAGTTCTACTTTCATGCCTACTTCTTATTCTTTATTATACTTCTTATTGCGTTGCGTTCCCTAAAATATGGTTGAGCGAAGCAATGGCTGGGTCATGCGTCATGCTCGTGAACGGGTGCCATCAGCGGCAATGGGGCTACTTTCTGTCTGCCCGTCTTGACATGTGTTGAATTATAATTAGAAATAATTACGTATGCTTTTGTGGACCTTTCCCTCATTGTGGAAACTCTGCATACATAGAATATCTGTTAAGTATATTGTAAAAGTATTTTGAAAAGAGCAACTGCCGAGTGTCTTGCTGGTTCTTCTCGGCAGGAACGGCATTCCGAACCAGTGGTAGACTCATTGACGATTCAAAAGTACTTGTAAAAGTTTATTTGAATAAAAAACATTTCTATTCTATTCTATTCTATTCTATATTACTCTTATTCTTTCTTCCATGCTCTCACCAATATACGTATTGAGAATGAAGCAGGCAATCCCAAGAGCTGTACCATTTCGCGTTACACTCCAAACTCGGAGCTCAAAACTGAGAGCAATTTGTAAAGATTACCGTCACAGCGCGCCGTGTAGTGTTCATTAAAAGAGCTTTAACTTTTAAGTTGCTTACTTTAAAATATAGCTGAAGCTTCTATTTACAGACCTCCCTGGAGTCGCTGGTAATGTAATAATGATGTCCTCCCGGTAAAATCCGGCCACGGAGGCCAGTTTCCATTCTTCAAAGGGATTAGCCATCTGCGAGGAAGATATTGTTAAGCAGCAAGCAAGCAGTGATAGCCTAGTTGTTACGACTGTGGACTGTGGTCTCCTATTCGGGGGGTCGCAGGTTCGATCCCGGTATGCACCTCTGACTTTTCGAAGTTAAGTGCGTTTAAGAAATTAAATATCACATTCTTTGACGGTGAAGGAAAACATCGTGAGGAAATCTGTACGCCTGAGAGTTCTCCATAATGTTCTCGAAGGTGTGTGAAGTCCGCCAATTCGCATTGGGCCAGCGTGGTGGACTATGGCCATACCCTTCTCTGAGAGGAGACCTCGCTCAGTAGTGAGCCGATGATGGGTTGATAATGATGATGATGATGATGAGGAGGAAGATATTATAGTGCACAAGTATTGTATACACAAACACAGGTACACGCTGTATTCCCTCACTCTCACAGTCCGGGGGGACGACCGAAGAGAGGTCAGGCGCAGGACTGGCGGCTTTACGTAAGTAAACTCCGAGGTACAGGGGTAAGTGGTGGCACACCACCGAACTTCGGTAGGTACTTCCTAACTCCGGGCTAGTACTGAGAATTTTTTGACAGAAAAATCCAATAACTAAACTTTTTGGCTCAACGCGGGAATCGAATCCGGGACTTCATCGTCTGCAGACAAACCTGCTATCGTCAATTTTAGACAATCACAACAGGAGTTATAATGCTGTGACAAACAGACAGACTAAATCACTAAAGGATAAGTGAAAATTCACCCAAATTTACTCTTTTGAGATCTCACTTTGCTCGTTCAAAAAGAAGGAGATATGTAATCTCCTCCTTTTTGCTAACTTTTTTTTATTTCGAGGTAGGCGCATCGCAAAGTTAAGCGCAACTTGACTACAACCAATGCTGGAAAGCACTGATGAGGTCTAGGTTGGAGAGCGCTTGCCTAGAAAATGCCTATTCACTCTTGCCTACGCTTAGTACTCAAATTATAAATTCATTCAAATTCAAAATTATTTATTTCACGTAGGCCAACCTGTGGCTCTTATGACACGTCATGACTCTACCACCGGTTTGGAAAGCGGATTCTGCTGAGAAGAACCGGCAAGAAACTCAGCAGTTGCTCTTTTCAAAATAATCATTTTACAATATTATTATGAAGCTATTGTAATAAGTTTTTTATACTTTCTTGTGGGCAGCTGGATGCCAAGCCGATTTAACCCATGCAACTTTGCCAGAATAAAATATAATATTTCCACAACGAGGGGAAGTTCCAAAAAAAAACGTACTACAATTAAATTCATGTTAAGACGGGCAGACAGAATACTTTCTGGCCCTATTCCCGCCAGTGGCACCCGTATACGTGGCCGGAAACACAGACGGCGGAAGGGAGTCCCACACCTTAGCGGTTCGTTACAGAAACTTTGACGTATTAAGCGTTTCGTGCGAGTCGGTTGGATTTCAACCACGTAATGGGTGCCAACGCTCACGATTTCTCGAAGCTAAGAGAAATCAGTTCCACCTAGTCTATCGCATTCAATTGAAAATTTCGTCAATAAAAATAAACGAAAATAATACACAACCATTTTATTATCCTAAACTAATATAAACCGAGATAATTATTAACATGTCTCGATCTTAACGTTATTGTGACATCTGCCATGAAAACTGGAACAGCCATGCCAATTCACATTACTTTTCACTTGCACATAAGGCCACGTTCATATTGGCCGAGACCGTAAACCGACGTTATTGTCGCAACTTCAATATATTATAATAACTGATGATTGAATTACTTATTAAAACAGTAATATGATGATTGAAATCGCTTCTGATTGGCCAATACTAAATCGCTATTAGCTAAATGCATTGTTGCAGAAGAACGCGATAAAGAAGATTGGCGAATTCCATAGAGTTTCTGACCCAGACGAACTGAACTGAACACAGAACGCCCACGTTCAGGAATCAAACTTCTCATACTTGTTCTAGTAAACCAGACTAACAAAAAAATAATCAAGGTCTTATCAAATAAAGTTGGGAGAAAAAAGATATTCACTTGTATTGTCATGTAACGGTTATTTTTAATGTGTACTTGTGAATAATTATATTTTTGATCCCCATCTTCTAAAAATATGGGGTTTACATGGAAAAATACTCTAAAAACTATTAATTCAAATTAAATGTTTTCTGAATCTGAACGGTTTTTAAAAATGCTGGGTCAAAATTCGCCAACCTCCTTTAGCCAATCACCATAGCAATGATTCATGCAACTTTTACAGAATCGGCCTGCTGTTTATAGTTTTTAGGGTTCCGTACCCAAAGGGTACCAACGGGACCCTATTACTAAGCCTACGCTGTCCGTCCGTCCGTCCGTCCGTCCGTCTGTCAGCGGGCTGTATCTCGTAAACCGTAATAGATAGACAGATGAAATTTTCACATATTATGTATTTCTATTGCCGCTATAACAACAAATAATAAAAATTAAATTAAATTAAAAAAATTAAATTAAAATATTTCCATGGGTAGGTACATGGAAATATTTTAATTTAATTTTTTTAACGGAACCCTAAAAGAGCGAGGCCCGACTCGCACTTGGCCGATTTTTAAAAATGCTGGGTCAAAATTCGCCAACCTCCTTTAGCCAATCACCATAGCAATGATTCATGCAACTTTTACAGAATCGGCCTGCTGTTTGTAGTTTTTTTGCTATATCTCAATTATTTATTATTGCAATCATAAGATTGACCTAGGCTATTGCAACAATGTGGTTCGAAATATCGTCCGTTCCATGCCACAACGAAAAAATTTGATTTGTTTTGTTTGGTTGATTTGTCAGTTTGTTCTTCAATCACGCAACATCAGAGCATCGAAGTTATTTTTTCTATGGATATAAATATAAGTAGTTGAAGATTGACCGAGTGATATATAGGCTACATTTTGTTCCCGAAAAATACAGGGTTCCCGCGGGATTTTTAAAAACGCTGACTAAATCAAAACTAGTCTAAAACTAAAACTAACTAACTAAAACTAGTAAGTATGGCCTGATCCTTAGAAAATGCCAAAAAGTCAGCGAGTCGACCTCAACTCCTATTTCCAACCGGGAGCCAAACTAATCCGGCGCTCACTATTTGTTTGCATTTTTTCATAACGATGTTAGAATTGGACGATACTATATCGAAATAAAAAGATATTCACGAGCCACGAGCTTTAAAATATCCACAGTGTTCCGTAATTAAATACTTTAAGGTTTTCTTCTTCTTTGTCTACTACTGGACAAAGATTTCTCGTATGGACTTCAACAGATCTCGGTATTGTGCCGCGGTTCTCAGCGACTCGTCTGATATGGTCAGTCCACGTAGTGGGGGGTCTGCTAACTTTCCGTCCGCTTTCCGGTGTGGGGTCGTCACTCCAGCACCTTGGGGCCCCAACGGTCATCAGTTCTTCAAACAATATACCTACCCCGCACATTTTCACTTCAGGCGCTAGGTGACTTACCTTCAAACTACATACGGATTTAATATAGGAACGAGCATATTATGATGCGAATTGCGATATCACTATTTTTTTTAATTCGATGACAAGATAGTCCTTGACTGCAATCTCACCTGGTGGTAAGTGACGATGCAGTCTAAGATGGTAGCGGACTAACTTGGAACGGGTACGGCAGTGAAAATTCAACCCATACCCCTGATCGGTTTCTACACGCCATCGTGCCGGAACGCTAAATCGCTTGGCAGCACGTCTTTGACGGTAGGGTAGTAACTAGCCACGGCCGCTCCCGCCGGGAATCGAACCCGAGACCTCCCAGTTATAAGACCACAGCGCTCACCACTGCGCCAGGGAGGTCGTCAAAATCACTATCTTAAAATAGTGATGTAAGTAAAATGAGTGTTTTGAAAATGAAAGATTTTAAACAGTTAACTAAAACCACGCGGAATTTCAATCCCGCGAAAGCGTACCTACATGATAGATTACGGTTTAAGTGCTTTATTTTAGGTGGTGAGCATTTTGTTTCGTCTGCGCAGGCGCCGCCCGCCAGAGGCGGCGAGGAGAACCGCTCGCACTTGACGATTGATACCTTCGATGTCCGAGCCTTTGATCTGCGAAGTCGGTTAAGTTGTTTATAAAACACTTTGTAACCTTAATTGCCTTGTCTAGACAATTAATAAACGTCCACATTTGTAAACTTATGGCTCCTCCTTTAAGTGCTATGCAAGATATTTTAGAACTTGAGTTCAATGGCATGATGTGAAATTATACCTATTACCTTACCATCTTGCCACTCTACTCTTTGGGGTGCTTAAAAGTGGAATTCCAAAATACTTACGTGAGAAACTTATGTGGTTGACTGATAAGTCAGCACGCATCAAGAGAGATTCTTATCTATTTTTATTGGCTACGCCAAGGCACAAAACAGCGGCATTTAAGGGTAGCTTTAAGTTCGCGGCGACTAAGTGCTGGAATGATTTACCAACACCAGTAAGATCGCTAAAATCATTTTCAACATTTAAAACTAAATTAAAAACTTATCTTTTAACAGAACAAAAATTATAATAAACTTAAATTTATTATTATGAATATCGAGTTCTTAAAACGAATCATTCCAGCATTTATGTGCTTGCGGTATTGCTTGCCACCTGTATTGTGTTTTGTGCTTTTGTTTTTGTTTTGTGTTTTATTCTATTGTTTTTCTTTTACCTTTTAATAGTTTCTTTTAAATTTGTATTTCGTTTATTTTAATTAATTTTTCTGTTCACTTAATTTTAATTTGTTTTTATAAATAATTGAATAACGTGTCCGTGATTGCACTCAAATAAGGCTCCCACTGAAAACCAGCGCTGCAGCTTGCTGCAGCACAATGCTGAGTGGGAGACCTATTTGATCATTCTAAATTGTTATTTTTATTTTTATTTTAGTATATTTAGTTATGCTTTTTATTTCTTTTTCTTTTAATTTGTTTAATTTTGTTGATCAAATAAAATAGTTTTCTTTCTTTCTTTCTTTCTTTCTTTACCTATTACCTATATAAGGTGAATTTTTTTTGATTGATCGGCTATATAATGTTCTTACTAGCTATTGCCCGCGACTTCATCATCGTGGGGTTAGGTTTTAAAATACTGAGAGAACCATGCTTTAGGGTTCCGTACTCAAAGGGTGCCAACGGGATCCTATTGTTCTATTGCTAAGAGCGGTTTCAGACTAGCGTATATTTTGCGCGTATAAGTATCGGCTTACGTGCTTTAAGGTGCACCACATTTTGGGCTTCAAACAATCGAAAGCGCGTACCTTATCGCTCTTTTTCCGGCGTGTTCACTCGATCTGATGGGTCAGTCACAGCAATTTTGATTCCGACGAACTCTGCTTGCTCTTATACAAGCTTATAAGCGCGTCAACGTTGGTACAACTTGCGCGCGGGGCAATGTGCGGACTTATACGCGTCTACACGCGCTTCATAAAACGACTCGAGTTTACACGCGCCGAAAAAGCGCTAATCTGCAACCGCCCTAAACCTTCGCTGTCCGTCCGTCTATCCGTCAGCGGTCTATATCTCATACAATTTCACAGAATGTGTTTTTCTATTGCCGCTATAACAACAAATTATAATTTAAAAATTAAACAGGGGTCTCCATGCAATAAATTTTTTTTTCTACTCTGACGGTGTTAAATCTTTTAGATGGTACGGAACCCTTCGTGTACGGGTTCGACTAGCACTTGGCCGGTTTTTGTTATAATAAATTACATTATAGCTAGATAAATCGATTCACTTGTATGTATTTTATAGATCATACCTAGTTATGTGAACTCCAATGGTAGATAGATACCTATTATGTTCATGCAATATACCTACATGAAATTGAAATAACATTGAAAAGCAAATACCATTCGAGGAAAGTTGCCAGCTACAATAAATATTGAATATGGTAACTCTAAACAAAAACATGAACTAAGGTTCATATAAGTTATACTACGAAGCATTTCCAATCGTAACCCATTGGTATAAGGTTCGAATTGCGAGTGAATGAGGACTTCCGGTAAGCTAGGTCATTTCGTGTAAGGATTGTATTTCTATTTTGATAGGTTTTATATTTTCTGACCGCAGGAATCGTAAAATAAAGGTTGGCTAGCTTCCCTGTAAGAATTTTTATGTTTTATAACGAGATGTTTTCATAATAATTTGTCTGGTGGGAGGCTTTGGCCGTGGCTAGTTACCACCCTACCGTCAAAAACGTACCGCCAAGCGATTTAGCGTTCCGGCACTATGGCGTGTAGAAACCGATTAGGGGTATGGGTTGAATGTTCACTGCCATCTTAGACTACCTGCTACCATCTTAGACTGCATCGTCACTTACCATCAGGTGAGATCGCAGTCAAGGACTAGCTTGTCATCCAAAAAAAAAAAAAGAAGTTAGTTGTAACTTAAAACTGCGCTCATCTTGTACAGTAACAGAAGTCAGAACCCTGTAGCGGTCTCAAAGATTGACAGCTTCAGTGTAACGATAGTAATTAGGCCGATATTAGACGGTGCCTCGTTCATCGTTCATTTTTGCGAATATTTTTTCCGAAAATGAACTCTAAGGCCTAAGGGCGAATTTAGTCGGATGGCTCTCGATGACCCTCAAAAATGAAAGCAAAAATCTCGATAAATTAACCGTAGAAAATTCACCCTTAGGGCGAATTAAGACGGTTCATTTTCGCAAAAATTTTCGCAACGTTGAACGGGGTGCCGTCTAATTTCAGCCTTACCTCTAATTGGCTGGTACTCTCCCGCTATTGGTTAAAATGCATTGACGCAGCAAGAACCCCATAAATTCAGCCAATCAGAAGAGGTCCCTGCGATCGTTACACTGATACAATCAATTTTAGAGAATACCACTACTCATCTTAGTCATTATCAGCAACCCATCAACGGCTCACTACTGAGAGCAGGTCTCCTCTCAGAGAAGGGTTTAGGCCATAGTCCACCACGCTGGCCCAATGCGAATTGGCGGACTTCACACACCTTTGACAACATTATGTAGAGAACTCTCAGGTGTGCAGGTTTCCTCGCGATGTTTTCCTTCACCGTTGAAGCAAGTGATATTTAATTGCTTAAACGCACTTGACCTGCGACCCCCCGAATAGGAGACAGTCCTAACCACTAGGCTATCACTGCTCCTTAGTAATAGGTACCTATTATAACAACAAAATTAATACGTAAGTGTGTTTGTTTGTTTGTCCTTCAATCACGCAGTACCAGATCAATATGATTTTACGCAAGGGTAGATATTATAGTTGAGGACTTGGAGAGTGACATAAGCCTTTATCATTAAGCTTTTATTCCGGAAAAACAGATGGTTTTCGCGGATTTTTAAAAACCTCCAACCGGACGACGTCACGGGCACATACGAGTCCTTACTAATATTTTAAATGCGAAAGTGTGCTTGTTTGTTGGTTTGTCCTTCAATCACGCCGCATCAGGGCTACGGACCGACGTGATTTTTTGCATGGGTATAGTTGAGGACCTGGAGCGTGACATAGGCTACTTTTTATCCCGGAAAACCAAAGAGTTCCCGAGGGATTTAAAAAACTAAATCCACGCGGACGAAGTCGCGGGTATCAGTTAGTATTAAAATAAAAGCAAAACAATGCGTTGAAATAATAGACCTTACAACTCTTTGAATCCATTTCTGTTTTATTTTGAAAGAGCAAATCAATCTCTTGAGTGCAGTGCTAGAGGCGTAAACAAAGGTGACCACAGGCGAGCCACAGGCGAGCCACAGGCGAGCCACAGGCGAGCACCGCAGGGGTCCGTAGTGACCCCGGGAATCTCTGCGGGGGACACGCGTGATTTTTTGAATAATCAGAACAAAAACTTACTTAAGTGATTGTAAATATAGCTCGCTCCATAGATTTAGGTTTGGTGGTCGCTTCGCTGCCGCACTCGCTCTTATGCCCACAACTTCGTCAAATTAGGTCTTTTTTAGGGTTCCGTATCCAAAGGGTGTCAATGGGACCCTTTTTTTTTTTTTATTCGATGACAAGATAGTCCTTGACTGCGATCTCACCTGATAGTAAGTGACGATGCAGTCTAAGATGGTAGCGGACTAACTTGGAAGGGGTATGGCAGTAAAAATTCAACCCATACCCCTAATCGGTTTCTACACGCCATCGTGCCGGAACGCTAAATCGCTTGGCGGCACGTTTTTGACGGTAGGGTGGTAACGTGCCACGGCCAACGAAAGCCTCCCACCAGACCAGACCAGAGACAATTCAGAAATTATAAATTCTCAAATTGACCCCGCCGGGAATCGAACCCGAGACCTCCCAGTAATAAGACCACAGCGCTCACAGGTAGACAGTTGAAATTTTCACAGAGTGTGTATTTCTTTTGCCACTATAACAACAAATAATAAAAATAAAATTAATTTAAAAAATAAAGGGGGCTCTCCCATACATGAAAAAGGAGTCGAAATAAAATTTTATTTTTTACCGGGTATCGCGACCGCACCGGTTGCGACGAGCGACAAGCGACAAGGTTAACAGCTGCAACAGTTTTTAATTCAAATCAGGGCGGTTGCAAACCCTCTTTCCAAGTTACCACACTATCATCTTTGACTGCATCGCCATTTACCAACAGTTGAAATTGCAGTAAAGACACAAAGTGCGCTCTGTACTTTAACTCGGTTCGGTTTACCTGCTGCTTTACGTTCGAGTCAAAAGTAAAGTTTGAAGTTTGAGCCTTGAAGTCGCTAATTCGGTTGACGGAGCACAAGATGACGCAACACCCGGCTATCGCGTTCGGGCCGGTAGTGACAAGCGACAAGCGATAAGGTATACAGCTGTCACATCACTCAACTGACAGCAGTTTTTAATTCCAACGAATGTAGGGGGAATCAGGACGGTAGCATAACCCCCTTCCAAGTTACTACACCATCTTCGACTACATTGTCATTTACCATCAGCTGAGATTGCAGTCAAGGGCTATTTTACCATCAAAGAAAAAAATAACAGACAAAAGCCATAGACGATTATATAACGTCACAAAGTAGGCTCTGAACTTTAAACTCGGTTCAGATTTACCTGCCGCTTTACGTTCGAGTCAAAAGTAAAGTTCGTGCAAAGTCAAAGTACGCTTTCTCAGCCTTGAAGTCGGTAATTCGGTCAACGGAGCACAAGATGACGCAACACCCGGCTATCGCGTTCGGGCCGGTAGCGACGAGCGGCGAACGGCGAGCGACAAGGTAAACAGCTGTCACGTCATTCGGCTGACAGCAGTTTTTAATTCCACCGGATATACGGGGAATCAGGGCGGTGACACAGTGACCGCAATTTTCATTAAATAAGCAGACGAAAAATTTCACTTTTATGAGGCACTGACTGATGTCTGTGATAATGTTCCCAGGGAAACCCTTTTCCAGGAGAGAACGTAATTTACGTCAGTCCCCCAAGTTGTCTCTGAGTCAAGCAGACCAATCAGCTGTTTGATTGCAAACCTGCTTGTTGAAAACATGCATCAAGGATTACTAGCTGAGAGACTACTGTCTCAATTATGATTGGCTGAATTTTTGGTAATCTTGCTGCAACAATGCAATTCAGGCAATAGTGAAAGGGTGTCGTCACTTTATCGGCTTTGCAGGAAAACTTTTTGTGGGATTAATCTATTCTATTCCTTAGCACAAAAGGTGGTCTATGTCCTTTCTCATTTCATTTTTTCTAATTAGTTCAATAGTTTAGGTGTAAAAGATATTGAATGTCAGATAAAGATAAATAATAACAACTTCACATTGGGACAAAAGCTCTAGTTGGCTAAAAAATGCTAAGTACCGTCTGGCAAGTATCTTCTGCAATTTCTTGCAGCAAACATTATTGGACTAGCTAAAACTTGCAGTATCTATTTGACTTACTGTGAATTTTCACACACACTTGCCAGAGCGGATTTCTTTATGTTTTATTGCTTGTGGAAACTGCTTAAAACTGCCACCACTGTAGAACAGCCCTGTTATAGTCGGTCATGTTTACTTTGATTCGCGCGATTCCATTCACCTCTCCCAATGATGTTTACTTTACACCGGACACCTGACTGACTTCCGTTTTCTTTTACCGCACCAAATCTCGTTCCCTTTGATATGAAAATGTGCGTTTGATGATTACACGAAAGGTAAAAGGGTGTTCCAAAAGTGATAAATATACAATTTTTCACTTCTTTTCTTCCGGGGTGACCTCATTTTTAGAACAAAAGAGTGGTTTATACATTTTAAGCGCACAATTACAAGCGAAGCGAGCACCAAAATCCTTTTTGCCGCTTACTTAGACAGCTTTATGTTATGTATTTTTATTTTAATAGGTACATCATCATCATCATCATTAGTAACCCATCAACGGCTCACTACTGAGCGCAGGTCTCCTCTCAGAGAAGGGTTATAGGCCATAGTCCACCACGCTGGCCCAATGCGAATTTGCGGACTTCACACACCTTCAAGAACATTATGAAGAACTCTCAGGTGTGCAGGTTCCTCACGATGTTTTCCTTCACCGTTGAAACAAGTGATATTTAATTGCTTAAACGCACTTGACTCCGAAAAGTCAGAGGTACCCGGGATCGAACCTGCGACCCCCCGAATAGGAGACCACAGTCCTAACCACTAGGCTATCACTGCTGCACACAGTACTGTATAATAGGTGCACTTCCATTTAATAATGGACATTCAGACGATAACTTGTCTATGCATAATGTCAATTACAAAAACTCTACAAGCCTACGAAAAACACGCTCTCGTAATAGAAATTCATCTGTAAATGCATGCAAGATACACATTGAACAACTGTGTTCTTTTACAAAACGGCCCAATAAAAGTGTAATCGTATAAACTTTAACTTTGTTTTGGCTGTAACGCGCGGCTTTAATTAAAATCAGGTAATCCAGCCAACAATAATTATGTAAACTAGGTTTACGAGTACTAACAGGTGTCGGGAGGTGTTACAGTTTTATCGCTACCCGCTGATACATGAAAACAAATGAAAGATACACAGTTCCCTAGACAATAAACTTGGAAGGAATCTTCTCCAATTGAAAAAGCCGAAAATTATAAATTCCATTTTCTTTTTTTTTAATAAAAAAAATAGAATATCAGCTAAGCCAAAGTTAACTAATATCTTCCTATTCCCTCCAAATAAGCATTCTTAATAGCTCGGATTTAATCAACTCTTTTAGTCGAGTAAAAGTTCGCAGTCAGAAGTTCAATTTAACATTAGCTTTTCTTTTGCCCGTAACTTCGTCAATAGTGAAGTCGAAACCCCTTTATTTCCCAGGATAAAAGTAACCCATGCCACCCTCCAGATCATCAATTATGCCTCTCCCACTGGCCACTGCCTAGAGTCACTGGTAGAGATCTCATAAAGAGAGTTTTCCACGTTTGCTTGTCCACCATATTTTTCCGCCATCGTGCCGGAACGCTAAATCGCTTGGCGGCACGTCTTTGACGGTAGGGTGGTAACTAGTCACGGTCGAAGCCTCCCACCAGACCAGACCAGATATAATTCAGAAATTATAAATTCCAAAATTGACAAAAAGTCTTCTTTAAAAATTATCAAAATTAAATTATCGAATTATCTTAAAAAAAATACAAGTATTAAAAAGAAATTATTTATTAGGGGAAGCTATTATTAAAAAAAATTAGATAAAATATTTTACACTAGAATAATGGTAGATAATCTCTAGAAATGTCTTTACTCAGCATAAAAATAATATTATGTTGCGTCTGTTAGATGTCAGTATTTTCTAGGATTATGTATATCATTGCCGCTGCAGTAAATCTCGCTTTGGGATTCCTGGCGGTGATTATCGGTTTTTTATTTCTCTTTATTACACACACGTAGATGTTAATTCACTTGTTCGGGTGTGTCCTAAATATATTTAGGGATATCCTGTAATAGGAAGTTGTTCAGTAATTACTTTAGGGATAGGTCTTTTTTTGTTGAAAAATCCTATAGGTATCTAAGTGTCTTAATTAGCGACATTAATTATTATTAAATAAGTTATTATTGGAACGTAGTTCCTTATCGCGCGGTGCGGAAGGGGGTTAGACGGATCGACACTTTTTTGAAACCAACACTTTTTTGAATGTGAATTTGGCATTGTGTTCGGTATTTCGCGGTACAATATTGGGTCTCCGTAGACTTGTGGTTTCTGCAGTCGCCTAACAGTTAAAAGTCGATGGTTCGAATCCCAGCTCGACAGACTGAATTTTCTATTTTCAATTTTATTTTAAATAATTTCTACATGTGGAATTTTTTTTTTTAATTTTTTATAACTTATAAGTTATAAAAAATTAGGGAAAGGTTCCACATGTAGATAATGTTCAAAATAAAATGGAAAATTGGGTCTGTCGAGCTGGGATTCGAACCATCGACCTTTGGCTGTTAGGCGACTGTCGAAACCACAAGGCTACGGAGATCTAATATTGTAGTGTGAAAATGTTGAACACAATGCCAAATAAATTAATCGAAAGGAACTTCGTTCCATCCGGGTGTCCCTTGACACCTCTCAAGTTTTTATTATTATTGTAAATAATTATAACTAATTATTGAGACAAGGGGCCTACCATCAACGTTATGACATGTCAAAACAATATTGAAATAATCTTACTAATCCTACAGACTACTAGTCTTCTATCTATCTACTATCTACCTACTTCTACTTCTACCTCCTTTTACTAATATTATAAATGCAAAAGTTTGTGAGTGGATGTTTGTTACTCGTTTACGCCGCAACGAATGAAGCGATTTGGCTGTTTGGTATGGAGATAGCTCATACCCAGGATTAACAAATACTTACCTTTTATCCCGGAAAATAAAAGAGTTCCCACGTAATAAACGTTGATTTTAGAGTTAAACACGTGTTATTAAACGTAAGACCCAAAAAAATACTCGCGATACCTAACTGCAGTAATTCACGGCTGAATAGAAAGTGGGATATAACACGTGATAGTAAAATATAGTGAAATTTATAGTGTAGGAGCTATCAGCATAAATTTCCGTCAAGGCTGATTTACGGAGCGGCAGTTACAGCAGCTCATAATGGCAGGTTGTTCGGACTTCAGTGGAAAACCATTTGTACCTTTGCTAATAGGTGTTCTATTTAAAACGCAGTAAAGTTTGTTGGAGCAACAGTTTGTTAATAAGTGGCGTATTGCAGGGACGTATAGCGTTCGGGATGTGGGCTATTACACACTCGTGCTTTTTTTTTACCTTTCCCGAACTCGTGCGTTCTCTTTCCCAACTGTCAAAGTAATGTCTATTAAAAAGAAAAACCAACCATGAAGTTTTTACTAAAAAAATTCATAGAAGTTTTTATAATTCATGCAAATACGTATATTTCTAAAAAGAACCTACTAATTTGTTTCAATATCAGATTTAATGATTTGATTGAATGAGTTTGGTTCATTTCATCTCATTAAATTTCATTTTCATTTCATATCAATAAAAAAATTGTACTGAAGACTTGGCTGTATGGGCATAGTTCCCTTTGCCTACCAGAATGGGTGAAGAAAAAAAAAACTCTGCTTATATTCTACGGTTGGCGCCATTTTTCAGAAATTTTCTTTGCGAGTTTAGTTGTTTGTTGCACAAAATGAGTAATTTCGACCCTAGTTTTTTTGAATTAACACCACCCGAACTCAGAATAATTGCACAAAATGCTTCGGAGAACATTTTACCGGAAAAGTCAAAAAGTCGTTACATATCTACATACGACGAATTTATTGCGTGGAGAGAAGAGAAAAAAGCAAATAGTTTTTCAGAAAATGTTATGTTGGCATACTTCTCTGAACTCGCAGCAAAATTAAAACCTTCTACGTTATGGTCGAGGTTTTCGATGGTAAAAAGTATGCTGAAAATAAGGAACAACGTGGATATAAGTGAATACCCAAAATTAAATGCTTTCTTAAAACGACAATCAGACGGTTTTACAAGTAAAAAGTCGAAAATATTAACATCGAATGAAGTGGAAAGGTTTTTGAGTGTTTTTATTATTTTATTAAATTGCTTCATTTTTTCGCAACTGTATTAAAAATAATCGTTCAGTACACGCGCGGAACCGTCATTGCAACTTGTTCCGACTGTCAACCCTCGCCTTCGGCTGCGCCTCGGCTCGGGTAGACATTTGTCGGAACTCTTTGCAATGACAGCCTTTCCGCACTTGTAATGAAATATACTATTTTAAATATTTTTTTATATGAATAGCTAGCAAACGAGCAGGCCACCTATGAATATATTTTGTAGCATCAGAGGCACCACCAATGCGTTGCCGGATTTTCAGGAATTTGTTGATCCGCCTCTTGAATAAATCTATGTTGTAATTAAATGGGAACACGTTCGAAGGGAGTTGCTTCTACAGTTTGGTAGTGCGTGGAAAAAAAGATCTGGCACAACGGACGGTTGAAGTCCCCCAGGCACCCAGGTGGTGAGGGTGAAATTGCATTCGGTGTAGTGCGGTGCGGTTGTAGAATGATGATATTTGAACGGAATTATTTTTAGCTGACACACATGTATGGTAATAGTATGCCCTTAAACTCGGAGACGGTTCTCTGTATTCGGTCATTTAAAGCTCATCACTTAAAGGTGCAGACTGAAAACTGAAAATATGTCGACGATTCTATCAATCGGCGGTTGCATTAATGTCGTACCCGCTTTACGCTTGTTTGGAGGAAAGGGGAGTATTGATCAAGTTCAGCAAGGCTAATATTCTTTTTTTAAAATTATATAAATAAACTAGCTGATGCCCGCGACTTCGTCCGCGGGGATTAAGTTTTTACAATCCCACGGGAACTCTGATTTTCCGGGACAAAAGTAGCCTATGCCATTCCTCAGGTCCTCCTCCTCAACTCGTCGATCTACGTCGAGCTAACTCGATCCGTAGCTCTGATGCAGCGTGATTGAAGGCCAAACCAACAAACAAACACACTTTCGCATTTATAATATTAGTATACCTAATAGTTGACTGTCTCGTTGGTCTAGTAGTCAGCTTGTTCGACTGCGGATGACGAGGTCCCGGGTCGGACCGTTAAAAAAAATGTATAGGGTTTTCTACCAAAGAAATTCTCAGTAGTAGCCCGGAGTTAGGAAGTTGGCGGTGAGTCACCCCCGTGCCTCGGAATGCACGTTAAGCCGTTGGTCATGCGCCTGATCTCTCTCCGGTCGTATCGGATTTCCGTCCCATCGGACTATGAGAGTGAGGGAATAGAGAGTGCATCTGTGTTTGCGCACACACTTGTGCACTATAATATCTCCCGCGCAGATGACTGATCTCTGAGGAGGTTGGCCGCCGTGATCAGATTCGGTCGGGAGGCCATTATTAGATATTATTATAGTATTTGGGGTCACAAAAAAGTAAAAAAAATAGCAAAATTGAAGACTTTTTAACTAAACCGTAATAATAGTTCGAGTGCTCGGGACAGCCGGGCCGGCTCGCAGCAGATATCGCAGGTTGACGGACGGGCCGAGATCTCGTTTAGATGTCGCGGACGAATTGGAGACGTTATGATACGTCGTAGATCTTGGCGTGCGATGCGTTATTTTTATGTTTGATTTTGACGGTTGGGTTGCGAGTCTCGTCATATTGATCGACAATACGTACCAATTCTATCCTATCCCACTGATATATCAATGCCAAAACCTCTATAGAGCAGCGGTAAGGTCGACGGTTCAAACCCAACCCGTTTTATTTTTAACCGACTTCCACCGATTTCTCCGGGATTTCTGAACCGATTCACGTGTTTTTTTTAAGAGTAGTGTCTAGTGATGAAACGCGACGCGAGTAGGTATTTTCCAAAATGCTATCTGTTTCACAACGCTTCGCTGTCCGACCCGCATCGTGCGATAGAGAGAGTTGCAAGTCCAGGAGTTATTTGCCTAAATTTTATTCTTGAAATATTGTTTCGGGTCATAACGTTTTTACCCCCCTAAACGTTTACAAAATTAGACAATTTTGGTCTCATTAGATTCAGTACACCTTAATCTAGGCTCGTACGTTTTATTTTTTTAGTATTTCAGTTTAGTTAAATTTAAAAAAATAAAATTAGTCGAGGAAGTTTTTTAGTCAAAAATATGGATATTTAGTCAGTAATAACTTTTAACATAAGCAATATTTCTTTAAAATTAAAACGTACGGGCATAGTTTTTCATTGTAGCTGCAACATTTCAAAAAATTATGAACATTGGACAACATTTACGGGTAGCAAAACGTTATCGCTTTTTGTATGAAAATTTTCAACTAGACAATCCTCTTAATCTATAGAAGAAGCTTGCGAGGTGATCTCATAATTTTTTTTACGTTCAATTCCTCAAACCTGATGCTCGCCTGACTTCAACAAACGATGTGTCTCTCACGTGTCATCAGAAGGCGAGCGTCGCGCAGCTGTTTCATCGTGTCTTTTTAGACCCACCCGACTTCAACAAACGTGTACAAACTAAAATAAAAAAAAATATTTTTATACTTTGTAGTGGCGTTTGAAGTCGATTTTTTGAAAATTATTTTTATTGTCACACCCACTCACTCCTATCACAAGGCTTTTATAGTTGGAGGAGAAGAGCGAATAGTAATCACTACAGTAGAATAGAATAGAAAAGCATAATTTTTTTTTCAAATAATCTTATTACAAAGTGCTTTCGAATCGATGAGTGAATCTACCACCGCGCTGGTTCGGAATGCCATTCCAACTGAAATAATGGAGTAAGGTTATTGAATTTGAATTGAATATTGAATTGAATAACTCTTTTACTTTCCGGGATAAAATGTAATGTGTTAATCCTGGCTATGAGCTATCTCCAATCTCCATTCCAAATATCAGCCAAATCGATTCCTTTGTTGTGGCGTGAAATAATAACAAACATCGATCCATTACGTAGCTAAAATATTTCTGGAATTCAGGTACCTACATGTAAAAATATTAAAGAAATGCCGCCGAGTGCGACACTTTGTATTTACAATATATTAAAAACCGTGCATTTAAAGCCATGAAAACTTTTTAAGCAATCAATATCGCCCACGTTGAGAGTTCCTAATCTTTTGGCAAACTCTCAACAGAAACACCTAGATGTTTTATACTTCACGATATGTCGGGAGCTGATACGGTACGACAGTACGTTGGCTAGCACGTTCTTTCGTATCGTCATAGTATTAATTCAGTACGATAATATTTTTATGATCAAATCTATACTGAAAAAAAAAACACTTATAATACTCATCTTATATTCATAATTATTTCATCTATACGACTTCAGGATCCTTCAATATGTCGGCCAGATCGGAAAAAAGGTTAGGTACTTAGTTGTTAGCTACTGGCAAAATAGCTATGGCTTCTTGTTGACAGATATTTAGACATTGTTAAGGTAACTTTCTGTATGCACTTTATATATATACTTAATATACTCACAGCTTTTCGAATAATACCTACTTGCAAAGTCCTGTTAATTATATTGGTTAATTGTTTTTTTTGGGTTGTATGCATGGATATAATATTTCTATGTTTGCTTCTGTTTCTATTTGCTAATTTGATGAATAAATTGGTGTGTAAAAAGTTTGTATTTCACGCTTGTGTTTTTTCCAAAATAAAAACAACATTGCCACATTCCTTGCTGTTGTCTGTTATAACACATAATGTGGAGATAAAGCCTTTGACTTGTAACAATATGCAAACTACTTTTGTCTTTGTATTTAGCAAACATTCAATGTATAATATTGTAACTTGTAACAACATTGTAACTTTTTTGTATTTGTATATTTATTTAACAAACATATTTTTTTTATTATTACTTTGTACTATGTTACGTCTATATTTGTTTCTGTTTCTACTTGCTAATTTGATAAGTAAAGTGTATAATAAGGTTGCATTTCACGTTTGTTCTTTTTCTAAAATAAAATCAACATTGCCACATTCCTTGGCTATGTCTTATATAACACATAATGTGGAGATGGGACCATTGGCTTTTAACAATACGCTGACTTCTTTTGTCTTTGTACTTAGCAAACATTTAATGTATAATATTATAACTTGTAACATTGTAATTTTATTGTATTTATATATAATTATACTTAAGAAACATAATTTTTATATTAACTGTTACTATGTTGCATGCCAATGGAAAGCATTATATTATAATAGGTATTATTATTTAGTTTTGTATAATTTAAAAGTTAATAAGTCTAAATTTCTTAAATTGGGTTTGTTCAACGCAGGTTCACTTGCTACTAAACACGACGAGTTCACAGTTGCATTACATTCCCATAAACCTGACATTTTGGCTATAAATGAAACATGGATCAAAATAGGCGAAGATGCGCGGGCACCTGTTGTTCAGGGTTACAAACTCATTCACTTACCACGATCACCGAAAGTTAGGTCACGAGGGGGTGGTGTGGGATTTTACGTTAGACAAGGCCTTAAGATTCGCAAGTGTGTACACCCGCCAGGACCTGCTGAGGTTGAACAGATGTGGATATCGCTTAGTATAAACCTACACCATATCTTAGTAGGTACTGCTTACAGGCCGCCTTGGCTTGACTTGGACACATTTCTTGATACACTTACGGAATCAGTTTTGTTCTTCAACAACTTCGATGAAATTATCTTACTAGGAGACTTTAACGTCAACTTATTAAATAGTGGCAGCTGCAGTTCTCAACGACTAAATAATTTTCTAACCTGTACAAGTCTACAAAACTATGTTACAGAACCCACACACTTCACTACCCATAGTAATACTCTCATAGATATTTTTTGTGCAAACATTCCAATTATTAATCTTAAAATTCATCATAACCCTGAACTTGGTGGCCATGCTATGATTATAGCAGAAGTTAAAATAAAAAAGCCTAAGATACCATCAAAACGCGTAACCTATCGCCCGATAAAGAGAATCAACATGGTAGAATTTAATAAAGACCTCGAGAACGTAAACTGGCATGCTATTATCAACGATGTCAGTGTTGACCATATGGTGGAGTCATTTAAAAAAATAATTTTAAACATTTTCAATAAACACGTGCGTGTTATATTATAGGTGCCTATAACAACATTCCTAACAAAAGATCAATACAGCCCTTGGTTGACCAGCAATGTTCGTCTCATAATGAAACTGCGTGATGAAGCTCATACAAAATACAAAGCGTGTAAGACAGATAACAAAAAACGCGAATACAAAGAGCTAAAATATCTTTCTCATTTTAGCGCTCTCAGTGAAAAAAAAGCTTATTATGATCATCATATAAACCTACACCTGCGCAATTCGAGTTACTTATGGAAAAATCTGAAAAAACATGTCTTACCTAATTTCAAAAATACTTCTGATCTTCCAGAACAATTTGATAACCCGAATGCAATAAATGACCATTCCTTAAACATACCTGGCAATAATGGTATTGACGAGTCCTTGTTGGCACACTTTGTGTCACAGAAATTTTCCACGTATAGTGGCTTTCAAATCAAAACAGTTCATGAAAATCTTGTTGCAAAAATTATATTAGGGATCAAATCAAATGCGCAAGGGATAGATCAGGTTAATATGTATATGATTGTTCTCACATTACCCACTACCCTTAACGTCATTACAGCTATAGTTAACAAATCTATTCTGTCTTCGAAATTTCCTTCACTTTGGAAAACAGCTCTAGTCTTACCTTTGCCTAAAATTAACAACCCGGAAGATATAAAAGACTTACGCCCAATAAGTATTCTTCCATATATTTCTAAGATACTTGAAAAAGTTATCTACAATCAAGTTATTAAGTATTGCGAGGACAATAATATTTTACCGTATTTTCAATCGGGTTTCAGGAAACATCGTAGCACATCTTCTGCTCTTTCTGACGTTATTGATAACATACTCACCTTTCAAGATTCCGGTAAGGGTAGTTTTCTTGCGTTGTTGGACTTTTCACGAGCGTTAGACTCAATTAATATAAAACTAATGCTAGCCAAACTATCGTACTACGGTTTTTCCTCAAGTACTGTTAAATGGTTCGCTAGCTACCTTATGGACAGAACGCAACAAGTGGTTATCCGGAAAAATGATGGAAATGACTTGGTATCTTCACTTAAAGCTGTCAATAGAGGGGTCCCACAGGGTTCCATTTTGGGACCACTATTATTTATATTATATTCTGCCGACATAATCAACTGCATAGAAAACTGTCAGTATCATTTATATGCTGACGACCTTCAAGTATATGTACCTGCTGATCACGAAGACGTTAGTTCTGCAATTAACCAGATGAACAAGGTTCTAAACAACATCTCACGATGGTGTCAACAAAATGCTCTTATCCTTAATCCCCTTAAGTCTAAATTTATGGTCATGTTTACTAAGAAGCAAGTCAGTAAAATACTAGTCCAGCAACCAAAACTCTGCATTGACGGAGTAAACATTGAACATGTACATGAAGCACGTAATCTTGGACTGCGAATGGATGAAAACTTACGCTTCGAAGAACACGTAATTGATCTTGCCCGGAACCGTTTTTATAGACTTAAAGTTCTGTATAAGATTAGGCCTTACATTAGTATTAACCTCAGAATTAAACTTTGTGACACACTAATTTTGTCAAAATTAAATTATTGTTTAACAGTTTATGGACCATGCTTGCTAAGTAAATCGTGGCGATTACTTCAGCGCGTACAAAATGCTTGCGCTCGTTTTTGTTTTCCCATTCCGCCAAGATCACACGTTACTCCTTTTTTAAATGAACACAATATGCTAAAAATGAAAAACAGATATAATTTACTTTTAGGCACTCTATTGTTCGGTGTTGTTAAATCCCAAAAACCTGAATATCTGTATTCGAAATTGAAATGGCGCGAGCCAAGCTTCGGGCTTAGGGCGATGGTGCCACTTTTATCAATGCCACGCCACCGGTCGGCAGCATTTCGTGGCAGCTTTATATATCTTGCCACGAAATGCTGGAATGACATCCCTCCACCTTTTCGCAATGCAAGCTCTAAATTTGTTTTCAAAAAACTTTTCAGAGAACAGTTATTAATAACACAAAAAAACGAATAATCATATTAAAATCCATAGTAAGATAGCCGTGGTAGTACATTTACAAATAATAAATTTAAAAAAAAAAAAATCGGCCAAGTGCGAGTCGGGCCTCGCTCTTTTAGGGTTCCGTTAAAAAAAATTAAATTAAAAGATTTCCATCTACCCACCTACCCATTTTAATTTAATTTTTTTAATTTAATTTAATTTTTATTATTTGTTGTTATAGCGGCAATAGAAATACATAATATGTGAAAATTTCATCTGTCTATCTATTACGGTTTACGAGATACAGCCCGCTGACAGACGGACGGACGGACGGACGGACGGACAGCGTAGGCTTAGTAATAGGGTCCCGTTGGTACCCTTTGGGTACGGAACCCTAAAAAGGAAAGGACATTATCGTTTCAATTTTATAATACAATTTATATTTTACCTAATAAGTTATTTTCATATGTATAATATTTATTTATTTTAAATGACTACCCTCTTATTCGAGCCCTAGCAGAATATCAGCGCTGTGGTTACATATGTATCCACAGCATTTAGCTGAGCTAGAACCCTTTCATAGGCATGACACATAGTAGACACTAGTTAAGTTAGATTGTAATTACTTTCTGTTTTTCCATTTCCATGTGTATTTCCATTTTGTTTGTTATATTTTGTTTTCATGTCAATGAATAAATAATATTCTATTCTATTCTATTCTAAAATGGAAGACTGGCACAATGTAGGAATACTGGTATAATGTAGGAATATTTTTTTTTAGTAACGAATCTTCAAAACTTTATAAGGAATGATTTAAATACTAAGTTATCTAAAGTTAACTTTTATTAAATCTTTTAATATTTTTAATACTAATTTTATCTGTTTCTCTTTATTAAGGCAGATTTACATCGGATCTGTTACTGACTTAAAATTCGAGGCGAGTCAGTGCTGACTCAATACTGCCATCGTGTAAATTAATTTGCAGTCAGTACAGCACTGACTCGATAGCGCTGTACCATTTAGCGCTGACTTTAAATTAATTTACGCGATGGCAGTATTGAGTCAGCGCTGACTTGCCTCGAATTTAAAATCATTAACTGACCCTATGTAAATCTGTCTTTATATTTGCAAGAAATAAATTTAATTTCTGTCTTGAAATGTTTATTAAAAGTTGAGTACATACCTACTCGTATTTTTTAAAATGATAATCATTTTCGAAAATCTTCACGTACGATTTCTCGTATTATAGTCGTCTCATATTATAGTAAAAAAGTTTGATATTTCTGAACCAAATTATTATTTTTTTGTAAATATATAGCTGAAACTTATCACGAAACAACATCCACGTGTTTTGATCGTGGAATGATCCATATATTTTATGATAAGGATTTTATCTTTAATACCTCTACCTACTTATATGTTTCCGACATTTTATACGTGCTTGTTCTGCCACACTTTGGATTTAGAATAACAGAGCTTAGAGCTTAGATGCTCGTGTATTGAAAGTGCTGAATTTTTACAAAATATTTTTATATAACATATTCTGTGTGAGTTCTAAAGATGGCTTCTAAGAAACGAAAAATCGTCAGTTTTATCTATTATATTTTTTAGGGGTGGTTATCTTTTTTGTGCAATAAGATTTCTGACGTCGAATTATTATTTTAAGGTGCAGGTTTCGACTTGAATTTAATGCTAATTGAATCGTTAATGTCCACGTTTCTAACTAACAACAAGCATAAACCATAACCGAGCATTAGACAGATAATTTTAATAAGCAATAATGTATAACCTAAACGCGCGGGTGTGCGCGCCGCCTAAATTGCAATTGTGCGTGAATTACAGCGGCGATTACAACGTTTATGAGGGAAATAGTCAGATGCACGTGTGCTAGCATATTGATTCGGAATTATAAGCAAATAGCGGGGCCCTGGCGCCGCGCCAGACACCGCGCCGGCCGCCGGGTGACCACGCCGCCGTCAATCTAATCAAATCATTTACTTCACGCAGATCTGTGGCTCTTGTCAGTCAGACAAGACAAGTCAGTCTTGTCGTGATCAGAGGCACAGAGCCAAGACACATAACAAAGTACGTGAAAAGGTACAACTTGTAAACACAACGAAAAGAGCAACCGCCGAGTTTCTTGCTGGTTCTCGGCAGGAAGGGCATTCCGAACCAGTGGTAGACCCATCGACGATTCAAAAGCACTTGTAAAAAAGTTTATTTGAATAAAAAACATTTCTATTCTATTCTATTCTACTTATTCAACATTATTACTTAGGTACTAGCTGATGCCCACGACTTCGTCCGCGTGGATTTAGTTTTTAAAATCCCTCAGGAACTCTTCGCCTATGCCACTCTCCAAGTCCTCAACTATACCCATGCAAAAAATCACGTCGATCCGTCGATCGTCGTCGATCACGGTCTCTGTTACAGCGTGATTGAAGGACAAACGAACAAACAAATACACTTTAGCATTTATACTATTAGTATAGTATGATGTCATCTACGAGTAACTCTGCTGTCTTTTTAGGGTTCCGAATAAAACGGAACCCTTTAGGCTCGCTCCGTTTTCCGTCTCTCTGTCCGTGCGTCAAGACCCTTTTCTCAGAAAAAGTTGAAATTTATACTGAATATAAAGGTCTCTTAAAACTGTACAAATTTCTAGTTTCTAGTTGAACTCAGTGAAAAGTTACAGCTTCCAAAGCGTTTATTTTTATTTGATGACAAGATAGCCCTTCACTGTGATCTCATCTGGTAAGTGACGCTGACGCTGCAGTCTAAGATGGTAGCGGGCTAACTTGGAAGGAGTATGGTAGTGAACATTTGATATCCAGTGAATATGGTCTTATTCTGGTGCCACTAAATTTCAGCGGCTCTCAGATTTTATTCGTCCATCAAATGTCAGTCTGGCTGTTTTTTTCCGGTGTAGATATTATGTACCTAATCCCAGCACCTTGGGACCCTAAACTTGTATGGATTCCTCAAACTATGTACCAGATAATTGTCGCTTCGGCTTCACGACTTGTTGCTATGTCATGTCAAGTCTTAACTTAATTCTTCTAGGTTTCAATCTTACGTAATGTTTACGTAACTTATTATAAGCATAGATTTGGGATTGGTAGTCGCTTCGCATCTAAGGTTTACTTGGTGATGGCACTCCCTCTCAGCTCAGACTCAAGACTGAGTTAAAACGAGACAGATTTATGTTAGGACATATTTTTGTCTCGTTTTAACTTTATTTTGAGTCTTGAGCAGAGCCAGAGTACGATCTCTAGATCTCAGCCTTAGTGCCGATTTCACCAACGTCGAGTGAAATTTAACCGAGGAATAAATTGGGCGTTCTGACAGTGTTTGCAATGAAAATCTGCCAAACTATCTTTACGCTCGGATAAGACTTATTTTACGTTGGTGAACCGGCCCTTACCAAGCGAAATCTGTGCAAAACAGTAACTAAAAAATTCAAAATTCAAAATTATTTATTTCACGTAGGCCAACCTGTGGTTCTTATGACACGTCATGACTCTACCACTGGTTCTGAAAGGGGATTCTGCTGAGAAGAGCCGGCAAGAAACTCAGCAGTTGCTCTATTCAATATAATCATTTTACAACTCATAATTAAGTAGCTATTACATTGTAATAAGTTTTTTATACTATCTTGTAGGTAGCCGGATGCCAAGCCGATTTAACCCATGCAACTTTGTTAGAATAGATTAGAATATAAGAAAGACAGTCCTAACCAAACGTCAGAAGCATGGTGATCGCACACAATCGTGCAACCGTACCGCTCGCTACAGCCTATAATTCACAGGTAATGTTGTTTATGATTGTTGTATGATATGCTCCGTTTAACTAACACTTTGATATCGACTCATCTCCGAAACTTCACGCCAGCTTGCGGTTTAATATTAATAGTAGAAAATAGTACTCTATGTGCCACGGTCGACTTCAGACTACAGGAATACCTAGGTTTATTATACGAGGCTAATATAGTTCTATTTCTAGACTGCTATATTTGAAGTAATATTGCTAACGCTCACTTTGCAAGACAGGACCAGAATTTGACTCCCAGTTTTGAAAAATATATTTGCAAACTTAATGGTAAGTTTGATACTTGTTAACAGTTGTTATCCTAGTATATCACGAACATTAATTACGAGTTTTTTCTGTCAAGTTCTTGTTATTTAACTAATCATGTCAGTACTATTATTATTTTGATACTTACTATTATTTCATATTATCTATACTTATAATAAAACTGTAACTGGAAGATTTCTGTACATTTAATATATTTTGAAAATTTTAATTGGGGGATGCTTGACTATCGATACTGAGCCCAAAACAGATTTTTATTTAATTTTTGTCTGTCTGTCTGTCTGTCTGTCTGTCTGTCTGTCTGTCTGTCCGCGCTTCACGCGAAAACTACTGAACGGATTTAAATGAAATTTAGTACAGCGGTAGCTGATACTCCGGGTCAACATATAGGATAGTTTTTATCCCGATAAAACATAAGGTTACTCCAGGATAGGGGATGAAACTTTTTGTTGATTTTACTCCATAACTCAGTCAAATCTGAACAGATTTTAATAATTCTTTCTTTATTTGAAAGTGTGTACGACAAGAAATACAATGACCAATTTTGGTGAAGATCTGCTAGATATTATCGGAGATATAGGACAAAACTTCTCTCGGATAGTTCCAGGTCACTCGCATACGATATATACGTATATAGATCTTATTGACCTGAGCTATTCATTACATACTAATTTTAGACTAAGTATATCACTGACTTCCAGGCCCTAGCTCCTCAATCCTGATGGTGCAGTGTACTGCCCACCTAAATCATGGATATTTACGAACTGTCGATTGTGAATTGATATTGTAGGTGCCAAATATTTAAAATATAATAGTGTAGTGGAGCCGTAAAAGAGGACTCAATTCTGATGCTGCTGGGTACTGCTCACCAATGATAGGTAACAATTAGTATGAACTACTTAGCGTAGTGGCATAACGCAGCCGTAAAAATTTCGCGTCTCCGTTTTCCGTTTAATAAAATTTCCCACAGTAGCTTTGTATTCTTAGATGGCATCAATCTATTCAGCTAATTTAATTATCGCTCGGTTCGGTTTAGGAATCATCCACCTCCCTTCTCCTCCCCATGCTACAACTACTAATGGTACCAACTTCTCAATCCCGATGCTGCTGATGATAATACCCACCTAAATAGTGGGTGTTTACAAAATGTCGATAATGAATTCATATTGTAGGTACTAACCAAGTGAAGACTACAAAGTGGCATAGTGCAATCGTAAAAAATGTCTCACTCGCTTCGTTTGCGAGAATGTCGATTGTAGATTTCTTTTTAACCGACTTCGAAAAAGGAGCAGATTCTCAATTCGTTGGAATCTATTTTTTCAATTTTTTTATGTATGTTCACCGATTACTTGAAGGCGCCTGAACTGATTTGGAAAATTCTTACTTTTTTGTTTGAAAGGGTGGTTTTTAAATTTTACCGAAATCGGTTAAGCGGTTTTAAAAAATTAAGAAAAAAAATATATACTTTGTTTTGTAAAAAAATTATATTAAATTATGTACTCATTAGTATATGGACTACACAGAGGCGTAGTGCGATCAAAAAAACCTTCGTGCTCGCTTCGCTCGCGAAAATATCAGTTTTCAGTTGCTACTGCGGGTGCCAAGTATGAACTACAAAGAAGTGCAATCGAAAAAATTTGCGCTCGCTTCGCTCGCTAAAATGTGTCTTCTTGATTGGTATTGTAAGAACCAAGTATAACAAACCAATAAAGCAACGAAAACTGCAATATCTGGGACATATAATGCGTGGCGATAAGTACAAGTTGCTCCAACTAATAATACAGGGGAAGATACAAGGTAGGAGACCGCCTGGAAGAAGACGGACCTCTTGGCTCAAGAATCTCCGGACATGGTTCGGACTGAGTACTCGATCCTTATTCCGCGCAGTTGTGTGTAAGGTCCGAATAGCCAATATGATAGCCAACCTCCGGTAGGAGATGGAACCTCAAGAAGAAGAAGAAGAAGAACCAAGTATGAAGGAAACAGTTATGTAGTGCAGCCCTAAAGAATTTTGCGAAATGTCTGTTTTGGATTGCCAAGTATGGACTACATAGTGATGCAATGAAATTGTAAAAATTTTCGCGCTAGCTTCATTGGCGAAAATTTCTTAATTGTTGTTGTGAGTGTAATGTAACCAAGTATGCTCGCTTCGCTCGCGAAAATATCAGCTTTCAGTTGCTACTGTAGGTGCCAAGTATGAACTACAAATATGCGTAGTGCAATCGAAATTTTTTGATTGTAGATTGCTTTTGTCTATACCAATTAGTATGGACTACACAGAGGCGTAGTGCGATCAAAATATTTTCGCGCTCGCTTCACTCGCGAAAATTTTGGTTTTCGCTAATGTAGGTGCCAAGTTTAAACTAAAAAGGAGCGTAGTGCAATCTAAAATTTTTGCGCTCGCTTTGCTGTTGCTCGAAATTGTGTCTTTTCTTGATTGGTATTGTAAGAACCAAGTATGAAGGACACAGTTAAGTAGTGCAGCCCTAAAAAAATTGCGAAAATGTCCGTTTTCGATTGCCAAGTATGGACTACATAGTGATGCAATGTAATTGTAAAAAATTAGGCGCTCGCTTCGCTCGCGAATATGTCTTTTCTTCTTTGTTGTTGTAAGTGTAAACCAAGTATGGAGTACATAGTTAAGTAGTGCAGTCCTAAAAAATTTCGCGCTCGCTTCGCTCGCGAAAATATCACTTTTTAGTTGCTACTGTAGGTGCCAAATATGAACTACAAATAAGCGTAGGGCAATCGAAAATTTTTGCGCTCGCTTCGCTCGCGAAATAGTCGGTTTTGGATTGCTTTTGTCTATACCAATTAGTATGGACTACACAGAGGCGTAGTGGGATCAAAATATTTTTGCGCTCGCTTCGCTCGCGAAAATTTCGGTTTTCGCTTGCTAATGCAGGTGCCAAGTAGAAACTAAAAAGGAGCGTAGTGCAATCTAAAATTTTTGCTCTCGCTTTGCTCGCGAAATTGTGTCTTTTCTTGATTGGTATTGTAAGAACCAAGTATGAAGGACACAGTTAATTAGTGCAGCCCTAAAAAATTTGCGAAAATGTCCGTTTTCGATTGCCAAGTATGGACTACATACTGATGCAATGTAATTGTAAAAAATTAGGAGCTCGCTTCGCTCGCGAATATGTCTTTTCTTCATTGTTGTTGTAAGTGTAAACCAAGTATGGAGTACATAGTTAAGTAGTGCAGTCCTACAAAATTTCGCGCTTGCTTCGCTCGCGAAAATGTCTTTTCTTCATTGTTGTTTTGAGTGTAAACCAAGTATGGAGTACATAGTTAAGTACTGCAGTCCTACAAAATTTCGCGCTTGCTTCGCTCGCGAAAATGTCTTTTCTTCATTGTTGTTTTGAGTGTAAACCAAGTATGGAGTACATAGTTAAGTAGTGCAGTCCTAAAATATCGGTTTTCAGTTGCTACTGTAGATGCCAAGTATAAACTAAAAAGAAGCGTAGTGCAATCCAAAATTCTCGCCTGCATCACTGGACTGTAGTCCAGTGATGCAGGCGAGAATGAAGACCAGTTGCCAATCCATCATTGAAGACCAGTTACCAACTCCTCAATCCTGATGCTGCTGGTCCTGCCTAAATTGTGGGTATTTACAAAATTTCCATTTTGAATTGATATTGTAGGTTTGCAGGTACCAAGTAGGTACAGAATATTATATAGTAGCGTAGTACAATCGTAAAAACCCCACGATTAACATAAAACAATTCTTTTTTATTACTTTTTCCACGCGGACGAAGTCGCGGGCATCAGCTAGTAAAATTATAATTTACTATTATCAACTTTAAACAAACTACCCTTTGAATGATGAACCAGATTTTGCAGGTTCCCGCTTAAAGAAGTATCGCTAAACAAATTCCCTGCCAAAATCAACCTTATATTAAAAAACTTAAAAAAATCGATAAAAAAGAAAACCACACGATGAAAAATGAAAACTACGAATAAATAAATTAATGCATAATTAATGGTTTTGTTTGGTAGTAGAGATGTTTTTGTAAAACTACAATAAATCTCGTTCAAACGGCAATCTATCAGAATTAACGGAGGAATGTTTTTATTAACAAACCGGGGATAATTCGAAAGCTCCGGAAATCACAGCGAGATATTTTAATAACGCTAAACAACGGGCTGCCGTCGCTTCCGTCGCGGGGAAAACGCCAAAAACGACACAATGCAAACGAACTATGGATCTGAATGAACTGAAATGCCAATTGAAGGGGCACATACTCCGAAAAAGCGAGTCATTGGAGTCCTAAGATACTGGAGTACTGTACTGGATATTGGAGATACTGAATACTTTGTGCAGTGAAGCAGTGATAGCCTAGTGGTTAGGACTGTTGTGTCCTATTCGGGGGGTCGCAGGTTCGGACCCGGGTACGCACCTCTGACTTTTCGGACTACTTTCTCAGCAGAATCCGCTTTCCGAACCGGTGGTAGAATCTTGACGTGTCATAAGAGCCACAGGTTGGCCTACATGAAATAAATAATTTTGAATTTGAATTTGAATTCAAGTGTTAGTGAATTTAAAATTTCACGTTGCCTATATCGGGGGTCACTTTTATATATATATAAATCTCGTGTCACGATGTATGTTCGGGATAAACTCGAAACTACTGAACCGATTTTGATCAAACTTCGTAACTGTATCTTGGTCTTCGTATCTGTAATTTGGTCCAACTACACGACAGTGATATTAATAATATACAGTTCAAGATTTAGGTTGCTAGGCAACCCAATCTAAATCTCGAACGATGTTATTACGAGTATTATTATGTTGCTAGGCAACCTAAATCTCGAACGATGTTAGATTGCGAGATAGTCTTAACCCAAATAGACTACTTATCTTACTAATCCTTACTAATATTATAAATGTGAAAATGGTGAAAATGTGTTTGTTTGTTGGTTTGTCTTTCAATTAAAAAAAGAGTAACGGATTGACTTGATTTTTTGCATAGTTGAGGACCTGGAAATAGGCTACTTTAAAATCTATAGGAAACTATAGGAATTTAAAAACTATTTCCACGCAGACGAAGTCGTGGGCATCAGAAGTCCATCAAACACATTTGAACTATTAACAAAAATAACTTTCTTAGTTACAATATTAATTAGGATGTACCTATCCACCTACCTACGACAGTTCTTCTTTTCGAGCCTCATGTAATCCATCGTTGGACATAGGCCTCCTCATGTGCACGCCATTCTTCTCGATGTTGTGCCAATCTCAAACAAGTTTTTCCCACAAGCTTGACGATGACGTCGGACCAGCACGATGGCTGCCTCCCCACATTTCTCTTGCCGGTACGTGGTCTCCACTCAAGCACCAAGCGGGTCCATCGGTCGTCTGTTGTCCTGGCCACATGTCCCGCCCATCTCCACTTTGACCTAGTCACTTTCAAAACAATATCTGTCAGTCCAGTTCTTTCACGGATTGTGGCATTAGGTATCCCGTCGATGAGCGATATACCGAGCATGGCTCGCTCCATTGCCCATTGTGAAACTTGTAGTTTTGTTATTAATTGTTTTGTCAGTGTCCAGGTTTCCGAACCGTACGTAGGTCATGACCGACAGTTACAATACATTTAAAAATTAAGTCAATAGGTGTGTGCGATGCGTTTGCGAAAAACATTTGAGATTTTTTCAAGTTTCTTCGCCTTTAACCGGCAGGTCGCACTTCGCCTGTAACATTATTGTAGACAGGCCTTATTGGAAAATACTCGATACTGTCGCTCGCTTATTGGGAAAAAGGTCGAGATGACAGTGCCTTCAATAAACTTATATTTTAAAATATTATTATTATGCAGACTTACTTAATTCACGAATACATGCTGCTATACAGCTATTTTTTACTCAAACTTATTATGATTTCCACAAGAAATACGAGTTGATTTATAGATACAAGTAGGTACTCCACCTCCACCTTTTTGGTTCTACGGATACTCTCCAATGCCCGATGAGCGACCTATAGCCTTCTTATGAGATATAAAACTTATACGATTAAACTCTAGTAATCCGAGGCACCTATTACCTGAGTTATGTGATTGAAAACATCTTGCGGAAACCTATATGCCTACCTAAGAGCTCTCCATAGTGTCCTCAAAAGTGTGTGAAGGCTTCCAGACTATACTTGGCTTGGGCTATGGCCTACACCCTGTTCATTCATTCATTCTTTACACAGATCAATACCCAGTTATGTTATGGGCCGGTGATAGGTAGAGAAATAAGTAGATGTTGATAATCTAGTATCGCGAAAAGATTGACCCAATTCGTACGTTTGCTTATTTTTATAGCAATGTAGGTCGTTTTTAATGTAAAATGTAAATTAAAATAATGTCTGAATATCTATGTCTTGAATATAAATCTAAATTTTGAACGGTACATTTCACTGTGATGTACAAGATCGTAATTTAACTTTTTTCGCGACAAGAGGAGGGAATTAGTGTAAATATTTTGGCAACTTTTTCAGCTCCAGCTAATCTTGATATCTGCCTAACGTATTTAAGTAGGTAGGTACGAAAACACGTTGAAATAATATTAAATTATGTAGTAAAAATTCACACTATTCAAGCGTTGACGTAAAAAATTATATTATATTATTAATATAAATGCGACATTGCGTTAGTTTGTTGGTTTGTCGTACGATCAACAAAGCAAAGCAACTTGATTTTTTGATTTTATGTCCATCTCCAAGTCCCCATACAAAAAATCACGTCGTCGATCCGTTGCTTCGTTGCTGCGTGATTGAAAGACAAACCAAAAACGATCACTTTTACATTTTTAATGTATTAACAAGGATATACGAGTACGTGTGTGGTCCAATAAAATGTCGTTTAACAACCTTTTAATAGCGATAAAGAGATGGCGCCTGGGCATGAAAGCATTCGTTCAGAGTTGCACAAAGGATGTATTGAGATAGGAACCACGTTGAGTGAATGGGGGTGATACCGAATCTAACTTAAAGTAATTTCTGTTTTATCAATCAAGTATAAAATTTAAAAAACTGTAACACGACAACGGAAAATTAATATTGTACTATAATATTTTATATTCATGAACTCCTTTCATGAAGAGTTTTCTCCTCTTTCATTTGACATACGATAGCAAAAAAAAAAAATATTCAGAAACCCCCACTTTTTTGGATGTAACCTCCGCCATTTGATTTTCTTCACATAAAATAAAAGCCTATGTCATCTGGACTATAATAACGAATCGATTGATACCTCATTTTTCAAAATCGGCTCAATAGTTTACTCACATACAAACATACCTACTAGGTACATACATAGGTACATACATATATACACAGACTGCTAAAAATAACATTATCCTTCCTTATTTAAAGTAATTTTGACTGAGCGATGATACTATACCTACAAGATATACCTTGATCTTGATCTAGCATGTTAGCATATTCGACTTCAGACTTTGACAAAGTAAATATCATTCGTCTATGACTTCAGATGACATAACTGAGACGGTTTCTGAGGTGGCTTGCATGACAATATTGTATAATCACCTCATTTTGATTTCACATAAATAAGTCTCTAAGTAAGTAAGATTTGCGTTTTAAAACCAGTGTGTTTGAAAACGCGAATCATCTGAGAAGAACCGAAAAGACACTCGGAAGGTGCGAATTTTTGAAACGCAATAGGCATGTCACAATAACTTCATAATATTATTTATAAATTAGACGTGAACCGCCACCCAGGACACAATAGATAAAACTCTTTCATAAAGCACTGGATACACGAATCGCAGTGTCAAACTTACAGCACGAATTTATGTATTTTCATTCTGAATGCGGCCGTAAAAACTTTATAGCCTCCGATCATTCATTGCGCGAGTGCAGCACGAAACAATGTTAATGTCCCGCGTGGTACAAATCAAAGAGACTCTTGTCACTCTTGTGACTTTATAACTGACGGTAGCCGTAAATTAACGTGTCTGGAATGTACGTGCATCATCTGTACAGGTGGAGTAAGAGCAAGAACACGCTGGCGACCAAATACCTTCTATATGGTGGGAGACTCATCGACGATTCAAAAGCACTTGTAAAAAAGTTTATTAGAATAAAAAACATTTCTATTCTATTCTATTCTATTCTATGTATAGATTCTTTGCTAATGACGTGTCGCACCACCATTATGAAAAAAAATGTTTGACTATGTGTATGATAAACTGGGAATTAATGTTTGAACTTGCCTAGTAAGGTCTATTTCAAGAAAATAAGTTGATATTAATGAAATAATTATATACCTATCCGCTTTGTAAAAGTTGCAATATGACCGAGCATAATATTATTAGTATTTTCGTTTGCCTTTTTTTGATAACTGTTTATTTAGCTATTTTTATTGGCTGTCTAACGTCAAAGGGGAATATACATAGTCGTATAATACGCAAACGCGTTAAGAAAAATTATCATTACTTTCCACGTGACATGATTTTATGAAAGTCTGTCTTGATTAAAAGAGAAAATAAAACAGGATAATATTATATAACGACAGCGAGTACCTACCTTGACACAAAAAAAAAATCTTGTGACTCTTATGAAAAGTTGACTGTATCACAGATTCAGAAAGCAGATACTACTCAGAAGAAAAGTGATCGCTGACGACAAACTATCTAAAAATTTCGTCTAAATCCCTCATGCAGCATTAACATCTGCCTCAGGCCTCAGTCGTGGTCGCGAATGAAACAGACAGAAAAGAAGTAACGAAACAAAAAGTCCCTAGTCTGATAAGTGTTGTGTCTGAGAAGATAAATTATTGTTTTTGGGACGCTAATGAGCGTATGTTAAATATACGGTAAGTACTAGTCGATTAACGTTCAGAACAAATCTTATTCTGTGACCTATTTTATTTTTGAGGTAAAGTCGTAAAAGTCAAGTCTATCTTTTCATGTAGGTACGAGTATTTTATTGAGAAATGTTTCCTGTGCGTCGTGTGTAAAACTGGATCACTTTGTATATAAACTTTTGATCAATATTTGTGTAAATGGTAATTTTGGTAACATATAGTGGTGAGTGAAGCTAGAAGGAGGTGCAAATTAGATTGGAAAGGGTAGGAAGGTGCCTAAGCGTTTTCAGAACCTATAGGTAGGTCAGTGAAAGGAACTCTCCTACCTTTTGCGTTCATCTAATTACTGTGGCAAACTGTGTGTGTAAATGGATGTGTGTGTAACAGGAGAAGCAGTGATAGCCTAGTGGTTAGGACAGTGGTCTCCTATTCGGGGGGTCGCAGGTTCGATCCCGGGTACGCACCACTGACTTTTCGGAGTCAAGTGCGTTTAAGCAATTAAATATCACTTGCTTCAACGGTGAAGGAAAACATCGTGAGGAAACCTGCACACCTGAGAGTTCTTCATAATGTTTTCGAAGGTGTGTGAAGTCCGCCAATTCGCATTAGGCCAGTGTGGTGGAGTGTGGCCTATAACCCTTCTCTAAGAGGAGACCTCGCTCAGTAGTGAGCCGTTGATGGGTTGTTAATGAATGAATGAATTACTGTGGGTTCATACAAAAGGTTGCAAGAGGTTTAAGGCCCTATAGTGTTACTTTCAAGATAAAGCGTGTGTAGCCAACGAGCAAACTAAGCGAATATTTAAAAGTAACATCTAGCGATATTAAGTTGCTTAGAACGCAAATATGTAGCTTCGAAGGTTAGATCTCGAACCGCTTAATTAAGAGGCCAAAATCTTCACTATTTTACTACTACTATATTATATACGAATCACTAGGCTAAAACCGCCTAATATAACTCGGATTTACTTAACATTTTTGACATGACAACTTAAACCGAATTTTTATAAACTAAAAACTTACACTCAGGTTTAGTTTTTGGAATTTCTCTAATGTATCGATATCTAAATGAAATCAGAGGGAACTTTCTGAACACATGAACAAAGTGTCTCTAAAAACTATTATCAAGAAAAACTAAGATGTGTCATTGGACAATCTCTTAGTATATAAGATAATAATTTATAAGTTTAGGTTAAATTAAAATAACTCATTAGCCAACTAAGTTAGGCTAGATTGTAATCGAATTGAGCACCACTTTGGTACTCAGTATCAGGAAAAAAAAGAGGGAACTTTCTAAAGTAGGTACCTAACATTACTGATCGTAACAAATCGTCCAAGCAACCAGAAATAAACACTAAATCCTTCTTCAGTGAGTCAGTTAAAATCGTTTTGATACGTAGAGTTATTTCTTTGTGCGCAGGCGCAGAGCTTTGTGATTATTTCAGATGTGGCAGGTACAGAATGTGACACGTGTTCAGTGTACAGTACACCCTTTAGTTTTAGCCCACCTGGTGTGAAAACCCATTTGATATTAGACCTTATCTCTTAAATTTCAAGATTGAAATTTTAGTGCAGGATTTCGTTAACTTTGGTGTTACTTCTGAGGATTAAGAAAGATTTAAGGGGAATCATTCTTGTGGTCATGATAATATTATGCTAGTAAGCTAATTAATTTTGTGTAGACATTTAATTAGAGTACAAAATGTTTAATAATTTGATTGTTTTAATTGTCACTTGACTCATTGCATCTTAGAGCATTTAACCAATGAATAGAAATAAGTAATACCTTATTTAAAGTCCTCTACCATGTGATAGAACCCAAGCAATTTTTGACCTTAAATACTGAAATTCCAACAGTCTTCTGAACCAATCTTCAGTCTTTGAAATTTCAGCTTTTGTTTTCATGTTTTCTACCGCCTTTTTATTTTCTGCAGCTCTTCACTCTATTTAAGGAATTTAGTATTCACCTTAAGCTTCCAGACTAAAAACTAACGAATACATTTGTAACTGTAATCCCACGTTATAAAGTCTAAATTAGATTACTACAATCGATTTCTGAATCACGTATGTATTTTAAATCAGTTGCCGTGTTAGGTGTGAAGTTTCTTTGTCTTTTTATATGGGTCAGTTTGGTCGTAAGCCCGGTTTACATTATTCCATTAATTTGGTTTCAGCACTTGAATGCAATGGACGAATTCCTCTATCCTCTTCGGTAATTTAAAGGACATTTCGGTAATTTATACCGTCTTAAACTGCGGAATGTTAAATTTTATATTTGTAAGAAGGAAATTGCGAAAAAATATTACCCATTGCGCTACTATCATTGACGTATAGCTACTATGTAACTTGTAAGCGGTGATAGCACAGAGGTATCTAGACTTCGGCCTCCTTTTCGACGGGTCTAGGGTGCGAGCCTAGGCACACATCTCTGAATTTTCAGAGTTATGTGTTTTTAGAGTAATTAATTAATATCATTGCTTTATCAGTGAAAGATTTTCGTTGTAAAGAAACCTGCATGACCGAGAGTCATTCAGGCATAATGTTCTCAAAGGTGTGTGAACTTTGTCAATCCACACTGTCCAGCGTAGTGGACTATGGTCTAAGAAGAGAATAGAATAGAAATATTTATATTCAAATAAGCTTTTTTACAAGTGCTTTTGAATCCTCGATGAGTCTACCACTGGTTCGGAATGCCCCTCCTGCCGAGAAAAACCAGCAAGAAACTCGGCGGTTGCAAAACAAGTATACAATATAATAGATACTGTGCTATATGTATATGCAGTGTTTCCACAATGAGTGGAAGTTCCATAAAAGCATACCTAATTATAATTCAACACACTGTTAAGACATGCAAACAGAAAGTAGCCCCATTCCCGCCGGTGGAACCCGTTCACGAGGATGACGTATGACCCAGCTATTGCTTCGCTCAGCCATATTTGAGGGAACGTAACAACCCGCATCACACGACACCACCACAGAAATATTTAAAGAGAGCGTGACATACTTAGACTTTAACCCATGTTAAAGCATCGAATTGCTTGATTAAGGAGACCAGTGGTGAGCCAGTCATGAATTGAGATTCATGAAACATGGCAGTGACATTACCAAAATGGCAGAAAATTGAGCACACTGGAATTAAAATAAGTCTGCCAAAGAATCTAAATGAAAAACTGTTCGAATAACGGCAGTTGTCCAGTGTCGAATTTAAGTAAGTACAGGAATGCTAATGGAGTAATGTAAGCCGGCTGTTAGCGGATTCTTTGTGTTAGTTATAATGACAGATTTAGTGGGTCCCGTCGCGATTGGAGGGGAGAAAGGAATTCCCAACCTGTGTATTTAAGGAAATGACTGTATGTATGAGCTTAAAGTGTGTTTTGTCTGAAGTGAGTATGTTTATGCTAAGTATTTACAGATGAACCAATTTGGTTCGCGCTGACAGGTTTGTTGGCCATATCGGTAGCGTAGACCATATTTAAGCGATCAACTTCAACAAATTGCTTGACATGACAATTGTGGGAGACTGCCTGGACGCTCTGTGTGCTCGCTTGTTTTCCAATAAAAACACTTTTTTGTGGCACATAATCATCATCAACATCACCAACCCATCAACGGCTCACTACTGAGCGCAGGTCTCCCCTCAGAGAAGGGTTATAGGCCATAGTCCACCACGCTGGCCCAATGCTAATTGGCGGACTTCACACACCTTCGAGAACATTATGAAGAACTCTCAGATGTGCATTTTTCCTCACGATGTTTTCCTTCACCGTTGAAGCAAGTGATATTTAATTGCTTAAACGCACTTAACTCCGAAAAGTCAGAGGTGCGTACCCGGGATCGAACCTGCAACCCCCCGAATAGGAGACCACAGTCCTAACCACTAGGCTATCACTGCTTTTTATATTTTGTGGCACAGCAAAGGTTAATTTATAATTTTGTTGGGAACAGGTGTTATCACTGTGGCAGACCGAAGTCAAGAGAGTGATCGAATACATGGCTCATTGAATGAACGGGTTCATTTTACATTCGAATGAATGAACCTTACAACAACAATAATATTATACATTCGAATGTTTTAATAGGTTTGTTGATTTGTCCCTCAATCATGCAGAAACAGAACATCGGGTCGACGTGATTTTTGCATGGGTGTGGCTGAACACCGGAGAGTGATATATGCTTTATAGTCTTTATCGCGGAAAAACAAAGAGTTCCCTCGGAATTTTGAAAAAAATCTATCTAACTACACTAGCGGCACGCTATGATGGCCGGTTTGACACATTACAATAGTGATGTAGAATGTCAATTTATTCTCGAACAAAAAACAATTAAGTTTTGTTTACAAAAAACAATTAAGTTTTTGAACAGAGTCCAAATTAACGAGCAAGGGTCAACAGTAATGCAGTATCAATATTTGAAATCCAAAGCCAGGTCAAAACTATATCACAATCGCATTGCACTGACAGTTTATACTTTTCGAAGCAACGTCAATTCGAAACTGCTTTGTTTTGCATTGAGCATTGACGCGAGTTTGCCGGAGGTAGTAGTTGTGCTAGCCAGCGATCCTATGTGACGATCGTATTAGATTCCATTTTTAAAAATTTTCAATTTAGAAAACCAAATGCCGAGTTGTGGTATATATCATATAAAAATAAAAATTTTACCTTTTGTATGAAACAGCTGATATTTTTTTGCGATTTCAGAGGTTTGTCCACATAGTGAAAATTGTTCATATTCACAAGTACATTCACCCCTTAAATGGTGCAAACTGATTTTTCTACACTTGTATACATTTTAGAAATCAATTTAATAAATAAATTTTGAGTCCTAAACCTAAAACTACATTCGATAAAATTTATGAATCTCTGCACATCACTATCGTCAATAAAGTAATACAATTATTTCCTTCAAAGTCGTTATCAATTAATACGGAACTTCATGAGCGGACAAACGTCAAACCGGCCATCATAGCGTGCCGCTAGTGTAACTTCTACGTAATTAAATGTACGAGTTACTAATGCGGACTGTAATAAATCATGAAATACGCGATTTTGACAGAACGCGATTTTAAATATGAAGAAGAATCTGATTAGATCAATTAAAATATGTATCAATAGCTTGATGAAAATAAATGAACCATCTCTGTTACATTTCAAAGGTTTTTCATTAGGTTTTACTCTTTCTAAATTCAAAGTTATCTATTTTATGTGGGCTCATTCTATTCAAAACTTTACCACTACTTCGGAAAGCTGATTAAGCAGACTTAATAATGGGTTACGATAAATCCGTAGTTACAATACAAATTGACATACAACCGGTAGCAATGTAAAAAGACATCTTAATGGTAACAATTCAGGTCAAGAACGTAACATCCGCTCGCCATCATTCCTGTAATATATTACCTAGTAATTACTACAGGCACTAACAAAGTGTCCAATAACAAATACGCTTCTACCGATACCAAACTTCCTTGCAAACTCATATAAATTTTGATATACATCACTTATTTTCTATGAGAACTTCGGAGACTCCTTCCTTCAAAATACGCAATTTGTAATCAACATAAGAAAATTATATTTGTTTGGGAGTTCGTAGTAGATAAGTTTTGCATTAGTATTAATTTTCGCGCGTCTGTCCGTCATCGAGTACACGATGGTCATTTCCGTTCGTTATAGTTACACTAACACGTCAAAGATTAGCTCATTTTCTAGTCTATACTTATAATAAAACTGTAACTGGACGATTTCGTGTCTGTTTGTTTGTCCTTCTTTCACGTAAAAACTACCGCACAGATTTCTACAAAATTTTATACCGTGGTAGCTTATTACTTGGGTCAACATCTAGGCTACTTTTTATCCCGGAAAATCAAGGAGTTCCCGAGGGACTTTAAAAACTAAATCCACGCGGACAAAGTCGCGGGCATCAGCTAGTAATATATAAAATACAATCATAGTGAATGCAATTAAGTATAACGTTAGCCCAAAATAAGGTAAATCGGATAACATTGTATCGGGTATACCTATAAATATTATGAATATAATTCACGTATGAAATTCTGTAAATATTTTTATGCATACTTTGGGAAATGTGAGTGATATTATATTTTTATATGTTATACCTATTGACATGCTTATTAGTAACTTCTGTTAACTGACTTCAAAAAAGGAGGAAGTTCTCAGATCATCGGAATCTTTTTTTTATGTATGTTCACCGATTACTCGAAGATGCCTGAACCGATTTGGAAAATTCTTTTTGTTTCAAAGGGTATAATTCCCAGGACGTCCTATCTAAATTTTATCGAAATCGGTCGAGCGGTTTTTAAAAAAATCAACAATAAATTATATACTTTGTAGTGGCGCGGGCGTTTGAAGTCGGTTTCTAGATTATTTTACTGTTAGTAGTACTGTAGTCAGTTTCGCGTAAAGAATCGGGTAGGTACACCTTCAAAATCTGCGGCCGACAAGCGAGGCGTGGCTAATCGCGCGGTGTCCGGCCCGCGTTATATTTAGCGCACAACGCACAGGTAGCAAGAATGCCCCTGTGAAACACAACACTTCCGCTCGTAACGCCGCGGCGGCAAAGAATAGATACAAGTTCAACCTCAAACACAATATTTTATGCCTACGCAACGTTTCACTTTCAGTATGGTTGGCAAGCTGAATTCAGCTTTTTTTCTTTCTCTTTATTGGAATACATACATCATAAATAAAAACGTAACATGGCTACTTAAGAAATATTACACTAGTCTTTAAAGTATTCACTGATAACTTATAATTATTTAATGGATAATGGTGCTGTAGTTATTCTGTGAAATATTACACTTAAAATAGAAAGAAAAAAGTGTGTGTGTCAGCTCCGACGCACGACTGGAGTTTACTCCTTAAAACGTCGTAACGCATTCGTGGCGCTCGCTGCGTCTTGGCGCCGCTCGGACCCGATCGGTACGCGCTCGGCTTCCCGAAGCGAAAGCTATTTCGCATTCGACAACTCAAGCGAAAACAAACCTTATTTACTCAACGTTAGGGTAGAAATTTGCATCGTTGTGAAAAACGTAACGAGGTCATTGATAAGTAGATTTTACTCCTCAAATTTTTCTCATACCGGGCGCCTTAAATCGATTCTTAAGGAGTACACTCCAATAAACTCCAATAAACTCCAATAAACTCCAATAAAAATAAATAGGTAGTAGGTACCTACCTAAAGTTACAATTAATACTTTATAAAGAGAATTAAATATATTAGTTATAAACATAATATATGTACAAAATATTATTCACTTACATTTTTTTAATTTTTTAATTCTGCCACGAATTATCCGACCAACTTTATAGTTCTCCCAATATTCCGTGTTTTTCCATAACAAAAAATTATTAGCCTTTGTGTCTAGGTCGTCAATAGTACCCATGCCAAAAATCGCGTCAATCCATAGCCCTGCTGCGGCGAAAGTGAAGGACAAACCAACAAACTAAATAATATGAATCTGTTGACAGTTGTAAATATTGGATTCGTCTGCGTACAGAATGTCGCATCTACTTTGACCTGATACTCTAATCCGGATCTCAAAATAGATAGAACGTACGTATATTTTATATGTTTTACGCTGATGGTTATAGATAATACTAATTCGCTGTAAGCAAAACAACGTATATTTTCGACTTTATTACTTGATTTTATACCTACCTGGGTTAGCGTAACTTTAGATATCCGCCTCTTTGAGTGAACTACGCGTAGATAACTCTTTTGGCATTATTGTGGCTCCAGTAAGTACACTGTGTATACAGATAGGCTTAATCTATTCGGCGAGCGAGGTCAATGAGTAAACGCAGTTTTCTGCTACTTCTGCTTGCTAACCCTCATAGCTATGTCAGTCACTTTCGTTCTTCTACGAATTTCCTCGTTCCGGATTTTATCCCTGAGAGAGATTTCCAACATAGCTGACTAAAATCGCATCTATAAATAACCTAAATATCGTGATTTTAATTTATTGATAAGATTTTGTTGATTGAGTGTCATAATTTTCAATTAAATAAGATATTATTTGACTTTTAAAAATTAAGGGTTTGTGTTTTGACTTGACTGATTTATCGTTTGAGTCAAAACACAATCTTTATTGAGAAACGTGACGTTCCAAGCAGCTGACTAGTTTTAAGTTAGTTCTCGTTGAGCGTTGGAGCCGACTGTGGCTTCATAATTGTTTTCGAGTATTTATACAATTGTGTTTGAGCTCTAAGTGTGCAAATTATTACGTTAGTCAGTGTTTACTTAATCCTAAAAACTGTTGCTGATACTTTCAATACTTGTAAAATAAGTACTTAGTTACGTTTATATTTTAAAATCTATGTTTTAAAAGATGTGTCGTCGTAGAGTTTCTTTGCCCTTTCTTCTCCACGACTATAGCACCTTGCGAAACGGGCAGTAGAGTCATTTTTATAATAAATGGATCTAAACTGAACTAATATAATAAAACACAGATAGATCCATGATGAAAATAAAACGGAGACTGAACATTACCGATGAAATAAAAACCGGCCAAGTGCGTGTCGGGCCACGCGCAGTGTAGGGTTCCGTAGTTGAAAGTCTCAAATATTATTGCTGACCTAGGATAGTGCTTTTATTTTATTTATGAATATTGAATACATTTTGAGTTCCATGGTTTAAATACTATAATATACTACAAAATATGCAACTTAAACTACGTGTAATACCTGACTTAGAATAAACAGATATAACTCCTTGACTAATGAACCCTATTTAGCCGTGATAGTTTTCCTTTAAAATTCATTATATATCCTACTGCTATGAAGCAGTGATAGCCTAGTGGTTAGGACTGTGGTCTCCTATTCGGAGGGTCGCAGGTTCGATCCCGGGTACGCACCTCTGACTTTTCCGAGTCAAGTGCGTTTAAGCAATTAAATATCACTTGCTTCAACGGTGAAGGAAAACATCGTGAGGAAACCTGCACATCTGAGAGTTCTTCATAATGTTCTCGAAGGTGTGTGAAGTCCGCCAATTCGCATTGGGCCAGCGTGGTGGACTATGGCCTATAACCCTTCTCTGAGAGGAGACCTGCGCTCAGTAGTGAGCCGTTGATGGGTTGCTAATGATGATGATGATGATCCTACTGCTGTGAATTTTCTCTTGTATCCTATATACAACAATTTAGCTGGCAGAGGGGGGGGGGGGACACTTGACTCTAATAAAATTTAGCACTTTAAAATATCATATTTCACAAACGTATCCCTGAATTGAAAAATGGTGTTCGCACACCCACAATATTTTTGAAAGACCTATTGAACGACATCCCACACTATGGGATAGTCGAGAAAAAAAAATTCATCCCCACTTTACATGTAGGGGAGGTACCCTAAAAAAATTATTTTTCAAAATTATTAATTATTCCCTTAATATTTATACCCTTGTCAAATTACAGATTTCTAGTACCAATAGTCTCTGAGCTTAACCGCGGACGGACAGACGGACGGACATGGCGAAACTATAGAATAGAATAGAATAGAATAGAATAGAAATATTTTTTATTCAAATAAACTTTTTACAAGTCCTTTTGAATCGTCGATGAGTCTATCACTGGTTCGGAATGCCTTTCCTGCCGAGAAGAACCAGCAAGAAACTCGGCGGTTGCTCTTTTAATAAATAATAAAATAAGGGTTCCTTGTTTACTACGGAACCCTAAAAAGTCGTATAGATATTGATGAAGGAGTTTTCTTTACATAGGTACATAGATCTCAAAATAAAAATACCTTTGCCACCAGGGAGCCTAATTAGCATACTAATAGGGTCGCCACCACAAAACGCAGGTTTCGCGTCATCCACCCCCGTCCCAGAAGCCCCAAACAAAAATAATGAGCCCTCCGAATGTCTTAAATCTTCAGCGGCATCTAGTTTTAATGGCATTTAAATTAGGTTTTTATTTACTCGTCGAGTTAGTACGGACCTACCTTAGCCACTTAAAGGTGGAATTGAGTGAAGCGGGTGTAATCTACTTCCGAGACGTTTTCACAAAGGGAACGAAAAGCTGTAATGTGTTTTTATTTATGTTTGTGTGGTTTAAATGATTAATAGCGTTTGCACGCGACTTCGTTTTTTTTAATTCCTTTTATCAAGTACTGGACAATAATGAGAAATGAGAATACTTAGTAATTCGTCCCGCCAAACTGCATATATGCAGTTTGTTGGCGAGTTCGCGCTATATATTACTATGAATATATATACATAATCTTTAATTCGAAAGCACTTTGGTAAAATCCATTTCAAGAAAAAACTATTCTATTCTATTCTACTTAGTCGGTCAGTCAGTGAGGGAGTCCTCAAAAGTTCAAGGAATAGTCTTAATAAAACTTCCTTTAATTTCCTCTTAAGAACTCCCTCACTGTAGGTACCATCCGACCTTCACATAACCATTCTATATTATTAAATATTTTAGGTACTAAATAGGCATTTAGCCTCTTTCCATAATAGTTCACTAGTCTTGGAATTATGAACCCTTTATTTCTGACTACGTGTTTTTTCTTTTAAATGCTTTTGTTTTTTATACCCAAAAAATCACGTCGATCCGTTGGTTAGTTGTAGGACCAATAAACTAACAAACAAACATACTTTCGTATTTATATTATTATTCGTACGAATTACTCTAGCCATGAGAAGACGTCTAAAATCACAAGGTACTTGTACATATCTATGCTATTAACTACACAATATGATACTAGTTTTAAATTACGCAATAATTTGTAACTTAATTTACTACAGAAGCTTAAATCTTCAGCTGATGTTAAACCTCTAGTATAGTTATTCTCAATTTATTAGGTACAATTAGGTCTAATGTCCATAACTTATTCAGGTCGTTAGGTACATTTGTACCTAATCATATAAGAGGTGGCTTAACAAACGCGCGATAAAACCAAATCTATGGATGTATTATTTAAAATAACTGCCTATTAATGTCCGGCCGCACCGCGAATACGCCTCTAATTAGATATATCATTTAATTTTGCTAAATATATTCACGGGCGATGGAGATAGCTATGCTCGGAGTATCCCTGCGAGATCAAATCGAAAATTAGGAGATCCGTAGGAGAACCATAGTTTTCGACATAGTTCAGCGATTCGCGATGCTGAAGTGGAAATCGGCAGGACACATAGTTCGAAGAACATTGGGGTCCCAAGCTGCTGGAGTGACGACCCCCCACTTGGTGGCTAGTGGGGGGGTCTGCCTGTGCAGGGCTCGTCACTCCAGCAGCTTATAACATCGGACGAGATGAAGCGAACAAATGGTTGCTGGCAGCGCAAGACTGAGGAAAGTCCATGCAAGATTGTATTTGCCCCATAGTGGACGTCATTTGATTGATAGAGAAGAAGAAGATGCAACTTTCAACGATAGCAGCTATACTTTAGTGCTTCAACCGAGCGTAGGTGTCAACGTTCCGATATTTTGCTTGTAAGTAGGTACTTGCAAATATTTTATAATTATAAGGGCCTGTATTACCACCTTCTGTTAAGTGTCGGATAGCCTATGTCAAGTGACAAATACAAAATATGCGAATAAGCTATCCGACACTCATCAGAAGGTGGTGAAAATGGCCCTAAATATTTTAATTTGAATGGAACATTGAAGATTGTAGTTTTGAACTACTCGCGATGTCTTGCGAAACTCGGTGGAAATGCGCGAAGTTACCAATATTCCATAAAGATTTACAGGCAGGTTAGCCGAAGCTTCGGGCTCGTAAATTCGTCTTCCGCCATCCCAGCTTCTGTTACTTCGCCAGTAATAAACACATAACGCTCGCCCACCCAAGTGATTAGACAACTCTCTAAATATGTACCTAAGTCTCTATTCAAGAGGAAGATCTAGTTAGTAGGCTCTTATTTGAAGTGATCACGCATATCTATTACAATGTTTAGAAATAATAGGATTTTCCACAATTATTTAATTGCAGTATATAACAATATATATATATATATATATATATATATATATATATATATATATATATATATATATATATTTCTCATTTCTCATTCGTCTCTCTAAGCATATTATGCCCTGTCCATCTCCACCACTTTAAAGTCTTGCATGTATTTTTGCCTCTTTAAATTTAGTTATATTTTTGATTTCTTCTAACCATATTTTATCCATTCTTTTTACTCCAATCACACTTCTCTCTATTCCGTTTTGACATCAATAAAATAAAGAAAATAAAAATAGCTTTATTTTCCTCTTACAGTTATTGTTCTTAATACTAGTTTACTTACTTACTAAGTTTTAAGGTTTCAGTACAAATCAATAAATTTTGTAGTGTGATACGAATAGCGAATATTTAAAAGTAACATCTAGCGATATTAAGTTGCTTAGAACGCAAATATGTAGCTTCGAAGGTTAGATCTCGAACCGCTTAATTAAGAGGCCAAAATCTTCACTATTTTACTACTACTATATTATATACGAATCACTAGGCTAAAACCGCCTAATATAACTCGGATTTACTTAACATTTTTGACATGAAAACTTAAACCGAATTTTTATAAACTAAAAACTTACACTCAGGTTTAGTTTTTGGAATTTCTCTAATGTATCGATATCTAAATGAAATCAGAGGGAACTTTCTGAACACATGAACAAAGTGTCTCTAAAAACTATTATCAAGAAAAACTAAGATGTGTCATTGGACAATCTCTTAGTATATAAGATAATAATTTATAAGTTTAGGTTAAATTAAAATAACTCATTAGCCAACTAAGTTAGGCTAGATTGTAATCGAATTGAGCACCACTTTGGTACTCAGTATCAGGAAAAAAAAGAGGGAACTTTCTAAAGTAGGTACCTAACATTACTGATCGTAACAAATCGTCCAAGCAACCAGAAATAAACACTAAATCCTTCTTCAGTGAGTCAGTTAAAATCGTTTTGATACGTAGAGTTATTTCTTTGTGCGCAGGCGCAGAGCTTTGTGATTATTTCAGATGTGGCAGGTACAGAATGTGACACGTGTTCAGTGTACAGTACACCCTTTAGTTTTAGCCCACCTGGTGTGAAAACCCATTTGATATTAGACCTTATCTCTTAAATTTCAAGATTGAAATTTTAGTGCAGGATTTCGTTAACTTTGGTGTTACTTCTGAGGATTAAGAAAGATTTAAGGGGAATCATTCTTGTGGTCATGATAATATTATGCTAGTAAGCTAATTAATTTTGTGTAGACATTTAATTAGAGTACAAAATGTTTAATAATTTGATTGTTTTAATTGTCACTTGACTCATTGCATCTTAGAGCATTTAACCAATGAATAGAAATAAGTAATACCTTATTTAAAGTCCTCTACCATGTGATAGAACCCAAGCAATTTTTGACCTTAAATACTGAAATTCCAACAGTCTTCTGAACCAATCTTCAGTCTTTGAAATTTCAGCTTTTGTTTTCATGTTTTCTACCGCCTTTTTATTTTCTGCAGCTCTTCACTCTATTTAAGGAATTTAGTATTCACCTTAAGCTTCCAGACTAAAAACTAACGAATACATTTGTAACTGTAATCCCACGTTATAAAGTCTAAATTAGATTACTACAATCGATTTCTGAATCACGTATGTATTTTAAATCAGTTGCCGTGTTAGGTGTGAAGTTTCTTTGTCTTTTTATATGGGTCAGTTTGGTCGTAAGCCCGGTTTACATTATTCCATTAATTTGGTTTCAGCACTTGAATGCAATGGACGAATTCCTCTATCCTCTTCGGTAATTTAAAGGACATTTCGGTAATTTATACATTCTTAAACTGCGGAATGTTAAATTTTATATTTGTAAGAAGGAAATTGCGAAAAAATATTACCCATTGCGCTACTATCATTGACGTATAGCTACTATGTAACTTGTAAGCGGTGATAGCACAGAGGTATCTAGACTTCGGCCTCCTTCTCGACGGGTCTAGGGTGCTATCCTAGGCACACATCTCTGAATTTCCAGAGTTAGGTGCTTTTAGAGCAATTAATTAATATCATTGCTTTATCAGTGAAAGATTTTCGTTGTAAAGAAACCTGCATGACCGAGAGTCATTCAGGCATAATGTTCTCAAAGGTGTGTGAACTTTGTCAATCCACACTGTCCAGCGTAGTGGACTATGGTCTAAGAAGAGAATAGAATAGAATATTTATATTCAAATAAGCTTTTTTACAAGTGCTTTTGAATCCTCGATGAGTCTACCACTGGTTCGGAATGCCCCTCCTGCCGAGAAAAACCAGCAAGAAACTCGGCGGTTGCAAAACAAGTATACAATATAATAGATACTGTGCTATATGTATATGCAGTGTTTCCACAATGAGTGGAAGTTCCATAAAAGCATACCTAATTATAATTCAACACACTGTTAAGACATGCAAACAGAAAGTAGCCCCATTCCCGCCGGTGGAACCCGTTCACGAGGATGACGTATGACCCAGCTATAGCTTCGCTCAGCCATATTTGAGGGAACGTAACAACCCGCATCACACGACACCACCACAGAAATATTTAAAGAGAGCGTGACATACTTAGACTTTAACCCATGTTAAAGCATCGAATTGCTTGATTAAGGAGACCAGTGGTGAGCCAGTCATGAATTGAGATTCATGAAACATGGCAGTGACATTACCAAAATGGCAGAAAATTGAGCACACTGGAATTAAAATAAGTCTGCCAAAGAATCTAAATGAAAAACTGTTCGAATAACGGCAGTTGTCCAGTGTCGAATTTAAGTAAGTACAGGAATGCTAATGGAGTAATGTAAGCCGGCTGTTAGCGGATTCTTTGTGTTAGTTATAATGACAGATTTAGTGGGTCCCGTCGCGATTGGAGGGGAGAAAGGAATTCCCAACCTGTGTATTTAAGGAAATGACTGTATGTATGAGCTTAAAGTGTGTTTTGTCTGAAGTGAGTATGTTTATGCTAAGTATTTACAGATGAACCAATTTGGTTCGCGCTGACAGGTTTGTTGGCCATATCGGTAGCGTAGACCATATTTAAGCGATCAACTTCAACAAATTGCTTGACATGACAATTGTGGGAGACTGCCTGGACGCTCTGTGTGCTCGCTTGTTTTCCAATAAAAACACTTTTTTGTGGCACATAATCATCATCAACATCACCAACCCATCAACGGCTCACTACTGAGCGCAGGTCTCCCCTCAGAGAAGGGTTATAGGCCATAGTCCACCACGCTGGCCCAATGCGAATTGGCGGACTTCACACACCTTCGAGAACATTATGAAGAACTCTCAGATGTGCATTTTTCCTCACGATGTTTTCCTTCACCGTTGAAGCAAGTGATATTTAATTGCTTAAACGCACTTAACTCCGAAAAGTCAGAGGTGCGTACCCGGGATCGAACCTGCAACCCCCCGAATAGGAGACCACAGTCCTAACCACTAGGCTATCACTGCTTTTTATATTTTGTGGCACAGCAAAGGTTAATTTATAATTTTGTTGGGAACAGGTGTTATCACTGTGGCAGACCGAAGTCAAGAGAGTGATCGAATACATGGCTCATTGAATGAACGGGTTCATTTTACATTCGAATGAATGAACCTTACAACAACAATAATATTATACATTCGAATGTTTTAATAGGTTTGTTGATTTGTCCCTCAATCATGCAGAAACAGAACATCGGGTCGACGTGATTTTTGCATGGGTGTGGCTGAACACCGGAGAGTGATATATGCTTTATAGTCTTTATCGCGGAAAAACAAAGAGTTCCCTCGGAATTTTGAAAAAAATCTATCTAACTAACTTCTACGTAATTAAATGTACGAGTTACTAATGCGGACTGTAATAAATCATGAAATACGCGATTTTGACAGAACGCGATTTTAAATATGAAGAAGAATCTGATTAGATCAATTAAAATATGTATCAATAGCTTGATGAAAATAAATGAACCATCTCTGTTACATTTCAAAGGTTTTTCATTAGGTTTTACTCTTTCTAAATTCAAAGTTATCTATTTTATGTGGGCTCATTCTATTCAAAACTTTACCACTACTTCGGAAAGCTGATTAAGCAGACTTAATAATGGGTTACGATAAATCCGTAGTTACAATACAAATTGACATACAACCGGTAGCAATGTAAAAAGACATCTTAATGGTAACAATTCAGGTCAAGAACGTAACATCCGCTCGCCATCATTCCTGTAATATATTACCTAGTAATTACTACAGGCACTAACAAAGTGTCCAATAACAAATACGCTTCTACCGATACCAAACTTCCTTGCAAACTCATATAAATTTTGATATACATCACTTATTTTCTATGAGAACTTCGGAGACTCCTTCCTTCAAAATACGCAATTTGTAATCAACATAAGAAAATTATATTTGTTTGGGAGTTCGTAGTAGATAAGTTTTGCATTAGTATTAATTTTCGCGCGTCTGTCCGTCATCGAGTACACGATGGTCATTTCCGTTCGTTATAGTTACACTAACACGTCAAAGATTAGCTCATTTTCTAGTCTATACTTATAATAAAACTGTAACTGGACGATTTCGTGTCTGTTTGTTTGTCCTTCTTTCACGTAAAAACTACCGCACAGATTTCTACAAAATTTTATACCGTGGTAGCTTATTACTTGGGTCAACATCTAGGCTACTTTTTATCCCGGAAAATCAAGGAGTTCCCGAGGGACTTTAAAAACTAAATCCACGCGGACAAAGTCGCGGGCATCAGCTAGTAATATATAAAATACAATCATAGTGAATGCAATTAAGTATAACGTTAGCTCAAAATAAGGTAAATCGGATAACATTGTATCGGGTATACCTATAAATATTATGAATATAATTCACGTATGAAATTCTGTAAATATTTTTATGCATACTTTGGGAAATGTGAGTGATATTATATTTTTATATGTTATACCTATTGACATGCTTATTAGTAACTTCTGTTAACTGACTTCAAAAAAGGAGGAGGTTCTCAGATCATCGGAATCTTTTTTTTATGTATGTTCACCGATTACTCGAAGATGCCTGAACCGATTTGGAAAATTCTTTTTGTTTCAAAGGGTATAATTCCCAGGACGTCCTATCTAAATTTTATCGAAATCGGTCGAGCGGTTTTTAAAAAAATCAACAATAAATTATATACTTTGTAGTGGCGCGGGCGTTTGAAGTCGGTTTCTAGATTATTTTACTGTTAGTAGTACTGTAGTCAGTTTCGCGTAAAGAATCGGGTAGGTACACCTTCAAAATCTGCGGCCGACAAGCGAGGCGTGGCTAATCGCGCGGTGTCCGGCCCGCGTTATATTTAGCGCACAACGCACAGGTAGCAAGAATGCCCCTGTGAAACACAACACTTCCGCTCGTAACGCCGCGGCGGCAAAGAATAGATACAAGTTCAACCTCAAACACAATATTTTATGCCTACGCAACGTTTCACTTTCAGTATGGTTGGCAAGCTGAATTCAGCTTTTTTTCTTTCTCTTTATTGGAATACATACATCATAAATAAAAACGTAACATGGCTACTTAAGAAATATTACACTAGTCTTTAAAGTATTCACTGATAACTTATAATTATTTAATGGATAATGGTGCTGTAGTTATTCTGTGAAATATTACACTTAAAATAGAAAGAAAAAAGTGTGTGTGTCAGCTCCGACGCACGACTGGAGTTTACTCCTTAAAACGTCGTAACGCATTCGTGGCGCTCGCTGCGTCTTGGCGCCGCTCGGACCCGATCGGTACGCGCTCGGCTTCCCGAAGCGAAAGCTATTTCGCATTCGACAACTCAAGCGAAAACCAACCTTATTTACTCAACGTTAGGGTAGAAATTTGCATCGTTGTGAAAAACGTAACGAGGTCATTGATAAGTAGATTTTACTCCTCAAATTTTTCTCATACCGGGCGCCTTAAATCGATTCTTAAGGAGTACACTCCAATAAACTCCAATAAACTCCAATAAACTCCAATAAAAATAAATAGGTAGTAGGTACCTACCTAAAGTTACAATTAATACTTTATAAAGAGAATTAAATATATTAGTTATAAACATAATATATGTACAAAATATTATTCACTTACATTTTTTTAATTTTTTAATTCTGCCACGAATTATCCGACCAACTTTATAGTTCTCCCAATATTCCGTGTTTTTCCATAACAAAAAATTATTAGCCTTTGTGTCTAGGTCGTCAATAGTACCCATGCCAAAAATCGCGTCAATCCATAGCCCTGCTGCGGCGAAAGTGAAGGACAAACCAACAAACTAAATAATATGAATCTGTTGACAGTTGTAAATATTGGATTCGTCTGCGTACAGAATGTCGCATCTACTTTGACCTGATACTCTAATCCGGATCTCAAAATAGATAGAACGTACGTATATTTTATATGTTTTACGCTGATGGTTATAGATAATACTAATTCGCTGTAAGCAAAACAACGTATATTTTCGACTTTATTACTTGATTTTATACCTACCTGGGTTAGCGTAACTTTAGATATCCGCCTCTTTGAGTGAACTACGCGTAGATAACTCTTTTGGCATTATTGTGGCTCCAGTAAGTACACTGTGTATACAGATAGGCTTAATCTATTCGGCGAGCGAGGTCAATGAGTAAACGCAGTTTTCTGCTACTTCTGCTTGCTAACCCTCATAGCTATGTCAGTCACTTTCGTTCTTCTACGAATTTCCTCGTTCCGGATTTTATCCCTGAGAGAGATTTCCAACATAGCTGACTAAAATCGCATCTATAAATAACCTAAATATCGTGATTTTAATTTATTGATAAGATTTTGTTGATTGAGTGTCATAATTTTCAATTAAATAAGATATTATTTGACTTTTAAAAATTAAGGGTTTGTGTTTTGACTTGACTGATTTATCGTTTGAGTCAAAACACAATCTTTATTGAGAAACGTGACGTTCCAAGCAGCTGACTAGTTTTAAGTTAGTTCTCGTTGAGCGTTGGAGCCGACTGTGGCTTCATAATTGTTTTCGAGTATTTATACAATTGTGTTTGAGCTCTAAGTGTGCAAATTATTACGTTAGTCAGTGTTTACTTAATCCTAAAAACTGTTGCTGATACTTTCAATACTTGTAAAATAAGTACTTAGTTACGTTTATATTTTAAAATCTATGTTTTAAAAGATGTGTCGTCGTAGAGTTTCTTTGCCCTTTCTTCTCCACGACTATAGCACCTTGCGAAACGGGCAGTAGAGTCATTTTTATAATAAATGGATCTAAACTGAACTAATATAATAAAACACAGATAGATCCATGATGAAAATAAAACGAAGACTGAACATTACCGATGAAATAAAAACCGGCCAAGTGCGTGTCGGGCCACGCGCAGTGTAGGGTTCCGTAGTTGAAAGTCTCAAATATTATTGCTGACCTAGGATAGTGCTTTTATTTTATTTATGAATATTGAATACATTTTGAGTTCCATGGTTTAAATACTATAATATACTACAAAATATGCAACTTAAACTACGTGTAATACCTGACTTAGAATAAACAGATATAACTCCTTGACTAATGAACCCTATTTAGCCGTGATAGTTTTCCTTTAAAATTCATTATATATCCTACTGCTATGAAGCAGTGATAGCCTAGTGGTTAGGACTGTGGTCTCCTATTCGGAGGGTCGCAGGTTCGATCCCGGGTACGCACCTCTGACTTTTCCGAGTCAAGTGCGTTTAAGCAATTAAATATCACTTGCTTCAACGGTGAAGGAAAACATCGTGAGGAAACCTGCACATCTGAGAGTTCTTCATAATGTTCTCGAAGGTGTGTGAAGTCCGCCAATTCGCATTGGGCCAGCGTGGTGGACTATGGCCTATAACCCTTCTCTGAGAGGAGACCTGCGCTCAGTAGTGAGCCGTTGATGGGTTGCTAATGATGATGATGATGATCCTACTGCTGTGAATTTTCTCTTGTATCCTATATACAACCATTTAGCTGGCAGAGGGGGGGGGGGGACACTTGACTCTAATAAAATTTAGCACTTTAAAATATAATATTTCACAAACGTATCCCTGAATTGAAAAATGGTGTTCGCACACCCACAATATTTTTGAAAGACCTATTGAACGACATCCCACACTATGGGATAGTCGAGAAAAAAAATTCATCCCCACTTTACATGTAGGGGAGGTACCCTAAAAAAATTATTTTTCAAAATTATTAATTATTCCCTTAATATTTATACCCTTGTCAAATTACAGATTTCTAGTACCAATAGTCTCTGAGCTTAACCGCGGACGGACAGACGGACGGACATGGCGAAACTATAGAATAGAATAGAATAGAAATATTTTTTATTCAAATAAACTTTTTACAAGTCCTTTTGAATCGTCGATGAGTCTATCACTGGTTCGGAATGCCTTTCCTGCCGAGAAGAACCAGCAAGAAACTCGGCGGTTGCTCTTTTAATAAATAATAAAATAAGGGTTCCTTGTTTACTACGGAACCCTAAAAAGTCGTATAGATATTGATGAAGGAGTTTTCTTTACATAGGTACATAGATCTCAAAATAAAAATACCTTTGCCACCAGGGAGCCTAATTAGCATACTAATAGGGTCGCCACCACAAAACGCAGGTTTCGCGTCATCCACCCCCGTCCCAGAAGCCCCAAACAAAAATAATGAGCCCTCCGAATGTCTTAAATCTTCAGCGGCATCTAGTTTTAATGGCATTTAAATTAGGTTTTTATTTACTCGTCGAGTTAGTACGGACCTACCTTAGCCACTTAAAGGTGGAATTGAGTGAAGCGGGTGTAATCTACTTCCGAGACGTTTTCACAAAGGGGACGAAAAGCTGTAATGTGTTTTTATTTATGTTTGTGTGGTTTAAATGATTAAATAGCTTTTGCCCGCGACTTCGTTTTTTTTAATTCCTTTTATCAAGTACTGGACAATAATGAGAAATGAGAATACTTAGTAATTCGTCCCGCCAAACTGCATATATGCAGTTTGTTGGCGAGTTCGCGCTATATATTACTATGAATATATATACATAATCTTTAATTCGAAAGCACTTTGGTAAAATCCATTTCAAGAAAAAACTATTCTATTCTATTCTACTTAGTCGGTCAGTCAGTGAGGGAGTCCTCAAAAGTTCAAGGAATAGTCTTAATAAAACTTCCTTTAATTTCCTCTTAAGAACTCCCTCACTGTAGGTACCATCCGACCTTCACATAACCATTCTATATTATTAAATATTTTAGGTACTAAATAGGCATTTAGCCTCTTTCCATAATAGTTCACTAGTCTTGGAATTATGAACCCTTTATTTCTGACTACGTGTTTTTTCTTTTAAATGCTTTTGTTTTTTATACCCAAAAAATCACGTCGATCCGTTGGTTAGTTGTAGGACCAACAAACTAACAAACAAACATACTTTCGTATTTATATTATTATTCGTACGAATTACTCTAGCCATGAGAAGACGTCTAAGATCACAAGGTACTTGTACATATCTATGCTATTAACTACACAATATGATACTAGTTTTAAATTACGCAATAATTTGTAACTTAATTTACTACAGAAGCTTAAATCTTCAGCTGATGTTAAACCTCTAGTATAGTTATTCTCAATTTATTAGGTACAATTAGGTCTAATGTCCATAACTTATTCAGGTCGTTAGGTACATTTGTACCTAATCATATAAGAGGTGGCTTAACAAACGCGCGATAAAACCAAATCTATGGATGTATTATTTAAAATAACTGCCTATTAATGTCCGGCCGCACCGCGAATACGCCTCTAATTAGATATATCATTTAATTTTGCTAAATATATTCACGGGCGATGGAGATAGCTATGCTCGGAGTATCCCTGCGAGATCAAATCGAAAATTAGGAGATCCGTAGGAGAACCATAGTTTTCGACATAGTTCAGCGATTCGCGATGCTGAAGTGGAAATCGGCAGGACACATAGTTCGAAGAACATTGGGGTCCCAAGCTGCTGGAGTGACGACCCCCCACTTGGTGGCTAGTGGGGGGGTCTGCCTGTGCAGGGCTCGTCACTCCAGCAGCTTATAACATCGGACGAGATGAAGCGAACAAATGGTTGCTGGCAGCGCAAGACTGAGGAAAGTCCATGCAAGAGGTATTTGCCCCATAGTGGACGTCATTTGATTGATAGAGAAGAAGAAGATGCAACTTTCAACGATAGCAGCTATACTTTAGTGCTTCAACCGAGCGTAGGTGTCAACGTTCCGATATTTTGCTTGTAAGTAGGTACTTGCAAATATTTTATAATTATAAGGGCCTGTATTACCACCTTCTGTTAAGTGTCGGATAGCCTATGTCAAGTGACAAATACAAAATATGCGAATAAGCTATCCGACACTCATCAGAAGGTGGTGAAAATGGCCCTAAATATTTTAATTTGAATGGAACATTGAAGATTGTAGTTTTGAACTACTCGCGATGTCTTGCGAAACTCGGTGGAAATGCGCGAAGTTACCAATATTCCATAAAGATTTACAGGCAGGTTAGCCGAAGCTTCGGGCTCGTAAATTCGTCTTCCGCCATCCCAGCTTCTGTTACTTCGCCAGTAATAAACACATAACGCTCGCCCACCCAAGTGATTAGACAACTCTCTAAATATGTACCTAAGTCTCTATTCAAGAGGAAGATCTAGTTAGTAGGCTCTTATTTGAAGTGATCACGCATATCTATTACAATGTTTAGAAATAATAGGATTTTCCACAATTATTTAATTGCAATATGTATATAACAATATATATATATATATATATATATATATATATATATATATATATATATATATATATATATATATATATATATATATATAGTAACAACTGAATACTTATACCTAGTTTTATTTATAATTATTTATAATTATCGACAATCGGTTTCAAACAACAGCTTGTCCTTCGAAATAGGCCCCCTCTTAAGTTTTCCCTATTGATCTGTCTCTCGCTGTTCTCATCCACACTGGACCAGCCACCTTTTTCAGGTCATCTTCCAAACGTTTCGTTTGTCACCCTTTGCTTCTTTTTCCACTCCTAGGATACCACTCTGTTATTATTTTTGTCCATTTCTCATTCGTCTCTCTAAGCATATTATGCCCTGTCCATCTCCACTTTAAAGTCTTGCATGTATTTTTGCCTCTTTAAATTTAGTTATATTTTTGATTTCTTCTAACCATATTTTATCCATTATTTTTACTCCAATCACACTTCTCTCTATTCCGTTTTGACATCAATAAAATAAAGAAAATAAAAATAGCTAGTCAAATTTCGGGTGCGTAGTTATTAGTTTTTAAAAAGTAAAAAAGAAATTGAAAACTTTATTTAAAATTAATTATAATATTTATAAAAACTAAAATGTCTTAACGCTAACGAGCCAAGTTAGGGACTGCTCTTCTATTGTTCTCGTTTCCCATGGCGCGCTGCATCGCCGGTGGTCTTTTTCAGTAGAAAGAGTTTCCCAATCATTTAACAAAGGTTACGCAATGTTGCTTGTCGACATGAGAATCGGTATACTTAACTCCTCCCTCCTTAAGTTCAAAGTCAGCAGAGGGATGATTTTCCGTCTGCTGAATTTGACGGAAAAATTGTAAAGGGATGAATTTATACATTAAAAGAATACAAATGCTTAGTGCTAATATTACATATAAAATTAGTGTTCCGACGCTAACACTTTTCACATTTATAGAGCTTTCACTTTGATCGAACACATTCTCACTATCACTTTCCTTTAAACTGTATGCTAACTGTTGAAGATGCTGAAGGTTAACGCCATCTAGGTTTAAAAGCTTCTTTTCAGGTAGCGGGCTTGAAGTAAGTATCTCGGGGAAGTGAATAGTTGATATTCTGGGGTAGTTTATAGTTCTACCAACAGTTTGATGTCTTCTCAGTGTTAATCCCTTTACTTTAAAGCTGCAGGTGTCATCTATGGTAAGTATGTAGGTTCCTTTTATATGTTCACGAGTTTCTTCTGTGTTACATACTTTCAAGAGGAGTGTTTCAAATTTGCTGTATAAAATCCATTGGTTATATTTGATGGGTTCTATTTTTATTCCAGATGTTTCAACTAGAATTGGGCTACAAGCGCTAGTATTTTGGGATAGTAGCATAAGTGCCTCTAAACAGTCATCTTTCATCAGAGGTTCGACTTCTATTTCGTGGCATAAAAACATGAATTTGTCCATTTCTTTGCAGGGTTGAGCGAGCGATATGGTTTTCGAACCTTTCACCAATAGGTAAGGAGTTTTAGGGATTATAAGGGATGTTTGGTTAAATGAATTTGTGACGGGAAGAGGTATCATTCGGAAGTAGCTATAAAGATCCTTTTTTACAAGGGGAATGTCCAAAATAAAAATTATCTGATTTTTCTTAGAATAAGCTTTAAGTTCGATAGATTGCTCTATTAACAAAAGATTATCCAGATTAACAGGATATACAAGCTTATCAGTTACTTCAATATCGATTAACAAGCTATACAATTCGGTTGTATCAATTACAGACTGGTGTAAAGTTCTTAACTTACTAAAAGCTATAGCTGTTTCAATTTCATCTATTTTAACATAAATCATTTGGAAGTTATTCAAGAATAATTGAAAAGTACTAATTAAACTAGTATCGCTTATTACTTGTTTTGTGTTATTTATCCATGTCTTAATATCGGAAATTTCCTTGTCTAGTTGAATTAAATTATTTTTTGAGAAACCAGTAATATTAACGAAAGATTGCACCATTTCAGAAACTATGGTTATTTTTCTTGATATCCTTTCCTGTCGCGTCTGTAGGTTCGTGATTAACTCATCATACCTTAAAGCGTCGCTATTGTCTAAATTTCCGGTAATAATTTTAATGAATGAACCTAAGGGATTTAATAAGCCGCGTTTAACCCTACTAGTCGGAATAAGCTGCCTACATTTGTCCAATGTAATATTTAGGAAATGATCTGTTTGAGTCTTAATATTAGTTATATCGCTATAGTGCGTACTATTACCAAAGTATTTTAATAAATTTTTATTTAAGTGCTCATACATTCTAACATTATAATCTAAGTCTTCCTTTAATGAAGTTAAATCTAAAACCTTAATATAAGACCAATTATCGTCTACTATAAATGCTTGGCCTTCTTTTACAGGTAAGATACCTGGGTTATGTTCCATTTTCTGTACTAGGGCCTGGATCATGATGGCTGGAATGAGCAGAAGGACGAACCTGTGGAGGACGTTTAATATCTTTAAGTGGAACTTTAGTATCGCGATTTTGGGTTCTTACAGGTACAGTATTCCTGAAGATATCTCCAGTCACCTTTGCCTTCTGATAACGGGGTTTATCCTTGCTACGTCGAGTATTAACACCCTTTATAAATATTTCATCGCCATCATTCACGTCGAATGATGTTTCACCACCACGTTTTTCTCTAATTCTTTCCTTTTGTCCTATCATTTTGTCTGAAAGATGTTTATAAAGGAAGGCTGTTCGCTTAGCATGGTCTCTTACCAATTTCTGCGTGTACTGTTGATTGAAATCTACGTTGAATGGATTTGAGGAATCGGTATGGCCAAAAACTACTTCTAGGGGTGTAAGACCTGTAGTCGAGTGTATCGTTTGATTATATGACATTATCGCGTAAGTCATAATAGAAGAAGCATCTGTTAATTTGTGCTCGTATTTAGCTAAACGATATATTTCTAGTATGGTTGAGTGGAATCGTTCTATTAAGCCCATTGAGTTAGGGTTATGTGGTGTGCCTATGTGAAGCTCGATTTTATAGAAATTTAAAGTTTCTTTTAATAATATATTATTGAATTCGGTTGCGGGGTCACAATTAATTTTATTAGGTATACCATAAAATGAAAAGTACTTAATTAGGGCACGGACAACTTCAGGGGTAGATCTGTTACTAATTTCTATTGCTTGCCCTATTTTACTAAAAGCATCGATAAGGGTTAAGAAATATTTTCCTTCTATTGAGAAAATATCCATAAAAACTTCTTCGAAGGGCTTGGTTTGAGTTTGGGTAAGCTGGAGTTTAGGCTTTAGAGGTTTACGATCGTATTTCATTTTCTTACACACTTCACAGGCATTTATTACTGATGAAACAGTTTGGTCCATATTATTCCAGTAATAAGTGCGTTTTATTTTCATGAGGGTTTCTTTTATTCCCCTATGACAAGATGGACCCTGGTGATATTTTATGACAATATACCTCTGTTCATTTTCGTCTGAAACGTAAACTACTCTTTTGGTGCATTCGTATATTTTGACTGAGTCCTTTTTAAACAAATCCATAACGCATTTTTGGAAATCCTTACGATGAGTATCGCTTTCAAAATAGATAAAGTGCCTAATTTTTGGGTTTATGTATTGTTTCAGGAAATCCTTAATTAACTCCGGATTTCCTTCAGGCATGTGTGCTTCAAAAACCTTTTGTTTATCCCGAGAGAAATCTTGAACTACGGTATGATTTCTATTCCAAGTGAATATGAGAAATTGGTATGGTTTTGTGTCAATAGCTTCGTTAAGTACGGGGATGACTTCACCGTCCATGTCTAGGGCAGAGAGGGCAGTATCGGTTCTAGAGCTACAAGTTATCGTACTTTCAGATGGGGTACGAATGGGAAAAGACATATTCGAACCGTCAGAGTCTGGAATGCGTATAATACTGTCGTTATCTTCTCTCTCGTCATCACTACTGAGGGATATGGTGTCAACGTTTACTTGTAGGGAACTATCGTCTTCTAATGCGTTCAGTTTTATCCTTGAAAGTGCGTCTGCGTTAGTATTTTGTGATCCCTTTTTGTATACTATATCGTAATCGAACTCTGATAATCGCAGTTTCCATCGTGTAAGCTTGCTATTAGGCTCTTTTATAGAGTTTAGCCAGGCTAAAGGTCTATGATCTGTGTAAATACGGAACTTTCGACCATAAAGGTACGGGCGAAAAACTTTTACGGCCCATACAATAGCAAGTAACTCGCGTTCAATTGTACTATACCTACTTTCGGCATCATTGAGGGTGCGACTTGCATAGGCAATAGGCAAATCGCTACCAATATTTCCTTGAGAAAGGACAGCACCAAGGGCAAAGTTGGATGAGTCTGTCGTTAAAATAAATGGTTTGTTGAAATCAGGGAATTGTAATAACGGGGCATTAACTAGGAGTTCTTTACACTTGTTAAAAGCTGCAATGTATTCTTCAGTGAGGACTACCTTTCTTCCCTTCTTAAGACAAGATGTAAGAGGATAAGTTACTTTTGAAAAATCTTTGATGAATTTACGGTAATATCCAATGAGACCTAAAAAGCTTTTAATTTCCGTTGGTGTTTTAGGAATTGGTATATCTAACACTGCTTTTATTTTATCGTCATTTGGCTTAAGGCCATCTTTTGTGATTGTATGGCCTAGATAAAGAACTTCCTTCTTTAAAAACTCGCATTTATCTAAGGTAGCTTTTAAGTTAGTCTCTCTTAACCGATCGAATACCTTTCTTAGTTTTACAATATGCTCTTGTAGGCTAGACGAATAGATTATAATATCGTCCAGGTAAACTAGGCAATGGATACCCTGTAAGCCGCGCAAAACATTGTCCATAGCCCTCTGGAAGGTGGCTGGTGCCGTTTTCAATCCAAAAGGCATACGGGTAAACTCATAATGGCCTGCTTGGGTGGTAAATGCCGTTTTATGCCTATCTTCCTCTTTTACTTCAATTTGGTGATAGCCACTAGCAAGATCAAGTGTACTAAAGTAAACAGATTTACCTAATTTGTCAAAGAGGTCTGTGATATTCGGCAGTGGGTATTTATCATCTGTGGTTATTTCGTTTAATCGTCTGTAATCTATTACCATTCTATACTTAGGTTGGCCTGATGCATCCATTTTTTTTGGAACTAAGTGAACCGGGGCACTCCAAGGAGAATACGATTCGCGAATCACATTATCCCGTAACAATTTATCTATCTGATGTTGTATTTCAATATTTTGAGCAGGGGGGTGCCGATAGGGTTTTATGTAGATCGGATCTTCATGTTTCGTACGGATGGAATGTTTCACTTGATTCGTGAAAGATAGTGGTATGTCTTCACAGTAAAAGATATCGCGGTATTCATAACAAAGATCAGCGATTAATTGACTTTCCTCCGAGTTCATGTGGTCTAAGCGAAGCTTTGATAAGTTTTGTTTCAGTAAAGCATCGATTTCATAATTTTCGCGGATTGAATTCACTCTACATGCATTATTTTCAAATTTAGTAACACTAAAAGGTTTGTTAATGGTTAAAGTAATAGTATTTTCAGAAGTATTTTGAATTACCGTTGTAGCGAATGAGTTTACGCAGTTCACTAAGGCACTGGGCATGCGTGCGCCCTGTCCGAAATCTATGAAGTTTAGTATAGCTTCCCCGTTCTCCAAAGTAGTTGGTAGCTTTACACGAGTTTCGGTTCGAGGTTGTAAGGTCAACTCGTATGGAGCTTTGTATACAATAGGTATGTCAGTGTCACGCGTGTGTAAAATTTGATTTTTCATGTCCACTGTAGCATCGAGTTGTTTTAATAAATCTGATCCTATGAGACCGTCGTAGCGGTTGTCTACGTCGTAGACGTAAAATTTATGAATAGAGTTGCTTTTAAAAGTTTTCAAAAGAGGTATGAGTATCACCTCACTATGTCTACTGCGGGCGTGAGTACTTATGACTTCAAAAGGCTCTGCATGTTTAAATCTTGAGAAATATTGGTCTGCCTTTTTAGGGCTTATAAAAGATCGAGAACTCCCGGTATCGATCATGAACTTAGCCTGAATTTCAGGGAGTTCTATATGCGGCAATTTTAATATGCTATCACAATTAAGACGTATTATCTCGGACCTGGGTTTTTCGAGGCTGTTGCGCAAAAATTTTCGTCAACATTTGATTCTGGGTTTTCGCAAAAAGTCTCGGTTTCTAAACTTGGATTTTCTGTGAAATAAGGTTCCGGGATTCCTTCGTCGTAATTAGAATTTGGGTAGGTCTCACAACAACTATCGTAATAATAATTTTCGCTTATGTCTAGGTCATTGTTATAAAATACATTTTCCGGAATTTCCATCATATTTTGCCTTATTTGTGGAGCGGTACGCATGGATACGTCGGTCGGCATGGTGTTGTTCTGTGGCCTTGGTATGCCGAACTTAAATTGATTTGAATTTCCAGGGTGGACTGGGTTATTCACTTGTCTATTGAAATTCTGGTAATTATTATTGTGTTGTAAATTTCTGATTTGACCATGACCTTGTTGAGGTATGCCAAATTTAAAATTCTGTTGTTGGTTCGGAATTCCAAATTTAAAATTATTAGATTGCGTCGGGGATCCAAATTTAAAATTATTATTATTGGACCTCAGTTGGCTTTGAAAATTAGTTTGGGGTCTGAACCCTTGATTAAATTGGCTAGGCATAGTGAACCGATTTTGAAATGGATTCACTGCCGTTCTAAAGGCTGTTTGTGGGGTGCTCAGCTTATTATTGAGAGGACTCAACTGATTTTGATGAGATTTTTTGTTATTTTTGGAGTCATACTGGAATTGAAAATTAACTTCCTCGGTGACGTATTCCAAAGCTGTTTCTAGTGTTTTGGGATTTTTTAATCTAACAATGCGTATTAAATGCTCTGGTAAGTTGTATAAGAATACGTTCAGCGACAAGTTATTATAGATGATCATTTTGGACTCCTTGAGCGAAACATCGTCCAGCCTATTTACTTTCGAAATTAAAATGCTTCTGATGTGCTGGATACGTTTACAGAAATCGGAATAAGGTTCACCGGATTTTATTTTTAATGACTCCATTTCGATGGCAACACATTCTTCTGAACGAGGGTCACCGAAATGCTGTATTAAAACGTCTTTCAGTTCTTGCCAACAATGAATATCCTCTCTTTCGCTAATTAGGAAAGCCGCCTTTCCTGTTAGCCTACTCGTTATTACATGGAATAAATAGAGCTCCTGGGCTGGACTATCTGACTGTCTGAAGTTGTGAATGATGTATTCACATTTTCTTAGGTATATGTTCAATAAATTTGCCTCTCCATCGAATTTCGGAATCAGTTCCGCAATTTCGCGGGGGACAATAGTTACTTTTTCCATTTTGATTAGATAATAACACAAAATAGTAAGATGTTATAATATTAGCAATTAAAATATAAAATATTAATGCAAACTTTTCTTTTAAGATTTTCTTTTTAAATTAATTTAATTATAATATAATCATTAAAATATTAATAAAACTTTTCTTTTCAACTTTTCTTTTTAATTAATTCAATTTTACAATTTCACGGTTATCCTAATACTAATTCCTAAATAATGCCTATGTAGTGCATTACAGGACTAATAAAAATCAGATAATCGGTGATTTTGGACCGAACTATCGAGTACGTTTCAATTTCCCTTTTTATTACGGACAAAAATAGCTACACCAACAGGTATAGGATGGGAACACAGGAAAGCGAAAAGTTCTACTCACCCTCTGTGCATCAGCATCCTCCCGTTCAAGGTAAGTTATTTCTTCCAGGAACACCGCCACTTATGACTTATTTATTTGATTTATGGTTCGTAATTTCGCTAGCCGTAAGCGAAGTCGATTTTGGGACCTCTGGATATACAGCTTCACGAAATATCCTACCGGCTGCGCCAGTCAAATTTCGGGTGCGTAGTTATTAGTTTTTAAAAAGTAAAAAAGAAATTGAAAACTTTATTTAAAATTAATTATAATATTTATAAAAACTAAAATGTCTTAACGCTAACGAGCCAAGTTAGGGACTGCTCTTCTATTGTTCTCGTTTCCCATGGCGCGCTGCATCGCCGGTGGTCTTTTTCAGTAGAAAGAGTTTCCCAATCATTTAACAAAGGTTACGCAATGTTGCTTGTCGACATGAGAATCGGTATACTTAACTAGCTTTATTTTCCTCTTACAGTTATTGTTCTTAATACTAGTTTACTTACTTACTAAGTTTTAAGGTTTCAGTACAAATCAATAAATTTTGTAGTGTGATACGTAGGTATGTATTATTATATATTGTGTTTTGGGTGTTGTAGTATGTGTAAATATATGTGGTATGTGTAAATGTAATGTGTAGGTAGTGTTGTTGCTCATGTAAGAGGACCGCCTTCCGCGGTGAAAGCCTCCTCCATCCTTTTCCATAAGGCTCTCTGTGTAGCAAGACATATCCGTTTTGACATACGTTCATTAAATTTTCTGTTAATGCCCATGTTTGGCAAACATATGTTAAGCATGGTAAGATACACATATTATATACTCTTCTTTTCTCTTTGAGTGGCATGTCTTCATTTTTCATTATTTCACTAATGGACCAGTATCTCTTCTATGTGTTAGCTATCCTTCTTTCTATTTCTTTATGCATAGTATCTCTCGCGGCTATAAGCTGTCCTAGATATACGTATATATACTATAAGTCCTTATAAAATTATAAATATGGTCGTTCAAAGGTCCTTAAATCAGCTCCAAGCAATCTGAGCTCGATGGCGGATAACGTCGGGAGGTGTGCGGCCGGCAGGTCCGGAAATACGCGCGCGGCTGCAGGCGGCCGGATGTACCGCCTGACCCAATCTCCGGGGAGTAGCCTCGCAGGACATAAGATATTCGGCTGATGGACCGAGAGGACAAGGTTCTCCATGGTAAACAATGTTAAAAATATTTTAAACTAAGTACTTAGATGATGCCCGCGACTTCGTCCGCGTGGAGTAAGGTTTTTTAATTTCCGCGGGAACTCTTTAATTTTCTGGGATAAAAAGTAGCTATGTGTTAATCGTGGGTGGATGAGCTATCTCCTTTCCAAATTTCAGCCAATTCGGTTCATTCGTTGTGTTAAAAAAATACTGGTCTTGAGTTCAAACACCGTTCCTTCTACACTTATAACTTTTATTACTCTAGTAAACTATTCACGCCTTAAGAGAACATATCTCTTAAAAGGCTGAAACTCTACCTAAAGTCACCTCCACCAAACCCCATCTAGCAGCCCCTTACCACACAGCTAATCAATATTAACCACAACACGACAGAAAAACTCCATCTGTACATGAAGGTAGTTATTTAAAAATATCTACATATTAATTAATGGATTACACAAGCGAACAGGCAATATATACTCGATTAGGGTGCGATTGCTATTGCCAACCTTCAATCAAATTCTAATAACCTAGACGCAAGAGCATCTACTAGTCGACAAAGTCAGAGACAGAAACTGAGACTCCCTGAGTTAAATTAACCGTATATGGAAATGAAAAATTATATTTAGGTATTATAATTAATGTGAAAGTGAGTTTTTTTTTAATTCAACGTGATTGTGCATGGGCATAGCTTACGACTTGGAGAGTGATAATGAATACCTTTGATCCCGATAATTGGATAAAACAAAGGAAAACAACGGTATGAAAATAGCGCAATGGGTAGTAGTTAAGAGTTGAACCGATGACCTTTCAGTTTTCAGTCCGCACCTTTATTAGTTACTGGGCTATTGATTTGAGTATTATCGAATCAGGCTTAAGTAATTCAGGATATTTTTGTCTCTTTACCTTTGATACCTTTACCTCAGATGTCGACGAACACGAGATCTTACAATCATATCAAGTATCCCTCCCTAGCCAAGGTACTCCAGCCAATTAAAGTTTACGGGCCAGAGATCAAAGAATCGTAAACAATTTCGTGGACGATCTCTCGTTTGATGAGACCGGATATCGCGACACAGTGGCCACATGTCCTCTCCGGTATTTACACACAAACATATCTTACGAGTACATTAATCTATATCTTCGAATACAATGTATTTAATCATGTACATGTTTATGAAGCAGTGATAGCCTAGTGGTTACGACTGTGGTCTCCTAATCGGGGGGTCGCAGGTTCGACCTCTGACTTTTCGAAGTTAAGTGCGTTTAAGAAATTAAATATCACATGCTTACATCGTGAGGAAACCTGCACACCTGAGAGTTCTCCATAATGTTCTCGAAGGTGTGAAGTCCGCCAATTCGCATTGGGCCTGCGTGGTGGACTATGGCCTATAACCCTTCTCTGAGAGGAGACCTCGCTCAGCTTTGAGTATTAAAGTGTTGGTTTAATACTCAAAGTCGCTCAGTAGTGAGCCGATGATGGGTTGATAATGATGATGATGATGATATTTATGAAAAATAGATATATCGATAACTGCAATGTAGCGACAGAAAAAGTCGCTAAAGAGTAGATTTTAAGTAAATACTTTAATCAAAATACCTAATTATTTATAGGTAATGGTGAAACAAATTAATGAATGAAATGAAAATGAATTTGAATGAAATTGTTGACTCTATTTTCTTGCTAGTGAGGTGAAAAGTTTTGTGTCAAACGAATATTTTATGTGAACGAATCCTTCACTTCTCCGGGATTTAAGCTCAGCACTCACAACAAAATTAAACTTGCTCTCTTGTTGCATAAATAACTCATTTAAAATTAATTCTCTTAGGATAAAACAGCTTTACACAATAGAGGATAAACTGAAACGTTTGAGGTGTTCTTCAAAGACTCTTTTGTAGTAGTAGATGCGTTTGTATATTGAGCAATAGATTTAATTTTTCCGTTCGCATGTGACTACATCTCTACATCAAAGGAGACTATAGCTTCATTAACCTAGAACTATCTCGACTCAGAAAGCAAAGATTTGTCTTTTCGAAATTATTACAGAAAATATTTTTAACAAAAAAATAAAATTATATTGTACTTAGTATAAGAACCATTTTGATTCCAGTTGGAGTATAATATAGGAAGAAAAAAATTTGATGTCAATATAAATCATATACCTACAATAGATAATAACTCAGTTTATATATGCTTAGTGAAAAACACCTTGAGTTTTACAAACTTGAACTTGGTATAAACGTAACTCTATTACACTAGCGGCACGTTATGATGGCCGGTTTGACACATTACAATAGTGATGTGGAATGTCAATTTATTCTCGAACAAAAAACAATTAAGTTTTGTTTTTGTACCTGATTAAATAGGTTTAATAAAACAAAAATGTATATGTTTATTTAATTTATTTGAACGAACTGAATATTTGAATGAAAATGAATATACATACTTTATATGCACACAAGAAACATATGAATACAAAAGATACCAAAAAAGGTTTTTAAAAATTTTCAATTTAGAAAACCAAATGCCGAGTTGTGGTATATATCATATAAAAATAAAAATTTTACCTTTTGTATGAAACAGCTGATATTTTTTTGCGATTTCAGAGGTTTGTCCACATAGTGAAAATTGTTCATATTCACAAGTACATTCACCCCTTAAATGGTGCAAACTGATTTTTCTACACTTGTATACATTTTAGAAATCAATTTAATAAATAAATTTTGAGTCCTAAACCTAAAACTACATTCGATAAAATTTATGAATCTCTGCACATCACTATCGTCAATAAAGTAATACAATTATTTCCTTCAAAGTCGTTATCAATTAATACGGAACTTCATGAGCGGACAAACGTCAAACCGGCCATCATAGCGTGCCGCTAGTTTAGTACTAAAATAAAAATATCCTTTAAAATGCTTCAAAGTTCTAGTAGCTATTGACTGTATTGTCCAGAGATTTCCGGCATTTTCTTCTTTTTCTTTGTCTAGCGTTAGAACATCCACGGCTGGACATAGGTCTCGTGCACAGACTCCCACAGGCCTCGGTCCTGCGCCGTCTGTATCTAGCGGCCCCCGGAGACTCCTCTGGTTCTGCTAACACCAGTGTGTTTTCCCGTGCGGGGTCTCCGCTACAACACCTTAGGACCCCAACGACCATCAATTCTTCGAACTATATGCCCCGCTCATATTTTCTTCAGCTTCGCGACTCGCTGAGGTATAGTATCGGCAATTTTCATACGTGCTTGCCATCCTACTATCCTTCCTACTATATCCTTTCCTAAGTCCTATGCTATCCGTTCCTACTAGTCCTACTTATAAATGTAAAAGTTTGTGAGGATGGATGTATGGATGGATGGATGTTTGCTACTCTTTAACGCCACAACGAATGAACCGATTTGGCTGAAATTTGTAATTGAGATAGCTAATACCCAGGATTAACACATAAGCTACTTTTTATCCCGGATTACATATTTCTCGCGGGAATTAAAAAACCTTAATCCTAGCGGATGAAGTTGCGGGCATCATCTAATAATATCTAGTAGTAGTATATTTGGCATTGCTACTGCAAACTAGCCGTGAGCAGTGATAGCCTAGTGGTGAGGACTGTGGTCTCCTATTCGGGGGGTCGCAGGTTCAATTCCGGGTACGCACCTCTGACTTTTCGGAGTCAGGTGCGTTTAAGCAATTAAATGTCACTTACTACAACGGTGAAGGAAAACATCGTGAGGAAACCTTCACACCTGAGAGTTCTTCATAATGTTCTCGAAGGTGTGTGAAGTCCGCCAATTCGCATTGGGCCAGCGTGGTGGACTATGGCCTATAACCCTTCTCTGAGAGGAGACCTGCGCTCATTAGTGAGCCGTTGATGGGTTGCTAATGATGAATTATGAATGACTGCAAACTATTCCCAAAAAAATGTTCAGTGATTTGCAGAAACGAAAACCGTTGGACGATAACAAAACTGGAATTCATTGCAGGTGTTGTCACCTGTCAGTGTCAGTGTCAGCGGCGCGACGGCGCTGACAGATTGAGGCGTCGCGCGCCCGCGGCGGCCATTGTTTCCGCGCTCACCTTTTTTCGCCGGTTTTTAATCAGGGCGCTTTTATTCTTGCGGATGTGGGAGTTGTCACCTTTGTTTGCGGGGCTGCGACGTCAGGCGTGCCACAAAGCTATTAGGTGTAAAGGAAAGAGGAAAATTTGAAAATTTTGCTGTTATGGGGGAGGAATAAATAGGTATATAGGTACTCTAGAAGAATAGCTACTCCTGTTGTAAAATTGCAAATGTCCGTCGTGGAATTAAGTTTTAAAATTCTCGCCGGAAGCTTTTTACAGGTTATAAAGTAGCCCATGTGTTGATTGAATGATTGATCTTGAACACACTTTCACATTTATAATCTACACTATATACACTTTGTTACAATATATATATAATATTATAAAGAGGAAAGATTTTTTGTTCGTTTGTTTGTTTGTACCGAATAGGCTCTGAAACTACTGGACCGATTTTAACCATTTTTTCACCAATAGAAAGTCAAATTATCAGGAAGTAATATAATTATAATTATATATATATAATTATTAATATAATTTATTTTCAAAAGAATTAGAGATCTTTAAGAAAATTGCAATAATGTAACCCAAAGTAAGAAACTTTTACCTATAAAATTCATTTCTACTTGGCGTGCGCTAAGAAAACTATTGATGATACATAAAAATTATGTACTACATGATTAAATTACTCATTATTTTCTACAAAAAAGTCCCTGATTGAATCTAACTATCTTAGTTAAGTTACAATAGTAGCTTTTGTGTTCTATTTAATAAGATCGCCGCGCCGGTAGAAATAAAGTTTCGTTACATTCGTATCGTAGTATTAATTCTTCCTTACTAAGTAATATTTTAAATGCGAAAATGTGTTTTTTGCGAAAAATTTTTTTGCATGGGTATAGTTGAGAACACTGATATAAATAAAGACATTTAACTATTCCGTGGTTGAGAACCTGGAGTGTGACGTAGGCTATAATATAGCCTTATTTTATGCCGGAAAATCAAAGAGTTCCCGCGGCATTTTAAAAAGTAATCCACGTGGACGAAGTCGCGAGCATCAGCTAGTATTAGTTATAAAGTAAGGAAAGTAAAGATTATATTAAAAACGAAAACTACTATTTTATGAAAATTAAATTGAAAAACGCCAAGTTGATTTATGTACAATATTAATGTGAGATTACTCTCACCTCATTGTGACATAGAAGTGGGGCGAAAACATTACCGTTTTGACGCAAGCACATTATTTACGTGAACGGACTTTATAACACCTTGATGTGCTTGGGGGACATTTTTGGCACGATGCCGTAATTTTTTACTTTTTCTCGAGACTCGACATTGTCGTTTAGGAGACAGTGATCGTTCATAGTTTTCCAAGATAATCTAGCTAGCTATAAGCTATGGAAATTTTACACTTACTTCGCTCGCGCTAATGATAATGACGTATTTTAGGAACAACAGCTTTTAAGAGCAGCAGCTTCGGAAAGATTCTGTTGGAAGAGTGGAGTCTTAACATGCAACAACAGGTGTTCCACGATGGAAGGAAGAAACAGAAGATGTATGTGTTCTGTTGTTATTAACATAAATATGTATTACATGCAAAAGATCCTAGAATGACCGTCTGTTATTTTTTTTCTATCCTCTAGCATTGTTGCAGCCTCAAGGCTTTGTATGTTTGTACAGTTACTGGTTTTGGGAAAGTATATCCCTCATTATGGAAATATTATATTCTATTCTAACAAAGCTGCATGGGTTAAATCGGCTTGGCATCCAGCTGCCTACAAGATAGTATAAAAAACTTGTTACAATGTAATAGCTACATAATAATATTGTAAAATGATTATTTTGAAAAGAGCAACTGCTGAGTTTCTTGCCGGCTCTTCTCAGTAGAATCCGCTTTCCAAATCTGTGGTAGAGTCATGACGTGTCATAAGAACCACAGGTTGGACTACGTGAAATAAATAATTTAGATTTTTTTTGAATTTTTATAAAAATATACGTGTGTCTGTGTACATATTGTATGCAACAGAGCTTTGAAATAATCAAACAGAATATTAGCTCCACGGAAAATTTTAATTATCACTTACTGGCTGGTTTAAAAAGTTCTATCGAACCGTGCACTGGCTCCTGGGCTATGTGTAATATTTCTCAGGTAATCTGTCGGCCGCGCAGCACAGCATCGCGGCGGCAGCTGTGTGACGCGGACGCGCCGTAATTTATCTGTTACTCTTTATTTCGAATAAAATGCAAGGAATGCCATTAGGAAATTTTCAAAACAGTGGCTCTTGCCTTTGCTTTCCTATTTTTGTGCTTGTGGAAAATATTTTTGGACACGACTTTTGGTATCATACAAAAACTGACGAAGTATGGCTTAGTTGCGACATCACAGTCATAATAGTCGATTGCTATGAGTAATGCGTCAACATCAAGTCCAAGGTCTTATTATCTGTGTTTCAGAGAACACGTTAAGCCATTAAGCCATCGTCGGTTCCGCTTGTAACCCCTTACATCAAGCTTACATCTGAGAATATATAAATAATTAATCAATCAACTGAAAATCTCTTGCTGATAGTACTGCACAAAATGGGATGGGATCATCATCATCATTAGCAACCCATCAACGGCTCACTACTGAGCGCAGGTCTCCTCTCAGAGGAGGGTTATAGGCAATAGTCCACCACGCTGGCCCAATGCGAATTGGCGGACTTCACACACCTTTGAGAATAATATAAAGAACTCTCAGATGTGCAGGTTTCCTCACTATGTTTTCTTTCACCGTTGAAGCAAGTGATATTTAATTTCTTAAACGCACTTGACTCCGAAAAGTCAGAGATGCGTACCCGAGATAAAACCTGCGACACCCCGAATAGGAGACCACAGTCCTAACCACTAGGCTATCACTGCTTCGAAAAAAATGGGATAAGTCCACTTCAAATGCCAATTATTAGCCTACTCTTATTAAGTCATAACTTATAATATAGTTCTTGCAATTCACGAGGGCGACTGACTTATGGTTGTGTGTGTGTCGTAACTGTATGAGAGTGAGCGAGCGCAATGCTCGCGCCTGCCCGCTCCCACCTAGGCTTTGACAGGCACGCACACTTATACAATGTGCATATACACGAAGTAACCACAAGTAAAGCTCACTCGCATTCGTGAATTGCAAAAACTGTACCAGCCTCGGAGGTCTTGCTGCGAACCTAGATAAGGACTCGTTCATCGCTGCCGTCGCATGTTTTATTCGTCCAGCTCATTCACAACAATGTAACGCGACGTACCTACTCATAAATATCTCTACACTCTACAATTCGAGATGCCACCTAGTTCCCCTCGCGTCGCAACGGCCGTAACAATTCTAATGTAGCTATTAGACTCTTTTTAACTAATGGGATCACCGGCGTACACGTATGCGCTGTATTTATGTACATCTGTTTACAGGCAGCGATTTGGCAACACGCGTTGGCACCTTTTGATCAGCACCTAGACGCTAGAGTGTGCGCACACGAACTTCGATAACGTTTCCTAGTAGCAATTTGCGTTGGCTGTTAGTTGGGCCTTTATCCCTAGTTTGGTTGGCCAACAGTAAGACATGTCACCCCTGAAAATCATGTTGCCAACCGTAGAATCGCAGGATGTGGTTGGCCTTACGAAGGGACTTAGTCGGCGTCATCACTATTACCACCTCCCAACCGTTGGCTACCGTTGGCTACAAAACCCCAACGGAAATTGCTACTAGGTTTATAACGAATGTCGTTATGTGGATGAGGTAACGGATGTATAAGAAAATCTCGTTTGAGGGTGAAGGTGCATTGCAGGTACGGTTGTGGGCAATATTAAGTTCGTTCAGTTTCAAAAACGCGGTTTATTCATCATCATCATCAATGTTTCATAAAAGGCTCACTACTGAGCGCAGGTCAACCACGCTTGAACAAGCAAATGCTTTCAATTATGTGGATAACTCTCAGGTGCAGCTTTCCCACGCTATGTTTTCCTTCACCGTTGAAACATGTGTTATCTAACCTAACTCTGAAAAGTAACTAGTGGTTCGCCCCGAACTGAGACCTCGCGGTAACGGTATCCCATGATTATTCATTCAATCGATACATGACGACCAAAACTGACATTATTATTATTATGCCCGTTTTCACCAAACATACCTAAATCATCCCCTATGTAGGAGTCTCTTTACGTAGGTAGCTCCAAAACACAATCCTAAGTCCTAACATCCGTCCCAATGTCCTTTTAGGTGTCCCGTACAGGATCGTGATAAAGAAGTTGACAGTAATCATCACATAACTTATCATAGGTAGCCCCTAAAGGTTAGGGAACGTCAGTGAAAACATTGAATTATTATGTAGGTACTAACGAGTGAAAACGGGTTAGCGGCATCTGTACAAATCGTCATCTATCGACGCGAATAGAAAATATACAAAATGATATTTAACTAAAGAATAATTTTCATTGAATAATATGTTATTATATTATGTACCTAAATAATAATGGTCGACGCAAAACTGTTTTTGGGATAAATCGTAGTCGTAACTCCTAGTTCAATGGAATAGTTAATGACTGCGCCATCTATTAGCATTATTGTGAAGCTATGTGAAATTTACTGATGCTCATTAAAAATTAAATAATCTCGTTTCTTTATAATATTCATATAATTTTAGTATTTGTTGTTCAAGTACAGGATACAAGTGAAGTAAGAAAATAAGTACAACTTGAAAATATATAGAAAATTTTCCCAGAGAGCGTCTTCAAGCGAGCGTATTAAATCGCCACTTTGGAAGCCCCCCATTTCGTTAATTTTAGGAAAAAAATTAAAAAAAAAATACGGTTGTACTCTGTTCCAAATTGTCTTTAAAATGATACACAGAAAACCTATGAATCGCAAATAAAAAAAAATTTCTTCGCATTCGCTTCTATGAGAGCCCCCCTGAAATAAAGATTTTTATAACTTTTTAAGCCATTTTCGGCTGGAGGCCATCGGTTTACATATTATATCTAAATTTGAAGTAATTACGTTCAGTAATTCAAAAGTTATAAGGCTCTGACAGACGGACGGACGGACGGACGGACGGACGGACGGACGGACGGACAAGTGCAAATCGCTCTAGTAAACTCAGAGACCTCGCTTCGCTCGGTCAAAAAGTATTAATTAAGTATTAGTAAGCGACTCCCAGAATATGAGACCGCAGCCTAAAGTCTGGAGACCATTAAATTATAGCTGTTTCAAAAACGCGAAAATTAAATAGGTAGTAAAAGCTTTATTTCAATTCTTTAAATTGACACCATAAAATTGAATAATTTCTGCCGTTGTTGTACGTAGCTGCGTTGAAGCACAAACCAAAAAACAAACAAACACACTTTCACATTAATAATATTTTGAAGGTTCTTACATTTAAAATGTAGATAGTTATAAATAGAGATTGATACATCGTCACACATAACATTAAAATATTTTCCGTGGGTCATCTACAATCGCTTGTGTGCGATACACATTTAACACGCCTAGTGCTCTGGTTACGTGCATATCTTCTTAATGGTCACTAAAATAATTAAGATACAATTAAACGAAGGATAATGTATTCTGCCAATAGGCAATATCCATTAACTTTCGATTACAATGTTAAGGTACTAGAGCGTTCTAATTAAGAAGAAATAAAGATCTAATAATGAGACCTTAAGTACTTCTTACTTGTATAAGAACACGAGATAAAAACAGCAATTGAATATAACAACTGTCATAGGAGCGGTGAAAGCCTGGTGACTGACGAAGGAGGTCCGGAATTTGAATCCCAGGCATAGCACCCGTAAGGGTGAAATCTATAGATGGGACTCCCTCTCAGCTCAGACTCAAGACTGAGTTAAAACGAGACAGATTTATGTTAAAACATATGTGTGAGATGACACAAAAGATAGAGATCTTGAGTCTTGAGTATGATCTAGATCTTAGCCAATAAGATCCCGTGCGCATGGATGATTAAAAATTGCTTCCATTTTTAATCACAGTCCACTCTCTATGGAGTTATATAGAAGTGCGCGCACGCTACTATTTTTTATCAGCTTGCAACTATTGCAATTACGTCACGCCAACAGGTTTCAATGAGAGTGCGGCACGATACAATTTAAAATCACTGCGATTAAAAATTGCAGTCCCCACTCCCGTCCTTGCCAGAGTTCCTATCTCATTACATTCAAAGCTCCTTTTCCTCTAAACCTGGTCACTTAGAGCCCGCGATTTAAAATTGCACGCAATTTTATGAGATGCTATGCAATTAAAAATTGAGCGATGAGAAAAAATTGCATGCAATTTTTAATCACCCGTGCGCAAAGGCCCTAATTATCCGAAGCAATGTGCAGTTTAAGCATTTAAATACTTACCTATCACTTGATTATTTATCGGCAAAGAAAAACATTATAAGAAAACCTGCTTGACTGAGAGTTTAGCATACTTAAAGGTGTGCCAATGCGCCCTTGATAAGCGTGCTATGCGTGTTTACTGAAAGCATGACTCTTAACAAACCTGTATTTTGATATAATATATATAAACGACAAAATTATAATTGAAAAAACTGTAGGTAAAAGTTTAAGTCTGACAAGCCATTATTAAACTTCCTAATGGCAAGTAACAATTTCTTTTAAATATTTTATTGTCGGAGGTCGAATTTCGCGTTGATTCGAAAAGTATGTCATGCCACACTCCTACTGAGTGAAAGAACAAAGATTAATTGTACTCAGGTTAATGGGTTTTTAATTTAAGATTTAAAGCTTCTGAGACTACATCCATGCTGTGTTGATGTCAATCTAATGATCTAATCCGAATAATAAGATACAGAAGTTTATTAAAACAAAACATTTAGGGCTGATTTTACCAAGATAAAAAATCATAACCGAGCGTAAATTTGATATTTTGGCAGGTTTTCTATATGCAGGCTCCTCTCCTCTGGCCGAGCGTCTAATAAGGGCAATCACACACTATCTCAGAACAGAACATCATTCTCAGCAATCATCTTCTCTCAATGATAATAATTATCCACAAAGGAGGTACATTGTAATCTTTACTTGACAAGCATGGAACCCAATATTTCCATGTCTAACTAGACAAACCCGGCTAACTACTCTAGCCTAGGCGCAGCCTCCACCATCCACATAGCTGCCCTGACTCCACCTCAGAAGACCCTAAGGAAATCTCCTGTCTAACTCGCTCATGGCCCATCAATAGGCAAAGAGGTACTATCACCAATTAACCAATTCACAAACAGTCATTCCACAACGACTAACCAATCTTTCTAATCACCAATCGCACAATCAATCAATCTAGATTCCAAATCCATCGCACCATGACAAAAGCACGTATTGCATCAAAAACCAACGACTATGGTCCATGACAGCTAACCTAGCAATTATTACGTAGTCTCACCAGCAACTCTCCGACAATTGCATAATCTCTCTACACTATCGCAATCACTAATCGTCAACCCTCTATTCCTAAATCCGACAAATTAATGACAAAACTGCAACACAACTGCGACACAACGCCTGCGACCCTTTATAACCAAATCAGAATGCCTAACGCCGAACACAGAATGGACAACGCAGAATGCCGAATGAGCAATGCCGACTGCAGAAAGCGGAATGCTACCGGAATGTCCCGATACACGCCGTACGTCTCCTTTTTATGCACTGAACGAGTGGGGTCATGCCTAACGCCGAACACAGAATGGACAACAAAGAATGCCGAATGAGCAATGCCGACTGCAGAAAGCGGAATGCTACCGGAATGTCCCGATACACGCCGTACGTCTTCTTTTTATGCACTGAACGAGTGGGGTGCATGACGTAATTCTCAACGACCAATGAAATCAACGCTACAAGATTACCGGAACTAGATGGCGCTACCATCTATTGTCAATATACAACAGATCGCCTCACCAATATCCTACAGACCAATGAAATCAACGCTACAAGACTACTGGAACTAGATGGCGCTACCATCTATTGTCAATATACAACAAGATCGCCTCACCAATATGCTACATAGTATACGAAAACTGTCAGAAGCCCCAATTTATTCGTCGGTTAAACGTCACTCGACGTTGGTAAAATTGGCACTTAATCACGTAATTCAATTTTTAAATCATCATCTTCATCAGCAACCCATCAACACCACTGAGCACAGGTCTCCTCTCAGAGAAGGGGTATTGGCCATTTTCCACCACGCTAGTCCAATGCGAATTGACAGACTTCACTCAACTCAGCAACTCGCCAGTACCGTGTGATATGATGAGCCTACAGGCACAGAGGTTAGTACTGCGGTCTCCTATTCGGGGCGTCGCAGGTTCGATCCCGGGCACGCACCTCTGGCTTTTGTAAGTTATGTGCGTTTAAGATTTTAACAATCGCAAAGCTTCAAAAGTGATTGAAAATATCGTGAGGAAACTTGCACATCTGAGAGTGCTCCATAATGTTCTCAAAGGTGTGCGAAGTCCGCCAATTCGCATTGGGACAACGTGGTGGAGTATGGCCTATAACCCTTCTCTGAGAGGAGATCTGCGCTCAGTAGTGAGCCATTGATGGTTGCTTATGATGATGAAGATGATGACTTTCAATCAGATTAGAGCATAAAACTGATAGCGATATTCTGTAGAGAATTGCAGTTATCGATCTACTTCAATCATCTAAATTCTAAATCATGAAATTCGATATTCAACGACACGAAACCATGTACAAGCATTTTCAGCAACAATCATTACGTTCATTCAAATAAAAAACCAACAAAGACTCGCCAACATCCATTATTTAGGCTTAAACGAATAATCTCAAACATCATTAAAAAATCACGGAACAGCATCGCTTGCCAAAAATCTTAAAACCCATTCTCTCATTAACGAAATCAAGATGAAAAAAAACCCAAAAGCGGGCGCGACGTGGACAGGTTGCCAACATTTCTTTTTACACGTGTTATCTGAAGCACATTACACGGTGTTTTAGCGCGGAGGAAATCCGGCCGCAAACGACGTGCGGACGTCTTACCTGCCCGACTCGCTAGTGTGGGAAAGAGCGGTGGGAGTGCGTATCGATATCGATAAAATTTGTAAAATTCTCTGGACGCAAAGTCTGATATATGCTCTCAAGGCTGGGCTAGACACAATTCTTTTTACACGTGTTATCTGAAGCACATTACACGGTGTTTTAGCGCGGAGAAAATCCGGCCGCAAACGACGTGCGGACGTCTTACCTGTTCGCTAGTGTGGGATAGAGTGATGGGAGTGCATATCGAAATAGATAAAGTGTGTGAAATTCTCTGGACTAAACAGATACATGTTAACGTGCTCTCAAGGCTGGTCTGGTCAATTTTTCGGAAGGTCACTGGTGTCAAGGAGATTGGAGAACGTATCTCGGCATATGCAGTGTAGTTCTCCCTTCGGCTAGATGGACCGATGATATCCGAAAAATGGCAGGTAAGTATTGGAGTAGGAGGATAGGCGTTGGTGCTACTTAAAAGAGGCCTGTATGTCTCAACATCATCATTATCAGCAAAAATTCATCCAGCATTTTAGGTAAAATCATCAGGTGATGTTGATGATGATATGACACATGTTACGATCTGAAGCTACAGGACATGGGTGCGTGCAGACTATGACGTGAGGCTGTGGTTCCTTTGCCTGTACTTACTAATGCTTAATTGCAATCGCCACCTAGGGAAACACTTTGTACACCAGAAGAAATTGATGAACATCTCGGTCAAGAAGATGGCAGAGGACATAAACATGGCAGAGGATAATAAATACATTAACCTATCATCGATAAGATGGGAAAACAAAGCGCAGGCCTAGCGCGACGGGCGCCACAACTGCCAAAACAAACTGTTGTCATCTGAAACGCGTGACATGTCGGAACACCTTGACGTGCGCTAACTGCATGCCCGTCTGCTTTTAGACTTGGCACGTGGATGGTACATCTCCCTTACTCTCCACGGAAACAGTGGACAGTTTACTACTGATCGACGTTTGAGTAACAGGATGATTATGATGGAGTTGCAGCAGTCATGGGCAATGGCACCAAAGATCGACGAATTATGGATTTTTTTTAATTCTTGCCATAATATTGTGGTAATAAGTAGTTAGGCTTCTGTTTTGCCAACTAAGTAAAGCGTGGTTAGGTTAATTCAAGAGGAAATAGGAACCTTTTCGGCAAGCACGCTCCATTTGGCTGCTTTTTAATGATCATAGAAAATCGCTAGACTATTTTTATTTATTTTATTTATTCGATGACAAGCTAGTCCTTGACTGCGATCTCACCTGATGGTAAGTGACGATGCAGTCTAAGATGGTAGCGGGCTAACTTGGAAGGAGTATGGTAGTGAACATCCAACCCATACTCCTAATTGGTTTCTACACGTGCCGGAACACTAAATCGCTTGGCGGCACGTCTTTGACGGTAGGGTGGTAACTAACCGCGGCCAAAGCCTCCCACCAGACCAGACCAGAGACAATTCAGAAATCATAAATTCCCAAATTGACCCCGCCGGGAATCGAACCCGAGACCTTCCAGTTATAACTTTGAAAACAAAATCTTTCATAACAAAAACGACTTTCAGCTGCGGATGAAAAATCTTGCCTCTTCATTTCTGGGCGTGGATCCTTACCACGATCACGAGGACGAACGGATTAATATAGTCCAGCCACTCCTCCCATTCGTCCCGACGACGTCATCCTAAGCCGAGGTCCGAGCCTCACAGGAAGACGTTGTCCCCCGATGTCTTTGAGTCCTAGAGCTCTTAATTTCCAAATCCCAGGCAGAGCCTCGCAATCGCTAACTTCCCCGGTGACGCTGTAACGGCCATTAGGGTCTACGCAGTATACTTACGCAATCCGATTTTTTTTTCATTTGTATTTGATGACAAGATTATCCTTGTTTGCGATCTCACCTGATGGTAAGTGACGATGCAGTCAAAGATGGTAGCGGGCTTACTTGGAAGGGGTATGGCAGTGTAAATTCAACCCATACCCCTAATCTGTTTCTATAAGCCATCGGCACGTCTTTGACGGTATGGTGGTAACTAGCCACGGCCAAAGCATCCCACCAGACCAGAGACAATTCAGAAATTAGGTGTATATTCCCAAATTGCCCCCGTGGGAATCAAATCTAAGACCAGCCAGTTATAAGACCACAGCACTCACTACTGCGCCAGGGAGGTCGTCAAACCTCATTCCAAAACAAGTGTAAATTAACAATTTTATTTTTAAATACAAGCTTTTAGTAGCTACATCATTAGACTCTAGATATCATCTAGGATCAGAGTTCTTGTCATGACGAATCAAACGAGCCCAAACTCGATGGGGTTACATCGTTTTATTGCAGAGTTCCGATAGCCATCTTCCGTCTCAGATCATCAGATCAGCTCCATGTCACAATAATATTGCATTGTCATCCGATTTCCACATGTAACATGCAAAATTTCAGCTCAATCGGAAACCGCGAAGTGGCTCTAATTCATCTTGCAAGATTTGACCCAAACTAACAAATAAATAAACTGGTCAAGCTAAATAAAAGCTTGTAACTAAACATTATGAAACCAATTATTATGAACAGTCTAACTCCACGGCGAGATGACAGTACCTATCAGCTTCGTTTTATGGCTTGTACAGGTACTTACGTGAAATTATGGCTTAAAAAAAGCAGGATATATGAAGCATGCGCGTCTAATTGCCCTCCGACCTGGCGCTATCGGATAGCAATTTACCGGCGGATCGGGATCGGGGAAAAAATATAACGCCCTTGGGGCGGAGGTAGTTTGATACGTTAAGGCGAGGACTCAGCTAATACTAGCCCCAAGAAGAAAAAAGTTTTCTGCTCGTTTCCACCAACGTTCCCCAAATTTTACGGGCTACCTAAGTCAGGTGACGCTTTCTGTCAATTTCGTTTTCACGAACCTTTAGGGCATACACTTAATATATTATTTACCTACTATCGTAAGAAAACATGGGTACAAAATAGTGAGTGGCGAAAAAATCTTTTTTTATCTTTTCTAAAGATAAAAAAAATCGGTCAAGTGCGAGTCGGGCCTCGCTCTTTTAGGGTTCCGTTAAAAAAAATTAAATAAAAATATTTCCATGTACCCATGGAAATATTTTTTTAATTTTTTTAATTAAATTTAATTTTTATTATTTGTTGTTATAGCGGCAATAGAAATACATAATATGTGAAAATTTCATCTGTCTATCTATTACGGTTTACGAGATACAGCCCGCTGACAGACGGACGGACGGACGGACGGACGGACAGCGTAGGCTTAGTAATAGGGTCCCGTTGGTACCCTTTGGGTACGGAACCCTGAAAAAGATTTCCTTTTCTATCTATTCTATTTCTATAGGAAGACTATATTTCCCTTTCTATATTTCTTTAGATACGAAAGCGAATCTGATGTCGCTATAACCAGATTTCAAAAGACAATAATTCGTCACGATTACACCAAAATAAGTAGTAAGTAGTCACTAGAAGTTGCACTAATAAGTGCAACTTCAATAAATCATTAGCGGTTGCACGTTTTGCGACTGTCAGGGGGGCTACTTACGGTAGTAAATATATTAAGTCTATGCTTTAGGAAACCCATTATGGTGGTAATGACATTGTGTAGGGGATTGTATTTAGGGGCTAGCTACGTAAAGAGGCTCCTACTTAGTGGATAAAATCATCCACTAAGTAGGAGTCCAACCAACCATACTTAAATAAGTATGGTTGGTGAAAACTGGCATAAAACTGTTACCTGACTATGTTAAATACATTTAATTACATTTAGTTAATAAAACTGAATAATTAGTTCTAGCTTAGCTAGATAGCTTTTCCCGCTATACCTAAGTATGTATTTCGAAGAGTTTGTGTGGTGTTGGGTTTTTCCTACATTTCTTCTACCTACACCTGGAAAACAGCGTACAGCGTGAACGGCGCGTTTTGCCATACAGATCTTTCAGGTTTAGCAAAAGAATTTTAGTTTTTAGGGTTCCGTACCCAAAGGGTACCAACGGGACCCTATTACTAAGCCTACGCTGTCCGTCCGTCCGTCCGTCCGTCCGTCCGTCTGTCAGCGGGCTGTATCTCGTAAACCGTAATAGATAGACAGATGAAATTTTCACATATTATGTATTTCTATTGCCGCTATAACAACAAATAATAAAAATTAAATTAAATTAAAAAAATTAAATAAAAATATTTCCATGGGTACATGAAAATATTTTAATTTAATTTTTTTTAACGGAACCCTAAAAGAGCGAGGCCCGACTCGCACTTGGCCGATTTTTTTTTTTTGCAATTTTCATGTTAAAAAACATGGAGCCCGAATTTGATTTTTAATTCTCTTTAATTAAAAACAAAAATAAGTTTGTTATAAATTTTTTATAAGTACTTAGTAATACATATTTTTAATTTTTATGTAGGCTTCACCTTAACAGATTCCTAATGTCATCTGCCTCAGGCCTGTGTCGTACTGCGCGTTTAGCAGATATCGCGTGACGTCATCATTACATTTTAGGGATTTTAGGGCGGATACACACTAGCAATAAGAGTAAGATTTGATGGGCATGAGGAATGAAAACTGCAAGATCGACGGTTCAATCCCCACCCTTAACACTATAGTCGTACCCACTCCTAACATAAGCTTTTAAGCTTTTTTGTAGGGGAAAAGTGAGTAAGTATGTATTCAAGTTCAGAATAAGTAGGTAGCTAAGCTTCAAAAAAAGTTGACGTAAAAATAATAATAATATTATGACCGTGTTTCTGTGCGGGTGGTAAATATTAAGCGTAGATTTCATGAAATATTACCTACTAGTAATATATGTATATGTGGGATAAATGCAAGAAAATAAATATCTTTTATTCTCAAATTTGTTTTTATTTTAAAGCACACAACGCACCACAACCTGACGCCATTCATTCCTAAGGATTCAGAGGCATCTTTCACAGACTTCAGTCATACGTCATCTTACTTACGTTCCGTTCGCTCATATACGTATTCTTGTTTCTCATTTTACACAGTATTATTTAGGAACAAAATCCTAAAAATTATAAATACCTAATAAAGTAAATAAAAGTATTTTCTTTCTTTCGTCATAACATTATAATGTAATTTATTTTTCTTAACAAAAGCTCGGTCCGAAGTTACCTATCACCTTATGCGCGACCGCCTACAGAGTACAGGCACAGAATATATAATAGTACTACGTAGTACAGGTGCGGCCCGCCTCGCTATCGACCCGACAGGTGAGAGACGCGTCATTGGCCGAGCGCTGACGCGGCGCAGGTGAGAGCGCTCTCCACCAATCAGAGCGCTGGAAAATGTTACACAAAGGTATCACACCTACTTAATACACTTAAATGGGTATGTTGGAGACTACAGGTGTGTAGGAGGGAGTCATTTAACTAAAACGATGCATTCAATGTCTTCGACAAGCACAACGCTCTATGGCGACATGTGATGCAAAATAGGTACCTTAGACTGGGTTCACACGACGTTGCACGGCGCGATTCTTTTAAATTATTCAAATAATAGATATAGATCACCATCATCATCATCAGCAACCCATCAACGGCTCACTACTGAGCGCAGGTCTCCTCTCAGAGAAGGGTTAGAGGCCATGGTCCACCACGATGGCCCAATGCGAATTGGCGGACTTCACACACCTTCGAGAACATTATGAAGAACTCTCAGGTGTGCAGGTTTTCTCACGATGTTTTCCTTCACCGTTGAAGCAAGTGATATTTAGTTGCTTAAACGCACTTGACTCCGAAAAGTCAGAGGTGCGTACCCGGGATCGAACCTGCGACTCCCCGAATAGGAGACCACAGCCCACTAGGCGATCACTGCTACAATAATATAGGTACATATAGGTAACTTAAATGACTGACTGACTGATCTTATCAATGCACAGCTCAAACCACAGGACGGATCGGGCTGTTTGGCTCTTAATATGACGTAGGCATCCGCTAAGAAAGGATTTTTTGAAAATTTTACCCCTAAGGGGGTAAAATAGGGGTTTGAAAAATCAAACTTAACGTTACTACCTAGGTACATATCTAGGTTGGTTTAATTAAAACTGCCATTCACCCTTCCAACTTAGCCTGCTACCTACTTAGACTGTATTGTCACTTACCATCAAGTGACACCACAGTCAAGAGTTGTTATTGAATATAAAAAATATATTAGAACCGTGAGTCCAGCCTAGTGGGACAAAAACTAGTCAATAGAAGGTACATGTAAATAATACTCTTAAAAAAATTCTCAGCATTTTCAGGCCAATAAGTAGGTAAGTAAGTACCTACTTAAGTAAATAGTTTACGTTTACAAACTCATCACTAAAGATGAGACATCAAATTGAATCATTCCAAACAGTTACCGATTTAATAAACCATGGATGGATGGTACGATACTTCTCACTCTATTTTAGCTTCTACAGATCAAAGATTTAGACCTAAAATCGCTTGGCTACACAAATTAAACTAGTTTATTACATTTACAGTGTAAATTCAATATATTCAGATCCGGTGCTCTTCGCGGAATCATTAAAGCTCGCCCAATATACCCGGTGCACTAAATCTAACAATCCTACGTCTGCAGCTAAAGGAGCCAACGTGGCTATATCTAGATACGTACCTACTACCTAGGTATAGCTACCTTGGCGTTTAGTGCAACGGAAATATTTAGTAAGGTTTACTAACATAAGGCTGACACGCCATTGAATGCGTAATGCTTTAAAGCTAAATATCGCAACGGCTATGGCGACCAGCCCCATGTAGCCAAGTTACACTTAGTTGTATCGTTTCTCTTTCTTTCTTCGTTGTCACTTGGAAGTTTTGGCTAGGCCTAAACTAGATGGGGCTGCAGCTGATCAAAGAAAAAATATAATAATCTGGAAAATAGAATAGAATGTATTAAATAGTACACTGTACATATTTATCGATGAATAGAATAGAATATTTTAGGGTTCCATACCAAAATTGTAAAAATGGAACCCTTATGGTGAGACTTTCTCCGTCCGTCTGTCCGTCCGTCTGTCACAGTCGATTATTTCAGTAACTATTAAAGCTATCGACATGAAATTTGGCATAAATGTGTATAATAGTGGCCCAAAATCATTGGAATAAAGAAAAATCGAAAATTATTTTTAGTTTTAATAAAAAAAGGGGGAAAATCGGGGGTTTGAAATTTCAAAGTAAAATAACTATATCAAGTGGGGTATCATATGAAAGGCCTTTACTTGTGCATTCTAAAACAGTTTTTTATTTATTTCTATATATAATAGTTTTTGATTAATCGGCCAAAATGTCGAAAAAAATACCGTTCCCCCCCCTTATTTCCGAAGTTTACCAATCGAAAAATCTGAAATAATTATGGTCAATAGATGTTTATGTATATTTTACAGGAAAAATAAAATCAACGCGAAAATTATTTTAGTTTAATTGAAAAAAGGGGGAAAATCAGGGGTTTGAAATTTCAAAGTAAGATAATTATACCGAGTGGGGTATCATATGAAAGGCCTTTACTTGTACATTCTAAAACAGTTTTTTATTTATTTCTAGATATAATAGTTTCTGATTAATCGGCCAAAATGTCGAAAAAAATACCGTTCCCCCCCCCCTTATCTCCGAAGTTTACCAATCGAAAAATCTGAAATAATTATGGTCAATAGAAGTTTATGTATATTTTACAGGAAAAATAAAATCAACGCTCTAACTAGCATAGTTTTTTTTATATTAACAATAAACCTCTACAAACAAAGTTAACGATAAATAAGCAAATTAATATTATCGTTTTACTTTTACTTTTGGAGTATGGAACCCTCGGTGCGCGAGTCCGACTCGCACTTGGCCGGCTTTTTTTTTATTTATGTAAATAAACTTTTACAAAGTGCTTTCGAATGAGTTTATAAGAGTGACAGACGCGGAAAAACAAACTCCACATGGATGAAGTTACACAAGTTACAAACAAATATTTCGCTCCAAAGCCGCACTTTGTTCGCATTGTTGTGGACGGCGGACCGAGAGCTGAAATGTTAATTCTAATTTAATAAGAAAAATATAATAAAATAAGAATCTCTTCATAAACGCTTTTTACATTGCTTTTAAAATCCAGTAAGTAGGCGCTGAAGAAAGATAAATGGGGTGCAAATAACGCGCACGTATAAATTATACGTCAAGTGCTTGTTCACACCAATAGTGGGCGACGGCGACGGCCGCGAAATATCAAATGGCATACATTTGTGCACTGATATACATGTAGTACCTACTAGATGACGTGTTCCGAACACTTACCATGTTCAACTGAGTTGTACCTAATGCCGAACAATGCAGTTATTGTGGTCGGCGGCACTCGCGACGTACGGACGCGGGCGCTATTTATGCGATTAAACTGTCTAGGTACCTAATTATGAATTGAAAAGCCAACAATGCCTATTATTCAAGTAAGTGACAAAAAGTATAACTAGTTATTATAGTGCATAATTAGATAACAACAACGCAAATCGTAACACTAGATACGAAATAATTATAAATTAATTCTTGATTTATTCTAAACGAACGAAAGAGCAGTGAATGCGGCGCGGGGCGCGGCACGCCTCTGCGACCGCCGCGGTCGCGCGAATTGCAACCTTATTTACCATGCCGGCTCCCCTCTCTACCTCAGCCCGCGCGATTGAAACTGTACACAGTTCTTATTCCGAATTGCCGCTCTATATGTAGAACTCTTTGCATTTGTGCGATTCTCTAAAAATGATGGTGTGCTCCAGTGTGACGGTTGCTATCGCCTCTGATTGGCCGATACTCACTCGCTATTGGCTAAAATGCACTGTCGTAAAAAGAACGCGATAAAAGCCAGTCACCATAATTGAAACTGTAGCAATGATTGATGCAGCTTTTACAGAATCGGCCCAAAGGAAGCTATACTTATTCTATACAAATACAAGTGTTCACGAATAAAACTCTGAACGGGCTTTGAGGGTAATTTCAAATTCGTTATATAAGACAGCAAACATAGCGAAACTTCACCCGAATCATTACATTACAGTATTTACAGTAGGTACATTACATTGGGGCCGATAAGAACATTAAAATTGCACAGACACGATTTTTCAAAATTTTTATATAAATTAATAGTGTATAGTCATGGGTACAATATAAACTTGGTGGTGATTTATCCTGGCAACAGTATTTTTTATACCTATCTAATAAGCAAATTTTTGCACTTAAACGGAAATTAATTATTGTAAGTGGACCATAATATTTCAAGTTTGTTACTTGTTTTGAAAAGAGCAACCGCCGAGTTTCTTACTGGTTCTTCTCGGCAGGAAGGGCATTCAGGTAGGGGGTAGACTCATCAACGATTCAAAAGCACTTGTAAAAAAGTTTATTTATTTATTAATAGCTATTTATGCAACTGCATCGTAATGAGGGTCATTTTAATTCGAGTGCTGTTTTTTGATACGAGGCTTGCCGAGTATCAAAATAGGATAGTACGAGAATTAAAATGACTAATTACGTTCAGTTGCATACAAGATTTTATCTACGACAAGGAAAATAAAATCATCAACAAAATACGCCGTAGGCTCAATAAAGTAACAAAAAGTAACTCCATAAGCCGCCACCAGCCGCCTGTGGCGCCTCTGTCAACAAAAAGTAACTCCGTAAGCCGCCACCAGCCGCCTGTGGCGCCTCTGTCGTATGAACGGTACAAAAGTGCCAGAACTCAGAGCCTTAGCTTTAGGTATCCTATTTTAAGAAGATAACCATTTCGATTCAGCTCCCATACAACGAGCTGCATCGAAATGAGAAGCAAAACCGAAAGTGGGTTCATTTCGATTCAGCTGTCAAATTCGAAATTGGAACTTTTCGATGTTGGAGTAGATAAAAAATATTTCTAATATAGTATTATTTCTATTATCTATTCAAGAAAAACTTGGTTTGACAACTGCCTTCGTGGCAGAAAAGTCTGGCGCACCTATTAATTGAATGTTTTTTTAAACAAATTGTAAAATAAAAAAATGTGAAATAGGTCTAACGAAATTAGTACCAGCGGCCATCTTGAATACGAATGCACTCAGGTGAATGTGAACACGCACTGACCGAACACGTCAACAGGTAACATTGTGATGACAAAAATTCCGCTTAGAACGGGAAATGGTGGAAATGTCTCGCGTAATGCTGGCAGTGACGCAAGTCTCGTTTGTTTATGTTATTTAGGTAGGTACTTACTCTAATAATTTTGTGGACTTTTTATGAATTTCAAAATAAAAAAAGTTTAAAAACTTGGGTGTAATGTCGTCCTTCATAATTATTTTGTACATGTCTATAGAATTTAGCCTATGTCACCCGGGCCATCAACGAATCGATTGGATCTCATTCATCAAAATTTGTAGTTTATTTGCTAGGTGGAACATTCGTAAATAGCACATACAAATGTATTTATTTATTTATTTATTTATTTGCAAGAAACATTGTACGTAATAGATGTTAACATAATACATGCATACATAGACTGCTAAAATCCTTCCTTTTTGCTTTGCCGCAGTCAGGTAAAAACTAGCTTTTGCCACGACTTCGACCACATGCATTTATGTTTTTAAAAACTCGGCTGGAAGGCTCTGTGTTTGCGGGATATTTAAAGGTGGACTAGATTAAGTAATTTTATATTCCTAATAGGTCCTAATAGGACATTGGGAAATGAAATACCTACTTACCTTGCGTTCACGTTGAAGCCAGAGACAATAAGGTTTCTACTTTCTATGTTTTATTTTTGTTATGTAAGTAATATGAAGTGTGAGCCGGAACGGTGTACGTGTGGAAACCAGCCCAGAAGAAGAAGAAGAAGAAGAAGATGAAGTGTGAGCCATAGACAATAATACCTACCTAATTTAAGTACAAGTAAATATGTACACTACCTAACACAATATGGTAGCCTATGTCACTCTCCAAGCCTCAACTACATAATATACCCATGCAAAACTCAAAAAATTCAAAATTATTTATTTCACGTAGGCCAACCTGTGGCTCTTATGAGTCTTATGACACGTCATGACTCTACCACCAGTTCGGAAAGCAGATTCTGCTGAGAAGAGCCGGCAAGAAACTCAGCAGTTGCTCTTTTCAAAATAATCATCTATAATATAATAAAACTGTAACAGGTCCAATTCTGTACATTGAAGATATTTTGAAAATTTTTGTTTGAGGGCACTCTATAATCGATACTGAAGCCAAAACAATTTTTTTTTAATTTTTTGTCTGTCTGTCTGTCTGTCTGTCTGTCTGTCTGTCTGTCTGTCTGTCTGTCTGTATCTTGGCCGCGCATCACGCCGAAACTACTGGACAGATTTAAATGAAACTTGGCACGATTTAAGTTAATACTACGAGGTATAATATAGGATACTTTTTATCCCGAAATTCAGCACGGTTCCCTTGGGAGAGGGGATGAAAGTCAAAATGTGTATTTCGCTGTAATTCATTAAGGCGTATTCCGATTTAATCCATTCTTTTTTTGTTAGAAAGCAGGTTCTTTAGAGATTGTCCTGTAATTATTTCAAGGTCGTCAATTTCGTAGTTCAGAAATTATAGACATCACGATCTTCAGTATAAGGCCAAATAACTTGAACCCCGGAATCTACAAGATACTTTGAATGAATGGCTCATCTTAAGCTGGCAAGAGTACTTTATCGTATATAGCCATCGTGGATAGCCCTATTTTGTCAAAGTCAAACTACTCCAAAGGCGTCAGATTTTGCCAAACGATCATTATACCTACATACTACATAGTAGGTATGGATGTAATACATCGTATGGACTTAATGCTACAGTGTTTTCCTATGCAATTTAATATTATAATCATACTAATATTATAAATGCGAAAGTGTGTTTGTTTGTTGGTTTGTCCTTCAATCACGCCACAACAGAGCCACGGATCGACGTGATTTTTTGCATGGGTTAGTTGAGGACATAGGCTACTTTTTATCCCGGAAAATCAAAGTGTTCACGAGGGATTTTAGAAACTAAATCCACGCGGACGAAGTCGCGGGCATCAGCTAGTTTTACAATATTATTATGCACTTAAAAAAACTTTAAAGGAAAAACTAAGTTTTTTTACTAGGTATCTTGTGGGCAGCCGGATGCCATGCCATGCCGATTTAACCCATGCAACTTTGTTAGATTAGAATAAAATATAATATTTCCACAATGAGGGGCAGTTCCAAAAAAGCGTAGGTACCTTCTTCTTCTTCTTCTTTATCAACCTATAGACGTCCACTGCTGGACAAAGGTCTCCTGCATGGACTTCCACAGGCTTCGGTCTTGCGCCGCTTGAATCCAGCGGCTCCCTGCGACTCGTTTGATGTCGTCGGTCCACCTGGTGGGGGGTCTGCCAACACTGCGTTTCCCGGTGCGGGGTCGCCACTCCAACACCTTGGGACCCCATCGACCATCAGTTCTTCGAACTATGTGCCCCGCCCATTTCCACTTCAGTTTCGCGACACGCTGAGAACGCTTCTCTTACGAATCTCCTCATTTCTGATTTGATCTCGCAGAGATATACCGAGCATTGCTCTCTCCATCGCTCGCTGGGTGATCCTGAGCCTTCTTATGAGGCCCATAGTTAGCGACCATGTCTCGGATCCGTAAGTCATCACTGGCAACACGCACTGTTCGAAGACTTGAGTCTTCAGGCACTGAGGGATTTTGGATTAAGACATCTCGGAGCTTCCCGAACGCTGCCCAGCCGAGTTGGATTCGGCGGTTAATCTCTTTCTCGAAATTGGACCTACCTAGCTGGACTGTATGTCCCAGGTATATATACTCGTCTACAACGTAGGTACCTTCTTCTTCTTCTTTATCAACCTATAGACGTCCACTGCTGGACAAAGGTCTCCTGCATGGACTTCCACAGGCTTCGGTCTTGCGCCGCTTGGATCCAGCGGCTCCCTGCGACTCGTTTGATGTCATCGGTCCACCTGGTGGGGGGCCTGCCAACACTGCGTTTCCCGGTGCGGGGTCGCCACTCCAACACCTTGGGACCCCAACGACCATCAGCTCTTCGAACTATGTGCCCCGCCCATTTCCACTTCAGTTTCGCGACACGCTGAGCTATGTCGGTGACTTTGGTTCTCCTACGAATCTCCTCATTTCTGATTTGATCTCGCAGGGATATACCGAGCATAGCTCTCTCCATCGCTCGCTGGGTGACCCTGAGCCTTCTTATGAGGCCCATAGTTAGCGACCATGTCTCGGATCCGTAAGTCATCACTGGCAACACGCACTGTTCGAAGACTTGAGTCTTCAGGCACTGAGGGATTTGGGACGAGAAGACATCTCGGAGCTTCCCGAACGCTGCCCAGCCGAGTTGGATTCGGCGGTTAATCTCTTTCTCGAAATTGGACCTACCTAGCTGGACTGTATGTCCCAGGTATATATACTCGTCTACAATTTCGAGCGCAGAGTTCTCAACGATTACTGGGTGGAGCGGAGCATGAGCATTGGACATGATTTCCGTCTTGCTCATGTTCATTTTCAGGCCCACCTGTTGAGAAACCCTGCTGAGATCATTGAGCATTGTATTGAGATCTCTCAGAGTCTCTGCCATGACTACTATGTCATCGGCAAATCGCAGGTGAGTGATGTACTCGCCGTTTATGTTGATGCCAAGTCCGTTCCAATCCAGAAGCTTAAAGACGTCCTCCAACGCAGCGGTAAATAGCTTCGGGGAGATTACATCTCCCTGTCGCACTCCACGCTGCAAGTGGATTGGTCTCGTAGTCTGGTCATGTATACGTACTGACATAGTGGCGTTTTCGTACAAGCACTTCAACACTTGGATATACCGGTAGTCGATCCGGCATCTCTGCAGCGACCTCAATACAGCCCAAGTTTCCACCGAATCAAAGGCTTTCTCATAGTCCACAAACGCTAAGCAAAGTGGCTGGTTATACTCGTAGAACAACAAGGCGCCAGGTGATGACGGAATCACTGCGGAACTCCTGAAAGCGGGTGGAAAACCGGTACTTAAGATCTTTCAGCGATTGTTCAATTCCGTCATTCACGAGGGTATAACGCCAGAAGCATGGCACAGGAGCGTGGTGGTCCTGTTCTTCAAAAAGGGTGATAATACCTTGCTGAAGAATTATAGACCCATCTCGCTGCTGAGTCATGTTTACAAGTTGTTCTCGAGAGTCATTACGAATCGTCTCGCTCGTAGGTACCTACTACAATTAAATTCAAGTTAAGATGGGCAGACAAAAAGTAGGCCCATTCCCGCCGGTGCAAAAAATAGCGTCGATCCGTAACTCTGATGATGCGTGATTGAATGAAAAACCAACAAACAAAAATACTTTCGCATTTATAATATTACTAGGGATAGTAGAGATATCTCTATTATCTCTATTGCGTAACACTTAATATCTGCCTACCTACATTTTTATGATTTATGAGCATACAATGTTTTCAACAAGCTCTTTAGTTGACAGGCCAGTGTCGTGTCATCAAATGCTTTATACCGTCGTAAAGGGGTATAAAACGCTTTGAACTGGTTTTATTGCTGCTCACGCGCATCCGTCGAGCTTTATACCAACACTAACGTAAAGTAAAGTATTGTTTTTAATATTATCAAAAAAAGAATGGGTTGGCCTACTATATTATAGTAGTATTCTATTATGGCCGATATTAATGAGAATTCTTTTAAGATTAAACTTTCACGTTTATGTCATGTCATGTGCTTTCTTATGTTTATTTTTAAAAATACAAAACATGTTATCATTTTGCCGCTACATATTTATTTTTCAGAATCTTAACAGTTGTTGTTTACAGCCATTTTGTTTTGTAAGGTCATGTCGTGTTCCAGGAGATGCAGCATATGTACTTTATAAGATTAATCATATTTCGTTACACAATATGATAGAGATGACTCTATACAAGCACGGGCAAAGATAAAAAATGGTTTAAAGTTGGACTTTTCAACGCTGGATCGCTAGGAACACGACATGATGAGTTTGTGGCGGCTCTGGAAAGCTTAAATATTGACATTTTAGCCATTAATGAAACATGGATACGAAAAGGGCAAGATGACCGAGCTCCTGTCGTACCAGGTTATAGATTGAGGCATATACCCCGACCTGTGAGTATACGTGGAGGTAGAGGCGGTGGGGTGGGTTTTTATATAAGACAGGGTCTCAGCGTGCGAACGTATCAGCATCCTGTTTCAAACAATGTCGAACAGATGTGGCTAGGGACAACCATCAATAAACGCCGTTTAATTATTGGAACCGCTTATAGACCCCCCTGGCTTGATGTAAGTGATTTCTTTGACGCAATCACACAATCAGTGTCGTCGTTTGGAAATGCAGACTATGTAGTTTTGTTAGGAGATTTTAACATTAATTTATTGAAAGATGATAATAAAACAAAACTTTTTTGCGAGTTCTTACACTATACAAATTTAAAGCAACTAGTTACTGAACCAACGCATTTTACAGACCAAAGCAGTACACTCATTGATGTGATCTGTTCAGACTCACACATTCAGGAGGTTAAAGTGACTTATATACCAGAACTTGGTAATCATGCAATAGTTTCAGCAACCATGAATCTAAAAAAAGACAATTCCTTGCCAAACTGGATCAATATTAGACCTTTAAAAAACATTAACATCGAAAGTTTTAATAATGACCTCAATAATATACCTTGGAATTCTTTGAATAGTATAAATAATGTGAATGAAATTGTGCATCAATTTAATAGATTAATTTTAGATTTATTCAATTTACATGCACCTTTACAGAAAGTTATGTTAAAAGAGCGCCATCCATGGATAACTGACGTTGTAAAACTAATGATAAAACTTAGAAATGAAAGTCAAAAACGGTCAAAATTAACTGGGCTCGAATCTCATAAAAGGCAGTATAAAGATATGAAAGCTTTAGTTGCACACGCTTTGGAATCGGAAAAGAAAGCTTTTTATGAAACTTATATCAATTCATATATTAATTCTCCAAATTTATTGTGGCGTAATTTAAAGAAATCATCTCTTATAATAGATAAGAAAAAAGTTAGAGAACTTCCAGCTATGTTAAGTGATCCATATATAATTAATAAACATTTTCTTGATATACCCGGCAATAGCGTAGTATCTTTATCGGATCTTACTTATTTTGAGTTTCACCGACATGGAAATTCCCAGTTTGTTTTGCAACCAGTTGACGAAATCAAAGTTGCTAATATTATTCAGAATTTGAAGTCTAATGCTCAAGGTGTGGATGAAATATCTCTTCAGATGTTGTTATTGACATTGCCTCAAACTTTGCATGTAATTACTTCTATAGTCAATAAGTCTTTAACTACATCTACATTTCCTGATGCATGGAAGGTGGCCAAAGTTAAGCCTCTACCTAAGTGCAATAACCCCACTAGTTTTAAAGACCTTCGACCAATCAGTCTTCTGCCCTGCATATCAAAAATTCTTGAAAAGGTTGTGGCTACTCAGACAACTAAATACGTTGAAGAAAATAAGATCTTACCAACTTTCCAATCAGGATTTAGGAAAGGACATAGCACAACAACTGCAACTTCAACCGTAGTAGATGATATCCTGACTGCACAGGATCAGGGTAAGGGTACCTTGCTGGTACTTCTGGACTTTTCAAGAGCATTTGATTGCATAAACACGACTTTTCTTCTTTCTAAAATGTCATATTACGGGTTCGATATCTCAACTGTAAAATGGTTTGACAGCTATCTGAGTAATAGAGCGCAGTTTGTTGAAGTCAGGAACAACGATGGCACACTCTCAACCTCCGATCTATCTCCGGTAACTAGGGGCGTTCCCCAGGGATCTATCCTTGGCCCCTTGTTGTTAACGATTTATACAGCAGATATTACAAAGTGCATCAAGCATTGCTTATATCATCTTTATGCTGATGATACGCAACTTTATATTTCTTTTGATCCTGTAGACACAGTGGCTGCTGCACTTAAACTTAATTCTGACTTAGAGCAAATAAGTTTATGGGCAAAAAGGAATTGCTTAGTGTTAAATCCCATTAAGTCTCAGTGTATGGTATTGGGCTCTAAAACTGTTGTTAATAAAATAAACTTGCTTAATCCTATAGTAAAAATAGATACTAATATAATTGAACAGGTCAAGGAGGCTCGAAATTTGGGAGTAGTTTTTGACACAGCACTGCGCTTTGAAACTCACGCCCTTAATTCCGTCCGCAGCAGCTTATATCGTTTAAAGCTGCTTTATAAGTTGAGACCATATATTAGTGTAAAGCTAAGAATACGTCTATGCGAATCACTTGTGTTATCAAGACTGAATTATGCTGACGCTGTATATGGGCCTCGCCTCTTGAGCAGGACCATAAGAATTATTCAGCGCGTTCAAAATGCCTGTGCTAGGTTCTGCTTCAACATCCCTCCTCGCTCACATGTCACTCCTTACATTAATGAAGCAAACCTTCTAAAGATGGAATCACGCAGAAGATTACATCTTGCCACTCTACTCTTTGGGGTGCTTAAAAGTGGAATTCCAAAATACTTACGTGAGAAACTTATGTGGTTGACTGATAAGTCAGCACGCATCAAGAGAGATTCTTATCTATTTTTATTGGCTACGCCAAGGCACAAAACAGCGGCATTTAAGGGTAGCTTTAAGTTCGCGGCGACTAAGTGCTGGAATGATTTACCACCACCAGTAAGATCGCTAAAATCATTTTCAACATTTAAAACTAAATTAAAAACTTATCTTTTAACAGAACAAAAATTATAATAAACTTAAATTTATTATTATGAATATCGAGTTCTTAAAACGAATCATTCCAGCATTTATGTGCTTACGGTATTGCTTGCCACCTGTATTGTGTTTTGTGCTTTTGTTTTTGTTTTGTGTTTTATTCTATTGTTTTTCTTTTACCTTTTAATAGTTTCTTTTAAATTTGTATTTCGTTTATTTTAATTAATTTTTCTGTTCACTTAATTTTAATTTGTTTTTATAAATAATTGAATAACGTGTCCGTGATTGCACTCAAATAAGGCTCCCACTGAAAACCAGCGCTGCAGCTTGCTGCAGCACAATGCTGAGTGGGAGACCTATTTGATCATTCTAAATTGTTATTTTTTATTTTTATTTTAGTATATTTAGTTATGCTTTTTATTTCTTTTTCTTTTCATTTGTTTAATTTTGTTGATCAAATAAAATAGTTTTCTTTCTTTCTTTCTTTCTAACCACGCCTTGCTGATTTTCCTAAGGGTTTCTTCATGTTCTGTACCTATTTGGCTTTTTATCAACCGACTAGTTGATGCCCGCGACTTCGTCCGCGTGGATTTACTTTTTGAAATCCCTCGGGAACTCTTTGATTTTCCGGGATAAAAAGTCTATGTCACTCTCCAGGTCCTCAACTATACCCATGCAAAAGATCACGTCGATGCGTAGCTTAGTTGCAGCGTGATTGAAGGACAAACCAACAAACCAGCAAACAAACACACTTTCGCATTTATAATATTAAGTAAGGATAGACGTCCACAATTAAACAAAAGTCTTTTGTATGGACTTTCACAGGACTCGGACTTGCGCCACGTGTATCCAGCGGTTCCTTGCGATCAGTCTCGTTGGTCTACCCAGTAGGGGTTCATTTCAATTAGCGAATAAAAGAACAGTTTCGCGATAAAAACTCAGCAAAACCTACGCAGAAAATAAAAGAATGAATGAATGAATATACTTTTATTGTACACCACTAATAAAATAATTAAATAATTATACATAACAAAAACAAGCATACAATTTGGCGGCCTTATCGCTACCTAGCGATCTCTTCCAGGCAACCAATGGTGTAATAGGACATGTCTACAGATAAAACCGGTAGATGGTGCAGACATATTAGACATATTACATTTATAAATATAAATATATATATACACATATAATATATTAGAGCTTTATGAGTACTATATACATATAAATATATACATAAAATACAATATATATAATAATATAGTATACAATATACATACATACATATATACATATAAATAAATATATAAACAAATAATAAATAGGAAACAGAATTTCATTATAGCGACAAATAGTGATTTTTCACAAGTCCTTTGAAGATAGTAATGGATTTAGCTTCTCTTATTTCAAGAGGCAAAGCATTCCATAGCTTAACAGCTTGAACTGAAAAGGACTTGTGAAAGAAAGAAGAATTATGTGAAGGCGTCCTTAATAGTACATTGTTCAACGAGGGGTGAAAGTGACCGATTACATGATGACACCCGAGTAAGGAATCGCACTTTCTCCCGAGTGATACATAGTGCTTTATACTACACCTACGAGGAAAATAACAGACATTTTTTAATTAAAGTTTATATTAAAATTCGTACAATCATTAAAACTGAAGGTGATGTTTTTGTTCGACAAATTAATGGTTTTAGACGTCTGAGACAAAACAGCTGACGAGATAAATGCCTGTGTTGGTGGCACAGCGCTTGTGGAAGGCTGTGGTTCCAAAGGTCAACTGCTTGTCTAGTTGCCACTGGTGGCTTCGTAGATGGATGAGTAGATGAATGTTAGTTAAAAGAGTACAACATTTTCAGAAAAAGATGGTGCATTTTTCTCGTTTTTCCATTGTACAAAATCTTCGTAATCTTTGTTGTATCTATTTTTGGATTTTTCGGGCAAAAGATTTGCAATCGCTGCTTCAGCAAATAATTTTTTATTCTGGCGGCGTCATCAAAATAACTTCACTGTCACTACTAGGTAATTTTATAAATTCAATATTATGATAAAACAAAGGAAAGAATTTTTTTAATTTTTTTAAATGCAAAGAAAATGCAAGCGGCCAGCAACAATTTGTTTTTTTGACAATAATTTTTTGGTACACAAACACAAAGAAAATAGCGCGAACAATTTTGTAGGTTGTTGTTGTTTTTCATTAGCCCTCTTGAGGACAGGCAAAGATCCATGACCTATTCAGCCTAATAGAATCTGTAACCGCGTATTCCTACTTATAAAACAAACTCGTCTTTATGATATTCTTCTATATTTAATTATATTAATTAAAAATTGAAATGAAAATGAAATAAATACACTAATATACAAAATAAATAACATAAGTATACAACAACAACATAAGGGTACAAGGGTGGCGGCTATAAAACTATTAGAAGCGATACCAGCACATACCAGGCAACCATGTTGTAGAGGATAATATTATGATGATATGATATTTATTTATTATTTTATTATTTATCATTTAGTTCCTATTTTTTATATTTTTAGTTCGTTATTTAATTTATTAGGTACTTACTATGAAAATAATGAGTCTTATTTGTTGAAACAGATTACTATTTTTTTTTATCATTTTTTAAGTATTGGTATTACTGAACTGATTTTATCAAAAATTAAAAAAAAAACCACGTGTGTAATGGATTTTCATACAACTTTTCAGCCCGCTAAAGCACGTAAGTAATGAAATTTCATAAATTTTTTCAGCCCGCAGATTTGTCTCCACGTAAAGACGTATTTTCTTTCTCGCTCTTTTCCGATATGACGCAAATCAGAAGGTACTTTCCGAGCAGGTGTAGTATAAAATAAGTTTCCTTGTACTAAGGCGGGTCAATAAGTCCGTGACTTTTTGAATTTCTGACCTCTTTACTGAAAAAGCAACACTACTCCTGTCAGCAGGCATCTGTCAGTTGACTCCTGTCAAAATTTGAACTTGCTGCGTCAGTTAGTTTGTGTTTGACAGCTATCTTTATCAGACTACCCAGTAATTTGAGGAAAAAATGGAAAAAAGTGAATTTCGTGTCCTTATTAAGCATTATTTTTTGCGAAAAAAAACCATTACCGAGACCAAGGCTAAGCTTGATAAATTCTATGGGGACTCTGCACCGTCGATTTCAATGCTAAAAAAGTGGTTTACTGAATTTCTATGTGGCCGTACAAGCACTGAAGATGCCGAACGTCCTGGACGCCCAGTTGAGGTCTCTTCACCCGAAACAATCGAAAAAATTCACGATATGGTGTTGGCCGACCGAAGATTGAAAGTGCAAGAGATTGTGGAAGCCGTAGGGATCTCGCATGGCTCAGTGGTTTCAATTTTGAATGATCACTTGGGCATGAGAAAGCTTTCCGCAAGATGGGTGCCGCGTTTGCTCACAGTCGACCACAAACGCAATCGTGTAACAACTTCACAGGAAGGTTTGGCGTTGTTTAATCGCAATATGGAGGAGTTTTTGCGCCGTTTTGTAACCGTGGATGAAACATGGATCCATCACAACACACCAGAGACCAAACAACAGTCAAAACAGTGGGTTTCTAAAGGTGAATCGGCGCCAAAGAAGGCCAAGGTGGGTTTGTCAGCCAATAAAGTTATGGCGACTGTTTTTTGGGATGCACGCGGGATAATCCACATTGACTACCTTCAAAAGGGAAGAACAATCAATGGGGAATATTATGCCAACTTATTGGACCGACTCAATGACGATTTGAAAAAAAACCGACCTCATTTGGCCAAGAAAAAAGTTCTTTTCCACCAAGACAATGCAAGGGTGCACACATGTGCAGTTGCCATGGCAAAAATCCATGAATTGGGCTATGAATTGCTCCCTCATCCGCCCTATTCTCCAGATTTTGCTCCGAGTGACTACTTCTTGTTCCCAAACCTGAAGAAATGGCTTGGTGGAAAAAGATTTGACTCCAATGATGAAGTCATCTCGCAAACAAAGGCCTATTTTGAGGACCTCGACAAATCATATTTTTTGGAAGGGATAAAAAAATTGGAGAAGCGTTGGACAAAGTGTATAGAGCTCAAGGGAGACTACGTTGAAAAATAAAATGATTTAGTTATCAAAAAATCTGTGTTTTATTCCAAAAGTCACAGACTTATTGACCCGCCCTCGTAGTACGGAGAACCTCTCCTGGACGACCTACAAATACAAATTTCTCCTTTAAATAAGGAGGGGAGGAAGGGTTAAATAAAACACAGTATAAAGAACCTACTCAATCAAAACCCATTTATCATTTCCAAAACCTCAGTAATTTTTCTCCTATCAGAAAATTGTGATCCAATCAAAACCGGTAAAACAAGGTAAACACGTGTCAATCAAACAGGCTCCCTCGGCGTGGGTAGATCACGATCAGCCCTTATCTTAAAAGACTGCCACAGAGTAAATGAGCTAGAGACATAAACAACCCAGTCTGTAGAGGCGTACATTATGATCCATCGTATCTCTCAAAACTGCTGTCATTGGTTTGCATCTTGTCATAAATTATGAAAAATTCAACTTATAGAAACTGTATAACCTTTAATACAAGATTAGACTTCTCAAAAACGTTGATAGATTTCGAATATTAAATTACGATAAAGTCAGCGTAAAATAAAATCAAAAGTTCCTTATTTTGAAAGTCGTACGTGTATGGGTTTTTACCTACTTATCGGTTTTTATTCCACTGTTTATGTTTTTATAGTAATTTGAGCAATTTTTGGGTTTTTTGCTGATTCTTCTCAGCAGAACCGATGATAAAGTCTTGTCTTGTCATAAGATCCACAGGTTGGTCTACATGAAAAAAATAATTTTGTATTTTCTGGCTCTGGTTGTTAACGTACCTACCTATGAGTGAATTTCTATAGAGCCTTATACGGTATTGTACGTTTTAAATTGATGTTATAGTACTTCGATAGGTAGATAAATAAATAAGTATCTCTGTTAACATCTACTCTGCACCGCAGGGTGAGCACAGAGCGTACGTTTAACCACACGAGTAACCGAACAGAGAGGAAGCTTCCTAACAAGGGCGAAGAAGTATACCTATTCTGCTAGGGTTGTCACCTGATGCATGTCAACAATTTAAGGAAAAAATAAAAATATTTTAAAGTTTGTATAATTATGAATAATTTCAGTTAAATCCTGAACTTGAACAACAAATACTTAAATTAACAAAAATATAAAGAAACGATTTTTTTAATGAACATCAGTATTTTTGCCATAACTTCACAATTAATGTTAATAGATGGTATCGTCATCTACTATCGATTATTATTATTATTACAAGCTTTTATTTAACTTGCAATGTATGTATGTATGTATGTATACATGGGTATATGTATTAAACGTACATACATACATGTAAACATACATGTATCAAATCTTACAAGATGAGATAGAACCACTTTTCCGGTTGAGCTGAAATTTTGCGTGTATGTGTAAATCGGATGACTCTGCAATATTATTAGGATATGGAGCTGTTCTGATGATTGAGCTGGAAGATGGCTTTAGGAACTCTATAAAAAACTCGCTAACCTCATCAAATTTGGGCTCGTTTGATTCGTCTTGACAAGTATTCTGGCCTGAGATGACCTTCAGGGTCTGATAATGAAGCTGGAAGGTGGTTTTGGCAACTTAAGTAATAAAACTTTATGTACTTTAGTAATATAACTTTATTATTAACAAATTTGGGCTCGTTTGATTAATCTTGAAAAGTACTCTGGTCCTAGACCATGATATCCAGGTTCTGACGATTGAGCCTTAAAGTGGCTATAGGAACTCAGTAATTAAACGACGTAACCTCATCGAGTTAGGGCTCGTTTGATTCGTCTTTCTTTGGTCCTAAATGATGGTCCATGGGTAATGTAGCCAGCTACGAAAAGCTTGTCTTGTAAAAATATATTTTTTTTAATTTACACTAGGTTTGTATGACAAGTATTAATAATTATGTTATTCAATTATCAAATATCAATAAAACTGTTAATAACTTCACGTCGTTATTTTTGCAAAACTTTATTCGTTACAATTTATAAATAATTGTATTTGTGTCGATAGATGACGCTGTGCACAGATAATTAAATTTGAATTGGCGGGCCCTTTGTTAATGTTCCCGAAAATTATAAGTATGTATCGATATAATATGATAAAATATCATTATTAATACACTAACGCATACTGCACATGTGAGAAAACGGAGTTTGGATTATTATACAAAAATCTATATTCATTATTAATTACATTTTACTCATTCAATAAAAAACAATTTTAAATTTGCTTTACATAGGTAACAGTTAATAACTAACAATATACTAATCCTGACGATAACATACTTAAAATAATATATAAAATATATCGCAACTACTGTAACAATTTTAATTAAGAAACTGAAACGTGTACATGAAAGGAAATTATTACTAGATATCTTATCTTGTGTGCAAGAGTTTGGCATTTATACACTATTACATACATATACACAAATAAATCTAAACTCACAACAAACAAACACTCAATCTTCGTCTATTTATTTACACTAAACGCACGACCGTCAGCCCTTACGTCCTGACCCTGAGTTACCCTGAGCGGCGCGCCGCGGCGTGTCGGTGAATGTGTCGGTGAGAGGCTGAGAGCTCACGCACACAGCGTTGCGCTATGTATGGGTGAGCCCGCCGTGAGCCGTTTGTATGTAGCTTCCGCTCTGTTACTTTAATATACCTACTCTGTGGTTTAACTGCGTACCGATTGGGTTTTTATTTGGGGGTCCCGAGTGGAAGCATTTGTATGATAATAGCACGCGAAGCCGGAGGGAAAGTTTGTAGCATCAGTGGTGTAATGAATAAGTTCTTTATTTACGTTTTTAACCGACTTCCAAAAAGGAGGAGTTTCTCAATTCGGCCGGTATCTTTTTTTTTTTTTTTCTTTTTTTTTTCTATGTATGTCCACCGATTTCTCCGGGATTACTGGACCGATTCGTGTGATTTTTTTTTAATCGACAGAGGATGTTTGCGAAATGGTCCCATAAAAATTTTAACCTTCAACTCCTCAAGCCTGATGCTGCAGGCTAAAACTATGACGATTTAGGAAATTTCGATTACGAATTGATATTGTAGGTAACAAGTATGGACTACATCATGGAGCTCCAGGTCCTAGCTCCTCAATCATAGGATACTACACTTAAAAGCTTAAAATAAAAATTCTTTTCAAAAAACCGACTTCTAACGCCACTACAAAGTATAAAAATAATTTTAGTTTGCCCACGTTTGTTGAAGTCGGGCGGGCCTAAAATACAAACTATGAAACCGACTCGCGATGCTCGCTCGACTTCTACAAACGAGTCTATCATATTCTGTAGCGTCGCGCATCGGTTTCATAGTTTGTATATAGGCCCGCCCGACTTCAACAAACGTGGACAAACTAAAATTATTTTTATACTTTGTAGTGGCGTTAGAAGTCGGTTTTTTGAAAAGAATTTTTTTATTGTAGTTCTTGGCAAAAGTTATTAAAATAAAAAAGTGAAAAGACTATGATATTATGTCATTAGAAAAGACTTCAAAAACACTGAAAACAGACGTTACTTTGCATGTATAGATATAGTTGAAGAACTCGAGAGTGACATAGGCTACTTTTTATCGAAGAATAACAAAAATATTCCCACGGGATTTTAAAAACTAACTAAACATTCGCGGCGATAAAGCCAGTAATAAAACATCTGCAATTAATCCAAAAGTAAGCACCTATTAATTCTTGGTAGGAGGTTCTAAGCTACGGCCGAGACGAGACGCCGAAATAAATCATAACAAAAATAGCGAGTGTTATAAACGTGTCCGAACATGTGCGATCTATAAATATAGTGGAGACAATGACATTCCTATGGGACACGGGGAAGCGCTATGCAATATTTATAAACTTGAGAAAGACCAAAAGTGTATGGAGCGTGGGCCAGTCCTGAAAGTAAGTTTAAAGCGTGAAACACACACAACGTGTGACGTAATCGCGACTTAGCTGTGCCAATTTGTAATATTAAATGATTTTTTAAACCTAGGACGAACTGCAGCGCCACCTGGTAGTCTTTAAACGATAGTCCAGAAACTGCTTTGAGGTAATATCCAGGTAGGTAATCCAGCCACTTCCCGCCACCCTTTTATTTCGTCGGTCCAACGTGCTGGAGGGCGCCCTACACTGCGCTTACCTGTTCTCGGTCTCCACTCCAGAATTTTCCGGCCCCAACGGCCATCGCTCCTGCGACGAGCATGGCTTGCCCACTGCCACTTCAACTTATGTAATTCCATCATATTTGTGTCTCATTTTAACAATATCTTGAGTCTGAGCAGAGCCAGAGCACGATCTCAGCCTAAGACTCGAGCTTGTGAGTTGTGACGAAGAATCTAAAAATTTTATTTTATATTAATTTTTGTTTGGCTTCCACCCAGGTAATAAACAATCGCCACATCGTCATCAAAACCGACCAGGTTGAACGCCGGAGAGCGAATTATTGTAATAAAGTATGAAATTAATGAGTTGACTCTGGTTATTATTTTGGTTCCGACAAATTATCGTGGTACGATTGTATTCGTAATATTGATGAATACGTCTAGCTCCATTCCAGTCCATTTGAGCAGCCTAGACTGAGGCTGAGACAAATAGACTCTAAAAACTATACTAGTTATAGACGTACTGACTTACAAATATTTCTTGTTATTAAAGATTTTAGAATTATTTCGTGGCTTAGTGACATAATTATCATGTATTAATACGAGTACGTACCACGATAATTGTTTTTATATAATGTCGATATTTCGATCCAGTTGCATGGACCGTGGTCACGACGGGATTCAACCACGGTCCATGCAACAATTATTGTGGGACGTAGGTACTCGTATAATTATAATTATTTCTTGTTATTACAAGAAAAAAAATAAAAAAAATTAGTTGTCTGTAAAGTCGGTTTACGGACGATAGCTGTTTTACATGAAAACGTCATAAAGAAACATTGACGATGACTGGCGGGCGGCGCGGCGGCGCGGTCACAAGCCAACGCTTGGGCCGAGCATGTCTCTCTATCGCTTGTTCCGCGCTCTCGCTTGCACGCTCAGGCTCAAGCGGAACGTGACAATTTTTCGTGCGTGCAGCCGGTGTTCATCGATTTATAAGACGTTATCACGTCAAAAATATCTACAACTCCATGAACTGAAATTATTTCAGAATTATCGCTTTACAAACTTCGATAGAGTTAGACATTTCTTTAATAAGTCGAAAAAAAGGAAATATAAACTCACACATTTTAGAATGTACGTATGAGATAGAAGTTACAAATGAAGTCCTTTCAACCTATTATATCATAGCAATAAGTAGGCAAAAGAAAGAGTGCAAATACTTATGGAGATTGGACAGGTAAGTTAAGCCACCATTTTCCTTTTAGATTGAAAATGGTCAAATTATATCGATGACCTTTCAGAATTTATAATACTTAACCGTGAAATTGCTTCATACTGTCATACATAGTAATAATTACTTAATATAAAAATGTTCGTGGTAGACAGGTTCTACTCGGTAGGTACCAATTATAAATGCTCGAAAACGGGATTTTCACTATTAGAACTCGCATTACGGGATACTGATCTTTGTAATGACATAACCTAAAACGTTAGACTTATTATATTTACTACCGTAAGACTAAAACCTCTTAGTTTTAGATTATGTCATTCCAAGATCAGTGTTGGATAGATAAGATCTTGGCTGGTGTATATTTACAGCAAAAGGCGATGTGTCGGTGTCACGCGAGGGTCCAAATGAGGCTAAGGTAATCAGGCGCCGGAAACTAACCGGACTTGAACCGGGCACGGGCGTCCGGACACAAGTTCAGCTTCCTTCTTCTTAGACTTATCTAGTGTAATAAGTTTTGGGTTTGGGCTCGTATTCATTTCTGTATCATAAAATATAGTCTGGGAGATCGCGCCAGTAATCCATTACGAGTTACGACGATTCCCAAATATGAGTCCGTCAAAATTGGTCTAGATCATAATATTGAAGTAATTCTCTCTCTAGAAAATAATATTATCTCAAAGAGATAATTAACATCATTGTTAAGGCCATTTGAACTGAACTTATATAACTATTTATCACTTGATTGTGTGAGCTTTGAACATTGGTGAAAACTGGATGGAAATCCCTACTGTAGTTATTGAGATTAGCTCGCACAAATAGACAAACATGGCATAGCTTCATGTTTTATATTTAGTGTTAGGAGTGGGTACGATCTGGGGAATGATAGATTGGAAAACCATCGACCTTTCAGTTTTCAGTCCGTTTAACCTTTAACCGTTATTGAGGCTATTGACATAAAGCTAATATAAGCTATAAGCTTCTAAGTGACCTTCTAGTACGTTTCAGTAAGTTTTTATTTTTAAGATTTCCCTAGATGATGCCCGCCATTTCGAACGCGTGGATTACGTTTTTTTATTCCCATGGGAAATCTTTAATTTTCCGGGATAAATTTAGAGTATTTGTTAATCTTGGATATGATCTATCACTGTTCGAAATTTCAGCCAAATCGGTTCATTCTTTGTGGCGTGAAGTACCTAGTAACAAACATCCATCCATCCATCCATCCTCACAAACTTTCGCATAATATTAGTAGGATAGGATTGAGTAATTTGTTGTGTACTAGGTATACCGTATACTTACCTACTACTCTGAAAAGCTTTAGATATCTAAGTACCTACCTACCTAAATTTTCCACAATGAACATAAAAGTTTAAAAATAAAATTCAATATTGTATTTACGTAGATTGATTCAGTTAATCAGCTCTTATGAGGTAATCCATCGGAAAACAAAAACAAACAACTCCACCCATAAAGCTCTTATATCTGAACGTGTTTACGCCGCATTCTAATAAAAAACGATTTACTACGAACTTTAAAACTTATGAAAAGTAAAAAGCTGCCCACTTATGTATAAATTACAACAATTTGGATTACCAGCGATTTTGGATGTACTCTCATTATCATAAATACATCTCTTTCACCACGGTCTAATAAACAAACTATACTCAACCACTACAATAGAATATAAACTTAAATTTCATAGAATAGAGTTCAAAATACAATGAGAATAGTCAAAATGAGTTTATGCTATCGGTAAAGCTAAAAAATCTAGAGCACAAATCCGCATCAAGCAAAGTACCTCTTTAACTGAAAGTTATGAACCGGGAAATGAACCTGGGCTATTGAGCACGTTCCGGCGTAAATATACAATACCTACGAGTTTCTTAGACGTATAAACGATGTTAATCAGCTCAGAATATGGACGCTTTTGCCAAGCCAAGGTATTCAAGACGGTAATTTTAACAAAAATAGAATGTCGATGTTTCAACCAACCTGGTCAATAAACAGACGACGGTGTTTTAATAATATAGTGCATAGTGTTTTATTTACAGCAGATTTATTTAAATAAGTAATTAAGTGTCGATTTACCAACATCGAATGACATTTTACCGAGGAATAAATTGGGCGTTTTGACAGTTTTTGTATTGAAAATACTGTCAAAATATCAAATTTACGCTCGGATAAAACTTATTTTACGTTGGTGAAATCGGCCCTAAAACCTCTTTCAAACGTGTTTTTTTAAATAAAATAGTGTATGTCGACGAATTAGGTATTAATCCGTCGAAAATGTTATCGACCGAGCGAAGCGAAGGTCTCTGAGTTTACTAGAGCGATTGCACTTGTCCGTCCGTCCGTCTGTCACAGCCTTATAACTTCTGAATTACTGAACGTAATTACTTCAATTTTAGATATGATAATATGTAAACCGATGGCCTCCAGCCGAAAATGGCTTAAAAAGTTATAAAAATCTTTATTTCAGGGGGGCTCCCATACGAAATGGGGGGCTTTCAAAGTGGAGATTGTATTCGAGGCTAGATTTCTAAAACCACTTTGTTTTAAAACTTGAAACTTACACATAATTGACTCCGACATAGACATTGCAAATACATTTGAGAACTTTTTCAAAAATATTCCAGTTACCACAACTAGTTCTCTAAATTCCTCGCCAACAGGAGCCTATAATCTTTTAAAGAGCAATGTTTCTGAGTGCAGTAAACTATTTAAGTTTGAACACGTTACCCCATATGATATTATCAAAATATTTAAAGCTTTACAAAATAAAAAAACGGGAGATCTATGGGGAATTTCAGTTAAAATAATCCACAGTATAATTGATATTATTGCGCCATATCTTGCCTTAATTTTTAATAAATCAGTTGATTCTGGATCTTTTCCAGACCTTATGAAATGCAGTAAACTAATACCTCTTTTTAAATCGGGAGACAAAAGTGACCCGAATAACTACAGACCAATTTCAATTTTGCCAACCCTCAGCAAGATATTCGAAAAAATAATGCTCAACCAACTGCTTCTACACTTTAATTTAAATGGACTTCTTCACCCTGAGCAGTATGGTTTTACTAAGGGTCGATCAACAACCGATGCAGCCGCAAAGCTGTTACAACACATATTCGATGCATGGAAGAACTCACAGAATGCCATTGGTATTTTCTGTGATTTATCAAAAGCATTTGATTGCGTTGATCACGAGACCCTTTTGCTTAAACTGAGCCACTATGGTATTAAAGGTTTTGCACTTAGTCTCATTGCGTCTTATCTCAGTGATCGTGTTCAGAGAGTATGTGTCAATGACGTAAAATCATCCGGATCAGCCTCAGTAATGGGTGTACCCCAGGGTTCTATTCTAGGTCCATTCATGTTTTTGATTTACATAAATGATTTACCACATTTTGTCCAAAATACTTGCGATATTGTACTATTTGCTGATGATACGTCTTTGATTTTCAAAGTCGATAGGAAAAAAGACAATTTTGACGATGTAAATAATGCATTATCTCAAGTTTCTGAATGGTTTACGGCAAATAATTTACTTTTAAATGCTAAAAAAACCAAGTGTGTTGAGTTTTTATTGCCTAACACCAGAGCTGTCAGTAATAATCTAAAGATAAATAATGAACCTTTGAAAACTGAGGACTCCACAGTGTTCTTGGGATTAACCCTGGATTCTAAGCTACAGTGGGGCACCCATATAACAACACTTGCTGGCAGGCTTAGCTCTGCTGCTTACGCTGTTAGGAAGATTCGACAGTTAACTGACATAGAAACTGCAAAACTTGTTTATTTTGCATATTTCCATAGTATTATGTCATACGGAATCTTACTATGGGGTAAAGCAGCCGACATTGGAAAAATTTTTGTATTGCAGAAGAGGGCAATTCGCGCAATCTACAATTTAAAACCGCGGGATTCCCTTCGAGAAAAATTTAAGGAAATAGGCATTCTGACAGTAGCTTCACAATATATTTATAACAACATAATATTTGTCAGACAAAATATTTTAAGTTACAAAAAAAAGGGTGATTTACACGATAGGCAGGTTAGAGATCCAAATAGGCTCGTGATTCCTCGACTGCGCCTCCAGAGGGTCCGAAAGACATTTGTGGGAATGGGCGTGACGTTCTATAATAAAATTCCACAGTCAATCTTAGACTTGCCTTTACACAAGTTTAAGAAAGCAATTAAAACTTCTCTCATGGAAAAAGCATATTATACAATAGACTATATTAATGACAAAAAAGCGTGGATATAACTCGCTCCAGCGATTCATGAGACAGTAATAATCAACCTGTGTAACAAAATTATCCTGTGCTATTCAGTGTTTCTACTTTATTTGTGTCTAAGTGATGTCTTAAAATTAGCATTTGAATATTAGTTTTCAGTTTGATGCCTTGACATGGGTAGCATAAGTATGTCACGCACTCTTTAACATTTCTGTGGTGGTGTCGTGTGATGCGGGTTGTTGCGTTCCCTCAAATATGGTTGAGCGAAGCAATGGCTGGGTCATGCGTCATGCTCGTGAACGGGTGCCACCGGCGGGAATGGGGCTACTTTATGTCTGCCCATCTTAAGATAGAAGTTAGTCTGTATGCATTTTTGGAACTTTCCTCATTGTGGAAACACTGCATATATAGCATAGTATTTACTGTATTGTAAATCTGTTTTGACAAGAGCAACCGCCGAGTTTCTTGCTGGTTCTTCTCGGCAGGAAAGGCATTCCGAACCAGTGGTAGATTCATTGACTATTCAAAAGCACTTGTAAAAGTTTATTTGAATAAAAAATATTTCTATTCTATTCTATTCTATTCTATTCTATTCTATTCTATGGGAATTATGGGATACCGCGAGGTCTCAGTTCGGGGCGAACCACTAGTTTATACCAGATCTATTTCTACAGAATAAACAAAGACGTGGGAATTGTTAATGTTAGTCTATGGTCCACTTATGTGTCAAAAATCTCTGAACATAGAGATTTAGGAGGAAATATTCCTTGAATATGAGTAGGTAGGTACCACGGGGACTAAAGAGGGGTTCTGTATAATTCCATTTAAAAGGGGGTGAAAAGAGGTAGGCATTGTAGTAGAAAAACTTGATATGAGAAAGCATTTTATTTAAACCCGAATCTACGCGGACAGAGTCGTTGGTATCAGCTAGTCGTTTTAATATATAGCTCAAATATCTGCACCATTTACATTGAAAACCATTTGTTACGCACAAAACAAACATCGCAATGTAAAATGTACAAAGAATTTGTAACATCCGAAAATAGTATTTGTAAAAATATGAAACGCGATGAGCCGAAAAGCGCCGGCCGATTTGTCACATTGACACACAGCTTCCTTGTTTCTGTACGACGAGCGACCTAGCCCCTGCCCGCCGCTTGCCTCATTACTAAACAACTATCATCCCACTGTTGGACAAAGGGGCACGACCACTAAAATGTTATATCGCGTTAGAACTGCAATTTCCATTGGGGTTTTGTAGCCAACAGTTGAGAGATGGGTGATGCCGACTTAAGTCCCTTCACAAGGCCAACTACACCCTGCTTTTCTACTTTTGGCCCCATGATTTTCAGGGATGACAAGTCTTACTGTTGGCCAACCAATCTAGGGACCAAGGCCCAACTAACAGCCAACGCAAATTGCTACTAGGGATATACCACCAGCTGCACATACTATAACCACTGTATTAATAAGGACTAAGGAGCATGCCTAATTCTTTACAAGGACTAAGAAGCATGCCTAATTCTTTACAAAGACACATGAAGTTTGAGAATACGAGTAAAGTTTAACTTTTCAAGTAACTTTTAGGTAAGTCATTTAGTACGGAATATTGCGAGTAAAGTGTAACTTTTAAGTAACGGTTAGGTATGTCATTTAGTACGGAATAATGCGAGTAAAGTGTCACTTTTAAGTAACGGTTAGGTATGTCATTTAGTACGGAATATTGCAAGTAGAGTGTAACTTTTCAAGTAACTTTTAGGTATATAATTTAGTACGGAATATTGCGAGTAGAGTGTAACTTTTCAAGTAACGTTTAGGGTATGGGCAATTCTCCTAAATGTTGGCTAAGGCATGTCCCAGGCTGGAGAACGTAGGTTAAAACTAACTCAGGCTTATGTAATTTTTTTTGTAGATACTAGATAGTGTCCTCTATATCGTCCATCAAGAAAAAGAAGATAAAAGAGGTGAGATCCAGCATAAAAAAAAATTTAAACCTCCATTTTCTAACCTCCATGGCTGTCCCACTGCTTATGTTGTATGTAACAAACTTATTTATTTAAAAACATAGTCGATTAAAAATTCTCAAAAAAATATATTTCAATAATGAATAATTAATATTTAAAGTAACAACAGTAGCGTGAGGTTACGTCTTAGAATTAGTTTTTTATTAGCATTTAAAGTCTGTCCCACGACTTTTTAATCATTACCGTGCTCTTGTGCAAACACTATCGTAACTACCCACATATCCATACAATCCGCATCGTCGTCGCGTCTAACGTACAAAGTCAGTTGCCTTGAGCAATTCATGTCGAATGGAGGTGTGTACGTCGTCGGGTTGCTGAAATATTTGGCATTCTCCAACGGAAATTTCATTTTGGCAACTTTAGTCGCTCATTCATAGGACTCTCACCATACCGTAAGTAGTTATCACATTTATATGTTTGTATTTTTTATATATTTCAAATATGTTTTACTTTCTAACAAAGCACATTAAAAAAATTACTATGTTTACTTATCAAGTAAAAATTTAATTACTAACCAATTCTAATTACCATGATCCTAATTACCATTATTACCAGGGCCATTTTACGTACTATGGTAATTTTGCATTAGCTAGGTAATTAGAGTAATGCTTGATTATGTATGGGATCTTCTAGATTTTAACGACTTCCCTGGCCCTGTGGTGAGTACTTTGGTCTTAAAAACTGGATCTTCATGGGTTTGACTCCCGGCTGGTGCAATTTTGGATGTTGTAAAATTGTCTCCAGTCTGGTCTGGCCGAGGCTAGTTACCATCCAATACTCTACCAGCAAAGATGTGACGCGCCATGTGATTTAGCGTTCTGGTACGTATCAGCGTAGAAACCGGTAAGTCGTTTAAGTTTAATACCAGGTAAGCTCGAAACCATCTTAGACTGCATTCACCACTTACCCCAGATTATCGCAGTCAAGGACCAACTTGTAGTAACATATAAAAAGTTATAAGTAATCTGTGTTGAATGATTATGGCTGTATTTTGATACTGTTTGGGTGTTGGTAATGACGACATCGTTATATTTACCAACAATAAAATTAACTAAACCGAAAAAGATGGGCAAAAAAGGCTCGAATGGTATGCGAAGATAAAAAAGATCTATATTATACCGAAAAAGATGGAGAATAAATCTTAATTCTTTTTATAGCTCAATCGCAATCAAACTCGCAGCATTGCAGCGTTGTATGGCGATTGACGACCTTTGGACCAGGTAAACCCCAGAACGTGGATCGCAACCCCTTCACCTTAACCAACGGCCGATATCGTGCAACAATCGCTTAGCTTCCACACTCCAGCATTCTGTGGTCTCCACTGCCAGAGGAACAAAAAGGTAGCTGTCCAGAATAGGGGCATCTTTACTCCTTTTTTTAATGCAACGGACTCTGCAGCGTCTACCTGTGTTTGCCGGCTGAGATGACATGGTGCGAATGTACTCATGCACGTCGCGTCCCTCAGCATGCATTTGCTATTTTGCCATGGGACGAGTGTCAAGCCATCAGGATGCTTGCCATCCATGTGACCCAAACTGGGTGGTTCGAGTACAAACTACGCAAGGTACGTTGATCGAGACGAGGGCTGTGCGGACGATATCGTTCAGAGAGTGGTGACGAGAGAATCTGGCCACACAACGACTGCAACTCAATGCATGGTGGCCTTTGGCTTCCACCATGTAACCGCAGATGCATCGATGGAATTCGCAAACAGGCATGCAACCATGTTGGGAAGTCCTCAGTAGATATGTAATCTTCAGCACAGCAAAATAGTTTTGCAAGAGCGTAAGCGTAACATGGGCCGAAAGATCTTTCCAATGCTCTTGAATGGCGGAGTGGCCTCCTTGCCTCAATGGCTTCCGGGATAGCAGAAGAAAAGATAGGAGACCCCAAGAGGAAAAAATTGTCAGCGTTAAACTCCTTGAGCCCAGGATATAGGTCTTCAAAGTGAGGGAACAGAAGACGGGACTCTAGATTACAGGGGAAGAACTCTCACTTAGGCATGTTCACCTTCAGCCCCAGCAGTAGGTCACGTTCCACAACTTCAGGTTTGCCTCCTATAGTACCTACATCGAGTTACCAGATATTAAGGGGGGATTTGAGGTCGTGAAGAACTTTCTGAATGCTGAGGCTGAAGATGAGACTTCTAAGCGGATCTCCCTGTTGGACATCAATCTGCGAAAGGATAGAGGTTTGGTTATAGAAGACATTGGAGGGGGAATGTTAAAATTGCTGAAAAAAAGGATACAGAGTAGGAATCATAACTTTGCTTCGCTCAGTAGAATGTCCTTTTCCAGTGTATTGAAAGCGTTATGTATGTCAAGCTCCATGATAACACAGTCCTTGTTGCTTGGGTCTATAGCGAACAAATGCGTTGCGTGGATAGCCTAGCTTAGTGTCATGACCTAACAGGTGCGGTCGCAGGTAAGTCACTATTTCCTCCAAAGACCCTAGACCCTTATTTGATTAGAAGATTACCGAATATATAGATCTCATCAACGACACTGAAAATTCTGTATCAAATTTTATATTATAATAATAATTATTAATTATGCTTGGCATGTTATTTGAAGAATATTTTGTGTACATAGAGCTATCTTATGTTAAACTCATAGTATAATTAGACGCTTTTTGTAGGTAAGCCTAGGTAGGTCTGATAGGAAAATAACTGAATTTATTGATCTCGTCAGCAAGGCAGACTTTTGTTATGAATCTTTGTACGATTATGATTGGCATGCCGTTTTTACGAGATTTACTTAGACGCTTCGTCTAGGTAACTAATTAACTATAATAATTAATCAATAAATAATCGGAATTGAATCAAGAAAATTTATGAGTGACATTTGTATCTATTTTGTAAATCGTGATTGATACATTTGATTTATCAATTTTGAGGACTATTAATAAGTACCTACCTACTTACCTAAGCAGTTTTATTTTTATATTTAAAGAAATACTACGATATTTCTTTCAGTTTTATTACTGTATTTTTCCACATTTACAGATTAAATAGGTTTTATTAACAAAAACACTTATGTTTTATTTTTGTTTCTCATTCACAAAATTTTAACAAATTACCATATAGCATATTCTAATCACCATATTCCGGACCTCATTACCATGTCACAATTTATCCTTACCATGGACACCATAATTACCAAATACGCTATTTCTCCAAGAAAACTAGGTTCTGGTGGAGGCCTTCCTCATCACTGTGATAAATGAAGGCACCTCTCTGTCAAGGCATACTTAAAAAACCAATAACTCAAAAAAAAATTTTTTTTTTCGTCGGACGTTTTAGCCAACAATTAGGAGAACTGCCCGTATGTCATTTAGTACGGAATATTGCGAGTAGAGTGTAAATTTTCAAGTAACGTTTAGGGTATGACATTTAGTACGGAATATTGCGAGTAGGGTGTAACTTTTCAAGTAACGTTTAGGGTATGACATTTAGTACGGAATATTGCGAGTAGAGTGTAACTTTTTAAGTAACGTTTACGTTTGCATTGCTACACTAATGCAATCATTTTAACCGACTTCAAAAAAGGAGGTTCTCAATTCGTCTTTTTTTATGTATCTTCACCGATTACTCGAAGATGCCTGAACCGATTTGGAAAATTCTTTTTTTATTTCAAAGGGTATCCTTCCCAAGTGGTTTTGAAATTTTATCGAAATCGGTGCAGCGGTTTTTAAAATATCAGCAATAAATTACTTATATAGTTTGTACAAGCGCGGGCGTTTGAACTCGGTTTTTTAAAAATAATTTTTTATGTTAAATGATTAGAGAATCGACAAACAGTGTTCGTACTAACTCTAATCTATGAAGTGGGAACGTGAACTCGCGTGGCCGGGTGTACAGCCCGCTATGACACACTGACCGTTGCTATCTGATTTACAGTCGGCGGCCGGTGCCTCCATAACTCAATACTTGTGATTATTCCCATGCACAACAATCGTTACCGTAACTTTAACCGTCAAACGGAACTGCGATGTAACTCTACAATACTAATGTAAAAATTGCTGTAAAAGTTATACTTATTTAAAACCTAATAATATGTTCAAAATTACTCCGTGATATTTCAAAAAATAACTACTGCTCCCACAAAGCAAATATCCACATTTTGTAGCGATAAGATGTCCTTGTACACGTCGTTTCTATATTTAAGTTTTGTTTTTAAGTATTAGGTATGTACAGAATAAATAAATAAATAAATAAATAAATAAAGCAGTTAAACAATGTAGATTGAATTGACGAGTCGAAAGGACTTTGTAAAAGTTTATTTGAACAAAAAATATTCCATTCCGAGCCATTCCATTCCATTCCATTATTGTGTATTCTGTTCCATTCTATTATCTATATCTTCTCTTATCTTATATATTCTTATATCTATAACACTATGTTAGTAGAATATGTTACCCACTGGGTAAAAAAACTGTAACATGACTTGTATTACATGATAATAACATTTTGTAACAGTTATAAGCATTATATAAACTAGTACCAATCTATATAAGTTGGAAGTTGTATTTATCATTAGGTACTTACTCTATTAGTACCTACTATTAGCAAACCTTAGTTACGGAGTTGGATAAGAGTTAAAAATAAGCGAGAGTACAGCTGTTCGCGTTGCTGCAAAATAAATAATTTTAGAACCAAATCGCAGTCCAAACAAAATAACAAAGTCCCCCGGTACGAATATAGTCCCGGACGTTTAATCAAGGTGCCCGGGACGCGGGGGGCGGGGCCAGGGAGCAATTAAACAACAGGTTGACAGATGACAAATCGACGGCTAGCAGAGACCGTCGTATTTATGAGTAGGTAGTGCTATCTACAGACAAGGGAATGGCTATAGTATATGGAATTGTGATTTGGAGAAATTAATGTGCTGTAGTTAGTAGAAGACAAGTGTTTGTCGACATAGGGCGTACCTAACTACTATCTATCAGTCGATTACACTGGGTAAGCAACGCCGAGCTAAGTCGATGACTGAACTTTGGAGATTTGGCATTTGCGATTTTTCCATACCTCCGAGAGCTATTAAAATAACCGTTCCCTAAAAGTCTAAATCCTGTACTCTACGGGCATTACGATTACAAGTTGCCTGATCCAGAAAGGAGATTGGCGAATTCCATAGTGTTTCTGACCCAGACGAACTGAACTGAACACAGAACGCCCACTTTCACGAATCAAACTTCTCATACTTGTTCTAGTAAACCAGACTAACAAAAAAATTAATCAAAGTCTATCAAATAAATTTGGGAGAAAAATGATATTCACTTGTATTGCCATGTAACGGTTATTTATAATGTGTACTTGTGAATAATTATATTTTTGATCCCAATCTTCTAAAAATATGGGGTTTACACAGAAAAATACTCTGTAAAATATTAATTAAAATTAAATGTTTTCTGAATCTGAACGGTTTTTAAAAATGCTGGGTCAAAATTCGCCAACCTCTTTTAGAGTTACTTAGGACGCTTCGTGTTTCCCAGAAGGATAAGAACTGGACTGAGATGAATTACTGTAGCACCAAAGTGAATGTCACAGCCCAAACAATTAGTAAGTAAACTAAAGTGGTAATAGGCAGGCCATGGTTATCATAAGAGCGATGACCGTTAGAGCCAGAAAGTTTTAGAGTGGAAACCGAGTGCAACCAAGCATAGTGTGGGTGCCCTCCAACACTTTGGATGGAAAATATAAAGAGGATGGCGGAAAGCGGCTGGATGAGCAAAGCTTAGACATAGTGGCGCTCAATCGAAAAAGCCTATGTACAGTGTATATCCACAATGGATATACACAAGCCGACATTTGAGTATTTGACTGTTGTCAAAATCTTGATATTCATTAATTAAAATCGAAAACGTAACATGTAAGAATAACATTTGTAAAAACAGAAAATAAATCGGTCAAATAACAAATAAGTTATAAGCTGTTTTAGTGTGACTGTATCTATCACTTTCTAAAACGAAATTTCCTATGAAGCGTGTATGGAGCTGCTGACTTGTGACATCACACTTCATTAGCGCTCTCTCTGTCTAACAGGAAACTTTAAAGCTCTCTATTTCCGAGACTAGTTAGGATATTTTAAAAAGAAAAATAGCATTGTGTTATATCAAGTATCTGTCAAATACCCAATTATAATGATCTACTGTCGAAACCCAATGACCTTCTATTCTTCTGTATATTAGAAGGTCATTGTCGAAACCCTATACTCTAGTTGTCATCTGTTGAAGAATTTTTGAGCACTTTTTATGTAAAATCATAGAATTTTAAAACGTTGCAGATAAAGTCGCAAGCATCAGTTAGTATTGTATATCTCGTGACAAATGGGTGTTGTAGCACGCGTGTGCGCAGTTACAAAAGGTCAAAAAGAACAACAAGCGGCACTCTGGCGTTGTATTAATATTTGCCGCTCAACTGACTGGATTCTCCATAGTCTGCCATCAGGTGATTTATGCGCCACGGACGGCACCGATTTAGCGTAACGGCCATACTGACGTGACGCATTAGCAGGTGATATGTTGTTATACGTCTTATTACATAAGGACACAAATACAATATGGAGAGACACGGTTGGAAATAAAATAGTGCATCGTGTTGGGGAAAAACGGGTAGAGTCTAGACGTGTCATAAGAGCATGACATAAATGATTTTGAATTTTGATAGTAGGTACTCGCAAAAGAGAAAATTTGAGATTTCAGATATAATAAACACCTATATTATTCCAATAAAATTATGTTTAAATAGTGTTTTGATTTAAAAATCAATCACCGCTGCTAGTTTATATTCAAACACCTCTCACACCTGCCGCCAGTCCTACAAATTGACAAAAACAGGATAAAAATACAAAGTACTAACTTAAAATGAGTTGTATGGAGGAGTATGTTGTAACTTTGTGTCTGTGGTCTTCTATTCCGGGGGGGTCGCAGGTTCGATCCCGGACACGCAACTCTGACTTTTCGAAATTATGTGCAGTTAAGCAATTAAATATCACATCAATGGTGAAAGAAAACATAGTGAAGTAAGCTGCACACTTAAGAGTTTTCCATAATATTTTCAAAGGTGTGTGAAGTCCGCCAATTCGCATGGATCAGCGTGGTGGGCTATGGCCTATAACCCTTCTCTGAGAGGAGACCTGCGCTCAAAAGTGAGCCGTTGATGCGTTTCTATTTCTAGCACAAGCGAATAATATTACACAGAACCCAGGACCTCAAAAGGAGAAAAAGGAAAATATGGCTGAAACGTTAACCACTAGGCTATCATCGCTTAAAATAAATAACTACCTTCGATATTTTTAGTTAAATGAGCTCGAAGTTAGCTGCTTAGAAATTAAATATTTACATTTCGAAGACAGGCACTTCAGTTTTATTTATTTGTATAGAAGATGAGTTAAAAAATATATAAAGGAATTAAACAAATTGTGGGTAACTAATAGCATCGTTTATCAAGACGAAACGATGAATTCAGAATTCTTTCACCGCCAACGTGTGAAGCAATAGAAGCAAGCAAAGACATGTCTAAGAAACATTTAAAAAATACGTGCAAGATGAAGAAATTAATCAGCGAAATGTTGAGGAGACCGAAAATATCTATTTTGTTACTGCCAAATGATTTCAAATGATTGCAAGAGGTGCAGATTTTATGCCGTTCTTGCTGGATCAATGGATTTTGACCACTCGCTAGTGGTAGAGAGATAGTGGTAGTGGTAGTAGAGAGTACCGGCCAATCAGAGATGATTGCGACCGGCACACTGATACTTTCTGTCTGCCCATCTTAACATGTGTTGAATTATAATTAGGTATGCTTTTGTGGAACTTCTCCTCATTGTGGAAATACTGCATACATAGCATAGTAACTATTATATTGTAAACTTCTTTTGAAAAGAGCAACTGCCGAGTTTCTTGCTGGTTCTTCTCGGCAAGAAGAGCATTCCGAACCAGTGGTAGACTTGTCGATGCTGATCAGCATTGACGATTCAAAAGCACGTGAAAAAGTTTATTTGAATAAAAAAACTTTTCTGTTCTATTCTATTTATTCATATTTTAGATAATCCATTCATGTACTTAACTCTTCACTTCCTTAATTTAACCCATGGTAAATCACAGCTCCATTGCTGAGGACAAACCAATAAACTAACAAGCAATCATACCATATAACGTTAGTAAAGATATTTAAAGGAAAATCAACTACAAGGAATGCAGCGGTAAATATTCTAAATCTTCAGTTCGCGGGATCGGTATATATGCGACACCTGTTAATCCCGTTAGGTGCGGCGCCGCTCGCGTGTTCTAGTAAAAAACAATTATTAATATGCGTCACCACGGAAGCGGGCTTTCCGTCTCATTAAATGACGTAAATATACGTAATACGTTTATGGAGAGTGGAGTATTATAGCAAGTTGTGTTTTTTGATTTTGTTTGACAGTTTGAATAAGGTGCTTATGCTTGGCAAACCGAGCACTAATGTGCTCTCGACCGAATTCGTCTACTATACTAAACTGATTTAGACGATCTATCTATCTCTGTAGATATAGATCACGACAGAGATATAAGTGTACTAACCACAAGCGCATCCTCTATTCCCTGACTTTCATAGTATGACCGAACGGAGAAAGATTGGCGCAAAGCCGGCGGCTTTAGGTGCTCTTCAAGGCACGAACTCGGAGGTCAAGCCGCGAAAATCGATAGTTTTTCGAGTATGCCATATTTTTGAAGTGAAAACTTCTTTAGGCACGTTGAGCAGTTTTTTGGGTGGGCAAAAACATGGATTTCGCGAAATCGTCACCGTCACCATCGTCACCTGGAGATTTCAGTAAGCGTTCAACATTATAGAGATTCTCAAGCATCCTTATACAGCGTGGTCGGCCAGCAGCCGCCTTCCTTACCGTTTAAGGTATGATTCGATCTTCGAGGTTCGAATCTCACTCACGAAACATGACAGTGAGCTTTTTTAAAATTATTTTTATTTTTTTTTTATTTTTATTTATTTATTATTTTTTATTTTTATTTTAGATTTGTTTTTTATTATTATTAGCAAATCTAGTTTCCACTTCTATCGGCAGTCCCTATGACTTCCAATTTTTTATGTACCCTATGTCACTGCATTTTCTACTGTACAATACTTAGATATTTCTACGAGGAAGAACAGTTCTCTTCTACTTTATACCCAGCATCCATCACTGCTAATATCTCTAAAAATGGATCTATATTCTTGTCTATCTTATAAAATAATATATTAAATGGCCTCAGAAATGCCTACACAATGGGTACGATTAAATTATTTCAACAGATTCAAAATGTAGCACCTCAGAATCTCAGAATACCTAATCCGTCTAGGATGTCACTCAACCAAAAATCACCTGCTGTATAATTTTGAGTCTTATTTTGGTCAGAATGAGAGTTGTTTTGTGATGAAGGAATGTGCCTACAATGTTTAGGGATAAATCGGCGTATTAAAGCCTGCTATTGTCCGAGGAAGGTATGTTTCATTCGCGCTGTAGCACCTTTCATCCGAGGCTCATTGGCAAAGAGCAGATATGTGTAGATACGGCACATTTATAAGCTAATACCTATAGGTAAGAATCCTTACTAATACTATAAATGCGAAAGTGTGTTTGTTTGTTGGTTTGTCCTTCAATCACGCCGCAACAGGGCTACGGATCGACGTGATTTTTTGCATGGGTATAGTTGAGGACCTGGAGAGTGACATAGGCTTTTTATCCCAGAAGAGTTCCCGAGGGATATTAAAAACTAAATCCACGCAGACGAAGTCGCGGGCATCAGCTAGTTAAGAAATAATTACTGTCAAAATGCAACAATTTAAATAAATTATGTTGTTGGAATATACCTTATCCTACCAATATATACCTAAATGCGAAAGTGTTTGTTTGCTGGTTTGTTCTTCAGTCGTCCCTAAACAGATCTACGAAACAACTTGGTCTTTTGTATGATTGTAGTTGAGATTTAAAGAGTTACACAGAATCTACTTTTAATTAAAAAAATATCGGAAAAACAAAGGATTCCCGCAGGATTTTTAAAAACTTAATTTAATGTCTATTTTAACTCTGGTCTCTGACTTGACTCCTGAGTGTGAACAAAGTTTAAAGCATCTATAGAACTCAGCCTTAGAACCCATCGCCATTTACCTGTTGATAAGATCTTACCCAAGAGCTATATAAGCTTATAATTTCTGAAATATCACTGATTTGGTCTGGTGGAATACTTTGGCGATCAAAAAAAACAATCATTATCTTCTTCTTCTTTATCAACCGATAGACGTCTGCTGGACAAAGGTCTCCTGCATGGACTTTACAGTCTTCGTTCCTGCGACTCGTTTGATGTTGTCGGTCCACCTAGTGGGGGGGTCTGTCAACACTGCATTTTCCGATGTGGGGTTGCTACTCCAGCACCTTGGGATTCTCAGATCAGCTCTTCAAACTATGTGCCCCGTCCATTTCTATTTTAGTTTCGCGAATTGCTGAGCTATCGGTGACTTTGGTTCTCCTACGGATCTCCTCATTTCTGATTTGATCTCGCAGGGATACTCCGAGTATAGCTCTCACCATTTCAATCAATTAATCAAGCAATCATTATATCTGTACAAAAATAATCTTTGTCCGCATTGCCCCAACAAAGAGTCCGGTTGTTTCGGCCACGGCGCATTGTGCGCGCCCGCCGCCCATTGTTATTCTGACAGTCGCCGTCACACCCGCAGCTCCCGCTCCTACATCTGATTCGGGGATGATTCCCATTGAGCGGGGATTTCGTGTTATTGTTGCTCTGACTTTTATTTTGATTTCGCGCTTGTTTGTTGAGGTGAGGTCAAATATTGGCCTCTTGGATATTTTATGTATCTTTTATTTCGATATGAATCTACCGTTGATTTTAATGTTATTTATTCTTTCATCTCAGCCCATCGCTGCGCCGGCCTACGACTGGGCAATCGAATGCGAAGTGTTTAGGCTGGTCAAGTACAGACTTCATTTTTATTCGATGACAATATTATAGTCCTTGACTGCGATCTCACCTGATTTTAAGTGAAGATGTAGTTTAAGATGGTAGCGGGTTATCTTGGTAGGGGTATGGCAGTGAACATTCAACCCATACCCCTAGTCTGTTTCTTCACATCATCGTGCCGGAACGCTAAATCGCTTGGCGGCACGTCTTTGACGGTAGGGTGGAAATTAGCTTCGGCCAAAGCCTCCCACCATACTCCACATGCCTTTGAGATAATTACGGAGAATTCTCAGGCATGCAGATCTATATGGTTGAAAGTCTGACGTTAACAAAAAGCTGCTTCAGAATTGATTAGTTGGTTTGCATTGCGGTCCATAGCATTCGAAGCGTCCTTCTTAGACACCATATTTTAAAAGCGGCAATCCTTTTTCTGTTCACTGCTCGAATCATCCATGCCTCAGAGCCATAAAGGAAAATAGAGAAGACTAATTTAACTGAGATGTCATCATCATCATCATCATCAACGGCTCACTACTGAGTGCAGGTCTCCTCTCAGAGAAAGGTTTATCGGCCGTTATAGTCCACCACGCTGTCCCAATTCAAATTGGCGGACTTCACACACCTTTGAGAACATTATGAAGAACTCTCACGTGTGCAGGTTTCCTCACGATGTTTTCCTTCACCGTTGAAGCTTGCGATATTTAATATCTTAAACGCACATAACTTAGCATAAATACGCCAGAGGTGCGTGCCCGGGGTCGAACCTGCGACCCCTCGAATAGGAGACCACAGTACTAACCACTAGGCTATCACTGCTTCTGGCTGAGATGTAAATGTTCAAAAAAAAACTGATTTTGCATTTGGTTCTGCGAATAATACAAATGTTAGATGGTCTGTCGTGCTATCTTCCTACATTACTTGCATGAATATATTAAACCATAAAGTCACCTGTCGCTCTAAACAAGGCTTAGCCGTGACACGTTGTACTTTACAAGAGCTTTTATAGATCACCACAGACTTCATTTTTTACGTATCAGTCGCATCGTAAATAAATATTAATATTCGTAATAATTCGTAAATATTAATAGTATTCATGCAAAATGAACGTGAAAAAACATCTTCAAAAAAAAGGAGAACCGCAAAAAGCATTCCAAAAAACCTTTATTTATCGATTAAGTTTGTCGTATGACTGCATAAAAATTGTTGAAAAATTTTTATTCAAAAGAATTTTGTTCTTTCTTGTGTATCATGGAATTCCTCAAAGTAACGCCTGCTTCTATACATCACTAGAGCGTGACAGAAATGGGACAGGAGACATTAATGGCGGCTTCTCTTTCCTTGTCACCTCTTTGTCGCATAATGGAAGCTACACGACACCAAAAAATAAGTAAGACTGTCTAAAGTTTGCGCTGCTCTTACACGAGTTTCTCAGAATATTCCACCTGGCAAGACGTGTTCTTTACCAACGAATTTACTCTCAATTTACTACATACAATAAAGTAGAATTGTAATAAAATCTGCTTACAAAGTAACATCTAGAATCAGGTCTACGATCCGTGCGTCCGTCACTCGCTCGATGATGAAAGCAAACTGTTTTAGGGACAAAATTATTATTAGAGTCGTATCGTAAGTTGTTCTAATGCTGTAATGCAAATAGTTAATATCAAAGAGCTGGTAAGTTATATGCTCAGTGCTGCTATCGTGCGATTTGAATTGAATGGTTAATGGTTTGGTGACCACGAGTGATGTGATACTTTTTTATATCTGTAACTGATACACAAAATAATAAATTTTGTGTATCAGTTACAGATATCAGGTACCTTATTTTAAATATTGGTCTAGATGCGCTAGCTTGCTACAAAACTGCAGATGAAGATCTGGAGCAGAAATCCTTTTTTTTCGAATGGAGTATGCTGTTGGCCCTAATGGCCGCTACAGCGTCACCCCGGACGTTGGGGCGAGCGCGAAGCGAGAAGCGGGGGAGTGAGCCCTAGGGCTCGAAGTCATCGGGGGGCAACGTCTTCCTACTAAGGGCGCCTCCTGTGAGGCTCGGACCTCGACTTAGGAATTAGGATGACGTTGGGACGAATAGGAGGAGTGGCTGGACTAGGTTAGTCCGTACGTCCCCGTGATCGTGGTAAGGTAAGAAACCTACGTCCCGTAATGGAAGAATGAAACGTATAAATGCAGAAAATCCTCAACGATACCGCGATAAAACTTGAGACAGCGCCATCTAGTGTAACGGTGGAAAATATTTTACATGGAACTTAGTTCACATTAATTTATGTAATTGGAATCATCAGCCAGAGTGCATCCATTGCTGGACATAGGCGTCTTACAAGTATTACCAACGTTACCTATCCTAGGTCTTTCGCATACAATCGATGCCTGTCTTTCTTGATCAAAGCCTGCCGCTTTGTAGATGTAATCATATAATCGCTCCTTATAGCTGAGGGGCGCATACTCTAAACAGCTGTTCTTCAAACAGAAGAAAATACTAACCTACAGATAAACAAGTGTAAATTGATGTGAATCTATGGCCGGACTGTGTACGATATACCTGACATCCTGTTCCCCAGTTTTCTGCTCCATAATCAGATCCTCCTCCTCGATCCTCAATCATCATCTATCTAACACCTACGCATTGAGACCATTTTAATGAGCCCAAACACACTATATTATCTGCTGTGCCGTAACCTGTAAATTGCTGCTGAGTTAGGTATCCCACAGACTACTTGATGCTGCAGCGTGAGCTCAAGATTACCACGCCTTGGATTTAATCCGAAGTAACAGTACGCCTTTCAAATCAATCACACCAGTTTGTAAGACCCTTTAATCAAGTTGAAAATGAGCTGTTGATCTAAAACGCCTGAGCAGATCTTCATAAGTTATAGCTGAGATCCACCTCGATAACATTAGCTATCAAACAGAAAAAACCGTATCAAAATCGGCCCATTAGAAAGGCTGCTACGAGGAAACAGACAGACACACGATGCACAGATACATACGTCTCCTAGCACTCCTCTTTTTTTGTCGGGGGTTAATAAATAGATTAATCGTTGTAAGTATGAAACATTTTCATCATTCAACGCTTCGTAGAGTAGGTATAACTCCAAGTCCATTAACTGCAGTCCACCTCGAGCATCGCAACATAGTCATTAAAATAAACAATCGAGATCTGTAGGTGGAGTGACAGCCCTTTGATCTGCAGACTGAGTGATGCTTACACACTACAATACAATACGACCGTTACTTGCGAGTTGCGTTGCGTACCTTACAACCCCACTTTCATCTGTGTATCGCTACTAATATTACAAATACGAACGTAACAACTAACATTGCGTTTGTTTGTTGGTTTATTGGTTTGGTAGTTTATTGTTTTATTTGTTGGTTTCTCTTTCAGTCACGCAGCAATGGATCGGCGTGATTTTTGCATGGTTGAGGTCTGAGGACTTTCAAATTTTTGCATGGTTGAGGTCTGAGGACTATCAAATATTTTTTTCGGGTGGACTTATACTACACAATGACTCAATTAATGGTCATTATGTCAGCGTCACCCATCTTTCAGAGTAACATTAGGGTACTTTAAAAAGTACCAGCATAAATCCTGGAAAAATAAATGATTCCCGCGGGATCTTTAAAAATCTCACTCCAAGTAAGTGAAATATTCCGAAAATAGCCCAATAGAAAAAGTTACAAAATCTGTGTCTTTATTTATTGAGTACATACAATACAATTTTGTGTCAAAAATTTTCGGGTTTTCCGATGCGGACACTTCGAGCGTTTTTGCGTGAATGTCAAAACTTAAAATTGGAATGGCAATTTTATACCAAATCTTCTTTTTTGTTGAAATTATTTTTTCGAATTACCTAGTAGTGTTACTTCTGAACATCATCTAGCAATTTTTCAAAATCGATCATCATGTCTATTACGAGGATCAGCTTTAAATAAATATCGAAACACTAGTCATGGGCAAAAGCTAGTCTATACTAATATTATAGAGGAAAGATTTTTTTGTTTGTTTGTTTGTTTGTTTGTTTGTTTGTTTGTTTGTTTGTTTGTTTGTATGTTTGTTTGTTTGTTTGTTGGTTTGTTTGTTTGTTTTTTTTTTGTTTGTCTGTTTGTTTGTTTGTACCGAATAGGCTCTGTAACTACTCTGTAAACTGTAACTACTGTAAGTTATCAGGAAGTAACATAGGCTATAATTTATTGTCAAAAAAATTAGAGATCCTTAAGAAAATTGCAATAATGTAACCCAAAGTAGGATAATTTTGCCTATAAAATGCATTATTTGGCGTGTGCTGAGAAAACTATTAATGATACATAAAAATGACGTACTACATGATTAAAGTACTCATTATTCTCTGCATAAAAGTCCTTGGGCGATCTAACTATCATATTTAAGTCACAATAGTAGCTTTTGTGTTCTAAAATTATAAATTACTAATATTATAAATGTGAAAGTGTGTTTGTTTGTTGGTTTGTCCTTCAATCACGCCGCAACAGAGCTACGGATCGACGAGATTTTTTGCATGGGTATAGTTGAGGACCTGAAGAGTGACATAGGCTTTTTATCCCGGAAAATCACAGAGTTCCCGAGGGATTTTAAGAACTACATCCACGCGGACGAAGTCGCGGGCATCATCTAGTTAAAGATAAAAGCGGACATAGGTTTACGAGCACAATAAATTATCCGAGTGGTTTAAATGAGCGCACGGAGTGAAGGAAAAGTGGAGAAGTTGTGGCTGTGTTAGCTGGCCAGGTAATACCGCGGCCGGAGCAGTTTATGGTGCCTGTAAACTAGATGTATTGGTGTCCATTTTAGGTATACGGCTTTGGAAATAGAATAGAACTATGTTGAGTGGAGTGGAGGTGAGGATTTACGGCTTTGGAATGACGTGTATATTTTACTATAACAATGAAGTGTCTGTAGTCTGTACCTACCTTTATTATTTTGATATAAATAGTAGAGCTTAGTATTCAGAATTAATAGATTGCTAAGTCTTTGTATAATGAAAATTATGCTAAAAATTATCCTAGATGGCGTTACAAGGATTGCAAGTTATATTTTATTGTTGAAATTAATGAAATATCACATTTTATTTTTCTGGTTCATCGTATTTATTTCAAGGATTAAAATTTGAATTATTTTAATTTCATAATATTATAATATAATTAGCTTTTGCTCGCGGCTTCAATCGGTTAAGTTCGATCTTTCAAACCCCTATTTTACTACTATAGAGATTTAATTTTCAAAAATCCTTTCTTAGCGGGTGACTACGTGAACGTCATGACAGCTATCTGTTTGTCTTTCAGCTCGATCCGTCCAGTGATTTAAGCTGTGCGTTGCCAGATCACTCAGTCAGTCAGTCAGTCACCTTTTCCTTTTATTAATCTCTAGTCTCCGGATTCACAAAATTTTGTCAACTTTTTTTTTTTTAAATAATATCAGCCAAGTTGAAGTTGACTCATATCCTCCTCTCCCCTCCAAATAAGCGGAAAGCTTGTGTTAGGAGTGGGTACGACAATAGTGCAACGGGTGGGATTCGAACCTGCGACCTTTCAGTTTTCAGTCCGTACCTTTATCCGTTGGGCTATTGAGGCTTGACTTTGCTAGGGTCCACTCACTGTCCTAGCCTTATAGCATAAATCAAGCATTTCGTACAATCGCGTCGCGTCGTCGGTAAATACATACAACATGAGTAATGAGTCGTTGCGCAGGTTAATTGTTACGGGCGGGAGTCAATCTTCCACCGGCGAAGACGCATTGTTTAGAGCTATAACTATTATAATTATTATTATGTTCTTAACAATCTCTGCCTAGTGGTTAGGACTGTGGTCTCCTATTCGGGGAGTCGCAGGTTCGATCCCGGGATCTCTGACTTTTCGGAGATAAGTGCGTTTAAGCAATTAAATATCACTTGCTTCAACGGTGAAGGAAAACATAGTGAGGAAACCTACACACCTGAGAGTTCTTCATAATGTTCTTGAAGGTGTGTGAAGTCCGCCAATTCGCATTGGGCCAGCGTGGTGGACTATGGCCTATAACCCTTCTCTGAGAGGAGACCTGCGCTCAGTAGTAAGCCGTAGATGGGTTTGGCAGCTTTTCCACCAGAGTTCTAGGAGGATACGTAACGAAGTATGTTTGTTAATTTTGAAATCTAGATTCCCTTCGTTTTCATTAACTCATTTTTCCTTTTAGGTGGGTTTCATGCACATCTTCTCTATTACATATAAGTATATTATTTCCTTTGTGGAATTTAAGCATTCTACAGTCTTAAAGAAGATTTAGGGATGCCTGCACTGTTCAAATCTAAACGGGACACTTACCTGTACCTACCTATCTAAAACTGAGTCGTATACAGCGCGCCAACATCAATTTGACCAACCACTGCCTTTTATGGTTTTGGGGGAGTAAGAAAGCATCAGATTTTGCAAAATATAGTTCCATTATTTTAGGTGATTCATTCTTAAGTATACTTAAATATATTTTATACTAGATAATGCCCGCGACTTCGTCCGCGTGGATTAAGGTTATTAATTCCCGCGGGAACTCCTTCATTTTCGAAGATAAAATAAATCCTGGGTATGAGCTATCTCCATTCCAAATTTCAGCCAAATCGGTTCATTTCTTGTGGAGTTATAGAGTAACAAACATCCATCCATCCAAACATCCATACATCCTCACAAACTTTCGCATTTATATATAATATTAGTAGGATTATGTTCTCTCACGGGACATCTATTTGAATTGTAAGGCCTACCTAATAATTAAAATACATAGATGGCTCGTAAGAATACGTATTGACAGTGTGAGAGGATGGGTACGTCAGATCTAGAAGACGAAAAGAAGCAAAACTCTGTCCCTGAAACTTCTCGGAATGTTAGTCGTATTAATATAATTATGATGTTCATATCAGGCGTAAACATAAGGGATAAATAAACTACGATTAGGTAACGTTATGTTAAATCGTAAATATTTTTCCACCGCACATACATCTTGATTTATAGACAAGTTGATCCGATGATTTAGAGATCCGCAGGTTTGAACCGCACAATTCATAAATACCTAGATTAGTATACTAGACGTAACCAAAGTGTTACTTAAGTCTAGATTATTTTTATTACTTCATAAGTTATAACTTTTGGTACAGGTAACTGCTAAATTTTTGTAGAGTAAGTAGGTACCTTTTAGGTACATTTATTGGGTGAAAGAAATGAAATGAACAAATGAAAAGCGCGCAATGAGTTGTCTAGTACTTTTTTAATTTTCTATTAATGGTAGTCTTTTAAAGTAATAAGAAAATGATTAATCATCATCATCATCTGCCAGAGTGCATCCACTGTTGGACATAGGCCTCTTAGCGCCAACGTTGCCTATTCTCGGCCTTTCGCAACCATTCGATACCGGCCACTTTTTGATTTAGATTAATTACTTTAAAAATATTGAGAAATCATGATATATGTAGGACCTAGTGCCCGGTTGTAGGCCAGCGATGGGTTAAGATGAATGAATGAATGAATGAAGAAAAGTAAACCCCATAAGTATCTACGGAACCATTTAATTTATTCAGCTAACACGCTAGCTCACCTGCAATAAATTATTATACCAGGCATAATTCGGCATAGATAATAAACAAAGTTCGACCGAGCCATGTATTTATTTGCTCAACGTATTTTTATTTTACGCACGTGTTCTGTGGAGCGTTTCTATCGCCAACACTGGATTATAATTGTATTTGTATAAAATTTTTAAGATGTTTTCTCATATGGCGTCATAAAACGAATCGTAGTTTTTTAAAAAACCTAACTTTTTGACTTGCTTATGGCAATGTTGTAAGTGCTCCACAAAATAACAAGAAAAAAAATTAGGTAAAATTCGGTCCAGTTTGTCAGTCCGCTTGCCTTTCAGAATGTGTGTCACAGCTCTATTTTATTCAGAATATACATATTTATGTTGACATACTGCTGACCGATAGCGGATGCAGAAGACCGGGCAAAGTGGGCTAGAGCATGCCGGAAAGCGGACCCCACCTAGTCTGATAACGCTTAGTCGAAGAAGAAAACTGCTGACCGATAGCAGTGGAGACTGTGGTCTCCTATTCGGGGGGTCGCAGGTTCGATCCCGGGTACGCACCTCTGACTTTTCGGAGTCAAGTGCGTTTAAGCAATTGACTATCACTTGCTTCAACGGTGAAGGAAAACATCGTGAGGAAACCTGCACATCTGAGAGTTCTTTATAATGTTCTCGAAGGTGTGTGAAGTCCACCAATTCGCATTGGGCCAGCGTGATATACTATGGCCCTTCTCTGAGAGGAGACCTGCGCTCAGTAGTGAGCCGTTGATGGGTTGCTGATGATGATGATGATGACTGCTGACCGAAGCTGAAGGTGAAATGGGCAGGGCACACCTGTGTCCAGTTTTGTACGTCCTTATTGGCAGCTTTAAAATGTACTATTATACCGGGAGCCAGTAACATTCAAAGTCCCCTCTCTCCCCCTATACTTCAAGTAGGTATGCGAGACTCTTTCGGCAAAAAGTGAATTTGCGTAATTTTTACTGAAAGAGAAAGAAATATTCTATCGAATGCACTGCAAAAATCAACATCCGCGATTTAAAGCATTTTTGAATTTTTGTTTCGGCTTTTCACACATTAATTTCAAATACCGAGCTTATTATAAACGTATAATTTTTAACTTTCAATTCCAATACAAAATTTTCGGTTAGACTATGAGGGGATTTTCAATGTTACCGGCTCCCGGACCATTATGGTTTTTTTTATATTTAAATTCAAATTCAAAATTATTTATTTCACGTAGGCCAACCTGTGGCTCTTATGACACGTCATGACTCTACCACCGGTTCGGAAAGCGGGTTCTGCTGAGAAGAGCCGGCAAGAAACTCAGCAGTTGCTCTTTTAAAAATAATCATTTTACAATATTATGATACAGCTATTACATTGTAATAAGTTTTTATACTATCTTGTGGGCAGCCGGATGCCATGCCGATTTAACCCATGCAACTTTGTTAGAATATAATATAATATTTCCACAATTAGGTGAAGTTCCAAAAAAAGCGTAGGTGCTATAATTCAATTCATGTTAAGACGGGCAGACAGAAAGTAGCACCATTCCCGCCAGTGGCACCCGTTCACGAGCATGATGCATGATCGAGCCGTTGTTGCTTCGCTCGACCATAATACCTATATGAATAGATAATAGAGACTATGCGTCAAAATAATTGAGTTTTTAGTTCCTCAATAATTATCACTTGTATAAAGGTGCAGTGTAAAATAGTAAAAGTCAACTTTAACTTACTTTGATTTTTTTTTAACTTACTTTGATTGAGTTTGTGCTGTCATGCCCCGTGAGAAACATGCTTTATAACATAATGTTCAATTCACGAATGAGATAATGTGGCGCCAGTGCAGGTCAAGTTTGTTTATTTTACTTACGTCTTAGAAATATATAGACTAAATACAACTTGCATCTGTTTAAAATAACAATATTCGTAATATTACTATAATATTCTTTTATAGTTTGCTATGTATGAGATGCTTTCTCCAGTTTTCCCTTGGTGTATGCCAGACTAGGTAAATAGGCCGAAAACAGTGTGTAATTGACATATAGTACCTGCACTCGATCTTGCAATGCTGCGCTTATATTATCAGTGGGAGGTCACAATTCGAGCACCCTGAGACCTTGACCTCCAAGCGGTGCAAGACCGAAGCCTGTGGAAGTCCATGCAGGAGACCTTTGAAGAAGAAGAAGAGACCTCGACGGGCATTGGTTGTTTGAGACTTTGAGATACAAATACTTTTTTTAAATGTATGCTTCGCTGATCTGTTTGCTGTTTTTTAAATGTATCTTCCGATGGCTATTGGAGACTTTATATAGCTTAACACGGTCTTCTATTTTTTGTACCTAGCTCTAAGTTTGCACTTTTAGTTTGTCATGAAATAGGTTTTTTTTAACTGTCGTCATGGTAACTTTGAGATACAGATACTGCGAGTTTCTTGCCGGCTTTTTTCAGCAGAATCTGCTTTCCGAACCGGTGGTAGATTCATGACTTGCCATAAGAGCCACAACGACGACCTCCCTGGCACAGTGGTGAGCGCTGTTGTCTTATAACTGGGAAGTCCCGGGTTCGATACCCGGCGGGGTCAATTTTGGAATTTATAATTTCCGAATTGTCTCTGGTCTGGTCTGGTGGGAGGCTTTGACCGTGGCTAGTTACCACCCTACCATCAAAGACGTGCCGCCAAGCGATTTAGCGTTCCAGCACGATGGCGTCTAGAAACCAAGTAGGGGTATGGGTTGAATGTTCACTGCCATACCCCTTCCAAGTTAGTCCACTACCATCTTAAACTGCATCGTCACTTACCATCAGGTGAGATCGCAGTCAAGGACTAGCTTGTCATCGAATAAAAAAAAAGATGGCCTATTTGAAATAAATAATTTTGAATTTGATATGTGCTTTATGCTCCACCCACTTCGGACTCGATAAACCATAGACTTAATTTATTTACTAGGTAGCGTAAGAACTAAGAAGACAGGCAATGGAGTGAGGAACGAAAAAATCTCTTACGGCAATAGCCGCAATACCTAAAGATAGAAAAGTAAAGCAAATCTGATATCGCTATGACCAGATTTCAAGAGACAATTTGTCACTTTGGTCATGTCACTAGAAGTTGCACTTCAATCAGTTTAGAATCAAAATCGGTCACGCGTTTTCGAAGGTTTTGAGGCTGTCAGGGGGTCTACTTATGGTAGTAAATATCTATGCGATAAACAGTGCATGTTGCCAGTAATGACTTATGAACCGAAACATAAGTAGTCGCTAACTATGAGGCTCATCAGAAGGTTCAAGAGATAGACCTATCCAGAGTATCCCTGCGGGATAAAATCAGTAGTGCAACATTTGTAGATAATGCATTTTTCTGCTCGCGAGTACCGGTGCCGGTGAGAAGTGAAAGCGATGCGAGGGGGGAGAGGGGAGGGATAGTAAATTGACGATGATTGTCGACAATTGCGCGCAATCGAACCACCGAGGTATTGTGCCGTAATGGTTTGTTGGTATTGTATTGTAACTTACATTCTTAAAGTTACACTTTTACTAATAAACTGTTGTTTGCCCATGATTTGACTGCGTGAACTGAGAATATAGAATCTAGATTAATGATTGATCTCTTCTTTAGAAATAATAATAATAAGTTCTTGTGCACGTCCTTTACTTGTTTATTTTTATTGTTTTACTAGCTGATTCCCGCGACTTCGTCCGCGTGGATTTAGTTTTTAAAATTCCTTGGGAACTCTTTGATTTTCCGGGATAAAAAGTAGCCTATATGTCTCTTTCCAGGTCCTCAACTACACCCATGCAAAAAACCCAACAACAACAAACAAACACACTTTCGCATTTAAAATATTAGTAAGGATGTTCTCGAATACTCAAATAAATAAATAAATAAATAAAATGATTAAATACTTATCTGTCTATAGGTAGGTAGGTTTGTGAACTTTAATAAAATTAAGGCGCAAATCTTAATTCTTCTTATATTCACTATTTAAGTATTAGAGCTTAGGCTAGGCAAATCAAATGGATTCCCACAGCAATTGTGCCACTGACAGAATTAAAAAGGGATCTTTACTTTGTCTTGCTCACTTTTCTCTAAAATTAGAGACAGATCTCTAATTTTGGCTTACATCCGTAAATGATGAATAATAGACATTTGTTTACGTATACGTTTACGTTTGAGTATATTATTTGTTTGCACATTCGTAAGAAATAATATGACTTCTGTTATCACCGGATAACACAACAACGAAAAAGAAAACAGGTATAAATCCATACTCGCTACATAACAGTAATGTGGTCACTCTGCTCGTATATCAAACCTGAGACCATTAGGGGGTAGTATGAAAAACCAACTCAAAACTAACTTTGCCTATTACCGCTTCATTGCCATTTCACCCCCATTTCACCTATTCTTCCATACGTAAACATTAATAACTTCGAAATACATTGCTGTTCACTTATGCCTATTCTAATACTTTACTTTTATAAAGCCTTCAATATCTAACGTGATAACCTAGACTTTAGTATGTTATTGCTAGGTGGTAGCAAGAGAAACTTTTTTCAACTGGATAGTGGTCAAGTATTGCAGATATATTTTTATCTGTTTCGAAACAAGGCTTTTATTTTTCGGCAGGTTTTTGTTGGCAACATTTTTATAACCTTAGTTTTTACTTCATAAGTCATCACACAATCAAATCAATGACCTACCGGTGCGGTGCAGTAAAAAAGTAGATCCTGGGTTCAAAATTTGCGTTGATAGTTAGGGTTTTAATAGAAATAAAAAATAGGGAAATATTAACTAACTGTAATAGAATTTTAAGATACTTGTGATAAAGGAAATTGAAATAAAGCTTCACTTTGACGTGATAACGTCTTATAAATCGATGAACACCTTCAGCCAATTTTTTTATTTATTAAATTGAAATAGACAGATCTGGTGGAAGGCTTCGGTTATGGCTAATTACAATATCGCTGAGAGATTTAGCGTTACCGATAAGTACAGGTATATAGTCTCACACATTTAAGCTCAGTCTACTATACTTCTACACACAATTTTCCATAGTTGGGTTACAGTTTTTAAACTTTTATACTTGAATCATACCGACACCTCTTTAAAATAGTGAGCATCCAAGATCCATTTGACATCATTAAATACCTCTGTTGTCTAAATTGATAGAACCACACAGTAATTACTGGTACATCTCTGCGTCTTTCTCCTTGACAAGCTAAAATATATCTTAACTTTCATCGGTTACAGTCACTTATTGGATACTGCAGGTAGTAGTTAGGATCTTTGGATCTCAAATTCAAGAAGCTAAAATAAGCCTTAAAATTGTATATTTGAAGTTTCTTATTGCTTGTTAATGATGGTTGTTGTAACGTTCAGATTCTAAAGAGCAATTGCGTCGCGGATGGCAACCGGACACCGGGATATGAAAGCGACAATAAAAGGTGGACCTATCTTCTTGATTGGTACAGATGCGGTCTCAAGTGGTAGACTGGGGCTTTAATACCTTTCTGATTAAGGATAGTTAAGTCCAATAGGCTCGCTAAGAAGTTATTATCCTTGTTTATTTAAGACCTCATGAACAACGTTCACTTCACAATTTCACTATCATTACCTTTGCAAGAAAGGTAAGTTAAGTTAATTTTAGCTGGATCGACACTATCACCAGCACGCCTCAAGTAAGTCGTGAGGCCACTTGAGGTGAATTTTTTTTTGAAAAGTTAAAGCTTGAGTCCGTAACTTGAAGAGGTGTTTTTGGATGGTCAAATATGCCTTGACGGGAACCTCACTGCTAGTGGCCAAGTTGCACTCACCGGAGCCAACAAGAGTACTTTTTTACTTTTGCCTTTGTAGATAGCCTTTCGCGTTGCCTCGCGGAGAGTGTGGTTGCTGAGGTTATAGCGAAAATGCTGTCTCGAGCCATCTCTATAAACTATGGTAAGTCCTAGCGACGAGACATAATTCCACTGATATTCAAAGTCATTCCCTACATAAAATTTCAAAAAGAAAAAATTCCTTTATGAAATTGAAGGCTGCTGGTCGTAAAATAATTAGAAGCCATCGAAATGTATTCATCATCATCATCAGCAACCCATTAACGGCTCTCTACCTAACGCATGTTTCCTACGGTCCAATGCAAATTGGTGGACTTCACACACGAATCCTGACATTCACTTCACCACCGAGGAGTTTCACTCCTTCGTTTAACTGCTACGGCACCAAAGCTATGATGGAAATTGGAAGGCAACAAGGGTCGTGACGGAAAACTCTTACACTTTCTTTCGCGTAGCTTCCATCCGCCAAACCATCCGAAAAGGAAACAAAAATAAAAAAATGAATAGATAAAATATGTGGCAGATTATACCCACCACATTCTCATAGCTTGATTAGTTCAGCAGACAGGTTAGCCCGTAAATTGGATCACAAGGGCCACAATCCCATGAGGGCACCGACGAGTTGCCAGTCAACGTCCCCTCGAAGTTCAAGGCGGGTCGCGAGGTAAACGCACCTTTATTGCCCACAATTGGCCATATCCGTCGACAGGTCTGAGGTCCGCGACCTCGCTGTACTGTGGTTGAGATAAAAGGTGTATATAGGTTATCGCTATCGGTTATGTGCGTACGTACAGTTCCTATGTTAGGAAGATAAGAGGGAATAATTTTAATTGCTTACCTACAAACATGCATCAACATCGAACAATAAAATAAATCTTAACTTTTTTTTAACTCACTGATAAATGCGAAAGAGTGTTTGTTAGTTTGTCCTTTAATCACGCTGCACCGGAGCAACACACCGATGGATGTGATTTTTTTGTACAGGTAAAGTTGAAAAGTTACATAGTCTACCTTTTATCCCGAAAAAACAAATAAAGGAGTTCCCGTGGGATTATTGAAATCCGTGCAGATGAAATCGTGGACATCAGCCACTAATAATATAATGGCTTGTTGATTGTTGTAATTTATTGAAAGTGATTTTAATTGTGTTAATGAGTCCATAGAGCACAAGCAAATCCCCAGAAATTATACATTAATGCTGTTATTAAAAATACGGTAAGTACTGATAATAATTATTGTCACTTCCAGGCACTCAGTTGGTAAAGAATCTACCAGAGGTACTACTCTATTATCACCGTCAATAATATACATGACATCGAAGGAAAACAAACCGACAAACCGACAATTTTTAGTCTCAGCTCAGTAGAATATTATGGACTGAAAACTGAAAGGTCGGCAGTTCAGCACCATGTTGTATTTTTGTCGTATCTACTGCTAACCCCGAGCTATTCGTATTATTTGGAGGGGAGTGGAGAACATTAGTCAAGTTCAGCTTGTTTAATAATTTAATATATTATTTAAAAAAAACTCTTATACACTATACCTACCTACCTACACCTAATGCGCGTTCATAAAATAGCCGGACCATTCGGCTCAATGCTATCCCATTAAGCTGGGGATAAAAGTAGGCATATCACGAGATCTGGCGACCGGAAATTAAGACACGAGGGCGCCCCCCCTTCCGGTTCCGCTGGACGTCACCTTACGCCGTGAGCGGCCATTATCATACATCAGATGATATCTGTTTGTATTGTCAGTATGGGGGATTATACTAGAGTAACTTTATAAAACGCGAAGCGGTAATAACTTTGTGGTCAAAACTTTGGTGTACTTTTCGAAGGTCCGGAGTTTCAGGTAGGTACGCATCTCTGAATTTTCGAAATAAGTGAAGGAAAACATCGTGTGGAAATCTGCATGCCTGCGAGTTTTCCATAATATTCTCAAAGGTGTGTAAACATCATCATCATCATCTCTAGCGACAAAAAAGTCTTTTACTGGTGCAATTGATTTCAAATTTGGTGTACTGTTACTTTGGATTATTTCCAAGGCATGGTAACTTAGAGCTATTGCTGCAGCATCAAGTAGTCTGTGGAATACTCAACTCCTCAGCAACTTACAGCAGATTATAGTGTGTTTGGGCTCATTATAATGGTCTCAATGAGTAGGTGTTAGATAGATGATGATCGAGGATCGAGTCCAGCCATAGATGCACATGTCGGGGGGTGTCTTAAATTTTCAATTTACACTTGATAATAATATTATATAGCAGTGATAGCCTAGTGGTTAGGACTGTGGTCTCCTATTCGGGGGGACGCAGGTTCGATTCCGGATACGCGCCTCTGACTTTTCGGAGTCATGTGCGTTTAAGCAATTAAATATCACTTGCTTCAATGGTGAAAGAAAACATCGTGAGGAAACCTGCACATCTGAGAGTTCTCTATAATGTTCTCGAAGGTGTGTGAAGTCCGCCAATTCGCATTGGGCCAGCGTGGTGGGCTATGGCCTATAACCCTTCTCTGACAGGAGACCTGCGCTCAGTAGTGAGCTGTAGATGGGTTGCTAAAGAAGAATAATATTAAATAGGTTTCTATATAAAGATTAAACAACAGCTGTCTGTGGTACAGACAACAGCTGTGTGTTGAGGTAAGTCTGTACAAGACTGAGACGGAAGATGAAGGGACGGACACTAATATTTCCATACCAAAAACGTAGTTGCAGGTTTAAGGTATATCCAGGACAAGCGTATAATTTGCCCGGGACGGGCATCTTGGAGCGATCACCGCACTCGCCCGGGGGGTGGTCCCGGGCAGGGGGAGGGGATATTGGAATATTTTTCATACAAACACGTCGGTACGTGGACACGTCTTCTGCTTGATATAATATTGCTACAGTTGCGCAGGGCTTACATGCCGCCTTTTTTCTTACGTTTCTTGAGAAACACTAGCAGCTGCTATTTCACGGTCGCTTGTTTTCAAAACGTTAAATTCTATAATGCCAATTAGTAGGTACTTAACCACGTTATATGACCAAGCTTTATCTCTTAACATAAAATGGGCAAAAACTATTAGTAGGTACATAGTCCACTCGTGGCGATATACACAGGTACTTACTGGTTACCTTGTCAGGAGAATTTTTTTTCTACTAAGTGCCAAGTGTTATTTTGAAGTGTTATTTTACCAACGTCGAGTGACGTTTAACCTAAGAACAAATTGGGCGTTTTGACAATTTTTGCATTGAAAATCTGCTAGAATATCAAGAACCTCGGTTGAGACTTATTTTACGTTGGTTAAATCAGCTGATCAGCAGTTGGTGAAAAATTCAAATTTCGTGTCTTGAGAGTGGAGAATGTTGTATTCTTGGCAAACAAATAACGATAATGACACTAATGTCGGTGCCTATAAAATAGTAGAGTGAAGATATTTGAAATCTGGAAGAATATTATTAATAAGTCTTTGAATATCGGGGAGGTACAGGAGGGATTTATTTAATTCCATCCCTATAGAAAGCTAAAAAAGAGGGATAAAGTTTGTTTAAACAAGCATTTCTAACCTAAATTCACGCCAGCGAAGATGTAGGCATCATCTTTTAATTGATATAATAGATTCACACAAATTCAACGTATAAATAAAAATATAATTCCTTGAACATAAAAAATAAACGTTTAAAATATAAGGCGAGTCATAAACAGGCGAATGTAAGCCCATAAACTAGGTAGGTGGTGTCGTGAGAGTCCGCCGGCGGTCAAACTTTATATATTTTATACGTTGCGGCTCACCGCTCCGCATTTATTATGTCCCGACCCGCCCCGACCCGCCTCGCTACCCGCGATGGTACTTTAAAAAAATCGCTGGAAATTCTTTATATAAAGGTGTCCTAAACCAACAAAAATATTGAAACGAGAGGTCATAACACTGGAGGTCACAACTCTTAATGTTTGTTATATTTAAGACTACCTGTCGATTGTGGAAAAGTTGCACAAATCATGGCTACAATTACATATTATTTTTTATTGATTGTCTGATTTTATGCTATTCTCATTGCAATAATTCACTGTAGCGAGATAGTGTCGGATATCAGAGACCCTAGGGCGACTTTTCAAACTTACTTTACAGTTTTTGCAATTCACGAAGGCGAGTGAGCTTTACTTGTGGTTACTTCGTGTACATGCACATTGCATAAGTGTGCGTGCCTGTCGTTCCGTAGTTGAAAGTCTCAAATATTATTGGTGACCTAGGATAGTGCTTTTATTTTATTTATGAATATTGAATACATTTTGAGTTCCATGGTTTAAATACTATAATATACTACAAAATATGCAACTTACACTACGTGGTTATATCTCCTTAAGAGTCCGATATACGCCGTTGACCTTGCTCGATTGGGCGTTACCGATGAAAATGCCCCGCGCCAGCCGCCCGCACCTCACAATAATTACGCGCAGCGCGGAGTACCTATTTTGTCCGTCGCATCGCAACAAGCGGTCGTTCGCCACAAATACAGGGGTCTTCAACCTTTTTGATTTGGGCCGCTAATTGAATTAAAGTTTAAAATAATTAAGAATTAATGATAATTTACGAAATAATAATAATTACTTAACTATAATATCTAGGTATTTGTAAGTAAAATATGTACACAACATAATATACACTAATATTATAAAGAGGAACGATATTTTTGTTTGTTTGTTTGTACCGAATAGGCTCTGTAACTACTGGGCCGATTTTAACCATTTTTTCACCAATAGAAAGCTAAGTTATCAGGAAGTAACATAGACTATAATTTATTTTCAAAAAATTAGAGATACTTAAGAAAATTGCAATAATGTAACCCAAAGTAGCAAAATTTTGCCTATAAAATGCATTATTTGGTGTGTGCTGAGAAAACTATTGATACATAAAAATTATGTAGTACATGATCAAAGTACTCATTATTCTCTACAAAAAAGTCCCTGAAGGAATACATCTAACTGTCATATTTAAGTCACAATAGTAGGTTTTGTGGTCTAAAATTTAATTAGATCGCCATTATTATCGTAGTTTTAATTCTCCCTTACTAATACATAATATATGATCAAACGAACTTACCTGTACGTGAAGTTCGATCATTATTATATGAGTCGCTTCATTCGAAGATATAAAATTTATCAAGTAGTCCCTTTGACCTACAAGCAACGACGCACGCTTTAGATACTTCTTATTTTAGTATAATGACAAAACTATCCCACTATACTATCCCCACTCCTCCACCTGTTTACTTGTTCACCATTCTTTCGTCATTTTTTTTAGAGATGTGTTCTTGCAAAAAATACTTTTCGGGATGGGTGGGTAGGGTTATTATATCTTCGAATGAAGCGACTCATATAATAATGATCGAACTTCACGTACAGGTAATTTCGTTTGATCATATATTATATTTCGTCGCTTCATTCTTCAGATATAAAATTTACCAAGTAGATGTTTAGAGATCTAAATTTTTGCAAGAATTGTATCTACAAGTATATGTATGTATTATAAAGTATGGAAGAATAAATTAGCAAATAATTTGTTATTATTACAAATTATACAACATTAGGTTAAAAGAATCAACAAATATAAAGTAAGTGAATACATTCGTAATTTTCAGAGCATATTGCTTTGGCAAATTGATTGTTACTAACTATATTTAATTTGTAAAATCTCGCAAAAGTATGAGAATTTGAACATCCAGCCGTTTTGCGTATTGTGTCGATGCATACACCTATGGAACTGGCTTTTGAGGTGGGTGCATGTCGTGTGCTATGCGCCCTAAAAGTGGCTACGTCTACACCACTTTCTGACAACACCAATTTTATCCAACGACTTATGGTTCGAGAGGTGGCATTTTTGTAGGGCCGTCTAGTTGTAATAATAAGTTTCGTACAGTTTTCGTTACGAAGCTTTTCGGTGCAAGACATATAGTCCAAAAGCACAGTAGCCGGGCAGATACTGAATTTTTCCTTGAAAAACGGCAAGAATAGAAGGGGCTGTTCTCGCCCTGGAGCAGACATTTTTATTATATCTGTTATTGTTATGTTAATGCCATTGGACAAGACTTAGGATACTACTAAGTTTTATGAGTGATAGGGTTTGAACTCTTTGGGCCATGCACAAAGCCAACAAAGCTTCCACTTTCTTAGTCAGTTTTCCAAGACTAAGTGTTGTATTAGGGTACCAATCTGTGATATGATTGAGAACTAGTTTAGGACCCCATGTATATGTGTACTTGGGAGTGGTAGGTTTGAGTTTGAAAGCTCCTTTAAGGACTTACACACTCATCAGAACCTATAATTATTTTTACCTTATAATAAGGAGAGAGCTGACCTGTGTGTATTAAGTAATCCATAACTAGCTTCTTTTATAAATTCTTGCATTAAATATGAAATAACCTGAGCCACTGTACTTTTATAGCTATCTGAATTGTTTCCTTGACAAAAATTCCACCAAAGGTTTACATTATATTGTTTTTGGTGTTATCAAAAGAGATGCAAGCATTAGATCTATGGAGTCCGCCGGAAAACCTTTTCTATTTTGCAGCATAGTTTTAATTAAATTATAAGACTTACTGTCGTCCGACTCCGATATAATCCGACGTCTTCCTTGTCATTTTCTTGATTATTATTATTTTTTTTAATATGTTATTTTTTCTTCTGCTGACCGCTTCGGCATGATTATATTATCTTGAATTGAAGTTCACTAATATATTCACTTAAAATTCATTTATACGTCCGATCGTTGCTACGCACGAAAAAGGAATGACGAAAGAATGGTGAACAGGTAAACAGGTGGAGGAGTGGGTATACTATAGTGGGAGAATTTTGTCATTATACTAAAATAAGAAGTATCTAAAGCGTGCGTCGTTGCTTGTAGGTCAAAGGGACTACTTGGTAAATTTTATATCTGAAGAATGAAGCGACGAAATATAATTATTATAAATATAAATATAATTATTATAAGTTAATTCCTAGCTCTTAATTTTTTAATTTGCAATGTTAATTTGATAATAATTTTGTTTATCTTTTGTTTGTAATTCTAATAAGTTTTCTATTCCTAGTTCTTAGTTCCTGTTTTAATTATTATAAATGCGAAGGTGTGTTTTTCTTGGTTTGTCTGTCAATCACGCTGCAACAAAGCTACGGATTGACGTGATTTTTGGATAGGTATAGTTGAGAACCTGGAATGTGACATAAGGCATCCCGGAAAATCAAAGAGTTCCCGCGGGATTTTAAAAACTAAATCCACGCGGACGAAAATCCACGCGGACGAAGTCGCGGGCATCAGCCAGTATATAATAAAGATAAAATTTAGAGAAATTAGTATAAATTTGTGTGTGTAGCAGTGTAGTATTTTTAATTTTACGAATTGCACAATAGCTAAAGTAAAATAAAAAACAATTATGGATTGAAACTTATAATGCACACAGTAACAAAATTAATAACAATAATAACAAATTATTATGTACAGCCTTATAATAAGATACCTACCTATAATATACACACTAAAAAAGAATTAATATTTACACTCACAAATAATCCCGCCTACTATTATGAAACGCTAAAACTATACAATATTTTGCAAATTGATCTGCCACTATTGAAAGTCGAAAGTACCTACTGTTAGGGCTGAAAAGTGCACAGGTCCACTCAGCACAACTACAGTCTCGTCCCGCACTGATTTATCGGGCGACAGAGGGGTTGTCCGCGCGAATTGCGAGTATCGATTACGGAAAAAAATCGTTACAAGTAATTAGAAAAGTTATTTACAAAAATAAGCAGAAGGCTACATTGATATTGTATTATTAAATATTATGAGGGCAACAAAAAAATTTTGTGATTGATAGTTTAGGAGTAAAACGGTAATAAGTTCAAAAACAGAGGCTACTTTGCGTATTTATTTATGATATTTCAAATTTTTTTTTAATTTTTTGGAGTAGAAGACGACATTCCATATATAGTAATATATTAACATATATTTTTTCCAAATCTTTCTCGATAATGATTACGGAGAAAAAAGGTTTTAATTAAGCGCAAGTCACATATATCCACACCTTAAGTAATGAACCCAACTTAGCCGTGATAGTTTTCCTTTAAAATTCATTATACTTATATTCTACTGCTGTAAATTTTTTCTTGTATCCTATATACAACCATTTAGCTGGCAGAGGGGGGGGGGGGACACTTGACTCTAATAAAATTTTGCACTTTAAAATATCATATTTCACAAACGGTTTCCTGAATTGAAAAATGGTGTTCCTACACCCACAATAGTTTTAAAAGACCTATTCAAAGACATCCCACACCTTGGGATAGACGAGAAAAAAAAATCCTCCCCATTTTACATGTAGGGGAGGTACCCTAAAAAAAATTATTTTTCACAATTTTATTTCACCACTTTGTCGGCGTGATTGATATTTATACCCTTGTCAAATTACAGATTTCTAGTAACAATAGTCTCTGAGCTAAACCGCGGACGGACGGACGGACAGACAGACAGACGGACGGACATGGCGAAACTATAACTACGGAACCCTAAAAAGAATTTTAAAAATCAGTTCAAACGTCTTCGAGTAATCGGTGAACATACCTACATAAAAAAAGATTCCGTCGAATTGAGAACCTCCTTCATTTTTCCAGTCGCTTAAAAAGGATGTCCAAGTTCTCGTACTATATACCCATGCAAAAAATCAGGTCGAACCGTTGCTGCGTGATTGAAGGACAAACCAACACACTTTCGCATTTACAATATTAGCTAGGGTGGCAAAATTGCTGGGTAGCCGATCACCCTCCGGTCACCCTCCGGTCAAGCGCTTGATAGCGCATATCTCGCAGATGATGTTTACGAGCGGCCACGTGGCGCTTTATTAAGACACCAAGGTGTTCAAGATTAGGGAGCCCTCGTAAAATGGACGCCTGCTGCTCGAGATGTCTTCAGGTCAGGATCAGGAACTATTTTTTACTATCAAGATATGAATAGGTGTATTTCTACGTGTGATTTTGAACGAGTCAAGAGCCAATACCTTAGCTGTACCAGAAGGCTACACGCAGTATGTGTATTATATGCAAGACCTAAATTCATCTAAATATTATATAAAAAGAAAGGTGACTGACTGAATGACTGACTGAGGGTCTAATCTATCAACGCACAGATCAAACCAATGGACGGGTCGGGCTGAAATTTGGCATACAGATGTCTTTTATGAGTTTTATGACGTAGGCACCCGTTAAAAAATTTGGATTTATGGATTTTGGACAATTCAACCCCTGAGGGGGTAAATAAGGCTTTGAAATATCTAACCTAATGTGAGCAAATCCCCGGTAAGAAGCTAGTATGTAATAAATTTATAATTTTTATGACGAATACATATTTATGATATTTGTACTATGTAGTAAATTATATAGTTATGAACGATGAAAATAAAAGCAAAAAAATTAAATTATATATCAAAAATATTATTTAAAAATATATTTTTTGTACCCAGAATAATTGTGGCCAATAGCTTAATAATATCGAGCAAGTTATAGTTAACTAACAGCGTTTGTGTTTCCAGTGGACTCCACGAGGCGGTATGACAGATTCTTAAAAATGGATCTAGCATCTTGGTCCCATAAAACTGTAGGGGATTTCAATACCTGCAAACGACTTAAATATGAAACTCTTCCTGCTTTGATATTAGCGCAGCTTGGTTAAAAATACTAAAACAAATTAGTTTGAAATAAATATTACACGATTACAATCATGTAGGAATAATAAAAACATAAATGCCTAGATCCTGGCAACACCGTAAAGTCGAACGTGATATGCAATATCAAAGTAAACGCGCAATCAAATGAAACGTCGAAGGAAGGTGGGCCAAAATGGACAACCAAATAAAGGCAGTAAAACGACCGGGCGGCCCAGCGACATGTGGCCGGCCACTTGCATTTTTTAAAAATAAAATTTGCATACGTTTAGGGCCCCGATGGAGACGTTTGTGAACAATATGAAGCCATAAGGACGTTTTTAAGGGACATTCGGGCGGCTTAAACTCTTTGAGATGGCTTTAATGAAATTGTTTTTCTGGTTATGGTGTTTTAAATTTTTATTAGCCTCTCGGGCAGAGAAATCCGAGTTTTTTTGGAACTTAAAAGGAGTTTTGCTTTTAGATTTTATAGTAACTTCATGAAATAAAATTAAAGTTTGAGGATACATGGACTTAACTAAAACTAAAACTAGTTTCAGTGAATTAAATTCAGTACATGATTCTGAGTCGCTCAGCGCTGAAATATTTCATCGATCTTTTCATGACTTTAATTATGATTTTTCGTCTATGGAATCATCTATATAATCTATTTCAGCTTGATTTTGAATTAAAAACAAAAAAAAATCATCATGATTAGCAGCAGCAACCCATCAACGGCTTACTAATGAGCGCAGATCTCCCCTCAGAGAAGAGTTTTAGGCCATAGACAACCACGCTAACCCAGTGCGAATTGGAAGACTTCAAACCCCTTCCAGAACATTATGTAAAACTTATTTAACACTCCTCAATCCATCCAGCAGTGGACGTCTGTTGGTTGAGATTATAATGATATACTTATATAAGGACAAACCTTCCCATTGGGAGAGGCTTTTAGTCCTATTGACTTACTTAAGACCATTCTATGAACCCATATTGTCATAAAAGAAATGTGAGTGTAAATCAATTTATTTATCTTTATCTCATTCATCATCATCATCATCAGCCAGAGTGCATCCAGTGTTGGACATAGGATTCTTTTAAGTAGCGCCAACGTTGCCTATCCTCGGCTTTTCCCATCCAATGAATGCCTACCACTTTCCCGATGTCATCGCTGCAACTAGCCGGGGGCACCCTACATTCTATTTGCCGAGACGCGGTCTCCACTCGAAATCTTTATCACATTGATATCACCAATTAGACTACCCCCTCTATTTTTATCTAAAAATAGTCCCCCTTAATTGTCGCGACGATCAAAAGATGTCTCAGTTAGTATGAGAATACCACTCAGTGCTGCTATTTTCGCCCCCTTTAAAACTTAAACTAATCACCGAATTAAAAGGCCCTTTCACACTGTCCTGTGAATCAGCCGCCGCGGTGTTCACACGTCTGTCATTCCGACGCACTTTAAAAACAAAACCCTGACGCGGCAGAAGTAAATGTGCTCAGGGTTGACGACTTTAATCTATACAAATAAATAAGTCATCATCATCATTAGCAACCCATCAACGGCTCACTACTGAGCGCAGGTCTCCTCTCAGAGAAGGGTTGTAGATCAGTCCACCACGCTGGCCCACTGCGAATTGGCGGACTTCATACACCTTCGAGAACATTATAGAGAACTCTCAGATGTGCAGGTTTTCTCACGATGTTTTCCTTCACCGTTGAATCAAGTGATATTTAATCGCTTAAATTAAAGTATTATTTATTAAAATTGTTGTTCATATGAAAATTTAAAAATCTTATTTTTCAAATTTCATATAAAATAATCCAATGACAAGTTTTAAAATTTTTTTTTCGTCTGTTTACCCAGACTTCATCTTTTAGGTAGACTAACTGAAGCCACTTATTGAAATTTGGAATGGAGAGAGGTAAAGGATGATTGGCTTAAATATCTATTTAATAAATAATTGAAATATTCAATATAACAAAATCGATTCTATATTTTAACAAATTCAAATATTATTAAAAGAAAGTATGATGTTCATGTAAGTAGATAACTTTGTTAAATCTTCAATGTAGCTCTTTACAAAAACAACATTTATGTAACATTATAAATTAGAGATTACTGAGAAAATATTTCAAATTTTATTTGATGCTGCTAATTATTTTAAACAATTTTTTTAATATAAAATTGATTTTTAAATATTTTGATAGCCCTAAATTAACCACAAAGTGTGAAAACATGTGTGTAATTTCAACTCTATTCTCAACGCTACAAGGAAATAAAAATCTTGAATGGTAAGTCCGATTCCATATCTCCATCGATGTATATCTCCCATAAGCGTTATTTCTATTTATAATATCTACTTTACCATTGATAATATTATTATTATTGTTTTGTACGATTTTATTGTTGCCTAGTTAATACTCACTACTAATGACACCCGAATTTAGTAGACTGAACCTTTAATCGTAAAATTTCCTAGATCCGTGTAAGATACCCTCAGATTCAGATTTCAGAACGATCGATCGAACGACGATTAATTATAATACCTACTATAGAGTTGAATAGAATACGAGTAGGTTTTCATTCAAGTACGGTACTTAAACTTTTACAAATAGCCTAGGCAATGGGGCGGTCTGTTGTATGGAGACCCCCACATCAAATCCTCAGTCGATGAAATTTGGCGGGGTTGTAGTATGGGATGACCCAAAATTTACACAAAAATATCCAAAAAAAAATCCATGCGGAAGTTAGGTATTTATACCTAAAAGTACAAATAGCTCAATATTTTGAAATAAATAATTTCTCCGTCCAACTTTTTTTTACCAAACTAATTATTAGCCTTAATAAGAGGTACTTGATAAAAATCCAAAACTTTTTTCAAACGGAACTGTCACTTTTTAAAGAGGTTTCCTTTTTTGTCCGTAATTTCGACCACAAAATTGCTCAGTCAATTTTTCATTTTTAAATGTTCTTAAAATGTAATTTAGCATAACGTGTAAGAAAATCCAAAAAAAAATCCATATCAAAATCTATTTATCTTACTTCAACTGAAAATTGTTAATAACTCGGTATGAAAAATTTCTCAATCCAATTTCTTTTTTTTATCATAGTAGGTAGTCACATTTACACTCTTATCCTAAATATCCAAAAAAAATATCACGAAGAACATTGATATTGAAACAGATTTTTTGAAATCTAAACTGCGTTTTCGCGATAATGCACCTTAATTCTTGAAACATTGGGTATAGTTTAGCGTGCGCGAGCGAAGCGACTTCACAAAATAATATACATGTTACTACATGCCTTCTACAATGCTAAATATTGAACATAAACGTGTAACTGAACATTAATTTATTTGTACAAGATAAATGAGCTTAAATAAGGGCTCATAAATTATTTTTTTTGTAAGCTTATGTCTAGGTAAGTAAATTAAAATAAAAAATTAAGTGGCACTCGGGGACTGCCGCAGTAAAGCTATTGCATAGCATTTTTTATCAACTTATGCAATTATAATATTTATGCAATATTTTTTTTTGCATAATAAAAATTATGCAAAAAAATAATTAAAAAACAAACAAACAAGAAAAGCGCACTGTCACTTCTTCGCGAGTGAGATTCGAACCTGCGACATCATACACCATACGGTAAAGAAAGCGGCCGCTCGCCCACTGCGCCGAACAGAGCTACTTGTGAACCTCTAAAATGTTGAACGCTTACTGAACGACGGTGTTAGGTTTTTTTTCGTTACGGAATTTCTTGATTCGGTCGCCGCCCTCAAACTGTTTGTCCTAGTTCAAAGCCCGCGATAAAAGCTATGCAATAGCTTAAAATTCAATTTTTTTTTACTTGGATTTGAGGAAATAAAGGAGGAAATGTATTAAATATATTTCGTTTAAGTACGTATTTGGCACGCCAGAAATTTGCAAACTGTTTAAAGCAAAATGCTAGACAGTTTATGCAACTGATATCGACGCTGGAAATTTCAAATGTCGTAAGGGACATTTTGTCGTAAGTACACTTGATTCACCATTGAACTCGAAATTTTTATCTCTATCGACCTGTATATTTTAAATTTTGATATCTCTTATAAATAAGGACTGGAGATACGAGTTGTAATATTTGTATAGTAAGTAATAAAAAAAGTAAAATTTTAGATCGTATAGATCAAATTTTAGATTCTGACTTAGTAAATATTTTCACGATCGCTTCGCTCGCGAAAATTTCCATTACAGATTGATATTTTAGGTATCAAGTATGGAATACATAGCTGCGTAGTACGGCCGTTAATCACTGGCCTATATCATTGAGCTCAAGGTACCAACTCCTCAATCCTGATGCTGCTGGGCTTCGGCCCACCAGACTCAGCTAGCCTTAATTAAATCATTGGGTCGTTAAAATAATCTAGGAACTGACACAATATTGTAGAGATTTGTAGGGGCGGCAAAATTTGAATAGCCTACTGGCGGCAAATGTGTAAATCTGGTGTGCGTTGCGCCTCTGTTTGTTTCGACGTTTCTTATAGGCCCATCCGACTTCAACATACGTGTAGAAACAAAGATTATATTATATGTAATTTATAGAGGCGTTTGAAGTTAGTTTTTTGAAAATCGTTATTATTTTTAGTGGCCTAGGAGTACAATATTCTGCAGCATCAGGTCTGATTTTCAGGTCAGGTGATAGAATCTGGAGTTCGTGGTGTAATCTAACTAAAGGTAATTGGTCTTTACAATATGAATTCACAATCAAAAATTCCTAAATTCTCACAGCTTAAGAGTGCAGCACCCTGCAGCATCAGAATTGAGGAGTTGGGGCCTCGAGCTTAACGATGTAGTCTATGCTTGATACCTATTACTTACATTATTAATACACAATCGATATTTTCTAAATCTTCATAGTTAATAGCAAACATTCTCTTTCAAATAAAAAAAAATGCGATACGGTCTGAAATCTCGAAGAAATTGGTGTACATACCTGCATGGAAAAAAATATGAGCCGATTGCGCGCCGATATAAACTTCCTTTTTTTGAAGTCAATTATAAAGTATCTAACTTTATTTTAGAGTAAATGAAATACAAAAATGGAAAATTAATTAATTTTTTTTTGTTGGCAAGGGGGGCGCAGGCGGATTTTCGCACCCCGGCGTCCAGTGTGGTTAAGACGACCCTGTCTATGCAATGGTCTGATTCCAATCGAATGTGCTAGATAACATCCAAAGACATTACAAAGTATATTGTTTTTAACATATTTGGTAATGTCTTGAAATAATAAGTTTTAAATATTTAAGAATCGACCTTAGCCTAAACGACACAAACAGCAAAAGGCGTTAGCTTAGTTTATTTACAAATAGCAAAAGCTCTTTGTTAATAAACTAAGTCAATTTAGAAAAAATGCATAAAAGAAGTGTTTCAATGAAAATTAATGATTGTTAAAAATCAATGGAAGAAGGGTCCAACATTTCAAATGCACCAAAAATCTTCTAAAAATGTAAGAATTGAATTGGAACCTGAAATATCTGTAGCAAAATGCAATGATCTGAAAAGTTTAATGCAAATATAGAACAATATCAATACGGTTTTATACTTCAAATGTTCTAAAAAAACTCTAAAATTATCAAGCAATGAGTTGTCTTCTATTTAAGAGTACTACTATTTTCTATTTATTGTCATCGAACCAATTTTGACAAGCGACTCACGTCATTAATCTGATAATTTTATAAGCTTTATATCATGAACTAGTAGAGCGCGTGGGTGCGCGGCCCGCAAGCGGACCGCGGTTTTTCTACTCATCAAGTAGACTTTCACGTCCTGATCATTTTCTATCAGCAAACCACTTCCATCTTTTATACACTCCGAGATAGATGCCGATGAAATTGGTGTGGCCGCCATCTTAAATTCGCCATTTTGAATTTTTTTTCAGCTCACTGCCAATTGGATGAGGTTTCGAGTATTTTTTGTTTGAGCACCTCCCACATATCTTCAATACCCTGGCCGTGCTCCTCACCCACCTTCCAAATCCTCGATCAGCATATCTCATCATTTGTCAGAATGAGAATACTTCTATAAAAACAAATTTTGAAAAGGAACCGTATCAAAGTGTTGCATAGTTCTCAGCTTCTAGTCCCTTCAATATTCGCCATATATTTTGTATGAAGAAAAAAAAATTCCGCCATCTTGGATTTTTTTTCTATTCACTAAATAGACCTTTGAGTCCTGATCATCTTTTGCCAAGAAACCACTCTTCCATCTTTTATACTCCCCGAAATAGACACCGACGAAATTTGTATGGCGGCCATCTTTTTTCCGCCATTTTGAATTTTTTTTCAGCTCACTGCGAATTGGATGAGGTTTCGAGTGACATTTGTTCGAGCACACCCCACCTATCTTCAATACCCTGGCCGTGCTCCTCACCCACCTTCCAAATCCTCGATCAGCATATCTCATCATTTGTCAGAATGAGAATTCTTCTATAAAAACAAATTTTGAAAAGGAACCGTATCAAAGTGTTGCATAGTTCTCAGCTTCTAGTCCCTTCAATATTCGCCATATATTTTGTATGAAGAAAAAAAAAATCCGCCATCTTGGATTTTTTTCTATTCATCAAATAGACCTTTTGGGATGGGTCCTGATCTTCTTTTGCCAAGAAACCACTCTTCCATCTTTTATACTCCCCGAAATAGACACCGACGAAATTTGTATGGCGGCCATCTTTTTTCCGCCATTTTGAATTTATTTTCAGCTCACTGCGAATTGGATGAGGTTTCGAGTGACATTTGTTCGAGCACACCCCACCTATCTTCGATACCCTGGTAGTGCTCTTCACCCGTCTCTGAATGAATTTTTGTCGTCTATACGAAACCATCGGTGAAAAAAAAATTTTTCATACAAAATTTTACAGGAGAGGTGATCAATCAGTGAGTGAGTCAATCAGTCAATCAGTGAATCAGCACGAACAGCTTTATATATATTAATTAATAGCTGAGTGAGCAAGACTATTCAGGCAGTTACGACAAAATTACTTCTATTATACTATTAGGCTTAAGGTGTAAGATTCTTTTGACGTGATAACGTCTTATAAATCAATGAACACCAGCTGCACGCACGACAAAGTGTCACGTTCCACCTGAGCCTGACGGTGAAAGCGAGAGCGCGGAACAAGCAATAGAGAGGCATGATCGGCCCAAGCGTTGGCTTGTGACACATTTATTCATCGATGTTTCTTTATGACGTTATCACGGAAAACTATGGTCCGTAAACCGACTTTACAGACAACCAATTTTTTTTATTTTATTCCAAAATTTTTCGATATTATTATATTAAATTGATTATTCATATTTCTTTGTTATACTATACAAGATGATGCCCGCGACTTCGTCCGCGTGATTTAAGGTTTAAATTTACGATTTTCGGATTTTTTCCTTTACTTGTGCTACATGACATTGCTTCATGCCAAATTTCATGATTCTAGGTCAACAGGAAGTACCCTCTAGGTCTTGCGAGTGTTAAAATATGCGGCATAGATGGACCATAAAAGGCCGTATCTTTTGATTGCGTCGACTTAGACTCTGTCACAGCTACAAGGGATTGCAGACCTGAGTATTTGATACTATTTTCAACTTGATACCCTCCATGTGTTCCTGAGAAAAAGGGTATTGACAGACGGACAGACAGACGGACAACGAAGTGATTCTAGAAGGGTTCCGTTTTTAGTACGAAGTACGGAACCATAAAAATGAGAGTTATGACAGTTTAAAAGGTAAAAATTTGTTTGGTCCTCCTGAAAATTAGGGGTTTGTCGCTTACAAAATTTGAAATATCCAGAATCGATGTATCGGATTACACACGGACCTCGGATTACAAAGGGCGTAAAGGACATTTTGGCCAAAACTTGAACTTTTTAATGGTATCATACTCAGTTTTTAACGCTCTTTCGATCTGTCTTATTTACGTCTCAATATTCGCTAAAAATGTCGTTGACGATCTAGATTTTTGGTGTTCTTAAACATGAATTTTCGAATAAATAGGTCACTACTAATGGTACTACACTATGTAATGCATACATAGCATAATATCTATTAAGTATATTGTAAAAGTATTTTGAAAAGAGCAATTGCCGAGTTTCTTGCTGGTTCTTCTCGGCAGGAACGGCATTCCGAACCAGTGGTAGACTCATTGACAGTTGTAAAAAAACTTGTAAAAGTTTATTTGAATAAAAAAACATTTCTATTCTATTCTATTCTAATGGTCGTAAAGCTTGAGCTAAAACATAATATCATCAAAATTTTTTTTTTAATTTTAAAAAGTAAAAAATATTCATATCTATTTCTTCTTTATCAACCTATAAACGTCCACCCGCTTTCAGGAGTTCCGCAATGATTCCGTCATCACCAGGCGCTTTGTTGTTCTTGAGCTGTTTGAGAGCCATACTAATCTCGTATAGGCTGACTGACATCTGGGACATCTTCGGTATAGTTCATAAATCATAACGAATAATTGATCGTCATAGTCACCGTCGTTGGCAACAGTTTTTGATTGACAATTGCACTGTCAATTCAACGAAATACAGTCGATTATCGAGTGCAGGCTCGCGTCACCGTAGAAAAAATATGTCGATATAATAGGCAGATAATATGTCGGGTCTCGTCATCGACGTCGACGTCACCACGCTCCTGCTTCCCTTGATGGATTAAATATAAAATATTTCTTTCTAAAATGTTTATCGTTTTTAATGCGCTTGATTATTTTTTTGGATATTTTGATACTTGATACAAAAAAAATAATTGTAATCATATCAATAAAAAAAATGGATGGAGAAATTTTGCACTGTGAGTAAAAGGGTAGTTTTTGAAAAAAATATAGTCTCTTGGTATATTGTTTGGATTTTCAAGTTGTAGGTACAAAACGGCTATAAAAGGACATTCCAGTGAAAAAAATTCACAGAGCAATTTTTCGCTGCAAGTTACATTGAAAAAACGTATTTTTCAAAATTTGGTGGTTTCGACTAGGAGTATATTTTGGATATTTTATATTTTGTTTCTAGACTTTACATGAATGTTTCAGGTGAAGAAAGTTTTGACCGAGCATTTTGCCGAACTGAGATATTAAGCATAAAATAGTTTAGGTAAAAATACCTAACTTCCGTTCTAATTTTTTTTTGGATATTTATAAAATACGTTTAACTACTGATACTTTATCATTCTGTAAAGTTTCGTCGCCTGAGGAATTGATGTTGGGGTCCACTAGCTTCATTGCCTAGACTAAAAGTACTTTTGATTCTTCAAGTGAATCTTCCACTGGTTTGGAATGCTGTTCTAACTTTACGAGCTCAACCAGAAGAACCAGCAATAAACTCGGCAGTTGCTTACTTTAAAATATTGAGTTGAGTACAGTTTGCACAGTTATTATAGGTACAGTTAAAGAGCAATATAGAGTTTATCTTTAAAAAAAAACATAACACTTTCTATAAGTGAGATCATTACTCTCAACTTTCTCACCGCATTTGTTACTCACATCCGCATCAATCGAGAGCCCCATACATCATCACGTGCGTTCACCTCGAGTTTTTATTAGGTTTTCTTATTAAAAAAATATCTCTTATTTGTTTCATTTCGATTCGCAGGCGGTCCACACGTGGCGCCACCCTTTACGCGCCACCTTCACCAGCGCCATCGAAAACCAATCGTAGTACAGTTGCGATAGAGTTTAAATTCATTTGTGAGTGGCTAAATTAAAATTGTTAGAATGCTAGCCGTTAAATGAACACGAGAGATGCAAACACGTTTATGTCTGTGTTGGAAACACCTGGAGCTGTTAGTATTTATTTGGGTTCGCGGAATTTGATGGTCGTAACGTTATGGCGAGACTATGGCCACCCAAGAGAACACTTTGAAGGAAGGAATAGTTAGAAAGCGTTATCTCAATGTAAGTAGGTATAGTTCTTGCAATTCACGAGGGCGACTGACTTATGGTTGTGTGTATGTCGTATCTGTATAAGTGTGAGCGAGCGCAATGCTCGCGCCTGCCCGCTCCCACCTAGGCTTTGACAGGCACGCACACTTATGCAATGTGCATGTAGGTACACGAAATAACCACAAGTAAAGCTCACTCGCCTTCGTGAATTGCAAAAACTGAACTTGATTAGATAGAAACTTCCTTGAAAGCAATTTGAACGTTAAGGTTGGAACAGATCGGTGCATATTAAAATTAAATCGGACGCTGAGGTTTAGGGTAGGGTCTTTTATTTGACCCATAGCTCTATTAGGTCTCTAGTCTATACGCCATAGTATCGTACCATATATTGTAGGAAAGATAAAAAGACAACCAAAACTTCCCACCAAACGAGACCAGACCAGATAATCTAAATTCCAAATACCTACTATGTATAAAGGTAAAAGGTGACTGACTGACTGACTGACTGATCTATCTACGCACAGCTCAAACCACTGGTCGGATAAGGCTGTCTGGCATACAGATAGCTATTACGATGTAAGCATCCGCCTCCTCCTCACCTTCACCTCCCTAAAGGGGTAAAATAAGGGTTTAACCAATCGAAATTAACGTGAGCAAAGCCGCGGGATAAAGCTAGCTAAACATAAAAATAGTCTCATTTATCTAATATCTTTAAACGAGCAATTCTTGTATATATAATCTGAATCTCGGAAACGGCTTCAACGATTTTCATGAAATTCAGTACGCAGGGGGTTTCGGGGGTGATAACTCGAGGTTTCATTTTTAAAAAAGGTCGTTTTATCCGTGTTTTCAGGCAATGAAAAACCCCTTACAATATCATTACAATATGAAGGTAAATTTCGCCATCATCTAAAACGTTCCTATAGCTCGGAAATCGGGCGGTCCCGAAACCAGAAGTCCCTGGTTCGAGTCCAGACGATTATTTTTTCCCCTATAAATTTTATTATTAACTAGCTGATGCCCGCGACTTCGTCCGCATGGATTTAGTTTTTAAAACTCCCGCGGGAACTCTTTCATTATGCGAGATAAAAAGTAGCTCTCCCGGTCTGAGGAACCACTACTACATCCATTACTATACCCATGCAAAAAATCGCATCAATCCGCTGTTCTGTTTTTTTTTTTAAAGTATCCTATGTCCGTCTCCTGGTTCTAAGCTACCTCTCCACCAATTTTCAGCCAAATCGGTTCATCCGTTCTTGAGTTATAAATAGTGTAACTAACACCACTTTCTTTTATATATATAGATATTATTATTTTTTAATATAATTATATTTTCCAAAAAACACGATTTACCAAAAAAAAAAAATAACCGAGCAAAGCTCAGTCACCCAGATATTATTATTTAACGACTCCAAATCCTTTTTAACACACGCGTTACTAAAGCTATCTACACATATCAGTGTTTTGACATTTCCACCAACTCATTAGCGGGTGTCGTCGTCTGACGCGAGGTGATTACACTAGCGGCACGCTATGATGGCCGGTTTGACACATTACAATAGTGATGTGGAATGTCAATTTATTCTCGAACAAAAAACAATTAAGTTTTGTTTTTGTACCTGATTAAATAGGTTTACAGTTCTCTGCGTACGTTCGGTCATATCGACGAAATCCACAACAAAGGGCTTGAACAGAGTCCAAATTAACGAGCAAGGGTCAACAGTAATGCAGTATCAATATTTGAAATCCAAAGCCAGGTCAAAACTATATCACAATCGCATTGCACTGACAGTTTATACTTTTCGAAGCAACGTCAATTCGAAACTGCTTTGCTTTGATTATATAAACTCTAGATAGAGTCACGGCGGCGCAAAAGCGTCGATAAAAATATGAGTGAACTGTTCTCCTCTAAAGCGTTCACCGCACCTCAGTGTCAATTGTAACGTCGAGTGATACGCACGTACGGCTTATTTTTTGCGATCGATTATTTTGCTGAAAATGGCAAGTTGCGCGATCAAAATTTGCAGAAATTACAAAGGACGGTTAAAATCAACTAACAAAATCTCCTACCATCGGTAAGTAACTCAAAACTAATAGTAATATACGAAAACAAAACTAATAATTTGATACCTTTATTCACAAAACCATCGCGTCATTTTGTGGTGTTGCCAGTCTTGGATTGGGAATTTCCTGGTATAGTTGTCTTTAAACCTGTTGTACATGTTCATTTTTCCCGACTGACCAACAGAGTGTTGAGTTTTTTAGCATCGGCGTTCCGCGATTTTAAGCATAGGGGTTTTGCGATTTGTGAAGCTCTGTACAGGGATTGAATGCTACACTCCAATCACATTCAAATGCCGCAAAGTTAATGATAATAATGTCCTCCCAACCAATTTCGGCAACGGCAACCAATCTATTATAGTGTTCAAGTATATTGTGTGTGTATTGTGTTACAAAAGTGCAATATTCCGCCATATTGAAATTCTTTGTTATTGGACCGATTTCGTTCAAAATCGATATTTAGGCTTCTTTGCCGTCAAGAAAGAGGAAATGGTTGCCAAAATTATAAAAAGTCACCGCCATATTGGAATTCTTTGTTATTGGACCGATTTCGTTCAAAATCGATATTTAGGCTTCTCTGGGGCCAAGAAAGAGGAAATGGTTGGCAAAATTATAAAAAGTCACCGCCATATTGGAATTCTTTGTTATTGGACCGATTTCGTTCAAAATCGATATTTAGGCTTCTCTGGGGTCAAGAAAGAGGACATGGTTGCCAAAATTATAAAAAGTCACCGCCATATTGGAATTCTTTGTTATTGGACCGATTTCGTTCAAAATCGATATTTAGGCTTCTCTGGGGTCAAGAAAGAGGAAATGGTTCCCAAAATTTAAAAAGTCACCGCCATATTGGAATTCTTTGTTATTGGACCGATTTCGTTCAAAATCGATATTTAGGCTTCTCTGGGGTCAAGAAAGAGGAAATAGTTGGCAAAATTATAAAAAGTCACCGCCATATTGGAATTCTTTGTTATTGGACCGATTTCGTTCAAAATCGATATTTAGGCTTCTCTGGGGTCAAGAAAGAGGAAATAGTTGCCAAAATTATGAAAAGTCACCGCCATATTGGAATTCTTTGTTATTGGACCGATTTCGTTCAAAATCGATATATTTAGGCTTCTCTGGGGTCAAGAAAGAGGAAATGGTTGCCAAAATTTAAAAAAGTCACCGCCATATTGGAATTCTTTGTTATTGGACCGATTTCGTTCAAAATCGATATTTAGGCTTCTCTGGGGTCAAGAAAGAGGAAATAGTTGCCAAAATTATAAAAAGTCACCGCCATATTGAAATTAACGCACAATTTTAAATACATCGGTCAAATTTAAAAAAAAAAAACTTTAAAATTTTGCGGTTTCAGGATACCTATTGATCCCATATTTAGCAGTCGATGAGTGGAAATAATAAGAAAAAGCCGTGGAGAAGAGTATTGGAAACCATCCAAATCCACGGTGATATGTTCCGAACATTTCCGTGAAAAAGACTTGTATTTTGCAAGTAATCAAGGACGTCAAAGATTGAAAAAGGATGCGATACCGAAAAAAGTATGTTTTATTACGTGCAGGCTCATGTATTTAAATTTTATAATATAGTTACCTTCGTTAGTGTATAAGGTACACTAGCGATTGTAATTCAGTGGTAAGAGCGGCGAACTTTCAACTTGAAGTACCGCGGTTCGTTTCTGTTGGCATTACCGATAAAATTCATATTTCTCACTTTATATGAGGACTTTATGATTATTTACATGTTCAACATTCTTTTTTAATTGTAGGCATTGTTTTTATCATCAGTGAAATCTGACGAAAGTGATATCACTGATGAAGACGTTGGAGTAAAGTTGGAATATAATATTGAAAAACAGAAGTCTCAGAAGTTCGTAAGTTTTTGTTATGATACCTATAGCAAATAATAAGTGAGTGTATATATACTTGTCGGATTCATGTATGTTAGGAGTAACGTTAATTTAAAATTAGTCCTTAACAGAACCTATTCCTAGAAAATATTATCCCATTAACAATTATGTTGTCTGAGCTTATTTATACGCTTTAAGATCTGGAGAATTACTGCTTGATTATTCAGAGTAGAATTTTATGAGGTTTCAATTTTACTATCATCTGTTATTATCGCTTCTTTAAGATCAGAATCTAACCCATATTATATTATATGATGAAAAAAAATTGGTTGCCTGTAAAGTCGGTATACGGGCGAAAGTTTTACGTGACAACCGAAATAGAAGCGCAAGACATGAACCGGTGTGTATGCCTATCTCTCTCACTCTCTCTCTCTCTCGCTCTGTCTCTCTCGCTCTTAGGCGGGCTAACTGTGCTCGAGTGGAAGGGACGCGTGCCTTTCACTTTTTATGTCTGTCTCTCTCGCTCTTAGGCGGGCTAACCATGCCCGAGTGGCTCTCACTCGCTCTCATTGTGAGCGCATAACGTGAGCGGAGCGTAACGCAGTTTCTTGAAGTGTCACCCGGCAAACCAATTTATAAGACGTTGTCACGTCAAAATATTTGACCATACGGTGTTACCATATTATAGCCAAATTAGATAATTTAAAAAGTGATGCAACGTCTAAACGCAAATTATTTAAAAAACAAATTCAAAGAGATGGCCATTAAATTAGTATTTACAAACATGAAATTTCGGTTATGGGGTTTTTTATAAATAATGTACCTACTACGGAAGGGTTTTTATATGACAGTTAAATTTTGGCAACCACTCTTTCTTGAGCCCAGAGAAGCCTAAATATCGATTTTGAACAAAATCGGCCCATTAACAAAAAAATCCAATATGGCGGTGACTTTAAAATTTTGGCAACCATGTCCTCTTTCTTGACCCCAGAGAAGCCTAAATATCGATTTTGAACGAAATCAGTCCAATAACAAAGAATTCCAATATGGCGGTGACTTTTTATAATTTTGGCAACCATTTCCTCTTTCTTGACCCCAGAGAAGCCTAAATATCGATTTTGAACGAAATCGGTCCAATAACAAATAATTCCAATATGGCGGTGACTTTTTATAATTTTGGCAACCATTTCCTCTTTCTTGACCCCAGAAAAGCCTAAATATCGATTTTGAACGAAATCGGTCCAATAACAAAGAATTCCAATATGGCGGTGACTTTTTATAATTTTGCCAACTATTTCCTCTTTCTTGACCCCAGAGAAGCCTAAATATCGATTTTGAACGAAATCGGTCCAATAACAAAGAATTCCAATATGGCGGTGACTTTTCATAATTTTGGCAACTATTTCCTCTTTCTTGACCCCAGAGAAGCCTAAATATCGATTTTGAACGAAATCGGTCCAATAACAAAGAATTCCAATATGGCGGTGACTTTTTATAATTTTGCCAACTATTTCCTCTTTCTTGACCCCAGAGAAGCCTAAATATCGATTTTGAACGAAATCGGTCCAATAACAAAGAATTCCAATATGGCGGTGACTTTTTAAATTTTGGCAACCATTTCCTCTTTCTTGACCCCAGAGAAGCCTAAATATCGATTTTGAACGAAATCGGTCCAATAACAAAGAATTCCAATATGGCGGTGACTTTGTATAATTTTGGCAACTATTTCCTCTTTCTTGACCCCAGAGAATCCTAAATATCGATTTTGAACCAAATCGGTCCAATAACAAAGAATTCCAATATGGCGGTGACTTTTTATAATTTTGCCAACTATTTCCTCTTTCTTGACCCCAGAGAAGCCTAAATATCGATTTTGAACGAAATCGGTCCAATAACAAAGAATTCCAATATGGCGGTGACTTTTTATAATTTTGCCAACTATTTCCTCTTTCTTGACGCCAGAGAAGCCTAAATATCGATTTTGAACGAAATCGGTCCAATAACAAAGAATTCCAATATGGCGGTGACTTTTTAAAATTTTGGCAACCATTTCCTCTTTCTTGACCCCAGAGAAGCCTAAATATCGATTTTGAACGAAATCGGTCCAATAACAAAGAATTCCAATATGGCGGTGACTTTTCATAATTTTGGCAACTATTTCCTCTTTCTTGACCCCAGAGAAGCCTAAATATCGATTTTGAACGAAATCGGTCCAATAACAAAGAATTCCAATATGGCGGTGACTTTTTATAATTTTGCCAACTATTTCCTCTTTCTTGACCCCAGAGAAGCCTAAATATCGATTTTGAACGAAATCAGTCCAATAACAAAGAATTCCAATATGGCGGTGACTTTTTTAAATTTTGGCAACCATTTCCTCTTTCTTGACCCCAGAGAAGCCTAAATATCGATTTTGAACGAAATCGGTCCAATAACAAAGAATTCCAATATGGCGGTGACTTTTTATAATTTTGGCAACTATTTCCTCTTTCTTGACCCCAGAGAATCCTAAAAATCGATTTTGAACGAAATCGGTCCAATAACAAAGAATTCCAATATGGCGGTGACTTTTTATAATTTTGCCAACTATTTCCTCTTTCTTGACCCCAGAGAAGCCTAAATATCGATTTTGAACGAAATCGGTCCAATAACAAAGAATTCCAATATGGCGGTGACTTTTTTAAATTTTGGCAACCATTTCCTCTTTCACACTATAAGTTTAATAATAAAACATATTTTGTAAATACGTTATTGACTTTTATTTGATAGTATTTTTCTATACATAATACATAAAGTGAAACTGAAGTGGAAATGGGCGGGGCACATAGTTCGAAGAACTGATGGTCGTTGGGGTCCCAAGGTGTTGGAGTGGCGACCCCGCACCGGGAAACGCAGTGTTGGCAGACCCCCCACCAGGTGGACCGACGACATCAAACGAGTCACAGGGAGCCGCTGGATTCAAGCGGCGCAAGACCGAAGCCTGTGGAAGTCCATGCAGGAGACCTTTGTCCAGCAGGTTGATAAAGAAGAAGAAGAAGAATACATAAAGTAAAAAAAAATCATTTAAATAGTAAAATATTACAATTTATGTTATTATATTATTAACATAATTTTACAGTTTTCCCCCATTTTATCGGGATAGATTCATTAGCTGGTAACTCCAAGATCCAAATGACGCTGGTGTAAGACATAGCCACTGCTATGCGTGTGTGCGTGCCTCACGCACACACGCTCGTAAAAGCTGGCCTGTTAGTGTCGCATCGCTCATTGCGTGATGCGGTATCTAGAGTTTATATAATCAAAGCTGCTTTGTTTTGCATTGAGCATTGACGCGAGTTTGCCGGAGGTAGTAGTTGTGCTAGCCAGCGATCCTATGTGACGATCGTATTAGATTCCATTTTAAAAATTTTCAATTTAGAAAACCAAATGCCGAGTTGTGGTATATATCATATAAAAATAAAAATTTTACCTTTTGTATGAAACAGCTGATATTTTTTTGCGATTTCAGAGGTTTGTCCACATAGTGAAAATTGTTCATATTCACAAGTACATTCACCCCTTAAATGGTGCAAACTGATTTTTCTACACTTGTATACATTTTAGAAATCAATTTAATAAATAAATTTTGAGTCCTAAACCTAAAACTACATTCGATAAAATTTATGAATCTCTGCACATCACTATCGTCAATAAAGTAATACAATTATTTCCTTCAAAGTCGTTATCAATTAATACGGAACTTCATGAGCGGACAAACGTCAAACCGGCCATCATAGCGTGCCGCTAGTTTAATAGCCCGTGAATCTCGGCCTTATATTTCATTATCTACTCCACACTCATCGCTAATACCAAATGTCAGAAGCTATTATTATCTATGCCCGCTTCGTTAACATAATACCTATCTAATAGCACAGATTAGGTACCGAGCGAGCCTCATACTAGAAACGAAGTTGGATTTATTTCAATCTTAAGTATAAAATAGAATAGAATAGAATAGAATGGCAATATTTTTTATTCAAATAAACTTTTACAAGTGCCTTTGACTAGTCGATGAATCTACCACTGGTTCGGAATGCCCTTCATGCCGAGAAGAACCAGCAAGAAACTCGGCGTTTGCTCTTTTCAAAATAGTTTACAATAGGTACTATGCTACATATATGCAGTGTTTTCACAATGAGGGGAAGTTCCCAAAATGAATACTTATAATTCAATACATATTAAGACGGGCAGGCAAAAAGTATTCCCGCCGGTGGAACCCGTTCACGAGCATGACGCATGACCCAGCAGTTGCTTCGCTCAGCCATATTTGAGGGAACGTAAGTCGTAACAACCTGCAAAGGGTAATTAAATAGTCTATAATATGTCACAGTTCTGTTCCTTTCTGATGATACATATTCATTAGGTCTCCACCAAAATTGAACAAAATACTTCATAAAATCATAAGGTATACTTTTAAATAAAGAAAGGATTATTAAAAGCAGTTTGGATTTGATGATGTTATGGAGTATAGGTAATAAAGCAGTAAGGTAAGGTAAGCAGTGATAGCCTAGTGGTTACGACTGTGGTCTCCTATTCGGGGGGTCGCAGGTTCGATCCCGGGTACGCACCTCTGACTTTTCGAAGTTAACTGCGTTTAAGAAATTAAATATCACATGCTTCAACGGTGAAGGAAAACATCGTGAGGAAACCTGCACACCTGAGAGTTCTTCATAATGTTCTCGAAGGTGTGTGAAGTCCGCCAATTCGCATTGGGCCAGCGTGGTGGACTATGGCCTATAACCCTTCTCTGAGAGGAGACCTCGCTCAGTAGTGAGCTGATGATGGGTTGATAATGATGATGATGATGATAGGTAATAAAATGGACAAAACTTTCATCCCTTGTCCCGGAGGAACCTTATTGTTTATCAGGATAAAACTATCCTATATTAGTTATCCTATATTATAGTTCACTAGTGTCATTTGATGCGCGTACAGACAGATATACTTATCAGAAAAAAGTTTTGGACTCAGTTTGGACAAAGCGCCCTCATTCTCCGATTCAAATTTTCAAAATATAATATTTTAATGTACAGAAATCGTCCTGTTACAGTTTTATTATAAGTATAGAAAAATAATTACCTATATTTAACCGACTTCAAAAAATACAAAAAGAGGAGGTTCTCAATTCGACGCGTTTTTGTTTTTTGTCGATGTTACTCGGAAGCTGTGTGCGTCATTTTTCTTGAAAAAAAAAAAATTGTGAGAATGTTTCTTATTAAACTTTAAAAATTGTCTTACATAGATCGTAAATGGTCATTCAAAATGAAAAATGATAAGAAAAAAAATTAACCTTAACATTTTAGTTAGTAGACTATCATTATTCTTTTTTACAATATGGCGTCTAGTGGTCGCCATATTAACTTTTGATTACTGTCACGTCTTTAAGTCCAGAGTCAACTCGCAAGATTAACAACAATGGACCGACGTAAGAATCATCGAAATCGACCCACGCGTTTTGTCTCCAGAGCGCCACAAACATAAGTACATATATAAGATATACATGCATACATAGGCGGATAAGTCCCTTTCCGTCATGCAGTCGGATAAAAAGCGCTTGCCGCTATACCAAACCAACCGCTATCCAATATATTTTAATTATAATAATTATAAAAAAAAATTTGTATTGCAGAAGAGAATTGTACATCACTTGTAAAAAAGTTTATTTGAATAGAAAACATTTCTATTCTATTCTATTCTATTCTATTCTAATATATATTATTTTATACTCATAGATAGTTATAGATCGATTTCACTCATGTTTCACTCATTGAGTGGATAAATAATATTATTCGCTAGCATTTGCCAATTGGAATTAGGATTTTAATAATCCCGCAGGAACCCTCTGTTTTTCCGGGACAAAAGGTAGCCTACATCTACTCTTGAATTCCCAACTATACCTATAAAAAATTACGACTATCCGTTGATCCGTTGCTACGTGATTGAAGGGCTAACCAATAAGCAAACACACTTTCGCATTTATAGTGGGTAGGTAAGGATATAATAAGGATTTTCTTAATTTCAAAATAGGTACCTAAATGGTCAACTCCTTTATTGCATTGGACTACTTCCTTCTTATAGCACACCACTAGTATTGTAACAGGAACTAAACCAAAACAACGAACAAAAATCAAAATCAAGTCCGTATTTTACCGATGTGGCCGCGTAATTGAAGGACGAATGTAGGTTAAAAGTAGCTTTGCCAATATCCCTCAGGAACTGCTTGTTTCCCGGGATAAAAATTATACTGACCGAGTTACTTGCAGGTTGTTCTCGGTTGTAATGGCATTCCGAACCAGTGGATTTACTTAACGACTCGAAGGCACATTGTAAAAGTTTATTCGAATAAAAAAGTATTCTATTCTATTCTAATTTAATTTCGTTGTGACTCACTAGGTTCTTCTTTGGAAGATTCATTACGAGGTTGTTTTCTCAGAATATTCTTCGGAGGGCCTCTCGGGTTTTCCTTTAGTAGGCTTCTCGGGTTTCTCTTCAAAAGGCCCCTCATGTATTTCTTCAAACGGCCTCTCGGTTATTTCATCGGAAGGCCTCTCTGGTCTTACCTTGGAAGGCCCCTCCTGTAGTTCTTTGGAAGACCTTGCAAGTATTTCATCGGAAGGCCTCTCTGGTTTTTCCTTAGTGGGCCCCTCCGGTAATTCGTCGGAAGACCTTTCAGGTATTTCTTGGGAAAGAATCTGAAGTTTTCCTTGGGCAAGCCTCTCAGAAAATTCCCTGGACTGCTTCCTTTGAGTGCCATTAATGATAAAGTCGTATATCTCCTGGGCTTCAACGAAGGTAAAGACGGTGGGACCCATGGCAGGTCCACAGCCCCTGCTATACGTGGTGATGCCGAGTAGTCTGGTGCGGAATTCGTCATTCCCCGGGGCACCCCCATCGCCCTGAAAACAAACGAAGTAAACATTTAATATTTTCATTTTTCTTCTGGTGGAGACCAACTGGAGAAATATTTTGGCCGTATCTTTTGATTGCGTAGACTTAAAAGTTTGATTTTTTTACTGCTGCAAGGGATTGCAGACTTGAGTAGTTAATTGTTATTAATTTCAACTTGATATCTGCACGCGTTCCTGAGAAAAAGGGTCTTGATAGACGGACAACGAAGTGATCCTATAAAGGTTTTATTTTTAAGCCCCTAAAAAGAGGTCTCTATGCAGACGAGATCGAAACTGCAATGCAGTATATTTACTCTTATCTCGAGCAGTATTCTGAAGAGAGTCAATTTACTCTGGACGAATTGATGACTAAAATTGAAGATGATTACCGCCCGCACATGAAAACTATGAAAACACAACAGCGAAGGAGAATGCGCTAAATTTTGTAATAAGTGGATTAGGCCTACTGGCGATACCACAAAAAAACGCGCTCTATCTAATCGTGGTGTGGAAATGAGTTGTTTGGCCAAACGCGTGTTGGAGTGGACTTTGCGGCGCTCGTACGCTAAAACTATTGAATCTACAAACAAAAATTTACTGCATAAATTATAGTAAATTTTCTATAGTTGAATTTATTAATAAGTATTTTCATTGTAAAATGAGTCTGAAAAAAGTTATTGTCAAAAAACTGTTTTTGGGCGCTATTTTTTCAATATGGTGGCGCGGGTGGCAAAGATACGAGGTCGCAAAGTGAAAATTCGAAAAGAGCACGTCGAAATCTATAAAATCACCAATTTTCATCAACTCGCGGAAAACTTTCCAGGTAAAACTACCAAATGACTGGACTGAATTGCTAGATTTGCCACTGCAAATATTTAAACAATGCGTAAAAACTCACTTACTCAGTCGCGGTTATTACAATGTTAATGACTTTCATTCTTTCAGGATTAGCAAGCTGAAGTGGCAGTGGGCAGGTCATATCTGTCGCAGAACCGATGGCCGATGGGGCAGACGTGTTCTGGAGTGGAGACCGCGTACCGGCAAGCGCAGTGTAGGACGACCTCCAACTCTTTGGACCGACGCGCGACGACCTTAAGAAGGTGGCGGGAAGCGGTTGGATGAGGAAGGCGGAGGACCGTGTTTGGTGGCGCGCTCTCGGAAAGGCCTATGTCCAGCAGTGGACGAATACAGGCTGATGATGATGATGATGAATGACTTTCATAATGACAAAGCTGCATGGGATCTTAAAATGAGTATTTGAATATTATTATTCAATTCGATGCCTTAAGATGGATAGCCTAAGTATGTCACGCTCTCTTTACACATTTCTGTGGTGGTGTCGTGTGATGCAGGTTGTTACGTTCCCTCAAATATGGTAGAGCGAAGCAACGGCTGGATCATGCGTCATGCTGGTGAACGGGTGCCACCGGCGGGAATGGGGCTACTTTCTATCTGCCCGTCTTAACATGAATTGAATTGTAGTACTTGGAACTTCCCCTTATTGTGGAAATATTATATTTTATTCTAACAATGTTGCATGGGTTAATTCAGCTTGGCATCCAGCTGCCTACAAGATAGTATAAAAAACTTAAAACAATGTAATAGCTGCATAATAATATTGTAAAATGATTATTTTGAAAAAAGCAACTGCTGAGTTTCTTGCCGGCTCTTCTCAGCAGAATCCGCTTTCCGAACCGGTGGTGGAGTCAATCATGACGTGTCATAAGAGCCACAGGTTGGCCTATGTGAAATAAAAAAATTAAGTGGCACTCGGGCACTGACGCGGTAAAGCTATTGCATAGCATTTTTATCAACTTATGCAATTATAATATTTATGCAATATTTTTTTTGCATAATAAAAATTATGCAAAAAATAATTAAAAAACAAACAAACAAGAAAAGCGCACTGTCACTACCTACTTCGCGAGTGAGATTTGGACCTGCGACATCATACACCATACGGTAAAGAAAGCGGCCGCTCGCCCACTGCGCCAAACAGAGCTACTTGTGAACCCCTAAAATGTTGAACGCTTACTGAACGACGGTGTTCGGTTTATTTTCGTTACGGAATTTCTTGATTCGGTCGCCGCGCTCAAACTGTTTGTCCTAGTTCAAAGCCCGCGATAAAAGCTATGCAATAGCTTAATAATTTTGGATTTTTTGAATTTTGAAGGTAGTAGTTCTTTTTTACTTTGTCTATACGTACCGGGCACGCCCCCTTCGACATATCTCTCATGTCGTGCGCGCAGATCATGTTCTTAGTGATCGTTATCTCCGGATAAAACATTTGGCACTGCATATTGCTGATGATTGGTAACCTCACAAATCTCACCACATCACTGAGTGTGTCATCTTCTTTCTGTAAGTAATTAAACGTATAGATAATATTGGAACGAAGTTCCTTATCGCGCGTTGCGAAAGGGGCTAGACGGAAAAAATTAAGACCAAAAGTTGTAGTCGACACTTTATGGCCTAAAAATCTTATATGTATAATAATTTCAATGAGTTGTGCATTGCCTCCGTGGCCTAATCGGCTCGCGTGCGGCTGTTAACCTAAAGGTTGGTGGTTCGAGCCCACCCGGGGGCGCGAAATTTTATTTTAATTTTTTATTTTATACAATTATTTTTATTTTAATATTTTATAAAATCGATATTTAGACTTCCCTGGGGTCATTTTGAGTTTTATCGATAAGAAATCATGATAAAAAATGTATATCCGAATAATTATTTTCTTTATACCTCGAATAGAACTTGAAATTAATATTTTTATAAGGAACTTCGTTCCTATCTGGTGTCCCACGACACCACACGACTTTTTTTATTTATCTGCTGTCATATTCGACGAAATATGATGCTTAGTGCCCGGGCCTACCACCAACGCTTTATCTTCTAATATATAAAATTCTCGTGTCACAATGTTCGTTCCCGTACTCCTCCGAAACGGCTTGACCGATTCTCATGAAATTTTGTGAGCATATCGGGTAGGTCTGAGAATTGGCCAACATCTATTTTTCATACCTAAATGATAAGGGTACCCACCCATAAATATTTTTGCTGGCGGTATGAAGTTCGCTGGGTCAGGCGTCAGCTAGTAGTCATGTAAAAACCACAATATTGTGGTGTCATTTCAAACAATAACGTTCTTAAAGTGATACAAGAATGTCATTTTACTTATGAAATATTCCTATTATGAAATAATTAAACATTTAGAATAGAATAGAATAGAAATGTTTTTTATTCTATAGATAAGTGCTTTTGAATCGTCGATATGGGTGTACATATCCAATCGACAAATTGGTTACGTGACTTATCGAAGACAACAGCTTCTGAAACATTTATGAATTTCGAACGGAATGAGCGATTGACAGGTTTCTGCAACGAACGCAGTAGTATTATAATAAACACATACTTAGCTTAGGCACGAACGCGGACCATTCAGAAGAGAGAAATGAAAAGTCCCATGGGGTTAAAATTAAATTTTGCTCCCGCTATCCTCAGAAGCCAAAATTCGTTTTTGAATAGGTATGATGAGAATAAAATTATTACCCCCTGATAGCCAAATCCAGGCAATATAAGTTCCCGAGGCAAGGGATCGCCAGTTAGCACACGATCGGGCGGGAATTTCCAGTGGATAGGTCCCCTCGCCTTCATATACGCGATGTCGTAGTTGTGATGCGGGTAGTCGTACTCCGGATGCTGCACGATCTCCTCGATGGGAATCTGCATCCCACTCCCGCGGAACTCCGAACCGTAGAGGACTATCAGATCCTGCGGCTGCGCACTGAAATATTTGAAAGGTACAGGACACTAAGGGCCGATTTCACCAACGTAAAATATGTATTATCCGAGCGTAAATTTGATATTTTGACAGTATTTTCAATATAAAAACTGTCAGAACGGCCAATTTATTCCCCGGATAAACGTCACTCGACGTTTCGTGAAATTGGCACTAAGAATGTTAAACTGTAACCCGTTACCCAACTACAGAAAATTGGATGTAAAGTCCGTCATAATGATTTTGTTCGTATAAAAACAAGCTGATTCCCGCGACTTCGTCCACGTGGATTTAGTTTTTAATACTTTTCCGGGATAAAAAGCTTATGTCACTCTCCAGGTTCTTAACTGTACCCATGCAAAAAATCACATCGATCCGTAGCTCTGTTGTGGCGTGATTGAAAGACAAACCAACAAATCAACAAACAAACACACTTTCGCATTTATAATATTACTATGATGTATACTTTGTCACACGGACCATCATAACGAATCGATTGACACCTCATTAATCAAAATCGGCTCGGTGGAGCGTTCATAAATAGTCACATGTACATACTAAGATACATACATCATAACCCTTTTTTTGGCTTTGCCGTAATGGGGTAAAAAGGAGCTCATCGACATTTTTATATTAAAATCAATCAAAGCACACAGGGCAGTGTGCTTGGACCGCTATTATTCTTGATTTATATTAACGACTTACCCGACAACATTGATCAGGAATGTATTTTATTTGCTGATGACACTACAATTAGAGTAAGATGCAAAGATAAACGATTGCTTGAAAATGACATAAGTAAATAATGCACTGAATAAAACAGGTGAATGGTTAAACGCTAACAACCTATCACTCAATATAAGTAAGACTAAATATATTCAATTTCTGACCTACAATAGTTTACCTTCTACTCTAAATATTGAATTTAACTCGTTGCCTATAGAAGAAGTGGATACGGTGTCTTTCCTTGGCCTTTTATTGGATAACCATTGCAATTGGAAGGCTCACACTGATAAATTATGTAGTAAATTAGACCGATTTACGTATGTCCTGAAGAGACTCGCTCAAACTTCTAACATGAAAACAGCTTTACTCGCATACCATGGTCATGTGTCATCATTACTACAGTATGGTTTGATCCTGTGGGGTAATTCGGTCGATGCCAATAAGGTATTTATTAGACAAAAAGCATGTATTCGAGCTATGACTGGTGCGCCGTGCGCATTTCTTGGATAGCTGTAAACCCTTATTCAAGAAACTCAATATACCCTCTTTACCGAGTTTATACATCTACCGAATGCTTTTATTTGTAAAAAAATATCAAACTATTTTTCCCGACCTTACCAAATACGAGAATAACCGAAGACCCACCGAAAAGACAAAATGTGCTTACCTCGAATAAAACTTAAATTGTTCTCTAACAGTGCGTATTGCATGGCAATTAAATTATTTAATAAATTACCTGATAGTTTAAAAGGAAAGCCTACGGCCGTATTTAGAAATAAAATTTATAAATTATTACTAAATAAAAATTATTACTATATTAATGATTATTTAACAGACCACAGCATATCTAATTAATAATTCGTACCTTAACTATATTTGCACTACTATTGTACAATGTATTGAACATAGATAATATTAAGTACAGTTGATTATTTTTGACAATTTAATGGACATAAATACATTCAAAATTATTATGGAATAACTTATAAAATTATGTATTAGTTTTTAATATTGACATTGTGTTTATACTTAAATTGACATTACAAATATTCACACACCAGTACTGGTTAAATGTATTAGGCTCGATTTCCTGTTTACAATCATGTTGTACCTGCATTTTTGTGAATAAAATTTCATTCATTCATTCATTCATTCATTCATTCATTCATTCATTCATTCATTCATTCATTCATTCATTCATTCATTCATTCAAAGAATCATATTTGATAAATTAATTAAGTAAATAAAATATATTAGTCATGTTCAGAATGGCCGTACTTAAAAAATATTATTCGTCTTCGACTTCTCTTCAAAGCAGTAAGCGACAGTCAGCATGTAAAGTTCATTAACTATAGCGCTCGAGCAGAAATTGTAACTTACTCTTGAACGCAGTGAGTGGCGGTCAGCATGTAAAGTTCATTAACTATAGCCCTCGAGGAGAAATTGTAACTTACTCTTGAACGCAGTGAGTGGCGGTCAGCATGTAAAGTTCATTAACTATAGCCCTCGAGGAGAAATTGTAACTTACTCTTGAACGCAGTGAGTGGCGGTCAGCATGTAAAGTTCATTAACTATAGCCCTCGAGGAGAAATTGTAACTTACTCTTGAACGCAGTGAGTGGCGGTCAGCATGTAAAGTTCATTAACTATAGCCCTCGAGGAGAAATTGTAACTTACTCTTGAACGCAGTGAGTGGCGGTCAGCATGTAAAGTTCATTAACTATAGCCCTCGAGGAGAAATTGTAACTTACTCTTGAACGCAGTGAGTGGCGGTCAGCATGTAAAGTTCATTAACTATAGCCCTCGAGGAGAAATTGTAACTTACTCTTGAACGCAGTGAAAGGCGGTCAGCATGTAAAGTTCATTAACTATAGCCCTCGAGGAGAAATTGTAACTTACTCTTGAACGCAGTGAGTGGCGGTCAGCATGTAAAGTTCATTAACTATAGCCCTCGAGGAGAAATTGTAACTTACTCTTGAACGCAGTGAGTGGCGGTCAGCATGTAAAGTTCATTAACTATAGCCCTCGAGGAGAAATTGTAACTTACTCTTGAACGCAGTGAGTGGCGGTCAGCATGTAAAGTTCATTAACTATAGCCCTCGAGGAGAAATTGTAACTTACTCTTGAACGCAGTGAGTGGCGGTCAGCATGTAAAGTTCATTAACTATAGCCCTCGAGGAGAAATTGTAACTTACTCTTGAACGCAGTGAGTGGCGGTCAGCATGTAAAGTTCATTAACTATAGCCCTCGAGGAGAAATTGTAACTTACTCTTGAACGCAGTGAGTGGCGGTCAGCATGTAAAGTTCATTAACTATAGCCCTCGAGGAGAAATTGTAACTTACTCTTGAACGCAGTGAGTGGCGGTCAGCATGTAAAGTTCATTAACTATAGCCCTCGAGGAGAAATTGTAACTTACTCTTGAACGCAGTGAGTGGCGGTCAGCATGTAAAGTTCATTAACTATAGCCCTCGAGGAGAAATTGTAACTTACTCTTGAACGCAGTGAAAGGCGGTCAGCATGTAAAGTTCATTAACTATAGCCCTCGAGGAGAAATTGTAACTTACTCTTGAACGCAGTGAGTGGCGGTCAGCATGTAAAGTTCATTAACTATAGCCCTCGAGGAGAAATTGTAACTTACTCTTGAACGCAGTGAGTGGCGGTCAGCATGTAAAGTTCATTAACTATAGCCCTCGAGGAGAAATTGTAACTTACTCTTGAACGCAGTGAGTGGCGGTCAGCATGTAAAGTTCATTAACTATAGCCCTCGAGGAGAAATTGTAACTTACTCTTGAACGCAGTGAGTGGCGGTCAGCATGTAAAGTTCATTAACTATAGCCCTCGAGGAGAAATTGTAACTTACTCTTGAACGCAGTGAGTGGCGGTCAGCATGTAAAGTTCATTAACTATAGCCCTCAAGGAGAAATTTTAACTTACTCTTGAACGCAGTGAGTGGCGGTCAGCATGTAAAGTTCATTAACTATAGCCCTCGAGGAGAAATTGTAACTTACTCTTGAACGCAGTGAGCGGCGGTCAGCATGTAAAGTTCATTAACTATAGCCCTCGAGGAGAAATTGTAACTTACTCTTGAACGCAGTGAGTGGCGGTCAGCATGTAAAGTTCATTAACTATAGCCCTCGAGGAGAAATTGTAACTTACTCTTGAACGCAGTGAGTGGCGGTCAGCATGTAAAGTTCATTAACTATAGCCCTCGAGGAGAAATTGTAACTTACTCTTGAACGCAGTGAACGGCGGTCAGAAAGTTAAGTTTATTAGCTATAGCGCTCGAGCAGAAATTGTAACTTACTCTTCAACGCAGTGAGTGGCGGTCAGCATGTAAAGTTCATTAACTATAGCGCTCGATCAGAAATTGTAACTTACTCTTCAACGAAGTAAGCGGCGGTCAGCATGTAAAGTTCATTAACTATAGCCCTCGAGGAGAAATTGTAACTTACTCTTGAACGCAGTGAGCGGCGGTCAGCATGTAAAGTTCATTAACTATAGCCCTCGAGGAGAAATTGTAACTTACTCTTGAACGCAGTGAGTGGCGGTCAGCATGTAAAGTTCATTAACTATAGCCCTCGAGGAGAAATTGTAACTTACTCTTGAACGCAGTGAGTGGCGGTCAGCATGTAAAGTTCATTAACTATAGCCCTCGAGGAGAAATTGTAACTTACTCTTGAACGCAGTGAACGGCGGTCAGAAAGTTAAGTTTATTAGCTATAGCGCTCGAGCAGAAATTGTAACTTACTCTTCAACGCAGTGAGTGGCGGTCAGCATGTAAAGTTCATTAACTATAGCGCTCGATCAGAAATTGTAACTTACTCTTCAACGAAGTAAGCGGCGGTCAGCATGTAAAGTTCATTAACTATAGCGCTCGATCAGAAATTGTAACTTACTCTTCAACGAAGTAAGCGGCGGTCAGCATGTAAAGTTCATTAACTATAGCGCTCGAGCAGAAATTGTAACTTACTCTTCAACGCAGTGAGCGGCGGTCAGCATGTAAAGTTCATTAACTATAGCGCTCGAGCAGAAATTGTAACTTACTCTTCAACGAAGTAAGCGGCGGTCAGCATGTAAAGTTCATTAACTATAGCGCTCGATCAGAAATTGTAACTTACTCTTCAACGAAGTAAGCGGCGGTCAGCATGTAAAGTTCATTAACTATAGCGCTCGATCAGAAATTGTAACTTACTCTTCAACGAAGTAAGCGGCGGTCAGCATGTAAAGTTCATTAACTATAGCGCTCGAGCAGAAATTGTAACTTACTCTTCAACGAAGTAAGCGGCGGTCAGCATGTAAAGTTCATTAACTATAGCGCTCGATCAGAAATTGTAACTTACTCTTCAACGAAGTAAGCGGCGGTCAGCATGTAAAGTTCATTAACTATAGCGCTCGATCAGAAATTGTAACTTACTCTTCAACGAAGTAAGCGGCGGTCAGCATGTAAAGTTCATTAACTATAGCGCTCGATCAGAAATTGTAACTTACTCTTCAACGAAGTAAGCGGCGGTCAGCATGTAAAGTTCATTAACTATAGCGCTCGATCAGAAATTGTAACTTACTCTTCAACGAAGTAAGCGGCGGTCAGCATGTAAAGTTCATTAACTATAGCGCTCGATCAGAAATTGTAACTTACTCTTCAACGAAGTAAGCGGCGGTCAGCATGTAAAGTTCATTAACTATAGCGCTCGATCAGTAATTGTAACTTACTCTTCAACGAAGTAAGCGGCGGTCAGCATGTAAAGTTCATTAACTATAGCGCTCGAGCAGAAATTGTAACTTACTCTTCAACGAAGTAAGCGGCGGTCAGCATGTAAAGTTCATTAACTATAGCGCTCGAGCAGAAATTGTAACTAACTCTTCAACGCAGTGAGCGGCGGTCAGCATGTAAAGTTCATTAACTATAGCGCTCGAGCAGAAATTGTAACTTACTCTTCAACGCAGTGAGCGGCGGTCAGCATGTAAAGTTCATTAACTATAGCGCTCGAGCAGAAATTGTAACTTACTCTTCAACGCAGTGAGCGGCGGTCAGCATGTTAAGTTCATTAACTATAGTGCTTGAGCAGAAATTGTAACTTACTCTTCAACGAAGTAAGCGGCGGTCAGCATGTAAAGTTCATTAACTATAGCGCTCGAGCAGAAATTGTAACTTACTCTTCAACGCAGTGAGCGGCGGTCAGCATGTTAAGTTCATTAACTATAGTGCTTGAGCAGAAATTGTAACTTACTCTTCAACGAAGTAAGCGGCGGTCAGCATGTTAAGTTCATTAACTATAGCGCTCGAGCAGAAATTGTAACTTACTCTTCAACGCAGTGAGCGGCGGTCAGCATGTTAAGTTCATTAACTATAGCGCTCGAGCAGAAATTGTAACTTACTCTTCAACGCAGTGAGCGGCGGTCAGCATGTTAAGTTCATTAACTATAGTGCTTGAGCAGAAATTGTAACTTACTCTTCAACGCAGTGAGCGGCGGTCAGCATGTTAAGTTCATTAACTATAGTGCTTGAGCAGAAATTGTAACTTACTCTTCAACGAAGTAAGCGGCGGTCAGCATGTAAAGTTCATTAACTATAGCGCTCGAGCAGAAATTGTAACTTACTCTTCAACGCAGTGAGCGGCGGTCAGCATGTTAAGTTCATTAACTATAGTGCTTGAGCAGAAATTGTAACTTACTCTTCAACGAAGTAAGCGGCGGTCAGCATGTAAAGTTCATTAACTATAGCGCTCGAGCAGAAATTGTAACTTACTCTTCAACGCAGTGAGCGGCGGTCAGCATGTTAAGTTCATTAACTATAGTGCTTGAGCAGAAATTGTAACTTACTCTTCAACGCAGTGAGCGGCGGTCAGCATGTAAAGTTCATTAACTATAGCGCTCGAGCAGAAATTGTAACTTACTCTTCAACGCAGTGAGCGGCGGTCAGCATGTTAAGTTCATTAACTATAGTGCTTGAGCAGAAATTGTAACTTACTCTTCAACGCAGTGAGCGGCGGTCAGCATGTTAAGTTCATTAACTATAGTGCTTGAGCAGAAATTGTAACTTACTCTTCAACGAAGTAAGCGGCGGTCAGCATGTAAAGTTCATTAACTATAGCGCTCGAGCAGAAATTGTAACTTACTCTTCAACGCAGTGAGCGGCGGTCAGCATGTTAAGTTCATTAACTATAGTGCTTGAGCAGAAATTGTAACTTACTCTTCAACGAAGTAAGCGGCGGTCAGCATGTAAAGTTCATTAACTATAGCGCTCGAGCAGAAATTGTAACTTACTCTTCAACGCAGTGAGCGGCGGTCAGCATGTTAAGTTCATTAACTATAGCGCTCGAGCAGAAATTGTAACTTACTCTTCAACGCAGTGAGCGGCGGTCAGCATGTTAAGTTCATTAACTATAGTGCTTGAGCAGAAATTGTAACTTACTCTTCAACGAAGTAAGCGGCGGTCAGCATGTAAAGTTCATTAACTATAGCGTTCGATCAGAAATTGTAACTTACTCTTCAACGAAGTAAGCGGCGGTCAGCATGTAAAGTTCATTAACTATAGCGCTCGATCAGAAATTGTAACTTACTCTTCAACGAAGTAAGCGGCGGTCAGCATGTAAAGTTCATTAACTATAGCGCTCGATCAGAAATTGTAACTTACTCTTCAACGAAGTAAGCGGCGGTCAGCATGTAAAGTTCATTAACTATAGCGCTCGATCAGAAATTGTAACTTACTCTTCAACGAAGTAAGCGGCGGTCAGCATGTAAAGTTCATTAACTATAGCGCTCGAGCAGAAATTGTAACTTACTCTTCAACGAAGTAAGCGGCGGTCAGCATGTAAAGTTCATTAACTATAGCGCTCGATCAGAAATTGTAACTTACTCTTCAACGAAGTAAGCGGCGGTCAGCATGTAAAGTTCATTAACTATAGCGCTCGATCAGTAATTGTAACTTACTCTTCAACGAAGTAAGCGGCGGTCAGCATGTAAAGTTCATTAACTATAGCGCTCGAGCAGAAATTGTAACTTACTCTTCAACGCAGTGAGCGGCGGTCAGCATGTTAAGTTCATTAACTATAGTGCTTGAGCAGAAATTGTAACTTACTCTTCAACGAAGTAAGCGGCGGTCAGCATGTAAAGTTCATTAACTATAGCGCTCGATCAGAAATTGTAACTTACTCTTCAACGAAGTAAGCGGCGGTCAGCATGTAAAGTTCATTAACTATAGCGCTCGATCAGAAATTGTAACTTACTCTTCAACGCAGTGAGCGGCGGTCAGCATGTTAAGTTCATTAACTATAGTGCTTGAGCAGAAATTGTAACTTACTCTTCAACGAAGTAAGCGGCGGTCAGCATGTAAAGTTCATTAACTATAGCGTTCGATCAGAAATTGTAACTTACTCTTCAACGAAGTAAGCGGCGGTCAGCATGTAAAGTTCATTAACTATAGCGCTCGATCAGAAATTGTAACTTACTCTTCAACGAAGTAAGCGGCGGTCAGCATGTAAAGTTCATTAACTATAGCGCTCGATCAGAAATTGTAACTTACTCTTCAACGAAGTAAGCGGCGGTCAGCATGTAAAGTTCATTAACTATAGCGCTCGATCAGAAATTGTAACTTACTCTTCAACGAAGTAAGCGGCGGTCAGCATGTAAAGTTCATTAACTATAGCGCTCGAGCAGAAATTGTAACTTACTCTTCAACGAAGTAAGCGGCGGTCAGCATGTAAAGTTCATTAACTATAGCGCTCGATCAGAAATTGTAACTTACTCTTCAACGAAGTAAGCGGCGGTCAGCATGTAAAGTTCATTAACTATAGCGCTCGATCAGTAATTGTAACTTACTCTTCAACGAAGTAAGCGGCGGTCAGCATGTAAAGTTCATTAACTATAGCGCTCGAGCAGAAATTGTAACTTACTCTTCAACGCAGTGAGCGGCGGTCAGCATGTTAAGTTCATTAACTATAGTGCTTGAGCAGAAATTGTAACTTACTCTTCAACGAAGTAAGCGGCGGTCAGCATGTAAAGTTCATTAACTATAGCGCTCGATCAGAAATTGTAACTTACTCTTCAACGAAGTAAGCGGCGGTCAGCATGTAAAGTTCATTAACTATAGCGCTCGATCAGAAATTGTAACTTACTCTTCAACGAAGTAAGCGGCGGTCAGCATGTAAAGTTCATTAACTATAGCGCTCGATCAGAAATTGTAACTTACTCTTCAACGAAGTAAGCGGCGGTCAGCATGTAAAGTTCATTAACTATAGCGCTCGATCAGAAATTGTAACTTACTCTTCAACGAAGTAAGCGGCGGTCAGCATGTAAAGTTCATTAACTATAGCGCTCGATCAGAAATTGTAACTTACTCTTCAACGAAGTAAGCGGCGGTCAGCATGTAAAGTTCATTAACTATAGCGCTCGATCAGAAATTGTAACTTACTCTTCAACGAAGTAAGCGGCGGTCAGCATGTAAAGTTCATTAACTATAGCGCTCGATCAGAAATTGTAACTTACTCTTCAACGAAGTAAGCGGCGGTCAGCATGTAAAGTTCATTAACTATAGCGCTCGATCAGAAATTGTAACTTACTCTTCAACGAAGTAAGCGGCGGTCAGCATGTAAAGTTCATTAACTATAGCGCTCGATCAGAAATTGTAACTTACTCTTCAACGAAGTAAGCGGCGGTCAGCATGTAAAGTTCATTAACTATAGCGCTCGATCAGAAATTGTAACTTACTCTTCAACGAAGTAAGCGGCGGTCAGCATGTAAAGTTCATTAACTATAGCGCTCGATCAGAAATTGTAACTTACTCTTCAACGAAGTAAGCGGCGGTCAGCATGTAAAGTTCATTAACTATAGCGCTCGATCAGAAATTGTAACTTACTCTTCAACGAAGTAAGCGGCGGTCAGCATGTAAAGTTCATTAACTATAGCGCTCGATCAGAAATTGTAACTTACTCTTCAACGAAGTAAGCGGCGGTCAGCATGTAAAGTTCATTAACTATAGCGCTCGATCAGAAATTGTAACTTACTCTTCAACGAAGTAAGCGGCGGTCAGCATGTAAAGTTCATTAACTATAGCGCTCGATCAGAAATTGTAACTTACTCTTCAACGAAGTAAGCGGCGGTCAGCATGTAAAGTTCATTAACTATAGCGCTCGATCAGAAATTGTAACTTACTCTTCAACGAAGTAAGCGGCGGTCAGCATGTAAAGTTCATTAACTATAGCGCTCGATCAGAAATTGTAACTTACTCTTCAACGAAGTAAGCGGCGGTCAGCATGTAAAGTTCATTAACTATAGCGCTCGATCAGAAATTGTAACTTACTCTTGAACGCAGTGAGCGGCGGTCAGCATGTTAAGTTCATTAACTATAGTGCTTGAGCAGAAATTGTAACTTACTCTTGAACGCAGTGAGCGGCGGTCAGCATGTTAAGTTCATTAACTATAGTGCTTGAGCAGAAATTGTAACTTACTCTTGAACGCAGTGAGCGGCGGTCAGCATGTTAAGTTCATTAACTATAGTGCTTGAGCAGAAATTGTAACTTACTCTTGAACGCAGTGAGCGGCGGTCAGCATGTTAAGTTCATTAACTATAGTGCTTGAGCAGAAATTGTAACTTACTCTTGAACGCAGTGAGTGGCGGTCAGCATGTAAAGTTCATTAACTATAGCCCTCGAGGAGAAATTTTAACTTACTCTTGAACGCAGTGAGTGGCGGTCAGCATGTAAAGTTCATTAACTATAGCCCTCGAGGAGAAATTGTAACTTACTCTTGAACGCAGTGAACGGCGGTCAGCATGTAAAGTTCATTAACTATAGCCCTCGAGGAGAAATTGTAACTTACTCTTGAACGCATTGAGTGGCGGTCAGCATGTAAAGTTCATTAACTATAGCCCTCGAGGAGAAATTGTAACTTACTCTTGAACGCAGTGAGTGGCGGTCAACATGTAAAGTTCATTAACTATAGCCCTCGAGGAGAAATTTTAACTTACTCTTGAACGCAGTGAGTGGCGGTCAGCATGTAAAGTTCATTAACTATAGCCCTCGAGGAGAAATTGTAACTTACTCTTGAACGCAGTGAGTGGCGGTCAGCATGTAAAGTTCATTAACTATAGCCCTCGAGGAGAAATTGTAACTAACTCTTGAACGCAGTGAGTGGCGGTCAGCATGTAAAGTTCATTAACTATAGCCCTCGAGGAGAAATTGTAACTTACTCTTGAACGCAGTGAGTGGCGGTCAGCATGTAAAGTTCATTAACTATAGCCCTCGAGGAGAAATTTTAACTTACTCTTGAACGCAGTGAGTGGCGGTCAGCATGTAAAGTTCATTAACTATAGCCCTCGAGGAGAAATTGTAACTTACTCTTGAACGCAGTGAGCGGCGGTCAGCATGTAAAGTTCATTAACTATAGCCCTCGAGGAGAAATTGTAACTTACTCTTGAACGCAGTGAGTGGCGGTCAGCATGTAAAGTTCATTAACTATAGCCCTCGAGGAGAAATTGTAACTTACTCTTGAACGCAGTGAGTGGCGGTCAGCATGTAAAGTTCATTAACTATAGCCCTCGAGGAGAAATTGTAACTTACTCTTGAACGCAGTGAGTGGCGGTCAGCATGTAAAGTTCATTAACTATAGCCCTCGAGGAGAAATTGTAACTTACTCTTGAACGCAGTGAGTGGCGGTCAGCATGTAAAGTTCATTAACTATAGCGCTCGATCAGAAATTGTAACTTACTCTTCAACGAAGTAAGCGGCGGTCAGCATGTAAAGTTCATTAACTATAGCGCTCGATCAGAAATTGTAACTTACTCTTCAACGAAGTAAGCGGCGGTCAGCATGTAAAGTTCATTAACTATAGCGCTCGATCAGAAATTGTAACTTACTCTTCAACGAAGTGAGCGGCGGTCAGCATGTAAAGTTCATTAACTATAGCGCTCGAGCAGAAATTGTAAATTACTCTTCAACGCAGTGAGCGGCGGTCAGCATGTAAAGTTCATTAACTATAGCGCTCGATCAGAAATTGTAACTTACTCTTCAACGAAGTAAGCGGCGGTCAGCATGTAAAGTTCATTAACTATAGCGCTCGATCAGAAATTGTAACTTACTCTTCAACGAAGTAAGCGGCGGTCAGCATGTAAAGTTCATTAACTATAGCGCTCGATCAGAAATTGTAACTTACTCTTCAACGAAGTAAGCGGCGGTCAGCATGTAAAGTTCATTAACTATAGCGCTCGATCAGTAATTGTAACTTACTCTTCAACGAAGTAAGCGGCGGTCAGCATGTAAAGTTCATTAACTATAGCGCTCGAGCAGAAATTGTAACTTACTCTTCAACGAAGTAAGCGGCGGTCAGCATGTAAAGTTCATTAACTATAGCGCTCGAGCAGAAATTGTAACTTACTCTTCAACGCAGTGAGCGGCGGTCAGCATGTTAAGTTCATTAACTATAGTGCTTGAGCAGAAATTGTAACTTACTCTTCAACGCAGTGAGCGGCGGTCAGCATGTTAAGTTCATTAACTATAGTGCTTGAGCAGAAATTGTAACTTACTCTTCAACGAAGTCAGCGGCGGTCAGCATGTAAAGTTCATTAACTATAGCGCTCGAGCAGAAATTGTAACTTACTCTTCAACGCAGTGAGCGGCGGTCAGCATGTTAAGTTCATTAACTATAGTGCTTGAGCAGAAATTGTAACTTACTCTTCAACGCAGTGAGCGGCGGTCAGCATGTTAAGTTCATTAACTATAGTGCTTGAGCAGAAATTGTAACTTACTCTTCAACGCAGTGAGCGGCGGTCAGCATGTTAAGTTCATTAACTATAGTGCTTGAGCAGAAATTGTAACTTACTCTTCAACGAAGTAAGCGGCGGTCAGCATGTAAAGTTCATTAACTATAGCGCTCGAGCAGAAATTGTAACTTACTCTTCAACGCAGTGAGCGGCGGTCAGCATGTTAAGTTCATTAACTATAGTGCTTGAGCAGAAATTGTAACTTACTCTTCAACGAAGTAAGCGGCGGTCAGCATGTAAAGTTCATTAACTATAGCGCTCGAGCAGAAATTGTAACTTACTCTTCAACGCAGTGAGCGGCGGTCAGCATGTAAAGTTCATTAACTATAGCGCTCGAGCAGAAATTGTAACTTACTCTTCAACGCAGTGAGCGGCGGTCAGCATGTTAAGTTCATTAACTATAGTGCTTGAGCAGAAATTGTAACTTACTCTTCAACGAAGTAAGCGGCGGTCAGCATGTAAAGTTCATTAACTATAGCGTTCGATCAGAAATTGTAACTTACTCTTCAACGAAGTAAGCGGCGGTCAGCATGTAAAGTTCATTAACTATAGCGCTCGATCAGAAATTGTAACTTACTCTTCAACGAAGTAAGCGGCGGTCAGCATGTAAAGTTCATTAACTATAGCGCTCGATCAGAAATTGTAACTTACTCTTCAACGAAGTAAGCGGCGGTCAGCATGTAAAGTTCATTAACTATAGCGCTCGAGCAGAAATTGTAACTTACTCTTCAACGAAGTAAGCGGCGGTCAGCATGTAAAGTTCATTAACTATAGCGCTCGATCAGAAATTGTAACTTACTCTTCAACGAAGTAAGCGGCGGTCAGCATGTAAAGTTCATTAACTATAGCGCTCGATCAGAAATTGTAACTTACTCTTCAACGAAGTAAGCGGCGGTCAGCATGTAAAGTTCATTAACTATAGCGCTCGAGCAGAAATTGTAACTTACTCTTCAACGAAGTAAGCGGCGGTCAGCATGTAAAGTTCATTAACTATAGCGCTCGATCAGAAATTGTAACTTACTCTTCAACGAAGTAAGCGGCGGTCAGCATGTAAAGTTCATTAACTATAGCGCTCGAGCAGAAATTGTAACTTACTCTTCAACGAAGTAAGCGGCGGTCAGCATGTAAAGTTCATTAACTATAGCGCTCGATCAGAAATTGTAACTTACTCTTCAACGAAGTAAGCGGCGGTCAGCATGTAAAGTTCATTAACTATAGCGCTCGATCAGAAATTGTAACTTACTCTTCAACGAAGTAAGCGGCGGTCAGCATGTAAAGTTCATTAACTATAGCGCTCGATCAGTAATTGTAACTTACTCTTCAACGAAGTAAGCGGCGGTCAGCATGTAAAGTTCATTAACTATAGCGCTCGATCAGAAATTGTAACTTACTCTTCAACGAAGTAAGCGGCGGTCAGCATGTAAAGTTCATTAACTATAGCGCTCGAGCAGAAATTGTAACTTACTCTTCAACGCAGTGAGCGGCGGTCAGCATGTTAAGTTCATTAACTATAGTGCTCGAGCAGCAATTGTAACTTACTCTTGAACGCAGTGAGCGGCGGTCAGCATGTTAAGTTCATTAACTATAGTGCTTGAGCAGCAATTGTAACTTACTCTTGAACGCAGTGAGCGGCGGTCAGCATGTTAAGTTCATTAACTATAGTGCTCGAGCAGCAATTGTAACTTACTCTTGAACGCAGTGAGCGGCGGTCAGCATGTAAGGTTCCTTAATTATAGCGCCCGTGCAGAAAGTGTAACCTTCTCTGATTATTTGTATTAGATAATCAAATTGTCTAGGTTCTTCATATTCCATCCCTCCGGAAATCCTTTCTTGCACTTCCTCGGTATCATAATTTCTTCCGGAAGAGAGATCCTTTTCTGAAAAATCCAAAAATGGTAGGGCCCTTAATCAGGAAAACTTTGTGGTCACGGCAACAAGTGCATTTTTTTTAAATACTAGCTGACACGGCGAACTTCGTACCGCAGACTTATCTATTATAATTTTTTTTTTTTTTTAAAACCTTCCGTGGACCTTAAGGAACATACAAAAAAAAATTATCCGAATTGGTCCATCCATTCTTGAGTTATGCGCTTACCAACATTCATTTTTATTTATATAGATAGATAGATAAGTAGGCGAAGCGCGAAGCGAAACGTACTGGACACAATATAGTGAGTAAAATAGTCGCTGTGGCCTCAACTCGCAAGGTGCTGGAGTGGCAATCCCGCATTGGAAAGCGCAGTGTTGGCAGACCCCTTACAAGTTGGACCGACGAAATCAGGCGAGATTCAGGGGATATACAGGTAGGCAGCGCAAGACCGAGACAGTTCAGCAGTGCAGCAGTGGACCTCTACCGGAACTATATTCTGTAAAATTGCGACGCTGCACTAAGGGCACAGAATATAATATAATAGTGCTAAGGGGTAATTCAATGAATTAGCCGGTCATAAATCGAATTCTCAAAAATCGTCCCAGAAAAAAAAAATATACCTGGCGATAGTTAAATAGACAATGAACAATGGGCCACGCTTCCCTTTATTTAATTAGTACCGTGTGCCAGATTGTGTCAGTCTGAACTTGATCATCACTCAAAGTGTTCGTATAGTTTCAATAAAATAAATAAATAAATAAATAGAGCCTTTATTTACTGAGGTTTACATTTTTTTTTTTTTTTTTTTAATTTTTAATTTAAGTCGGTGACCGTTCTACTCCTCAGTGTGTCCTCTGACATAGGCCTCCTCCATCCTCTTCCAAAGGTTTCTATCCCTAGCCTTTCTCAGCCATGTAGTCCCTGCAATATACTTAATATCATCTGCCCATCTGAGATGTTGCCGTCCTCTTTTACGTTTACCATCTCTTGGATACCAATCGATCAAGTCGTTAGTTCACTTTAGTATCTTGTTTCTTACCGTGTGCCCAGCCCATCGCCATTTTTGTTCTCTTATTTTCTTTTTAACATCACATATTTTGGTTTTCGCTCTTATAGTGACTAATCTCTGCCTGTCTCTCTTTTTAATATGTAAAATACTTCTTTCGATTCCGTGTTGGCATGTTTCTAGCTTTTCCATGTTTCTTTTCGTCAGTGCCCATGTTTGACATCCATATATCATGCATGGCAAGATACAGGTGTCATGTAGTTTGCTCTCGGCAGCCATTGGAATGTCCCTGTTTTTCATAATGTCCTTAAGAGCCCAAAATCTTTTCCATGTGTTACAGACCCGTCTGTCCACTTCCTTGTTTGTTTGATCATTCGGTAAAATTATCTGACCTAGATACACATATTCGTCGACATAGTCTATTTCTAACTCATTTACATAGATTTTTTCTTTATTTGCGTTACTCATAATTTTGGTTTTAGTTATGTTCATGGTAAGTCCTACCTTTTTACTTTCAAAAGCTAATTGTTGTAACATGCATTCTAGAGTTTTAGCATCCTCTGCAAAAATTACTAGATCGTCAGCGAATCTTAAATGGTTGAGTTTGACGCCGTTTATATTGATTCCAAGTGCTTCCCAGTGCAAGTTTCTGAAGACGTTCTCTAGTGTAGCTGAAAATAGTTTAGGCGAGAGTGGGTCACCCTGTCTGACACCTTTATTTATCTTGAACCATTCCCTTGAACTCTCCAGGCGCACTCTCGAAATACTATTTTTGTAAATGTTTTTTATTAGGTTAATGTATTTCCAGTGGACACCTTGATTCATTAGTGACTCCCAGATAGCTTTGTGTTTTAAGGAATCGAATGCTTTATTGTAATCAACGAATCCTATGTAATAGCTTCTGTTGTATTCTTTACATTTCTCTAGTAGTTGTTTGACAACGTGTATGTGGTCTACAGTCGAAAAGTTGCTGCGAAAACCAGCCTGTTCTCTCGGCTGGTTTTCATCCAGGACTAATGAAATTCTGTTCAAAATTATTTTAGCAAATACCTTATAAAGGTTAGATAATAAACTGATAGGTCTATAATTTTCGATTTGTGATTTATCCCCTTTTTTATGTAATAAAATAATGGTTGATTGGGTCCATTGTACTGGTATTGTTTCACTAGTAAAAATCATGTTGAAAAGGTCTCTTAGTACTTTTATGGTAGCTTCTAAGGTACCTTTTAGTAGTTCGTTTTTTATTCCGTCTTCGCCGGGAGCTTTGTCATTCTTTTGAGTTCTTATAGCGTATCTTATTTCGCTTTCCAATATTTCCGGTTCAGTTTCGTCATGTTTTGTATCTCGTTGAAAATCGTTTGTGGGTTGGTCAGTGTCATTTTCATCTGTATACAAGTCACGATAGAATTTAGTTGCTACCTTCATTATTTCAGGTCTTTCTGCAGTTCTTCTTAACTTTTTATCAACAAAATTTGGTATCCAAGTCATTTTTTCTCTTAGTTCCTTGAGGCCTTTTTTAATGCCGCCTGTTGTTTCTATATGATACTTGAAAGTTTTCGTCATACTGCTTTTCCTGTGTTCTCTTATTTCTTCTCTAATCTTCTTGCTTATATTCACTATTTCTTTACGTTTGTTTTTCCTGTCAAGTAACATATTCCTACGTTCTTCTATCAGAGTTTTGGCTTTTATACCTAATTTATCTTTGACTTTACTGGACGTCGCTATTTCGTTATTTAAATGCTGTAATTCCTGCTCTAGTTTATCATATTTGTTTTGTACCGAATTCTGGTCATGAAACTTAGCCAGGGTTGTTTTTAATTGAACTAACTTATCTTGTGGTATAGGTAATTCAAGTATCTGTATTGGTTTCTTTATATGTTTCCGTCCTTGCTTTGGTTTTTTGTCATATATGGCTGCTCTAACCATTCGATGATTTGTATTGTAGTTAACACTAAGTATTTCCGTATTTGTGAAGTATTTTGGTTTATTTGTCATGATAAAATCTATTTCGTTCTTATACTGTCCGCATGGCGAGGTCCAGGTCCATCTGTTCTTAAGTTTTTTCTTATATACAGTATTCATTATAGTGAAATTGTTTTCTAGTGCAAAGTTTATTAGACGATGTCCATTGTTGTTCCTTTTCCCTATACTATAATTTCCTAAAACGCTTTCTTCACCATTTCTTCTCTTTCCTATTTGACTGTTAAAATCACCCATTACAACTACATTTTTGTGAGTGTGTTGCAGTGCAGAGTTTAGATCTTCATAAAACTGGTCTTTCAAAGTATCTTCAGATATTTCAGTTGGAGCGTATACCTGTATTATAGTCCAAGGCTCTTGATAACCTGGTAGTTCTATATTCAATACAGATACGCGATCCGATATGCCATGAAAACTTTTGATTTGATCTTTCAGTTGTTTTCTGATTATAAAGCCTACGCCGTACAATCCTTGTTTCTCGCCTTTATAATATAGTATATAATTCTCATATTCTTCGATTTCATCACCCATCCTTCTTATTTCACTAAGTCCAATGATGTCCCATTTAATCTCATCCAGTATTTTTTCAAACTCTACTAAGTGATCATAAGTTCGAAGTGTTTTTGTTTTTTTCAAATATTCAATTGAGGGAACTGGAGGGTAGGGGTCTATTTCCCCACGGGGACCAGCCGGCTTGGGGAACTGTATTAATTTATCTTTTATGTTTTCTGAATTTTTTGTTATGTTATTTTTCCGGTTACCGACAGTTAGTTGCTAATAGTTAGTTTTTGTATTTGAATTATTAGAAATTGACCCTGTGTTATTTCTTTCACACTTTCTTGTATTTTTATCATCTTTTACAACAAGTGTACCACCTTTTATATATGCATAATTGCCCTTCATTCTCTCCTTAAGTAGATCATCTTTAATTGCCTTCCTTTTCGCTAAGGTTTCTTTTGCAAAATCTTCCGAAATAGATAAAGTCTTAAACTTTTTCTTATTTTTCAATATTTCCATTCGTTTCCAACCGTTTCCAAATGATATAAGTAGTGGTCTAGGCAATTTTCCTTTTACGCGCCCCAACCTGTGTATTTTTGTTATTTCTTGATCTTGTAATTCAATATTTAGTTCATCCTTGGTTATCGTTTTTACTTTTGAAACTAGCTCCACTAACGACTTTTCTTCTTCTTTAAGCCCATATATTACCAAATTATTTTTTCTTCTTTGATTTTCAAAAAATTCTATTTTCTTTTGAAGTTTTCCTATTTCGTATTTCATTTGGATATTTTCTTCTATAATCGGCTTTAGTTTACTTTCCAAAGTAGTTAGTAAGTTCTGAGTTATAGTGGTGGTTTGTTTTGCCATTTCGAGTTTTATTTTTTCGAAAAATATTTCCAACTGACTTTCCATTTTTCAAGAATGGTACGTGTAACGGAACGTTAAGTCCGGATTGTTGTCTGTGTCTCTTTATGTCACCCAATGTCAAACGTCAAATTCAAACTATTCTAGGATAACGATGACATCTACTGACCTTTAGTTTTGCAGTTTTGTTGACAAAAAAATCTTGTGTTTACGATTTTATCTCACAAAACTCTTGTTTCTTTCCGTGCGTATTATCTTCCTGCGTCGATGTTATGCACTTTTACAATATTTACTGCAGTTTTTTAAATTATTTTGTATTTTTAAGTCGACAATAATACACAACAGTGTTCTCAGTTTGACAACCGGAACCGGAATCTTCAATATATCAAAATCTATAAATCTATCTATCTATCTATAATATATATCTAATCTTCAAAATAATCGGAATAGTTTCAATACTATCATTCAAAATCAGTTATTGAAAAATTGAATATTTTCATTTTTTTAAGTTATTTTTTAAAGAAATTGTGATTGATTCAATTAATACAGTTAAGCACCTATTTATATTCATAAAATTTATGTATAAATATTGATAAAATATATATATATATATATATATATTTATTATGAAATATTTTTTTATACATATAAAGGTTGCAAAACACTTTTCAGGGGTTAAGATATTCAATAAATCTATTCACTAACTTATTATGGGAAACATAATTTTGGCCACCTAAATTGGCAAAATACTCCTCTGTGCGCTGGGAGGGAATCGAACCCCCATCTCCTGAGAATCGCGCCCCGAGTGAATCATAATTACACATCGGCTGTGGTCCAACTGTCCGTCAGCGCCAAAATTAACATTTGCTGGGTACAAGCGGCAAGACCAAAGCGTAGCTAGAGAAATCCTCACAAATAAACCTACATATTTCCCGCGACTGCGCTCATCTGCTGGTTGACATCGCTCAAAATGCACGTTTTTTTTAATTTTTGTTCATCAGTCTATTTGTCCGGAATCTTCGGAAAGCTTCCACCGATTTTAACAGGAATTTCACAGGCTTTCAATTTCAGAAGATTATTTAAGGAGTGATCAAGGATTTTTATCCCAAATATATTTTTTATCCCGGATATATCTTAATATATATAAATTACGTCACGTCACGTCAGCAGTGGATAAATACAGGCTGATGGATGGATGGATGGATGGACGTGTCACGTTGTTTGTCCGCGATGGACTCCTAAACTACTTAACCGATTTTGATCAAACTTCGTAACTATCTGTAATTTGGTCCAACTTGAAAGATAGGATAGTTTTTTTGGATTAGGATAGTTTATTTCTTTTATTTATATAGATAAGGTGGCGTTACGAAGTTCGCCGGGTCAGCTCGTATAAGTTATATATACTTACGGCCGCATTCAATATATTAAAAACTGGTAGAAATCATTTCCAAAATCTAATAACTGGCACACATATAGCTTGCATTTTGGAGCTATTTCCAAGTAGGTAGGTAAAATAAGTAAGATAAACCGCATAAGGATAAAAAGTATCCTTCTTCTTCTTCTTTATCAATCAATAGATGTCTGAATGAGACAAAGGTCTCTTGCATGGACTTCCACAGACCTCGGTCGACGCAAGACTGAGATCGACCGCAAAGTATCCTACTACAAAATAAATACCCCATATACATAGGATAGGTAGTTTCAACCCGAACAGTTACATAGAAACCTATCCTTACTAATATTATATTGTAAAAATTAATGCGAAAGTGTGTTTCTTTGATGGTTGATTCTTCTCTGATGGAGCGGATTGACGTACTTTTTTATTGACGACTTTAAGAGCGTCATAGGCTACCTTCTATTTTGAAATAACGGAGGATTCCTCAGAATAAGTACTCAGTACTAAGGAGAGTTCCTGCGGGATTAATAAAAAAATAACTGCACGCGCACGGATATATAAGTCCCTAGTTAAGTAAATAAAATAAAAAAGCCTCAATTATCCTACTTCCTACTTAAATTATCCTAGTAATATTATAAATGCGAAAGTTTGTCAGGATGGATGGAATGGATGTTTGTTACTCCTTCATGCCACAACGAATGAATCAATTTGGCTGAAATTTGGAATGGAGATAGCCCATACTTTCGGTTATGTTTCGCCCATGCCCAGGATTCAAATTCAAATTCAAATTCAAAATCATTTATTTCATGTAGGCCAACCTGTGGCGCTTATGACAAGTCATGACTCTACCACCGGTTCGGAAAGCGGATTCTGCTGAGAAGAACCGGCAAGAAACTCAGCAGTTGCTCTTTTCAAAATTACACATTTTACAATATTTTTTGTAGGTAATATAATGTATTTACATTTTAATAACTTTTTATAATATCTTGTGGGAAGCTGGATGCCATGCCGATTTACCCCATGCAACTTGTTAGAATAGAATATTTCCAACAATACGATGATATAATATTTATAGAACAACTCCAAAAATACATAAGTACAATATTCAATACATGTCAAGACTGGCAGACCAGCAGCCCCGCTTCCGACGGTGGCACCCGTTCACGAGCATGACGCATGATCCAGCCATTAACACATAGGCTACATTTTATCTCGGAAAATTATAGAGTTCCCGCGGAAATTAAAATCCTTAATCCTTAATCCATGCGGATGAAGTCGCAGTCATCATTTGATAAGTTATACAACCGAGTTTCTTGCTGGTTCTTCTCGGCAGGAAAGGCATTCCGAACCAGTGGTAGATTCATCGACTATTCAAAAGCACTTGTAAAAGTTTATTTGAATAAAAAATATTTCTATTCTATTCTATTCTATTCATATAAAATAAATAATCTAAAAAGGCATCTTACCCGGAAAAGCAAACGCTATCACAATTACACAACACAGCGTAAACAACCGCATTACGGTGCAAACGACTGCCCCAGAACTGAAACAAAGGTGACAGACAGTGCCACCGAAGCTATATGTATACTTCTCACTGGTTGCCTAATTTGCATAACATTTATAAATTACCCACATCTCATAAACCGTAATGTGTAATAGGTTGTTAATTACCCCTATGATATTAATATAACATAACAACATTAAACTTGTAATAATTTTATTATTTCATGTGTTTTTTATATAACTGTCTTATGCCCGCGGCTTCGCTCTCGTTAAGTTAAATTTTTCAAACCTCTATTTTACCCCCTTAGGGGCAGAATTTCCAAAAATCCTTTCTTAGCGGATGCCTACGTCATAATAGCTAGGTGTATGCAAAATTTTGGCCCGATCCGTCCAGTGATTTGAGTTGTGTGTTGATAGATCAGTCAGTCAGTCGGTCACCTTTTCCTTTTATATATTTAGACTAGCTGATGCCCGCGACTTCATCCGCGTGGATTTTATTTTTAAAATCCCTCGGGAACTCTTTGTTTTTCCGGGATAAAAGTAGCCTATGTCACTCTCCAGGTCCTCAACTATACTCATGTCGATCCGTAGCTCTGTTGCAGCGTGATTGAAAAACAATCCAACAAACCAACAAACACTTTCGCATTCATAATATTAGTATGATAAAGAAATAAAGAAATTAAATGCATATATACTTAGCTGTTTCCCGCGACTTCGTCCGCGTGGGGTAAGTTTTCTAAAAATATCCCGCGGCACCCAAAGGATTTTCGGGATAAAAAGTAGTCTATACCTATATCATTGGACAAGTCATCAACCATCAATGTATTCTGTAGGTAAGTACACAATTACACTAAAATTGAACTTCATAACTTTCTCACGATAGTCCAACCCCCATTTTACCCCGTTTGGAGTGGATTTTCGTAAAATATTATATATATTCTAAAATATAAAATTCTCATGTCGCGGTGTTTGTTACCAAAGTCCTTCGAAACGGCTGGACCGATTTTTTTGAAGTTTTGTGTGCATATCGGGTAGGTCTGAAAATCGGCCAACATCTATTTTTCATAACGCTAAATGATAAGGGTGACCCACCACTAAATATTTTTTGTTGGCGGTACGAAGTTCGCTGGGTCAGCTAGTTTAAGTATTATATTTTTTTGGTGTGCGGTTAATAATTCCCTTTATTATGGTCCGGGCTACATGTTATACCAGCTAAACAATGTTACAGAAGTTCAGTCCAAAATCTCCGCATCAGTAGCTCGACTAATTATGTTACGGTTATTGTATCGTCATTCAGATTGTCATCATAGTTTGAAACTACAATAGAGGTCGGTAAAATGTATGTTATTTATAATTATATTAGATGATGCCCGCGACTTCGTCCGCGTGGATTAAGGTTTTTGATTCCCGCGGGAACTCTTTACTTTTCCGGGATAAAAATCCTATATTGTGAGCTATCTCCATTCCAAATTTCAGCCAAATCGGTTCATTCATTGTGGTGTAAAAGAGTAACAAACATCCATCCATCCATACATACATCCATCCTCACAAACTTTCGCATTTATAATATTAGTAGGATGCAGTAGTGAAACTATGAAGACTGTAAAAAATAGACTCAGTAGTCAGTAACATATTATATAAATAGGTGCATTGAAAATATACAAGGCAGCAAGTTTTTAAAAACTGGACTTCATTCAAATTTAAAGAAAACAACGTATTTAATTTGAAAAATGCCAACAAAAAATTATTATGTTAAATAATGTGTACAGTAGGTTATTTTAATAAACTTCTAATTTACCCGACATCGTTTTTCGTGTTCACAAAAACACAAATAATACGCTAATTTCCGAAAGTATAATAAACTAATCATAAAGAATTCAACGCGGTTCAAAATAATATTGTTCTACATAAATGTCGGCTGCAATCCTCGAGTAGTTGCTGAAAAATTAACAGGTTCCTTGCACCCAGAGACGGTGCTGAAAATCTCTGTGGATTTCATTCATTGACATATTTATATTATTTGAAACCACTTTGAAACTCTAGGTGATATTAAAATATCATAAAAGAAATAAAGTAATAATCCCAAATAATAGTAGTTAGAAGGAAATGTATATCTGCAGGTTTGGTTTGACGATATTATGTCGTGATATCCAATGATGCAATGAATCTTTGACAACTCATGCCTGTCATGCATCGCTTCGCTCACCCCAATCGAGGTTTTGAGGGTTTGCAGGTCCAGTAATATCTTGAACGTCCAACGAGACATTGTCCTTCTAGACGACACAGGAATAAGCTCTTTTCAAAAAAAATCTGCAGCAATAATGCTATGATAGTACCTTTTTGATTTTGCGACATATGGGTGCAGAAGCCAATTTTAAAATTGTTTATTTTTATGTTTCATTCATAAATATTTTATATGTCTTGACAACCTCGTCCAAGCTTGACAATGAAATAAATAAAAGTATTTTCTTTTTGTTGAAACATATTATTTATTTCACACCACGATCTCTAGGTAGTAACGGTTACATTCGTTGCCTGCTTTACTGCCAGTCTTACTACCAGTTTTATTACCACAGTAGTACAGTACCCGGCGATATATATTGCACATCGGCCTTTGGAATAAAACGCTATTCTATTCGATTGCAAGGAAAGCTAGCCAGAAATTCACGTAGTAATTACTGAAATCTCTTCACAATCGGCGAGCACATCACGTAACATATATTAAAAAAAATGCAGTCGAACTGTGAATAGAATAGAATAGCGTTTTATTCCAAAAGCCGGTGTGCAATATATATCGCCGGGGACTGTAGAACTGGTAATTATTTTCCCGCACGATTTAAAACTTCCATAAAACACTAATATTATTGTTTGCGTTCATAATTCAAACTATAACATGATTTGCGCGTGTATTAATTGCACATAATTTTTATGGGTGGTCTCTCAGAGTATCTAGACTACCGACAACAGGTGTGAGGCGACCATGTCGTCTAAAAAGCTACATTAGTCTCCGTCACCGCTGGAGGTGGGATGTGTGTTACAGTTAGGATTTTTTTATAGAAAACCTCGCTTCGACTACGCGTTATTTCGTTCCAGTGGCTCTTTGTCTATTTTTAATACGCTACAACACAAACTAGTTAGTACATTTTCAATTCACTTTTTTAAGTGAAGGCTTTATTAATTCATTGAATTAATTTTAAATTGAATTAATTGAAAATTGAATTAATTGAATTAAGGCTCATCACATAAAATGCGTTTCTCTGTTCGACTTATAAGTAGGTACTACACACATGCTACATCTAGGTCTGTAAGGCCTCGTGAGGCTGCCGTGCTTAATTGAGACCTAGCTTAGAAAAGATGTACACTGAATCCCTGCTACCTAGCTCAGCGAGTCGCGAAACTGAAGTGGAACGCGAAGTGAGTGGGCGGGGCACATAGTTCGAAGAGCTGATGGTCGTTGGGGTCCCAAGGTGCTGGAGTGGCGACCCCGCACCGGGAAGCGCAGTGATGGCAGATCCCCGACGAGGTGGATCGAAGACACAAACCAGGGAGCCGCTGGATTCAGATGGAGCTAATCCTAATAATAATGTATACTAAGCTAACCTAATTACTTTGTAAATGTAACTTTGCAATGCCCTGACGGGGCCTCATGTAATCTAACTATATAATTAAGTGTAAGTGGATACATGAATGCAAATAAATAAATAAATAAATAAATCCGAAGCCTGTGGAGGTCCATGCAGGAGACCTTTGTCCAGCAGTGGACGTCTATCGGTTGATAAAGAAGAAGAAGAGAAGAATTCCTACTTCGCTCTTCTAATATTAGAAATGCGAAAGTGCGTTTGGTTGTTGGTTTATCCTTCCATTAAGCAGCAACGGAGCAACGGGATTTTTACCTTGGCTATTTTTACATGGGCTACTTTTTATCACAAAAAATATCCACACGGACTAAGTCGCGGGTAAAAGATAGTGTAAGATATAAATATGACGTTCATCATTAGCAACCCATCAACGGCTCACTACTGAGCGCAGGTCTCCTCTCAGAGAAGGGTTATAGGCCATAGTCCACCACGCTGGCCCAATGTGAATTGGCGGACTTCACACACCTTCGAGAACATTATGATGAACTCTCAGATGTGCAGGTTTCCTCACGATGTTTTCCTTCACCGTTGAAGCAAGTGATAGTTAATTGCTTAAACGCACTTGACTCCGAAAAGTCAGAGGTGCGTACCCGGGATCGAACCTGCGACCACCCGAATAGGAGACCACAGTCCTAACCACTAGGCTACCAGTGCTTCATGACGTTATTTCGTTATAATTCTGATGGATTGGAAAGTTTACAAGTTGTTTTACACCTATATTCCCATCACTCACTACCTCAAAGCGCAGCGCATAGCAGCGAGTAAATAAACGTTCGCGAGATCAGAGGCGGTCGACGCGCGATGACGGGCTAATGCGCGACGTTGACGTAGTCGCAGTGGGCACAGACCCTGTGTTTACCTATGCCATAGAGTAGCTAGTACTGACACAACGTACTTTTCGAAGATAGTGATACAAAACATTTGTTAAAATATTCAAAATTCAAAATTATTTATGCAAAAAATCAGGTCGATCCTTTGTTGCGGCGTGATTGAAAGGCAAACATATAATATTAGTATGGTTCGCCACCAAGCTGGTCACCTAGTAATTAATATAATCCTCACATGATACGGAAGCCTCAGTGCGCGGGCAGGACTCGCACTTGACCGGTTTATGTATATTTTTCCTAAAAAAATCGGCCAAGTGCGAGTCGGGCCTCGCTCTTTTAGGGTTCCGTTAACAAAAATTAAATTAAAACATTTCCATGTACCCATGGAAATATTTTAATATAATTTTTTTAATTTAATTTAATTTTTATTATTTGTTAATTGCAATAGAAATACAAAATATGTGAAAATTTCAACTGTCTATCTATTACGGTTTACGAGATACAGGCTGCTGACAGACGGACGGACAGCGGAGGCTTAGGCCCGGTTTTTTGATCCCTAGTTAAGGCGACCATTAGTTAAAAATTGCAACAAATTGTTAAATTTCTATAAAATACGTTTTTTGACTTATAGTTAGCTTAACTAATGGTTGAAAAAGTAACAAATAGTTAAAATATTTAACCACAGCAGTCTCGAGGGTTTAGCAAGATAACAAATAGTTAACTTTTGGAAGAACATCTGTTCTTTTGTTTTATTTGGGTCCATTGACCATCTGTCCTCGACGCAAGATAATATTATTAGTTTTTGTCTTTTCTCAATTTGTTGAAATTGGGATAAATTCAGTGTTTTGACCCATTTAATGATACATTTAAAAATAACCCGATACTTTAACCATGTCGGAGAGTTCATCTTATGATGAACTAGTTACGGTCGGTTAGTTATACTACGTAGTCCTGATGAGAAGATCTAAGACCTAAGACCTAAGCCCTAAGGTTAATAACCACGTAACTCGCCGCTGGAGCATTGGCATGATTTATCAAACTTCCTTGCTACTGAGTTTATTCATGTTGTTAAATTTTAGTTGTTTTATAATTCGATATCTAACTGTGTCGGAATTGAAATTATCGGCCAGAGATCGCCAGGCTGCATCTTTTTGTTGTTACATGCATAATCAGTTTTTTTTGCTTGTGATTATTGGGTAATCCATAAGTAGAAAGGTTTTGCCTATACACAAAATAATTGAGTATCTTCCTTTCCTATTAATATAATAAATTAATGTGAAAGTTTATGAGGAGGAATCTAGAAATAAAATGTTTACGATCTTTATAAATCGAATTATGATAAAAAGTTAAAAACTACTCTCAAACATGGTAGTTTCGCTTAGAATCAAATACTATGTATTTAACTGCACAATTGATTTACACAAAACAAAATTCACACGAATTTTACATAAATGTCACGACAAATGGCCAAAATGCAATCGGATCTACAAATATTCCCATAAGAAAATAACGACTCCCTACGAAAAATGACTTTACCCTAGGTAAGTCAATGTTAATAGCAATGGCAATACTTTAACCATTGGTTAATACTTACTATAGTTAAAATGATGATCAAAAAACGAAACTTTGGTTTAACCATTAGTTAGTGTCTTAACTATAGTCAATTTGACAAATGGTCAACTCTACTATTACTACGGATCAAAAAACTGGCCCTTAGTAATAGGGTCCCGTTGGCACCCTTTGGGTACGGGACCCTAAAAATTTCCTCAAATATGGTTGAGCGAAACAACGGCTGGGTCATGCGTCATGCTCGTGAACGGGTTCCACCGGCAGGAATGGGGCTACTTTCTGTCTGCCCGTCTTAACATGTATTGAATTATAATTAGGTATGCTTTTGTGGAACTTCCCCTCATTGTGGAAACATTGCATACATAGCGTAGTATCTATTGTATTGTAAACTTGTTTTGAAAAGGGTTTCTTGCTGGGTCTTCTCGGCAGGAAGGGCATTCCGAACCAGTGGTAGACTCGTCGATGATTCAAAAGCTCTTGAAAAAGTTTATTTGAATAAAAAATATTTCTATTCTATTCTATTCTAAACCTGTCTATCTCTGTAGCTTCAATACCCTATAGTTTCACGTAGCAACCGAAATCTTAACGAAAAAATCTATATGTTTACAGCATCGCGTCGTGAGAGTTATCAGGATGTTTTGGGAGTGGAAGCGATTTTTGAGTGATCCCCTGCCGTGATTAATGCACCTCTGGCGAGCGCTGGCGCCGCGCCAGCAGCGGCCGCCGCGGGAACTTTTAATAACTGCTGTTAGAAAAACAATCAATCCACCCATATTTAACCATTTCATTTCCTAAACACCAAGTTTTATTATGTTTAAATTTGTGTTGATATTATGATAATATTTTTTATTCATACTATGATATGATGCCCGTGACTTCATCCGCGGGGTTTTAGTTTTTAAAATCCTTGATTCTCCGGGATAGTGTGGTGCGGGTTTGTTACGCTCCCTCAAATATGGTCGAGCGAAGCAACGGCTAGATCATGTGTAATGCTCGTGAACGGGTGCCACCGGCGGGAATGGGGCTACTTTCTGTCTGCCGTCTTAGCTTAACATGGATTAAATTGTAGTACCTACGCTTTTTTTGAAACTTCTTGCATGGGTTAAATCGGCTTGGCATCCCACAAGATAGTATAAATAACTTATTACAATTTAATAGCTGTATAATAATTAATAATATTGTAAAATGATTATTTTGAAAAAAAAGTGCTGAGTTTCTTGCCGGCTCTTCTCAGCAGAATCCGCTTTCCGGTAGAGGTGGTGGTGGTGTTAGAATTTTTAATTCTGATAAAAAGTAGCCTATAATATAATATGTTAATCCTGGGTATGAGCTATCTGAGCGTGAAAGAGTCAAAACATATCCATCCATCCATCCTCACCACATCCTCACAAACTATTACACTTGTAATATTCTATTTTTTTATTGCAGGATGTCCCCTTTCATAAAAAGAGCCCTTTTTGCTTCTTTTTTATTTTCCGAAATTGTTATTATCTGTTTAAGTTTAGTTTGTTTTTTATCATTCTTACAATTCGTCAAATTTTAAATCATTCTAAGTTTCTAATTTATTATTCGTGTTTCTTTAGTCTGGGAAAGGTGTGGTCGTACTTCAAAGCTCGGAGCCCGGAGTGCGCAAAATAGGAGAATCGTTCCGGCTTTTGCCAGGAGCAGAGCGACGCGATTTATATGCAAGTGCCATCTATATATGCTCACGATATAAGAGGCACTATGCATCTCTATCGGTCGCTCTGTTCCTGGCAATAGCTACTCTCGCTATTTTCCTTGCGTACTCCAGGAACGCATCTCTACCAGAGGCCTAGCCCAGTAAGGTAGGCACGGAGTCTCTGCACAGCTTCATCCGCAGTTCCTGCTGTAGGTCCTTCCGGGCCGCTTCGTGCTGAGGACAGTCCATCAGAAGATGTATATAATTGATTCTGATGCACTATCGTCACACACGCAACCCGGGTGGTCCCTGCGTTTGAACCTGTGCAGGTACTCCGCAAACCCTCCATGACCAGTCAATACCTGGGAAAGCACCATATTGCGGTCGATCTTTTTGACCACGCGATGTGCAAACCGCACAGCCGGCAGAAAGGCACACTTATAATATTAGTAGGATCATAGGATATTAGTAGGATTAGTAAGTAAAGTAAGGAAAAGATATACCAAAAACACGAGATATTTCCGGTACGAATCCAAGTCCCAATATGTTAATAAAGTGACAGAGTGAAGAAGTGCCATACGCTCCCACAGGGGGCGAAGGCGCGTGATGTATGGGGCACCACCATAAATAAGCCCGCCACCAGAACCATTGTTATTAACTAAGCGATTCCAACTCACCATATTCCGAAGCGCCATATTTCATCACCGCGAATCTATTTGCCTCGAGGCTTGACTGTATTTTTACACGCATTTCTACTTGACACAGACAAAGTACGATCAGTGTGACTATTATTTATTGGCTTATCGAAATATAGTTTTGTTCATATTTGCAACCGCCGAGTTTCTTGCTAATTCTCTGTGTTAGAGCAGCATTCCAAGCCTGGGGTAGATTCACTTTGTAAAAGTTAATATGAGTGAAAATATTTTCTATTCTATTCATTAAATTCAATAGGCGACAAGATATAGCTATGATACACGGACGTTTTGGTTTTGGATCGTTGCTCAAAGAAACAAGATGTAAAGTACAGTATAAAAGACAGAAATAAAAAAAAATTAAGTGGCACTCGGGGACTGCCGCGGTAAAGCTATTGCATAGCATTTTTTATCAACTTATGCAATTATAATATTTATTATTTATTTATTTATTATTTATTAATATTATTTATTTATAAAAATTAAAAAACAAACAAACAAGAAAAGCGAACTGTCACTACTTCGTGAGTGAGATTAGAACCTGCGACTTCATACACCATACGGTAAAGAAAGCGGCCGCTCGCCCACTGCGCCAAATAGAGCTACTTGAGAAAATGTTGAACGCTTACTGAACGTGTTAGGTTTTTTTCGTTATGAAATTTCTTGATTCGGTCGCCGCGCTCAAACTGTTTGTTCTAGTTCAAAGCCCGCGATAAGCTATGCAATAGCTTAAAAAGCAGATATATAACTAGACAATGCAGATGTACAGCACTAAATATAACTCAACTCAACTCAACTTTTGAATCGCTGAGTAATGGACGAGAAATTAACAGATAATATAAGACACATTCCCATTTTCAAAAACCATACCTAAATCATGACCTATCTAATGCTCACAAATGCATCTCCTTATCTAGTGTCATTTTCACATTTAGGTGTTCCCTAAAGGTTCGTGAAAATGAAACTGACGGCAAGCATCACCTAACTTTAGATTAGGTAGCCCGTAAAAGTTAGGGAACGTTGACTAAAACAGGCAAAAGAGTTTTAATTTCTTCTCCTTCGTCAACCGATAGATAAGTGCACTGCTGAATGGCTCATGGAGTAATCTATATATATAAAAGAAAGTGGTGTTAGTTACACTATTTATAACTCAAGAACGGATGAACCGATTTGGCTGAAAATTGGTGGAGAGGTAGCTTAGAACCAGGAGAAGGACATAGGATACTTTTTATCCCGTTCGACCGCGTTTCCGTCAAGTCACTATAAAACGTGGTATAACAAAAACGCATCTGACATGGAATAACAAAACGCAAATAACAGTGGAATAACAAAACGTAAATGACAGCTAAACGTAATTTTGTCTTTTGTTAATGGTAAATAATTTGACAATTATAAAAAGTGTTATAATAAAGCATTACTGATATTATAAATGCGAATGCGTTTGTTTGTTGGTTTGTCCTTCAATCACGTCGCAACAGAACAGCGGATTGATGCGATTTTTGCATGGGTATAGTAATGGATGTAGCAGTGGTTCCTCAGACCGGGAGAGCTACTTTTTATCTCGTATAATGAAAGAGTTCCCGCGGGATTTTTAAAAACTAAATCCATGCGGACGAAGTCGTGGGCATCAGCTAGTTAGTAGATAAGCTGATATATCTACTCTGTAGCACGGATTGGTTATCACGCCAGCTAAATGATTTATTATTTCTTAGCATATATTAGCGCAGATATTTATCAGAGATACTCAGAGATATTGGTCGTGCTAGTGGGCCAACGCGATGCGTGAATAAACGTTCAAATCTTATAAATCACGCGGTATTTAGGCGGGCAATCTTGTTAATAGATCCAACCCCTATAAATATAAAAATATTCAAAATAAACTAAGCAAAAAACGATTCCTTGACTAGTATTAGGTATATAGATACCTATTTTATGTTTCCCAGTTGTGTCAAATTTTTCATCAAAAATACTCAATTTTCAGATCATGTCCCATGTTAAGTAAAACCCTTCGCTTGACATATTGTTTAAAATTGATAATTTTATCTAAATAATTTTAATATGTTACAAAAAAAACTTATAGCTAAACTAATCTAATTACCATACAAATCATGCCCGCGTGGAATGGTGCCAAGAATACTGGCTGCATTTCCGCGCTGGACAGCCAGGCTGATCCTTTGCGCAAAAAATGAGCCAGCCCTTCTGTCACCAGATGAGGCAATTAACCGCGGTGAAATGTCTCGTAAAAATTTTTTTGCACTTTGACTCCATGGCCCGAGGGTCTCCACAACAAACGGAACAAATATGTAACTCTCGATCAGAGAAGCATACTTGCGCCGCTTACAGGATTCAGCCATTTCAGCTGCGGCTCCCGGTCTTGATGCTGTCTCCCTGATATATAATTTTAATTATATAATAATTAAATATTAAATATTTAAAAAAAAATTTAAACGACCGTCTTCAAACGCCCGCGTTAGGTACTATCCTAATAATACAATTTGAAGCCTCTGCGGACTGAAAACTGGAAGGTCGCGGGTCGAACCCCGCGGCCCACCCGTTGCACTATAGTCGTACCCACTCCTCACACAAGCTCTCCTATTTGGACAGGTTGTAAGGATATAGCAGTCAACTTCAGCTTGGCTGATATTTTTTTTTTAAATAACAAAATATATATTTACCAATCCAAATAAAAATTGTCTATTTAAGAAGCTAAAAATTCTTAATAAATTTCTTCATTTCATCAAAAATACGTTTGCAATCGTTGTTGCAAATATTTTTGGTCCAATTTCTCAAGCACTAATAAATTGTGTTTACGTAAAAAATCGAAAGTCTAATGATAACAGAATCCAGTAGAATTTTTATCGAAACTCATCACTTTCATAAACTATTCTGAGAGTGTAAATCATGAATACTTCATGATTTTCTTCGCAATAAATATTTGTCATATCGCCGCGCCAATTGTTATATCTTGTCATACGAAATTATTACGTTCACTATGAAGAAAATTTTGCATATGATCCGAACTAAAGTGGCTTCAACAAAATATTTTGATTATTTTAGAACAAACGTGTTTTTAGTTCCGTAAAGGTACTTAAATACATAACGAGATAAAAATACTGATATGTACGCGATATACCTAAGTATATTATATCACATCAGAGCGCTAATTTGCTCATTTCTGGTTTAGAGAGTCCACTCTATGAGTCACAAGTCGAAGCAATGTCACCTGTCTATCTGTCTTCTATCGGATATAATTTGAAGAGTGTGCGCAGCAACTTTAAAATCAAAACAGCTAAGAAGTTGTGAGCGTTGGAATCTTTATGAGGTATGACATCGGACGAATGTATGTAACGCTTTAGGGAGAGAAAGACTGGCTACTTTTTTATGTTTTGAGATTTTTGAGTCGCTATTAGGAAGCTGGATTCTGGTCCGAACGCTCTAGAGTACACACAACAGACTCCAGTCGCAGCGATCTTTATAGTTGCGTTTGTTACCATCGGTGTTTTGCGATTTCTAAACGCTAACCTTTGCTACTAGAGCAAGATCCCAGTGCCGCCAGACCTGAGTTATTTTCTCAGCAATTATTTGTGTACGATAGAGTACTGTTCGAATGTTCTTTCAGTATATGCGTACCAGCTAGATTGTGCCGACGGCCAATTTCCAGATACCAGGTACTAAAGGTAGGTAAAAACTAGAATTACCTTTCTTAAATTCTCAGGGCTTATTTTCATATATGTTTTAAAGAATATTGTAAAAATTAATAAATTAATACTGCCAGACGCTTATCGCCGGCGGTTACTTTAGCCAGACGCTTTGAAGGTCCCAAAAAAATATATAATTTAAGTTAACTTATATTCTCAGTTCTGATTTTTATACGTGATACTCAGGGAACTATTGCGATATTATCTGTAAGCTGCCAGACCTATTGGAAGGGTCAAACATCCCCCCAGACACACATTATGCGTCCCCATATGTATGAGCGCTAGAACATGATTCACTTGTTTAAGTGTGTGAGAGATAATATCATCATACTATAATATTATAAATGCCAAAGTGTGTTTGTTGGTTTGTCCTTCAATCACTCTGCAACAGAGCTATGGATCGACGTGATTTTTTGCCTGGGTATAGCTTAGGATCTAGAGAGAGAGAACTATTGCAATATCTTCTGCAAGCTATACCCAGGCAAAAAATGACGTCGATCCGTAGCTCTGTTGCAGAGTAATTGAAGGACAAACCAACAAACACACTTTCGCATTTATAATATTATAGTATGATGATATTATCTCTCACACACTTAAACAAGTGAATCATGTTCTAGCGCTCATACATATGGGGACGCATAATGTGTGTCTGGGGGGATGTTTGACCCTTCCAATAGGTCTGGCAGCTTACAGATAATATCACAATAGTTCCCTGAGTATCACGTATAAAAATCAGAACTGAGAATATAAGTTAACTTAAATTATATATTTTTTTGGGACCTTCAAAGCGTCTGGCTAAAGTAACCGCCGGCGGTAAGCGTCTGGCAGTATTAATTTATTAATTTTTACAATATTCTTTAAAACATATATGAAAATCAGCCCTGAGAATTTAAGATAAGTTATTCTAGTTTTTACCTACCTTTAGCACCTGGTATCTGGAAATTGGCCGTCGGCACAATCTAGCTGGTACGCATATACTGAAAGGACATTAGAACAGTACTCTATCGTACACAAATAATTGCTGAGAAAATAACTTAGGTCTGGCGGCACTGGGATCTTGGACCATACAGCATCGTATCGAAAGCTTTTGAGTCGCGAAAACGCAATGCAGTCCCAAAAACACCGATCGCTGCTAAGAGTAGCCTGTTTGCTCTCTCCCCGGTGATGAACCATGGAACGTCCTTTCGGCGTCTAGTAATAACACTTTATTTGAATGAATACCTTTTCTATTCTGATCTTCAGAGAGTTTATTATTTATATCTCTAATAGTTATTCCGCGTTTTTTTTTTACTAAGATTTATGAATTGGCTATTCAATAACATAACCACGGCTCGAATTGGTTCTGCTGTGATGGTACCAACCATTTGAATACCTACCCACTTATCTAAACTATTTGTCTTTCTTTGTAAGCTCCGTAATTCAATAATATTATTTTTGTAAAACCTGTTAAACTTAAGTCTCGTTTAAGTGAATATGTATAATATTCTTTTTGAGACAATAAATATCTTTAGCCCCAAGATTTTTGAAATTCAGACTTGAGTCACTTTCATTCAGAGACTGCTAATTTATTAGATGAACCATAAGACGGTCATTATAAAGTTCTACATACAGAATTCTTCATACTCTTAGAAGTCAGGTTTCCGTGAACGGCTTATGGATCGGTTAACATTTATATTATGTGATGGGACTATTCGTTACACTAATTTCCCCCCTTTGTCATGGTAGAGTTATGGAGTTAGATTAAAAATGGACATAGGTTAAGACAATCCTCTCTTGGCTTGATCGCTTCTGTTGATTTTCATTTAGGTATTTTAAAAGATAAATAGACAGACATCCCTGGCGCAGTGGTAAGCGCTGTGACAGTGTAGACAGAAAGGCATTGGGTTCGATTCCCGGCAGGGACAATTTAGAAAATGTATTGGCTCTGGACTGTTTAATGGGAGGCTTTTGTCGTAGTTACCAACCTGTGGTCAGAGACATGACATGCAATTTAGCGTTCCATCACGATGGTGTGTAGAAATTGCTTAGGAGTGTAAGGTTAATTAAAAAAAGTTGGTTGTCTGTAAAGTTGGTTTACGGACGGACGGTATATGTAGTTTTACGTGATAACGTCATTAAGAAACATTGACGATGACTGGCGGGCGGCAGCGGGCGCTCTCTATAGTCACAAGCCAACGCTTGGGTCGATCGTGCCTCTCTATCGCTTGTTCCGCGCTCTCGTTTAAACGCACAGGCTCAGGCGGAACGTGACACTTTTTCGTGCGTGCAGCCGGTGTTCATCGATTTATAAGACGTTATCACGTCATAAACTGCCATACGATCTTCCAAGTTAGCCCGCTACCATCTTGGACTGTATCACTACTTACCGGCAGGTGAGGTTGCAAACAAGGGCGGTCGCTGTCTTGTCATGAATAGGGCAAAGTCCAAGTCGTGATTAACAGTAATTTTTAACTCCCAAGAGTAAAAAGAGGGTCTTTCTGTGTAACTGTATATTTGTCTGTTCTCTACCTACATAATGGACTGATTTTGATGCGGTTTTTACTGCTTGCAAGCTAACGTAATCGAGCTGCATCTTAGCTATAATTTATGAAGATATTCTGTTCAGGCATTCAAAGATCATCAGCTCATTTCCTACTTCATTATAGGGTCTTATAAGCTTTCACTGGTGCGATTGATTTGAAATTTGGTGTACTGTTACTTCGGAATATATTCTGTGCTTCGGATTATTTTCAAGAAATGGTAACCTTGAGCTAGCGATGCTGCGGCATCGGTAGCGGCATTAGGTAATCTGCGGGATACCCAACTTCTCAGCAACTTTCAGCAACTTATAGTGTGTTTGGGCTCATTAGAATGGTCTCAATGAGTAGGTGTTAGATAGATGATGATCGAGGTTTGAGAAGGAGGATCTGATGATGGAGCAGAAAACTGAGTAGCAGGATGTCAGGTGTATTGTACATAGTCCGGCCATAGGTTCACATGTCGGGGGTGTTTTCAATTTACCCTTGTGGTTAGGTTAGTTTGCGACATCTGAATTTACCCCAAGAAATAGCACGTAGGTAGCACGTATCTTCATCTAAAGAATTATTTTAAGTAATATTAGACCAGTAAATAACATTAATTTTCGTTTTATAGTGTTGATAAAGTCAAAACAATTATTTTTTCTAGCGAATGATTTTAAAATAGGTCTAATAATTTGAGAAAATCAGTAGCAAAGATTCACGAAAAGCGATTTTAAAGTAAGTATTCTTATTTATGTCTCAGTTTTATTAGAAAATAAAATTCAACGTCATGACAGTGACGAGTAAACGTTGTATTTATGAGCAATTAATGTTTTCTTTATATACGTTTAAAGAAAAATTATTGCAACGACTACGAAGGTAAAAATTTCTGTTAGAAATAGATAGAATGAGAATTTCAAATTCTATATGTAGTTGGGGAACGTAGGTTAAGTTGGACCACTTTTTTCAAAATACATAATATTTTGTATACAATTTTCAACTTAAGACTTCTTCAAGAAATGAAATTACGAATAATAAGTACCTAAATACTCAAGGAAAATTTTCTTGCTATACCTAATTCTTCTCTTAACCTCTATGGTACAGTAGTACCTACAAAATGTTGTTCTTCCAGTATGAGCAAGTGCTGTTCCTATGGGCGCTTGTACCTGTGCACACAATCAATTCCGTCGAAATTAGCAACCCTAAAATTCTAATTTGAACGTGAACTGTCAATCATAGACAAAGCTTTACGGTCGCGTTCAAATTATAATTTTAGGGTTGCTAGTTTCGACGGAATCGATTGTGCCCACAGGTACAAGCGTCCATAGGTACAGCACTTGCCCCTACTTAGTGGAAAAACCAGACTTCCATCCACACAAAACCTCCGAAACACACTCTACGTACTTACGTTTCGCTCTGACACCGGAGCACCTTCAGGAGACGTTGACTCAACAATGCAAAAGACTGCTATTTTTTTTTTTGAAAATACATCTTTTAAATATCACAACACAATGCCATTTTTTGGTTCACCTGTTGAGAAATTCTGCTGAGATAGATAATTTTTACCACATTAAACTTTTGTTTCTGGTAGTAATACCTACTGGTATACTTACATATTGAAATCCTCGTAAGATGTAACTGTTTTTTTTAATTTTCACATGTGACAATAATATAGGTGATTTTGTCGTATCAGCCATTTAAATTCTCTGTTTATTTCGCAAACAGGTGTCGGCGTAGGTGAAACGATTTGCGCAAGGTGGGGAAACATAAATTGTATGTTTTTTTCCACAAATTCTTGATCTTCCGCCAAGCTGGTTGTTGATGGGAGCAATTAAGTTGATTAATATAATGTTTATTCGACTGCAGAGATAGCCATTAAAGCCTATTGATTTATTCCAGGTATAAGTGTTGTATTTTTAGTAAAATGTGCTACAAAAATGTTTAACCCACCTATATTGACTGCGATCTAGTAAGAAAATTATAGTGAATTCAGAATTTTTATAGAATATAGCTTATAGCTAGCCTATAAGTGCGTAGGTATTTTTTTTAAATATCAGCTAGCTGAAATTGACTAATATCCTCCTATCCCCTCCAAATAAGCGGAAAACTTGTGCTTGGAGTGGGTACGACAATAGTACGATGGGTGGGTTTCGAACCTGTGACCTAATAGTTTTCAGTTCGCACCTTTAACCGTTAAGCTATTGAGGCTTCAAAGTGCCTACGTATTAGGTATAATATCTACGAATAAAGTTTAAGTTTAGAGCTATAGCCTATAAAGGTGTGGACTGATAACACACTGAAAGGTCGCCGGTTCAATCTCCACCCGTTGCACTATTGTTGTACCCCCTCCTAACACAAGCTTTACGCTTACTTGGACGGGAGAGGGGAATACTAGTAAAGCTCTGGGTACCAATTGTCTATAAGTTATTCCATTAATCGTATTCAAATTCGACATTAGCCTCAAAGTAAAATAATCCTTGATCGTATTGTTTTAAAGTCATAAATTCAGTACAACCGATTTTAACACGGAGCGTTATGAAGCGTAGCGTACATACGTAAAGGTAAAAGAATGCATACATGAAACTGAGCTCTAATTCAATGCTGTTATGGTTTATTTTACTATGACGCTAATTTCATCGAAAACGATTACGATCAATGTAATAACTTTAGACAATCGTACCTCTGATCGAATCTATTGATTCAACATCAACACAATGCTCTGATCGCAAACGATTTGCTCTTATTCATCGTCCTCCATCACCAAAAATGTTCGTCAGATCTTCACCAAATCCTTTCAAATCAAATAAAAATATAGAAAACGGTTCAGATTTGACGGAGTAACATAGAACAAAATAATCGAATTGATAACCTCCTCCTTTTTTTTGAAGTCGTTTAATAAAATACCACCTGAACCGCCGACTTTTCGATTTAACAAAATAGCATTATGTTTTACCTACCTTGTTTTATGCAGGTAGGTGGGCTGGGCTACCAGCAATATTCACTCAAAGTATCAGTATCAGGAAACGCGCGTCCGCAGTCCGGCCGACGCTTATGAAAGGCCCTTTATTGCGCTTACCTAACACTAACTGTTGCGGATATGGTGTCAGGTTCATAGCGCTAACACGTTTCTTTAGGGTTCCGTAGTAACACAAAAAAAGAAAAAAAAACCGGTCAAGTGCGAGTCGTACTCGCGCACCGAGGGTTCCATACTCAAAAAGTAAAAGTAAAACGATAATATTATATTAATTTGCATAATTATCGTTAACTTTGTTTGTACAGGTTTATTGTTAATATTAAAAAAACTATGCTAGTTAGAGCGTTGGTTTTATTTTTCCTGTAAAATATACATAAACCTCTATTGAACATAATTATTTCAGATTTTTCGATTGGTAAACTTCGGAGATAAGGGGGGGGGGGGGGGGGAACGGTATTTTTTTCGACATTTTGGCCGATTAATCAAAAACTATTATATCTAGAAATAAATAAAAAACTGTTTTAGAATGCACAAGTAAAGGCCTTTCATATGATACCCCACTAGGTATAATTATCTTACTTTGAAATTTCAAACCCCTGATTTTCCCCCTTTTTTAATTAAACTAAAATAATTTTCACGTTGATTTTATTTTTCATGTAAAATATACATAAACTTCTATTGACCATAATTATTTCAGATTTTTCGATTGGTAAACTTTGGAGATAAGGGGGGGGGAACGGTATTTTTTTCGACATTTTGGCCGATTAATCAAAAACTATTATATCTAGAAATAAATAAAAAACTGTTTTAGAATGCACAAGTAAAGGCCTTTCATATGATACCCCACTCGGTATAGTTATCTTACTTTGAAATTTCAAACCCCCGATTTTCCCCCTTTTTTAATCAAACTAAAATCATTTTCGCGTTGCTTTTATTTTTCCTGTAAAATATACATAAACCTCTATTGATCGTAATTATTTCAGATTTTTCGATTGGTAAACTTCGGAGATAAGGGGGGGGGAACGGTATTTTTTTCGACATTTTGACCGATTACTCAAAAAATATTACATATAGAAATAAATAAAAAACTGTTTTAGAATGTACAAGTAAAGGCCTTTCATATGATACCCCACTCGATATAGTTATTTTACTTTTGAATTTCAAACCCCCGATTTTCCCCCTTTTTTTAATAAAACTAAAAATAATTTTCGACTTTTCTTTATTTCAATGCTTTTGGGCCACTATTATACACAACTATGCCAAATTTCATGTCGATAGCTTTAATAGTTACTGAAATAATCGACTGTGACAGACGGACGGACAGACGGACGGAGAAAGTCTCACCATAAGGGTTCCATTTTTACCATTTTGGTATGGAACCCTAAAAAGGAGAAACAGGAAGCCGTGATAGCCTAGTGGTCAGGTCTCCTATTCGGGGAGTCGCAGGTTCGATCCCGGGTACGCACCTCTGACTTTTCGGAGTCAAGTGCGTTAAAGTAGTAATTAAATATCACTTGTTTCAACGGTGAAGGAAAACATCGTGAGGAAACCTGCACATCTGAGAGTTCTTCATAATGTTCTCGAAGGTGTGTGAAGTCCGCCAATTCGCATTGGGCCAGCGTGGTGGATTATGACCCTTCTCTGAGAGTAGACCTGCGCTTCGTAGTGAACCATTGAGGGGTTCCTAATGATGATGATTGATGAGTAACACAACAAGTAACAACAGTTTCGTCCGTCCATCTGTCTGTCTGTCCACTGCCTAACTAGACTATTATTAGTAAGTACTAAAGAACTGTTATTTGGCAAGGCTACACAAATTAATTACACCGACACAACATACACATGTTGTACAATTATTAAATCTTGAAGCAAGCTGAAGTGGCAGTGGGCAGGTCATATCTGTCGCAGAACCGATGGCCGATGGGGCAGACATGTTCTGGAGTGGAGACCGCGCACCGCCAAGCACAGTGTAGGACGACCTCCAGCTCGCTGGACCGATGAGCTTAAGAAGGTGGCGGGAAGCGGGTGGATGAGGAAGGCGGGGGACCGTGTTTGGTGGTGCGTTCTTGGGAAGGTCTATGTCCAGCAGTGGACGAATACAGGCTTATGGATGGATGGAAAATCTTGACTTCAGATATCAATCATACTAGTAATAATATAAATGTGAAAGTGTATTTGTCGGTTTGTTGATTTATCCTTCAATCACGCCGCAACAGAGCTACGCATCGGCATACCTAGTTGAGAACCTGTAGAGTGACATAGGCTACCTTTTATCCCAGAAAATCACAGAGTTCCTGAGGGATTTTTAGGGACTCCATCTTGTATATCTTTGCTTTAAAATAATGTTAAATAAATAATGTTTGAAAAAGCTCTGTTTTACCCAGTAATTTTGGCATCCCTAAAAAACAAACCAATTTATATTTAGTTAGAATATATTTCTTTTATCCAAAACGGAAGATGTCTCACCTCAAAGGCAGAGTTGTTAAAAAATGGCATCGCCTCATTGCCTCACCGACCGCCTCACCGCCTCATTGGCCGCTAATCAGAGACACAGAGGCGCTCTGTGCGCAGCGGACGTCGGCTTCCGATCACCGCACGGGTAAGGTTACCACGCGGTTCCTATCTGTATAAATATACCACGTACCTAAAAAAATCAAAATTCAAAATTATTTATTTCACGTAGGCCAACCTGTGGCTCTTATGACACGTCATGACTCTACCACCGGTTCGAAAAGCGGATTCTGCTGAGAAATGCCGGCAAGAAACTCAGCAGTTGCTCTTTTCAAAATAACCATTTTACAATATTAATAAGTAGCTATTACATTGTAGTAAGTTTTTATACCATCTAAATAAGCAATGATAGCCTAAGTATAGTGATTAGGTCGACTGTGGTCTCCTATTCGGGTGGTCAGGTACGATCCCGGGCACGCACCTCTGACTTTTCGAAGTTATGTGCGTTTAGGTTATTATGTTCAAGTGGTTCTGTGCTGACCTGGAAGTCCTGAGGAGGTTGTTTTAGTCCGTGCGAGTCGGACATACCCTGCCTGATTTTTTCCTCCTCAAACAAAAAAAAAAGGTAATTATGTTCAATTGCATGCTTCAACGGTGAAGGAAAACATCGTGAGGAAACCTGCACACCTGAGAGTTCCCCATAAACTTCTTAAAGGTGTGTGAAGTCCGCCAATTCTTCTTGGGCCAGAGTGGTGGACTAAGTATAGCCGTAGTACCTACTATTATAAATATATTCTGGGGTATAGCCCATAACCCTTGTCTGAGAGGAGACATGCGCTTAGTAGTGAGCTGTTGATAGGTTGTTAGTGATGTGATAATCTAAATATACTTAGGAAAAGATGACTGACTGACGGACTGACTGATCTATCAACACACAGCTCGAGCCACTGAACGGATCAGGCTGAAATTTGGCATACAGAAAGCTCGCTAAGAAAGTTTTTTTTGAAAATTCAACCCCTGGGGGGGTAAAATAGGAATTGGGTCCCAGGGTGCTGGAGTGGCGACCCCGCACCGGGTAGTGCAGTGTTGGCAAACCCTCCACTGGCTGACGACATCAGATGAGTTGCCGCGATCCAAGCGTGTGGAAGTCCAAGCAAGAGACCTTTGTCCGTCAATGGACGTCTATCGGTTGTTAAAGAAGATTCATCAGGTTAGGTAGGTATAGGTAATAATTTTATGAATATTTAAACGACAGCATACAAATCACGTTTATACAAATTTAGTCTGTCCGTTCGTCTGTCTGTCTGTTGGTCCAGGCTGAACCGATTTTAACTTTCAGACATTAAGGGATATTCCTTTAAATAGTAAAAAATAAAAACTGTCGATAAATGCAGAATGTACCAACGTGAGTACATTTCCATGTTTACCCTACCAAACTGAGGAAATTTTTCAAGTGAATCTCCCATTTCGAATAAAATAAAAAAAATCGGAGAAAAATCATCGGTTCTGCTTACTTAACAATGTCACAGACACAGGGGTTAAACGTGTTGTAGGTAGGTAGGTATACATTTAAGCTTCTTGGGCATCGATTCAGAAAATCTAAATCATACATCGATGTTCTTGGGTTAAACGTAGATACTATTATAATATATTCTGTGGTTAAACTTATAACCGAGGCTCCGTCAACGGTGCCCACATTACGTAAACGTGGCAACAAAGTAATTTATGTTGGTCAGATATTCGCAGAATTACGTAGATATCACGCCCTACTTTTGTACCGTTCTCGTAAACTGACGAGCAGACAGTCTCCCGACAACACGTGTATCTTGATACGCGGCCTTGATTAAGATAATGATTATAAATTCACATTCTACTGACTTCTTCTTCTTTATCAACCTATAGACGTCCACAGCTGGACAAAGGTCTCCTTCATGGACTTCCAAAATCTTCGGTCTTGCGCCGCTTGGATGCAAGCGGCTCCGTGCGACTCGTTTGATGTCGTCGGTCCACCTAGTGGGCCTACCTACTACTGACTATAAACTTCTAATTAGTATGAGAGTAATGATTTTAAATTATGAAATTACTTAAAACAATAATAATTATATTGTGTTGTAGGTACATTTTAAACGCCTCTAATAGCGTTAGTACTTCTACTTGCTACTAGATGGCGCTACAGGCTTTTTAAAGCTCTACAATCACTAAAAATTTTTAAGTGTTTCATTATTATTATTATGTTTAATAATTATTAGCTCAATAAATTGATAGATATTATCATAATAGCAAACCTGCGTCTGTAAATACGTAAATGTTAATAATATCATTAAGTCTTAGAAGATAAATTATTGCGATGCAAAGTCGTGTTTTTTTTATTAAAGAATAATGAAGGCATTTTTAACTTTAACATAATATCATTGTTTTAACAGTTTTCCACAATTTCCTATTCTAAAAAAATATAAAATAAAATGACAATCTTGTACCTCCTCCTGAGTCGTGTTCCCCATTACTGAGGGTCGTGACCCCTTCCACTAATCTTGTACCAGCGACTCGCTTTATATCGTCCATCCACGGTGGTCTTCCAACATTACCAGGAAGGTGCAACAAGGTCACCATTCGAGCACCTTGGGACCCCACGTTCATGAAGCAATGTAGGTCAAATTGTTATAATAATAATATGGCATATTATTTACTATTAGGTAGAATATTTTGGTTGATACGTTCATTCGTCTAGTCTAGACAAAAATAAAATGTTTCTAGACACGCAGCGACGTGCCTACCTATTTTTATATTAATTTATGGCACAATTTAAGTCCCACTATTTCATTTGGATTGGACAGAGATTCATACTGTCTCGGAGATGAGAAAATGTAATGAGAAAAAAGTAAGGTAATGAGGCTATTGAAGATTAAATACGCACCCAAAATTAATAATGCGCAGACATCGTAGAGAATATTTTAATTAAATATGTCTAGTTATTTTTATTACAGCATTTTCTAAAGGGGAACTTAGGGCAAGATAGACTTCCGTGATAGTTAATACTTATCACAAGATAAAATTATAACGTAGAAAAAATGTGGAATTTAATCAAGATTAATTAGTATGATTACTACATTATATTAAATTCATTGTACTTATACCTACATAATATATAATATAGACTACCTACTATATTAAGTACAAAATCCGCTTTGCTTTCCACTTAGCGAGGTATAAGTAAAGTACCTCAAATGTTGGCATCATTGCCCTTTTGGATGGAAAAACTAATTCCTTGGTCAAGGCAGATCCTAGATTTTGTAATACCTACCTGCTTGCTGCTGGTGGAGTCAATAACCTTTTTTTGATAGTTCTTCAAAAAGCACTCGAGCCCCAAAAGTCAAAAGAAGCTTCCGTCGAAGATAACCATAATCTAACAAAGACTTCTAACGTATACCTACTACGAAGTCATTGTAATCTAAATTCATTCTAACAAAGGTGCATGGGTTAAATCAACTTGGCCCACAAGATAGTATAAAAACTTATTACAATGTAATAGCTAATTATTAATATTGTAAAATGATTATTTTGAAAAGAGCAACTGCTGAGATTCTTGCCAGCTCTTCTCAATCTCAGCAAAATCCGCTTTCCGAACCGGTGGTAGAGTCATGACGTGTCATTAGAGCCACAGGTTGGCCTACGTGAAATAAATCATTTTGAATTTAATTTAAAACTGCGCATCCATTCCTTTAGATAAGTGGACATAACTATGAGAGTTACCAGTTTAATTTTAATATTTCCTTTCGATGTTTTCAATTTACCCCCTACTACAAAAAAAAATTATTTACCCGAAATCTACGTCTTTATCTCATGACTACTTTGTAGTCATAAGATTATAGAAATATCAAGAGAAAAATACAAATTATGAACAAAGAACAGACACATAAAATGGGCACCTCTACTACTTTAATAATATAATTATACACATTGAGAGGTAACCGATTCCTCGAACCACATATGGGCAGGACAAGACCTCTCTTTTTGTATTATTTTATGCAACATCCTTACCAGCCATACAACTTAGACCTACTTTTAAACGAAAACCACCTTAAGTCTTATACAAATAAGACTTATTGATTGAACATTTTAATTTAGTTATTAAAATGTGACCATCTGAAAAAACAGCTAGTTTAGACAATTTTGAATCTTATCCCGTTGCTTTAAAAGTTGAGTTATCCGAATTTGTAAACTTGTACGAATGTCTTTAGAAGTACCGCGGTTACCTGCGGAGGTGTGGGCCATGTGCTTTTATGAATGGATATTGTTTCACTGTTTTTACTAATGTTAAACTCTGCATAGTATTTTGAGTTCTATTTCACAAATTTTTGAGTATATTTTACATTAATCTCGGTCAATATAAAGTGTGCTGAATCATTTTTTATTGAAACACGTGAACGTATGGAAATAAGATACTGTTGGGATTGCATAGGTATAAAACTTGATAAACGTTCTCAATTCCATGTATCTTATCATATTTTTGTTAAAAAGACTCGTAAAAAATTCGAGGTGGGTAAGTATCTATTAATATTTTTAACATTCTCTCCGGCATAGTGTTAGCACTGTGATCTTATAATTGTGAGGCCTCTTACACTGTATTCAAATGTCAGCTCAGGCTTTGGTCTTGTGGAGTCTTTAATCGCGGCTAGTAAAACCGAAAGAAGTAAAAGGTAGTGCTTTGCATATTAATCCCCTAATTAAAATTTCTTAAAGCCAAGTGAACGTAAGCTGATAAATATCTAAAGACGTTTTAATAGATTTCCAAAAAAACTTTTAAAACGTCAAAATAAATCGACTAAACTTACTGGATGGATGGAGAAATAGGCCTTTAGTGTTATTAAATAATAATAAAAAGAATATAAATAACTAATGATAAGTATTGTCATTTCTAAAATAATCAAATAATGCAATTCTGATTGGACATCCGTTATTATAAGTTATCTATCTATGGAGCATACAAAATAATTTGTAATAAGTACCTACGTATTACTGTCTTTATCTTTTAAAGTATAAATTATTAGTTTATAAGTAAGGAACAAAAAATATATTATCTCTACGGTAAATAAAGAAGGTATGGTAATAATTACGATATTTCGAGATTCCTCTGTTATCAACACCCGTTACCGTTAAACTCAACGATTAGATAAACGTTGACCTGCCGACCCCGACTTCCTCTACCCGATATTGCTACACCTACACACGCTTCACTTTATGGGATTCACGAAACACAGATTCATTTCATAAAAATATAACTAAATATAACTAAATATAACTAAATATAACTAAATATAACTAAATAATTTGACCCATTTTATGTACCTACATGCCAAATCCTACTAATATTATAAATGCGAAAGTTTGTGAGGATGTATGGATGTTTGGATGGATGGATGGATGGATGGATATTTGTTACTCTTTAACGCGACAACGAATGAACCGATTTTGCTGAAATTTGGCATAGACATAGATTATAGTCTGGAATAGCACATAGGCTACTTTTTATCCCGGAAAAGCAAACAGTTCCTGCGGGATAGCATCGCTAATTTTTACGCATTTGTCCTTCAAAATACGCGCAATGGAGTGTTAGATTTACGTGATTTTTTGCACAGGTGAAGTTAAGGGCCTGAAAAATGACAAAGGCTACTTTTTATCCCGGGAAAACAAACGGTTCCTGTGGGATATTAGTATGCTACTTTTCACATATTTATCTTTTAATTACGCGGCATTTATGTATGTATGTATGTATGTATGTATGTAAATATGTATGAATGTATGTATGTATGTATGTATGTATATTCCTACTACCTATCCGACTACCCTACTTCCTCCTACTTATATATTATAAATGCGAAAGTTTGTGAGAATGGATATATGGATGGATGGATGGATGTTTGTTACTCTTTAACGCGACAACGAATGAACCGATTTTGCTGAAATTTGGCACAGACATAGATTATAGTCTGGAATAGCACATAGGCTACTTTTTATCCCGGTATGTATGTATGTATGTATATTCCTACAGCAGGACCTACTACCTATCCGACTACCCTACTTCCTCCTACTTATCCTACTAATATTATAAATGCGAAAGTTTGTGAGGATGTATGGATGTTTGGATGGATGGATGGATGGATGGATGGATGTTTGTTACTCTTTAACGCGACAACGAATGAACCGATTTTGCTGAAATTTGGCATAGACATGGATTATAGTCTGGAATAGCACATAGGCTACTTTTTATCCCGGAAAAGCAAACAGTTCCTGCGGGATAGCATCGCTAATTTTTACGCATTTGTCCTTCAAAATACGCGCAATGGAGTTTTAGATTTACGTGATTTTTTGCACAGGTGAAGTTAAGGGCCTGAAAAATGACAAAGGCTACTTTTTATCCCGGGAAAACAAACGGTTCCTGTGGGATATTAGTATGCTACTTTTCACATATTTATCTTTTAATTACGCGGCATTTATGTATGTATGTATGTATGTATGTATGTATGTATGTATGTATGTATGTATGTATGTATGTATGTATGTATGTATGTATGTATGTATGTATGTATGTATGTATGTATGTATGTATGTATGTAAGTATGTATGAATGTATGTATGTATGTATGTATGTATGTATATTCCTACTACCTATCCGACTACCCTACTTCCTCCTACTTATATATTATAAATGCGAAAGTTTGTGAGAATGGATATATGGATGGATGGATGGATGTTTGTTACTCTTTAACGCGACAACGAATGAACCGATTTTGCTGAAATTTGGCACAGACTTAGATTATAGTCTGGAATAGCACATAGGCTACTTTTTATCCCGGAAAAGCAAACAGTTCCTGCGGGATAGCATCGCTATTTTTTACGCATTTATCCTTCAAAATACGCGCAATGGAGTTTTAGATTGACGTGATTTTTTTGCACAGGTAAAGTTAAGGGCCTGAAAAATGACACAGGCTACTTTTTATCCCGGGAAAACAAACGGTTCCTGCAGGATATTAGTATACTACTTTTCACACATTTATCTTTCAATTATGCGCCAGCGGAGTTACAGATTGACGTGGTTTTTTGGAGAGGCATAGTTGGTGACTTGGAAAGTGACAAAGGCTACTTTTTATCCTGGGAAAGCAAACAATTCCCGCGGGATATTCGTATGCTACTTTTCACATATTAATCCTTCAATTATGCGCCAACGAAGTTACAGATTGACGTGGTTTTTTTGATAGGCATAGTTGAGGACCTGAAAAGTGACAACAGCTACTTTTTATTCCGGGAAAACAAACAGTTCCCGCGGGATATTCGTATGCTACTTTTCACATATTTATCCTTAAATTATGCGCCAATATGCATGCATGCATACATGTATGTATGTATGTATGTATGTATGTATGCATGTACGCATGTATGTATGCATGTATGTATGTATGTATGTATGTATGTATGTATGTATGTATGTATGTATGTATGTATGTATGTATGTATGTATGTATGTATGTATGTATGTATGTATGTATGTATGTATGTATGTATGTATGTATGTATGTATGTATGTATGTATGTATGTATGTATGTATGTATGTATGTATGTATGTATGTATGTATGTATGTATGTATGTATGTTTGTATGTATGTATGTATGTATGTATGTATGTATGTATGTATGTATGTATGTATGTATGTATGTATGTATGTATGTATGTATGTATGTATGTATGTATGTATGTATGTATGTATGTATGTATGTATGTATGTATGTATGTATGTATGTATGTATGTATGTATGTATGTATGTATGTATGTATGTATGTATGTATGTGTGTATGTATGTATGCATGTATTAATGTATGTTGATTATTAATGTGAACTAATAATATTATTAATTAATTATACAATAATATTATTGTGAAAGTTTGTGAGGATGGATGTATACGGATGTATGTTTGTATAGATGTAGTATACGGATGGATGGATGTATGTTCTCTGAGATAGGGGTTGAACTATTTTGACTGTTTTACTCCTTATCTTCGTTACATTTAAACTAATTTTTATTATTATTTTAACTGACTTCAAAAAAGGAGGAGGATCTCAATTCAACGGAATCTTTTTCTATTCATGTTCACCGATTACTCGAAGACGCCTAAACCAATCTGTTTTTAAAAAAAATCTACAATAAATTATATACTTCGTAGTGGCGCGGGCGTTTAAATGTATGCTCCCGGGACAAAAAGTAGCCTGTGTTATTTTCCAGGTCTAAAACTTTACCTGTGTAAAAAACCACGTCGACTATATGCACTTGCACATGGTGAAATATTATAACTGCGAAAGTGCGTTGCTTTGTCCTTCAATCACACCCCAACAGAGCTACGGATCGACGTGATTTTTTGCAGGGGTACCCATAGTTGAGGACCTGGAGAGTGACAGGCTACATTTTATCCCGCAAAGTCAAAGAGTTCCCGAGGCATTTTAAAGGCTAAGTTCACGCAGACGAAGTCGCGGGCATCAGCTAGTATATTATAAATGCGAAAGTTTGTGAGGATGGATGTATGTATGGATGGATGGATGTTTGTTACTCTTTAACGCGACAAAGAATGAACCAATTTTGCTGAAATTTGGCACAGACATAGAATATACTACACTATACATTAAACTATAGTTTATATACTTTATACTATATATATACTTTATATTATTTATATTATTAAACTATACTTATAATAAAACTGTAACTGGACGAATTCTGCTGGTGCTGGGTCCTGCTCAGCTAAATGGGTAATGGTTACCAAGTATGAACTACGCAGTGGCAAGCTGCCGTAAAAAAAATTCGAGCTTCCGTTTTGCTTTTACAAAAACTTCGTACAGTAGCTTTGTATTCTTAGATGACATCAATCTATTCACCTAATTTCACAATCGTTCGATTTGGTTTAGGAATCACCCTCCCCCCCAGTGTTACACCACTGGGCTACATCATTGAACTCCAAGTACCAATTCCTCATTCTTTATGCTGCTGGGTACCGGCTGAAGAAAATGTCGATTGTGGGTTGCTATTGTTGCTCTATACCACGTAGTACGGACTCGATACTGGCGTAGTGCAACGAAAAAGCAATTTTTAAAAACTTTTTCCACGCGGACGAAGTCGCGGGCATCAGCTAGTATTTAAAAAGGAAGGAATAGTACAACAGTTTGGCAATACCTAATGTATTGAAGCAGTGAAAGCCTAGTAGTTAGGACTGTGGTCTCCTATTCGGGGGGTCGCAGGTTCGATCCCGGGTACGCACCTCTGACTTTTCGGAGTCAAGTGCGTTTAAGCAATTAAATATCACTTGCTTCAACGGTGAAGGAAAACATCTTGAGGAAACCTGCACCCCTGAGAGTTCTTCATAATGTTCTCGAAGATGTGTGAAGTCCGCCAATTCGCATTGGGCCAGCGTGGTGGACTATGGCCTATAACCCTTCTCTGAAAGGAGACCTGCGCTCAGTAGTGAGCCGTTGATGGGTTGTTAATGATGATAATGATTAGGTACATTAACGCAGTTAGTTAGATATAGACATAGACACGGATGATATTTACTAAGATTATAGGTAGGTTAGCGCAGACAGGATCAGGAGGCATTATGTATCTTTCTATCGGGAAGCGCAATGTTGGCAGACCCCCCACTAGGTGGACCGACGGCATCAGACGAGTCGCAGGGAGCTGGTCGATGCAGGCGGCGCAAGACCGAGGCCTGTGAAAGTCCATGCAAGAGGCCTTTGTTCAGCTGTGGACATCTATTTGTTAAAAAAGAAGAGAAAGAAAAGGCTATTTTTTTCTGAAGTGGCCAATCGCCATTATTTCTGCCGTTGCAGTTTGACGACCTCCCTAGCACAGTGGTGAGCGCTGTGGTCTTATAACTGGCAGGTCTCGGGTTCGATTCCCGGCGGGGTCAATTTGGGAATGTACAATTTTTAATTTGCCGAGGCTTTGGCCAGTACGGTAGGGTGGAGGCTATAGTTACCACCCTACCGTCAAAGACTTGCCGCCAACCATCGATGTATACAACCGATTTAGTTCCGGCACTATTGCGTGTAGAAACCGATGAGTGGTAGGTATGGGTTGAATATACACTGTCGTACCCCTTCCAAGTTAGCCCGCTACCATCTTAGACTGCATCTTTAGATACTTAGGTACCATCAGGTGAGAATCGCAATCAAGGACTATCTTGTCATGCGTCTTAACATGTGTTGAATTATAATTAGGTATGCTTTTGTGGAACTCATTGTGGAAACACTGCATACATAGCATAGTATCTATTGAATTGTAAACTTGTTTTGAAAAGAGCAACCGACGAGTTTCTTGCTGGTTCTTCTCGGCAAGAAAGGCATTCTGAACCAGTGGTAGACTCATCGACGATTCAAAAGCACTTGTAAAAAAGTTTATTTGAATAGAAAACATTTCTATTCTATTCTATTCATCGAATAAAAAAAGTTATAGGTAAGTATAATAATGTGTACCTACCGATGTAGTTAAAATTGGCGATAAACCGTGCCACATTTGAAGACGAACACTTAACAATTCTATTACTTTATTTACAATTCTGTGGCATCCACGTAAACATTTAACCGAAAATAAAATACAAAGTAAGGAATAGTGGTGGAATAAAAAGGGTAATTAAAGTCGCTTCACAACGGCGCTCTCAGTAGCGCGCCACATTGTAAGGTTTCCGCCAATCAACTCAACGGGTACCTTGTTTAATTATACGGTTTCCTTGTACATTGAGGACGTTCAATGTATTTGTTAGGTAGGTAGGTATATTAACAATAATATCACACAATATTTTTTTCAAACAGTAATTGTGCCAGAACAGGTGACACCGGCGGGAATGGGGGCTACTTTCTGCCTGCCCGTCTTAACATTATTGTATTGAATTGTAAAGCATTTTTTTGGAACATCCCTTCATTGTGGAAACTGCATACATAACATAGTACCTATTGTAGACTTGTTTTGAAAAGAGCAACCGCCGAGTTTCTTGCTGGTTCTTCTAGGCAGGAAGGGCATTCCGAACCAGACAACTCATCGACGATTCAACAACTTATTTGAATAAAAAATAATTCTATTCTATTCTACCGGTTATAGGACTGCGGTCTTCTATTCGGGGATCGCAGATTCGATCCCTTTTCGGAATTCACAAACTTCAACGGTGAAGAAAAATCTGCACGCATAGTTCTTTATAATGTTCTCAAAGGTGTCACCTAAGCTGAAACCTATCTCAAACTTTTTAAAATTCCTCTCTTTTTGCGTTGGAGGCATCATCGGGGGTTAAAAAAATCGGTCAAGTGCGAGTCGGACCCGCGTACGATGGGTTCCGACTTCCGTATAATAAATACCTACCATCGTACCTACCTACAAAGACCAGCTATAAATTGCTCGACATATTATGATAAGAGTCACTATTTGGTCTGGATGAAATAAATAATTTTGAATTTGAAAAACAAAAGTTTATTGTACGAAGAGCCTCTTTAATTTTTTTTTACTATTTGTTGTTATAGCGTTAATTGAAATACATTTTCTGTGGAAATTTCAAGTCAGACAGACGGACGTACAGCAGACGCAATTATTAGTAGGGTCCCGTTGTTGGCACCCAAAGGCACTTCGATTGGCCGTTCAGAAATCATCATCATCATCATCTCAGCCTGCGGACGTCCACTGCTGAACATAGGCCTTTCCCAGAGAACGCCACGTTACCACACCCGGTCCTCAGCCTTCCTCATCCAGCCACTACCCGCCACCCGCTTTATATCGTCAAACCAACGCGCTGGAGGGCGCCCCACAAGCGTTACTTATTCGCGGTCTCCACTCTACAATTACTTTTCGGCCCCAACGGCCATCGCTTCTGCGACAAGCATGGCCTGCCACTGCCATTTGAGCTTGCTAATGGTTTGGGCTCTTACGGATCTCTTCATTCCGAATAAACTCCTAACATAGCCCTCTCCATAGCTCTCTGAGTGACTTTAAATTTGTGGATCAAGCCTTTTGTTAGTTCAGAAATCGTCCAATATTAATTAACACATTAATATCAGTGACCATAATATTAATATTTCTACAACTACCGGTGAGTGGTAGGTAGGTAGGTAGGTAGGTAGGTAGGTAGGTAGGTGGGTAGGTACATACAAACACACACGCGAAGCTTATCGGAGCCGGCGAGGTATGGCGAGCACGTGTGTCGCACAAAAAACGTGCCTCACAACACGAGGTGCCGCGGGGGTCGCCGCCAGTGCTGTGCTCGAGACAAATACTCTCAATATCGATAGTTGCCACGTGGCAATATCGATATAGTGATATAATCGAAGCGCTTTGCTTCCTCGTTCCAAATACGCACCGTTATTTGCAACACCCTTCTGGCTTCCGTTTTTCCAAATGACGATAACTTTTTACCTACCTACCTACCTTTAAACCAAGAGTGAATAAAAAAAAAATTACTCATAAATGCACTAAGTCAACACACTAATTGAGGAGCACTTTCGTACAAACCGTGCTTTGAGTGAAGATGTATCCAATATTGACACAGCCTTAGTTTAAATCAAGTCAAGGTTAATCGAACGGATACGAGATTTTAAATATTAATTAGAGGTGTCAGATCTCCACTCTCTGAAGTTAAGGTGGAAGACACGGTTCTGCCTATAACTATAACTGCGATTCCATCCACGGGATTTAGTCACTTTTCAGATGCTCAACTATATACCTATAGATCGAAGCACAGACAAACACACTTTCGCCACAGCTTTCGCCTTTTATAATATTAGTGAGGCTATAATAAAATAATGTCCTCCCGACCAAATCCAGTCACTCCCCAGAGATGAGCCATCTACACGGGAGATATTATAGTGCACAAGAGTGTGCGCAAACACAGGTGCATTGCAATATCTCTCTCCCTCTATTCCCTCACTCTCATATTCCGATGTAACTGAAATCCGCCACAACCGGGGAGAGATCAGGCGCAGCACCGACGGCTTTATGTGTACTCCGAGGCACTGGGGTGACTAACCACCAACTTCCTAATTCCGGGCTAGTATTGAGATATTCTTGGCAAAAAACCCAACACATAATATATTTTTATCAGCCTGACCGGGGAATCGAGCTCGCGACCATGTCATTATTGTTGTTTGAAGCAGTGATAGCCTAGTGGTTAGGACTGTGGTCTCCTATTTGGGGGTCACAGGAGCGATTCGATTCCCGGGACCTCTGACTTTTCGGAGTCAAACTTGCGTTTAAGCAATTAAATATCACTTGCTTCAACGGTGAAGGAAGACATCGTGAGGAAACCTGCACACCTGAGAGTTCTTCATAATGTTCTTGAAGGTGTGTGAAGTCCGCCAATTCGCATTGGGCCAGCGTGGTGGACTATGGCCTATACCCTTCTCTGAGTGGAGACCTGCGCTCAGTAGTGAGCCGTTGATGGGTTGCTAATGATGATGATGATACTTTTATGTCAATATCGATACAGCAGTCGCGGGGCAGCACTAGCCAGGGACGGGTTTAATTACACGGGCGGGCGACAGGTTGTCGGGTGACGTCATCGCTGCATATGCGAGCGGCGAGCGTGCGGCCGAGGTGTAGCTCCCACACCCATACATTGTTGAGTACAACAATAGCTAGAACGGCTTCTGCACTGATTACTTGGTACATATTGTTTTCTACTAAACCATTAGGTATTATAATAACGGATTTTTGCCGTGATAACGATATAACCGTGACATATAACCGTGATAACGAATAAATCGATGAACACCGGCTGCACGGCTTTCATCATCATCATCATCATTAGCAACCCATCAACGGCTCACCACTGAGCGCAGGTCTCCTTTCAGAGAAGGGTTATAGGCCATAGTCCACCACGCTGGCCCAATCAGTACGAAGAATTATGAAGAACTCTCAGATGTGCAGGTTTCCTGACGATGTTTTCCTTCACCGTTGAAGCAAGTGATATATAATTTCTTAAACGCACTTGACTCCGAAAAGTCAGAGGTGCGTACCCGGGATCGAACCTGCGACCCCCCAAATAGGAGACCACAGTCCTAACCACTAGGCTATCACTGCTTCCTGCACGGCTTTAGTACATAATAATTCAATAACTGCACGCACGAAAAAGTTTCATGTTCCGCCTGAGCCTGCGCGTGCAAGCGAGAGCGCGGAACAAGCGATAGAGAGGCACGATCGGCCCAAGCGTTGGCTTGTGACTAGAGAAAATTGTAATTTTCAATTAACTCCTTCTTTGTATTATACAAAATAATGATAATTCAGTGATAATAATTCAATTCAATTCATAAAAGTATGCAATTTTTCGTCAATGTTTCTCTATGACGTTATCACGTAAAACTATCGTCCGTAAACCGACTTTACAGACAGACAATTTTTTTCGAAAGGGTTTCATACTAGCAACCCGCGTTCAACCCGCGACTATGTCTGCGTGGAATTAGGTTTTAAAAATCCTGCGGGAACCCTCTGTTTTTTCGGGGTAAAGGTAAAGGTAGCCTTTGTCACTCTCCTAGTCCATACCTATACGTAGCTCTATTGGTGCGAGATTGAAGGACAAACCAACACCACTAAAGAAACACACTTTTGACTTTATAATGCATAGATATACATACTTATTAGTACGGATAGTAATGTTATTATTACTAAAGATTATTGCACATAATTTAACCAGCTCTCTGATGTACCTACTGGTTATAACTGCGGTAAGTGGGATGCCCCGGATTTATATCCCGGTAAGGGGTATTTGGAATTCGTAACTTCTACATTGTCTCTGGTCTGGTCAAACTTTGGACGTGTCTAGTTTAATAGGAAAAAATATTATTTTACTTTAAATAGGGGTTAGACGATGAAATTGCCGGCCATATTTTTATTCATGGAAGCACCTTACCTATCTTCTTTTTCTTCTTTATCAACCGATAGACATCCACTACTGGACAAAGGTCACTTGCATGGTCTTCCACAGGTCTCGGTCTTGCGCCCGCCTCAATCCATCGTCTCCCTGCGACTCGTTGTGTTGGCATCTAGTGGGGGGGACTGCAAACACTGCGCTTCCCAGGGCAGGGTCGCCACTCCAGCACCTTGGGACCCCAACAACCATCAGCTCTTTGAATTATGTGCCCCGTCCATTTCCACTTCAGTTTCGCGACTCGCTTAGCTATGTCAGTGACTTTGGTTCTCCTACGGATCCCATTTCTGATTTGATCTCGCAGGGGTTCTCCGAGTATAGCTCTCTCCATCGGTCGCTGAGTGACCCTGAGCCTATGAAATTGAACAAAAATGAATACCTACCGTATAGGTTCGCTCTTTGGTCAAGCAATAAATACCTACCGTATAGGTTCGCTCTTTGGTCAAGCAATAAATACCTACCGAATAGGTTCGCTCTTTGGTCAAGCAAACATTTCAGCACGAGTAGGTCAACCTTTCTTTATTACCTTAAATTTTACAAGCTGGCCGCAAATCAGAAACTTTTATTAGACATTTTATTTGTTTCCAGCTTCCATTCATTTTTATTCTCTTTCTCATTTAAAAACGAGGGCTCATAAAGCATACGTTTTGGTGGAAACTGCAGCTTAACAAACATTCAGTTCGGAAATGATTATGCACGAAGCGATATTATGGTTGACTGCGTCACTTATCAACCATGTTAATTTAGGCATTAAAACATTTTCAAATCGAGCTTAATTCCGCTTAAAATTTTTAGTTAATGTAGTTATTTTTTTATGAAATTTGCGTGTCTGTGCTATCCACAAAACTATAAAATTTACGTTGGTTCCATAATTTGTGTGTGTGAAGCAGAAAGGACCTGAAATTACGAGAAGGGAAAATTACCGCTATGAATGAAACTTAATTCTACAATGTATGTTCTCAAAACTGAAAAGGTGGTAGGTATCAGTGCAGCAAACTTTTCAAAACAGTCTCTGAATCTAAGGATGTAAACAAGTAGCTTGATAATGTGGCTAATTTTGTTATACACAATCTATGAATTTATATTTACAGATTTAAATCTCGTGCTATCCATTTTATAATACTCCCTGCGGAAAAGAATAGCATTTTTATGGTTTTTTCTTTTTTATACATTATATTGTATAATATAATGATTATAGGCTAATGCTTGACCACTATTACACCTGGTGAATATGGAAAGTGATAATGTGGCCTAAGGTGGAACGCGTTTGCCTAGAAGATGCGCCGCCTATTCACTCATGCTTTAAAGATACCCAAATTATACCTACGTGTTAGGAAATACAGATCGCGGAAGAGCGTTCCAGACCCTGGCCGTGCGAATCAGAAATGAAGACTTAACGCGCTTCGTGCGCGTGGGTGGTATGTCAACCATGTAAGGATGGAAGCTCTTCCAATGTTTTGCAGTGCGGTGGTAAAAAGATGAAGAGGGGACAAGGTCGAAGAGCTCCTGAGCACATTCGCCGAAATATATCCTATAAAATACCGATTAGTGCAGTTAATTTACAAATTGTGTATACCAGAATTAGCCGCACTGTATAGAATAGAATAGAAATGTTTTTTATTCAAATAAACTTTTTTACAAGTGCTTTTGAATCGTCGATGAGTCTACCACCTGGTTCGGAATGCCGTTCCTGCCAAAAAGAACCAGCAAGAAACTCGGCAGTTGCTCTTTTCAAAACAAGTTTACATCATAGTAGATATTATGCTATGTATGCAGTGTTTCCACAATGAGGAAAAAGAAAATTTACAGGTTAATCTTTACCTACTGTATGATAGCTAAACTTCGGTGGAAACAGTGTTGCCTGATTACCGAGCGCGCCTTTTTGCCAACTTCACCGGATTTCATATTCAGTTCGGGAATAAAAAAGGTGTCGCGAGTTTTTCGGCAAGTTGAAATGAATTCACGCACCCGCGCCAGCGCCCGCCCACCCGCCCTACGCGACAACGAGGCTCGGACACAAGAACGTGTGGTCGCGGACACGAGGGAAAGTGGGCTACTACGTGTAATGAAATTATCGGCAGGGAAGTGCGGCATTTACATCGATGTAGAATATACTTGTAGTATAGTAGGTATAAATAGAAGGATCGATTAGAAGAGAATTGCAATATTAACGATTAACAAATAATACTAGAGAATATTAATATTAAAAATGCGAAAGCGCGTCGTTGGAGCGACGGATCGACTTAATTTTTTTTAGATCTTGATAGAGAGACCTGTAAGTATCTACTTTTAGACTTTTTAGTGATAACAATTACTGTTAATAACAAATTTGCGGGCAAAAGAAATCTCTTCTCCTTCAATATCAACCTATAGACGTCCACAGGTCTCGGTCTTGCGCCGCTTGTATCCAATGGCTCGCTGAAACTTGTTTGATGTCGAATGTTGTTGAACTATGGACAAAAACCAAAGAAAAATGCTAAACTAACCAAATATATCGGATATGTATTTTGATTTCGATTTTTTTTATACCTATTTGCGATGTTGAACATGACTGATTTCCCGTTTTCTCTCCTAATTCAGTATAAAGCTCGTGTTAGGAGTAGGCACAACATTAGGGTGAGGTTTGAATCGTCGACCTTTCAGGTTTCAGCCACTTACCCGTTGAGCTATTGAGCTTTCGGAAGACCTTTAAGGGCTTATGTATTAATAACTAACTATTTGTATATAACAACCCAAATGTAACACTATATTATTCCGTGTGACCTGTCCCGCAGGACGTCACGCTCCGTTGCCGTGACGACAATTATCCCGCTTTGATGACGTCACGCCGCGTTAGCGCGCTCGAAAAGCCTCACATTACCACGAAATCAGGTCAATGAAGTTCAAACTAGACACACTTTATGTGCGACTATAGCTCTTGCCCGCGACTTCGTCCGCCTAGAGGTAGACTTTTAAGAAATCCTTCGAGGACTCTTGGTTTTTCCCAAGATTAAAAGTAAGTAAGTAATCTTAATGTCATTCTCCAGGTCCTCAACTATATCCTTGTAATTGTATGAGTAAGTAACTACGTATATTAATGTCACTTTCCAGGTCCTCAACAGCTATAGCCTTATATAAATAAGTATCATAGTGTCACTCTCGAGGTCCTCTACTATAGCCTTGTTTATGTAAGTATCTACGTATCTTAATGTCACTCTCCAGGTCTTCAGCTATAGCCTTAATATAAGTAAGTATCTACCTATCCTTAACTATAATAAGAATAAGAAGAAAAGTTTCTCTTCCATTAACTTAAGTTAAAGTAAAAATAATAAGTCCGTTCAAAATGTTATATAGACAAGTAACTAAGTTAGTTTTATTTACGACACCTAAATCACCTTTTCAATATTCCGAACGATGTTTTTACAGCTCAGAAATTTCCGAGTGACATTGTTCGAGTCATTTTATTTTCGGTGTAAGATTGCAGCCTGCAATAAAATAGTTACACTGATGACACCATCTTGCAGGATTTTAAGGGACTTTTTTATTCGATAAAAATTTAGCTCTTGATATTCTCGGCGGTATTCTCTAAAATTGATTCCATCAGTGTAACGATCGCAATCAGAGGCCTTTACCTCTGATTGGCCGGTAGGGACTCTCCCGCTTTAAATTCCCGCTGGAATTCCTTGATATTCCGGGATAAAATTCTATATGTTAATTAAGTGTGTAATGTTAGTCAAATATGGTTGAGCGAAGCAATGGCTGGGTCATGCGTCATGCTCGTGAACGGGTGCCACCGGCGGGAATGGGGCTACTTTATGTCTGCCCATCTTAAGATAGAAGTTAGTCGGTATGCATTTTTGGAACTTCCCTCATTGTGGAAACACTGCATATATAGCATATAGTTTTTACTGTATTGTAAATTTGTTTTGAAAAGAGCAACCGCCGAGTTTCTTGCTGGTTCTTCTCAGCAAGAAAGGCATTCCGAACCAGTAGTAGATTCATCGACTATTCAAAAGCACTTGTAAAAGTTTATTTGAATAAAAAATATTTCTATTCTATTCTATTCTAAGTTTTTATGTTAATCTTGGGCATGAGCGATTTCCATTCAAAATTTCAGCCAAATCGGTTCATTCGTTGTGGCAGAAGAGAGTAACAAACATCCATCCATCTTCACAAAATTTTGCATTTATAATATTAGTAGGAAGTAGGAATTTTCCCTGTATTTATTTAGTAATTTTATTTTAGAGATAATATATACCTAGTGTGTACTAGGTTTAAGCCGTACTCTAAATTGTAATTACACAATAAATTATGATTATTAATAATATTATGAATATTCCTTCTCAATATCCCAAAGGTTAAAGGTGCGGACTGAAAACTGAAAGGTCGCAGGTTCAGTACTATTGTCGTTCCCACTCCTAACACAAGCTTTCCGCTTATTTAGAGGAGAAAAGAAAATATAAATTAAGTACAGCTAGGCTAATATACCTAGCAAAAATGTGGTCACTCCAGCAAGAGAATTATATGACGTTGCGGGACGGCGTGAGATTGGAAAACTTCTCGTTTATGAGTCGGAAGTTTTACCGATTTGTTACCGATGTCGTACCTATGCCGCCGAAGGGTTAGTTTCCCGAGCTACGATCTCAAATTGCAAAAAGATTTGCGGCAGTTTAAACGATTCTTGGATTAAACCGACTATTTATAGACGTTGGTGCACACTGAATCTTTAAAGATGACTTCTATTTTTTTTTTCAACCGACGTCAAAAAAGGAGGAGGTTATCAATTCGTCGGAATCTTTTTTTTTTCTTTTTTATGTATGTCAACCGATTACACAAAGACGCCTGGACCGATTTGGCTAATTCTTTTTTTGTTTGAAAGGGTATACTTTCCAGGTGATTCCATATAAATTTTATCGAAATCAGTCGAACGTTTTTTTAAAATATCAACAATAAATTATATACTTTGTATAGTGTGTATGTATAATGTAGTAAAGCGGGAGTTTGAAGTCGGTTGTTTAAAAAGAATTTTTTTGACAACATGAGTAAGCTTTCTTGTTTATTAAATGTTTATTAAATTAGTTAAGAATTAATTAAATATCACAAGCTTCAACGGTGAAGGGAAAAATCGTGAGGAAACCTACACACCTGAGAGTTTTTCATAATGTTCTCAAAGGTTTGTGAAGTGCAGCGAGGTGGACAAACCCTATAACCCTTCTCTTAGAAGAGACCTGCGCTCAGTAGTGAGACGTTAATGGCTTGCTGATAATGAAATTATTTAAAAATTTGTTACCTATATGTATCTAACTATGAAGACCAAGCTATCACAAAATCCATCCTCGAACGAATTTTTACCTTTTCAGAATTATCCTTATCCCACCATTAGGATTTTCTTTTTCCATTTTAGTCTTCTTCAACCGGTAGACGTCCACAACTGGACAAAGGTCTTGAAGGTGACTTCCATAGGCCGCCTCTTGCGCCGCCTGTCTGACGTCATTCCACCTAGTGACGGGGTCTGCCAATACTGCACTTTCTGGTGCGGGATCGGCACTCCAACACCCTGGGACTCCAACGATTTTTATCAGTTCTTCAAACTATATGCCCCGCCCATTTCCACTTCAGCTTTGCAACTCGCCAAGCTATGTTGAGCCATTTTACCATTGTAATCATCATCATCATCATTAACAACCCATTAACGGCTCACTACTGAGCGCAGGTCTCCTCTCAGAGTAGGGTTATAGGCCATAGTCCACCACTGGCCCAATGCGAATTGGCGGACTTCACACACCTTCAAGAACATTATGAAGAACTCTCAGGTGTGCAGGTTTCCTCACGATGTTTTCCTTCACCGTTGAAGCAAGTGATATTTAATTGCTTAAACGCACTTGACTCTGAAAAGTCAGAGGTGCTTACCCGGGATCGAACCTGTGACCGCCCGAATAGGAGACCACAGTCCTAACCACTAGGCTATCACTGCTTCATTACCATTGTAATATGGAAGCCTAAATATGATACAAAGGATGTCTTAAACTAAGATAAAACTACCTCAAAATTACCTCCACCCTCGCTTCGGTGAATTTTTATAAAGTATAAAATGTTGTCGTATTCCCGCCGGGTCGCCGCAATCTGCGCGAGCGAAACCGGAAAATTAGACATAGCTCGCTCCTCGCTGAGCGGGTAATAAGGCGCCGTGTCCGGATTCTGATGCTGCTGCTTTTCTGAGTGACTTTATATATCAATATCCTTAGATACTAATTTCATTTTTTCATTCATTAGCAACCCATCAACGGCTCACTACTGAGCGCAGGTCTCCTCTCAGACAAGGGTTATAGGCCATAGTCCACCACGCTGGCCCAATGCGAATTGGCGGACTTCACACACCTTCAAGAACATTATGAAGATCTCTCAGGTGTGCAAGTTTCCTCACGATGTTTTCCTTCACCGTTGAAGCAAGTGATATATAATTGCTTAAACTCACTTGACTCCGAAAAGACAGAGGTGCGTACCCGGGTTCGAACCTGCGACCCCCCAAATAGGAGACCACAGTCCTGACCACTAGGCTATCACTACTTTTATACTAAAGACTACTAGATACTAATACATATTACGAATTCCAGAGTGTTTGTTGGTTTTTCCTTCAATCACGCAGTAACGTAGCAACGTATCGATGAGATATTTCGCGTGGGTAGCTATACCTAGTTGAGGACCTAGAGAGAGTTACATAGGCTACTACACTGCCTACTCAACACGCGCACGAAGTCGCGGGCAAAAATTAGGCTGATGAAAAAATTATGATTAGGTACATAATATTATTATATATACAGACTTACAAACATACCTACTTCTTAATGAAAATAATAAGGAGGTAAGTAGTTTTATACAGAAATCCTGAAAATAAGCATCCATCTAATACTAGGTAGGTATATATTGTGATAAACTAAAATACGAAAAAAGAAAATATTTAATAAAACCGGCCAAGTGCGTGTTGGGCCACGCGCAGGGTTCCGTAGTTGCTTTCAACTACGGAACCCTACACTAAAAATTAATATAATCTCAATTATTATTGCTGACCTAGGATAGTGCTTTTTTTTTATTTATGAATATTGAATAAATTTTGAGTTCCATGGTTTAAATACTATAATATATTACAAAATATGCAATACACTACGTGTTATACCTAACTTAGGAAAAACAGATATAACTCTTTAACTAATGAACCCTATAACTTAGCCGTGATAGTTTTCCTTTAAAATTCATTACATAATCGACCGAGCGAAGCGAAGGTCTTTGAGTCTACTTGAGTGAATTTGCACTTGTCTGTCCGTCCGTCCGTCCGTCCGTCCGTCCGTCCGTCCGTCCGTCCGTCCGTCCGTCCGTCCGTCCGTCCGTCTGTCAGAGCCTTATAACTTCTGAATTACTGAACGTAATTACTTCAATTTTAGATATAATATGTAAACCGATGGCCTCCAGCCGAAAATGGCTTAAAAAGTTATAAAAATCTTTATTTCAGGGGGGCTCTCATAGAAGCAAATGCGAAGAAAAAAAAATTTTTTTGCGTTTCATAGGGTTACAGTACCTCATTTTAAAGATAATTTGGAACAGAGTACAAAAGTATTTTTTTTTATTTTTTTCCTAAAATTGACGAAATGGGGGGCTTTCAAAGTGGAGATTATATTTGACCTCACAACGGAATAACCATTGAAAGCTGGGGCTTGAAAGTTTTACAATTTTAGCGTAATATCATGTACTTGAACAACAAATACTAAAATTAGATAAATGTAATAAGGAAACTAAATTATTTAACTTTTAATGAGCAGCAACAACAGAACTTCACAATGATGTCAATAGATGGCGCTCTCATCTCATATAGCAAATGCAGCTATATGTAACATATTATTCAATTAAAATTATTATTTAGTCATTTAGCAAACATCAATAAAACTTCACGTTGCAGTTTGTTTTTACATGTTTTCTGATCGTGTCGATAGTTGACGCTGTGTACAAGTAATTTAATTTGAATGTTCCAAAAAACTATACCTAAGTTTGATTGAGGCCTTGAGGATTTCACTATAACAGTTCCCTAACCTTTACGGGCTACCTATGTTAAGTTAGTTGACACTTTCTGTCACTTTGTTATTACGAACCTCTACGGGACAACTAAAGGTGAAAATGACATTGGGATGTTAGGATTGTATTTAGGGGCTACCTACGTAAAGAGACTTCTACAAAGGGGATGATTTAGGTATGGTTGGTGAAAACGGGCATAATAATAATGTCAATTTTGATCGTCATGTATCTATTGAATGAATAAGTCATTATGGGAAACCGTTACCGCGAGGTCTCAGTTCGGGGCGAACCACTAGTTATACTACTGCTGTGAATTTTTTCTTGTATTCTTTATACAACCATTTAGCTGGCAGAGGGGGGGACACTTGACTCTAATATAATTTAGCATTTTAAAATATTATATTTCACAAACGGATCCCTGAATTGAAAAATTGTGTTCCCATACCCACAATATTTTTGAAAGACCTATTCAACGACACCCCACACTATGGGATAGACGAGATAAAAAAATTCATCCCCACTTTACATGTAGGGGAGGTACCCTAAAAAAAAATATTTTTCACAATTTTATTTCACCACTTTGTCGGCGTGATTGATATTTATACCTTTGCCAAATTACAGATTTCTAGTACCAATCTCTCAAGTCTCTGAGCTAAACCGCGGACGGACAGACGGACGGACATGGTGAAACTATAAGGGTTCCTTGTTTACTACGGAACCCTAAAAATAATAAGGATGCTAAGGCAACAAATTCGGTCATCAGACAATCGAGGATTCCTTAATGCTACCTATACCTATATAGCAGTGATAGCCTAGTGGTTAGGACTGTGGTCTCCTATTCGGGGGGTCGCAGGTTCGATCCCGGGTAAGTACGCCCCTCTGACTTTTCGGAGTCAAGTGCGAGTCAAAATAACCCAAACTCACTGATTTTTAAAAATAAAATATTTATTTGTAATTTAATTTTAAATTACAATTTTTCTTAACACTAGTTAACTCTAGGAGTAATAAGTAGAGAAGAGACAACGGTGTCTCCAAGACGGCCGTTTTATACCAACTGAATGGCTAATGGTCTTTTGTATTTTACGCCTGCTACTTCATTTCTCGAAGTCCAAGGTGTAATCGATAATTCCATTGTCTCGATATTTGCTTTGTCTGCAAGCGTTTCCCTGAAGACGGAATGTTGACAGTTATTTTTAATGTGTTCATTGTTCGGTAGCACTTGACTATCCCCCTTTAATTTTGAAGTCCAGGGTTTCTTCCAAACCTTGGATCGAAAAAATTCAATCAATATCATCATAACAAGAATTACAGTTATGCTTGATATCCAAATAAATTGAATGAAGTTATGCTTGTTTTGTATTGTAAACTCATCTATTTGTCTGAGTTGTTTTAATTTTGCAGCAACTTCTATTGGATTATAATTTAACTCGATTTCAGGGGTATCTTCAGTTTGATTTATTTCCAAATGTGTTATAATTACTTTATCAAATGATTCTTGAGTCCGAAATCGCAATATTCCTGATATATTAACTTCACAGTTATTTCCCGTTAATAAATAAGATCCTTTTATCCATGATGTTTCTTCAATCTTTTCACAAATAATCTTTACTTCCGTAGTTTTATTGAAATACATAAATATCGCATTTGATGAAATTTCTTGTATTTCTTCTACTGGGCATTTAATCGGTAGAATAGAACATTTTTCTGTAGATTTATTCCATAGAAATTCAGTTTCACAATTAGATGTTTGTCGAATGCTTTGTTTACATATTAATTCTCTTTGTATGGTGCAATCTTCTACTTCATATGTTTCTCTCTCGGTGTACGCTAAAGTTACCTTTCGCATTATAGGATAGGTGCAGGTAGGGTAATTCTGGATAATGGGAACAATCTTTCTAGTATAATATACTTGTGGCTTAACTAATGGTATTTCTAATATAAAATAAACAACATGACTAATAATTTTACATTTTACAAAAATAAAAGGTTCAATGTTATTTATATTTTCGGAAATTAATACATCTTTATTAATGCTTCTAATAGCATCTTGTAAAATATGAGATTGTATTATACTATAGTGATACATATGATGTTCAGCAAAAGTAATAGCGGTCGACAATCTTTCAGCAATATCTTGCAAAGTTTGAGCTTGTAATAATATTTCTAAAGCTATTCTTTGATGAGCTTTACTATTCATTGATTCAGTATATTGACTATCTATTATTTGTTGAATATCAGTAATTTTCTTAATTTGGCGATTAAACACTTCTAAAGTTTCATCAGTTACAGATATTTGTTTATTATATGCTACTCTAAAAATTTCTAAACTTTTTTGAATGTTATTAAGATCTTCTTGATCTAAATTTCCTGTAATAGATTTAATAATAGAACCTAAACCATTAATTAATCCTCTTTTTTCTCTATTCTGTATTTTTAAATGATTACATATTTCGGTTACATGATCCAATATAATATTAATACGATTATATATATGTTTTACATCGTCTAATTTATATTTAGACATAACTTTATTCACAGTATCTTTAAGTTTATTCGTATGACTTAATATAGGTCTTATTTCTAACATATGAATGATTATCCACTTTCCTTCAATAATACGAGTGGGTTGCATTTCCACTAGAATTACATGTTGATTTGAATCTAATTTTCGGAACTGGTATCCGAAGATAACGAAGATTCTGTAACAATAAGTTCTTCTTCATGATAAATTCTCCCATTACTAAGTTTATATTTATTATGAGGTTCACAAGATAATACATTATATGGTCCTATATATCTAGCATTTGTTTTATGTCTTTCGGCTTTACTGTTTTTTAAGTAAACCTTATCGCCTACTTTAAAAGATTTTGAGGGACGAATTCTTTTATTAATTCTTTCATTACGACTTTGTTTTTGTTTTTGTAGTAAATTATGAACATTTTGATTTAACTGAGCTACAAATTGTTTTTGTTGTGCAGTGTAATTTTGGATAACTACTCTAAGAGTGTCAAAGTTTTGAAGTTTAGGTTTCCTACCAAAATGAACTTCAAAAGGAGTCATTTCTATAGCACTGTGCCTTGTATTATTATAGGCATGTGTTATGAAATATATTTTTTGATTTTGGTCAAAATCTGTGTCTCTTTGCAATCTATATAGTTCTTGGATAGTGCTGTGTAATCTCTCTACATCCGAGTTAGATTTATGATGTTGTGGGGAAGTAGTATGATTAATTATATTATAAGTTTGAAATAATTCGGATAATATTTCGCTACAAAATGACTGTTCACCATCGTGTATTATTTTTTTAGGTGATCCAATTAACGAAAATATTTCTAACAAAGTATCACAAACTTTACTTTTTTCGGTTGGTTTTACTACAGCATATTTAGAAAATTTATCTATTATTGTTAGATACCATTGTCTTTCTAAAGACATAAAATCTATGTGCCAAATTTCCATTGGTTCATAAGGTGTCTCGGTTTCGGTTGCTAATGTTACATTTGGATGTCTATTATATTTTTCTTTTTGACAAGGTTCACATTGAAGTACAAATCTTTTTATTTGTTTTCTCATATTTTCCCAATAATACTTTTCTTTTAATTGCTTATATAAACTTTCAATACCAGGATGTCTATTATCCTTTAAATGATAATCTTTAATTAACTGTAATTGTTCTTCTTTTTCAAATATTTCTACAAGAGATTTTGTAAATCTAATTGGTTTAAATTTAGAGTGATCAAAATATTTTCGATATGTTTCAGAAACTTTGTAATATAATTCATCGTTTGGAATTATGAAAGCGTATTTTTCATGAGGTAAATATTCTAACATAAATTCTTTTATAATATTTTCTTCATCATCAGGTGGAATATAAAAATACCATATACCATTTTCTCTACTAGCTTTTTTATATGGGGCATATTCAAATATAGCGCGTCGTCTATCTTTTTGGTGGATATGAATTTACTATCGGAATCCCTCCATCACTATCTTCCTGATTGGAATGTATAGTGCCTTGTTGACTAACATTTGAATTATTAGGTTGCTCTAAACTTGGAATTGATTCTGTTCTAGAATTACTAACACTAGAGTCTGTTAATGCTAAATCTTCTTCTAAGTTAACTATTAATGAGTCATTATCAGTGTGGTGAATCTCTACGCGACTTAAGGCGTCGGCTACGTAATTATCTTTTCCTTTTACGTGTTCTATATTAAAGTCGTAATCCTGTAATTTTAATTTCCATCTAGTTAATCTCTGATTAGGTTCTTTTAATTTTGCTAACCATATTAAAGCTTGATGGTCTGTACGTAATGTAAATTTCCTGCCATAAATATAAGGACGAAATTGCGTTACAGCCCAAAGTATTCCTAATAATTCTTTTTCAGTTGTATTATATTTTTGTTCTGTTTTACTCAAGGTTCTAGATGCATAAGCTATTGGGTGATTGTCTTGACTCAATACGGCTCCTAAAGCTATGTCAGATGCATCGGTTGTTATAACGAAAGTTTTATTAAAATCGGGGAAAGCTAGAATAGGCGCGTTAGTTAATAAACGTTTACAAGTTTGCACTGCTTCAATATAACTCTTTTGATTTATATCTATTTTAGCATTCTTCTTTGTGGCTTCTGTGAGAGGTTTTACTATTTTACTTAAGTTTGGTACAAATTTTCTATAATATCCAATTAAACCTAGAAATGCTCTAATTTCTTTTAAAGTTTTTGGGATTGGAAATTTTTGAATAGCCTCAATCTTTTTTTGATTTGGTTTTAAACCATCTTTATTTAATATATGGCCTAAAAATTCAATTTCTTCTTGCATAAAAACACATTTATTTTTATTTACTTTAAGGTCAGCCCTTCTTAAAGCTTCAAAAACTTGTTGTAATCTATTTATATGTTCCTGTTTTGTTTTAGAATAAATAATAATGTCATCTAAATAAACAAGACAAATATTATTTGAAATTTCTTTATGTAATACATTATTCATCATCCTTTGAAATGTCGCCGGTGCATTTTTTAATCCAAATGGCATCCTTAAAAATTCATAATGACCGTTAGGTGTACTAAACGCGGTTTTCTCAATAGAAGCATCATCCATTTTTATTTGGTGATACCCTGAGGTTAAATCTAAAGTCGTAAAATATCTATTACCCTGTAATTTAGAAAATAACTCTTCTATATTAGGTAATGGAAATTTATCTGATTTAGTTTTTTCATTTAATTTCCTATAGTCTATTACCATTCTCCATTTTTGTATTCCGGTTTGATCTAATTTCTTTGGTATAATATGTACAGGAGATGCCCAAGGTGATTCAGAGGGGCGAATAATATTTTCATTTAATAAAGTATTAATTTGTTTCTTTATTTCTTCCTGTTGGATTTGGGGTAACCTAAATGGTCGTTGATAAATAGGTTCTTCATTTATTAAATTAATATGGTGTTTAATTTTTGTAGTTGCACTATTAGTTACACTCTCTGTAAATAAATCCTGATATGTGTCGCAAAGTTCTTTTATATTTAAATTATTATCATTTGTCATATGAAAAATAAGTATTTCACGTTCAGGCATAGTTAATTTTCTTTCTTTTAAATCTATTACTGCATTTATTTGTTCAATCATATCTGTGCCCATTAAAACGTCATATTTATCGCTGAATGAATAAATATAAAATTTCAAAGGCCCTTTATCTTCTCCAAAATATTGACACCAAAATGGGGTTTCTATTACGCCATTGTGACTTGTTATTCCATGTGAAGTTCTAACTATAAATTTTTCAGGTTTATAAAATTCAGGAAAATGTAATTTTTGTGCTGTCGGTGTAATAAATGAACGCTGACTACCAGTATCTATTAATATTTTTAATTTTGGATTTTCTGTCTCAAAATATGGTAAATAAGATTTTACATGATTAAATTCTATGATATTTTGCTTGGATCTAAACCCTCGTGAAAATCCTGTTGTTCTTCGGTGACATAATAATTTCCTTCGGGAACATAATAATTTGGCTCAGAATTATAATCGTAATATTTTTGTTCAGAACTACAATAATTTTCTTCGGGAATATTAAAATAATTTTCCTCCGGACAGTATTGATAATAATTGTCCTCGGGAGTTTGTAAATTATTATTTTCTAAATTATTTGTATTTTCAAAGTGGTGATGTAATTCTTTCGCAACAAAACCTTTTCCTAAATTAACTTGGTTGGGTTTTAATTGAGGAGCGGTCCTCATAGTGACGTCTTCCTGTTTTTGTGTATTTGTAGGACGTTGTTGATAATTATTATAATTATTTCGATATTGTTGGAAATATGGATGTGGCGGTCTTTGAAAAACATTATTCGGATTTGGTGACCACGGGTATTTATTATGGAACGGACTGTTTGAAGGTCTATTGTTATTAATAAATTGGGGATTATTTAATCTTTGACGCTGTGAGTTATTTTGAGAGTTGAATGGATTATTCATATTTTGCATTGGTTTGTATGGCGGAGTGTTCCACTGTGGTTGTATATTATTTATCACGCGAGGAGCAGGTAGATAATTTGAAAATTTTTGTTTTATATTATCGAATCTCCCTTCTGCTTCCAATTGAAGTACTTTACTTACTGTTTCATTAAAATTGCAATTACTTACAAAGATTTGGTCATGATATGGCAAACTATTCCTAAGTGAATTTTGCGCAGTATTTATGTAAGGCTCCATAATTTCGTCTATTAGATCTTGTTTAGTAGGACCGTGTTTATCTGTCAATTTACTTTTTATGAAAAATAATTTTTGTTTTAATTCGAATATCAAATCCTTATAACTACCCTTACGCTTAACATTGGATAATTCCACTAGTAATGTATTTAATTCCCTATTATCAGCGCACTCTACTTTCAAAGTGGCCTCTATTATTTCCCAGTTAAAGGAATGGTTTATCATAGAAACTATAATCGCAGCTCTTCCTTCTAACTTGGTTAACAGTAACATTACATTTTGCGGCGTATTACCTCCTACAGCTAATAACCATTGCCTAGCATTATTTAAATAATTATAAATAGTAAATGGGTCTCCATTGTAATTTGGGACGAAATTTATTAAATTTTTTGGTTCAATTGTATAATGTATAGGTTGAACTTGTGGTTGGTTAGGTACATTAGGTACGTAACTTTGTTTGCCCTCCATATTATTTGAAGGATGTGGGCTGGTCGTCTCTCTACTTATACTAGCCCTAGATTTATATACAAAAGTTGGGGGTTTAATGAGGGGAATTTTGGATAGGATATGCTACTTGGTACTTACAATGTACAGCCGATGGCAGCATGAAAAAACAACATTCCTTTTTCCTTTTCCTTGTCCTCTTTACTTTGACTTATTTATTTGTTGTAGGTTGCCCAGTTTTAAAGACTTGAAAGTCACGTGAAGTTTTAGCGAACTGGGAGAATTTTATTTATCTCGAACAATTCTTGAACTAAACTTTTCACTTTACTTTTATTACCTGGGCCCCACGGCAGGGCGCCAGTCAAAATAACCCAAACTCACTGATTTTTAAAAATAAAATATTTATTTGTAATTTAATTTTAAATTACAATTTTTCTTAACACTAGTTAACTCTAGGAGTAATAAGTAGAGAAGAGACAACGGTGTCTCCAAGACGGCCGTTTTATACCAACTGAATGGCTAATGGTCTTTTGTATTTTACGCCTGCTACTTCATTTCTCGAAGTCCAAGGTGTAATCGATAATTCCATTGTCTCGATATTTGCTTTGTCTGCAAGCGTTTCCCTGAAGACGGAATGTTGACAGTTATTTTTAATGTGTTCATTGTTCGGTAGCACTTGACTTGCGTTTAAGCAATTACTTAAATATCACTTGCTTCAACGGCGAAGGAAAACATTGTGAGGAAACCTGCACACCTGAGAGTTCTTCATAATGTTCTTAAAGGTGTGTGAAGTCCGCCAAGTCGCATTGGGCCAGCGTGGTGGATTATCGCCTATAACCCTTCTCTGAGAGGAGACCTGCGCTCAGTAGTGAGCCGTTGATGGGTTGCTAATGATGAATGATGATATGACCTATATATACTCTAACTACATAGATGCTTGATCATCAAAAAAACATGATTTAATTTAAAGCATATTCCGGGCACGGGTGAGATAGTTTAAAGGTAAACTGTAGGAAGGAAGGCAGAAGTTTTAACGAGCGAGCCAGGCGCAAACTTTTGAACTTCGCAGAGCGCCGCGGAACTGGCACGGTCTATTCGTGTTTAAACTTCAACGTTTTATACAATAGGTATCTCATTTACTGATAGGGCTAGTACTATCTATCAAAATAGAACAAGTTTTTCATAGAGACCTCTGCCCAAGAGACCCCTGTTGGAGAAGTAGAAGTAGCCAAGAATCAATGAAATTATGAAAATGGTTTTTTTTAATTTAAAATTGATAATTAATAAATTATAAATATCTACCATTTAACAAGTAATTTATGTAAATCTAAATGTTTCAAATGACTAAAATCACTCTCCTATGAAGAGACCGAAAGACTTTTATACACACTCAAATAGTACAACAATAATACTCAAACGCATTCACTCACTCACACACACACACACACACACACACACACACGAACGCACCCACACACACGCGCACGCACACACACACACACACACACATACACACACACACACACACACACACACACATACACACACACACACACACACACACGCGCGCGCACACACACACTCACTCACACTTCCTGCATGCTGTAAATTTAATTTAATATTATATAAATGGATAAATTTAATCCTGTTAATATTTCCGTATAATATAATTAAGTCTCGGAGGTGGGCGTGACGGCTGGAACGCAGTTTAAACTTTTCCAGTCGTCAACGTTCATAGATTTTAAGCACCTATGTAACAAAGAAAGGAAATAAATAATTTCAATTTCAATTCATTAAATTAAGATTAATTAATCATTGACTTGTGATTAACTGCCGCAATCAGCCACATGTATTAAATTATATTATTTAATAATTAATTAATTAATTTTCATTAAATCTATTACTTACTGAATTGTCATTAATGTACAAACGAAGCGTTAACTTCTGAGAATGAAACTTTTTAAAATCCAAGACTATGGTTAAGTTACGATGAGCGACTCTGAGTGCGGCAGTAAGTATATCTAAAATCTAAAATTAAATTAAAACTTATATGAATCTATAGTCTCATCGATGTCACCGCAACGGCATAGTAGGTAATGAGAGAATGTTGAGAAAGTTCTGATGATGAAACCCCAAGTGGCCCGAAATTCAAACATCTCGCTAACATCAATAACAAGGCACTGAAAATGTATGTTTTCAAAGTTCTAGCAGTAGGTACGAAAGGAAATTCACTATCGATCATGTTTTTTTAATAACAGCCAAGCTAAATTGACCAATGTACTACCATACCCTACAAATAAGCGAAAAGCTTGTGCTAGGAGTGTACGACGGTTACGACAATAGTGCAACGGGTGGGGTTCGAACCTGCGACCTTTCAGTTTTCAGTCCACACCTTTAACCTTTGCACTATGAAGGCTTCAAAACTCAAGTGATGGCAACTCAATTAGATCTAAGTAAGTTACAACAGCTAAAAAGTCGTTTTAGGAAAAAAGCAACCAATTGCGTTAATAGTACCTACCTATTACCTTTATTTAGCATAGTGTAGGAATATAATTTTCAGTTAGTTTATGAAAATGTGTTAATAAACATTACCTCCGAACAGCGGCAGTTCTAGCGGCGCGATTTCTGGCATTTCTGGAGAGGTGCCAGCTCACTTCGCGAACTGGAATACCTCAGTTTTTGGTACTGTTTACCCATTTCATATCTACCTACAGTAAGTATTCGTTGCTAAGTTTTATGATCTTCACTTATACTTACCTAATATTATTAAAAAAAACTACCACACCTAGATAAATACAAACAATCGATAGGTAAATATTGTAAATTGTAATAAGTAATTAAGCAAAATAAAAACTAATATTCTATCTTCTGTAATACTGGAGATAGAGACGGCTCATGGTGACATTCAACAAAAATCGCCTCGCGTGAACACCGTATTAGGATCCAACCTACCTATCTACATAATAGGTAGGTAGGTAATAGGTAGGTATAACACCTACTTAAGGATTCAAAGAGACAAATCAAGCGAGCCCATCTAGATGGATTTACGTACCTACCTAATCGCTTACTCTGAATTATTGAGTAAGTAGTTCCTAAAGTAAGTCTTCGTCCCTTTCACCTCCAAAATCCATTATTTTGCCAGGTCGATGATAACATTGTTAATGTGACGTGCTCAGAGCTTATTAATAATATAAAAAATAACATAAGTTGCAAGGATACAGCCGACGCTAATGTAAAGTGTCTGAACACACCATACATCATGCACCTCGATTAATAATTAACACAAAACAACATTGCTTGATGCTTCCAAAGAATAGAAGATTAAGCCTGATGAGGGATATAGGTACACAAGTAAAAACAGAATTCTTTTGGTAGATATATCTAATCCGATACTAAAACCAGAAAAAAATCTATAAAGTAGATACAACGTGCCGCCCTTCCAATAGTGGTACAAAATACTTACAGGTTGATATAGGAGCAACGGCACGCTTCCAAAATACAGTCTACGTAGTACTTACCTACCTGAGTTTTCCTCCGACATCGGAGCATCTTCGGGAGATGGTGACTCTACAATGCACAATTGCAAATATTTACCTGATTTAAATTTTAAACCTACTTTACCCAGGTAAAAATACATACTAATCAACTATCTTCTACATACATAAATACAAAACTGTATAAAAGGAAAAGGTGACTGACTGACTAAGTAACTGATTTATAAACGCACAGTTCAAACCAATGCTGGACTGATCGGGCTGAAATTTTGCATACACTTAGCTATTATGACGTACGCATCCGCTAAGAAAGGATTTTTGAAAGTTCAACCCCTAAGGGGTAAAATTGGGGTTTGAAGAATCGAACTTAACGTATGCAAAGCCTTGGGCAAAAGCTAGTATTATTATACTTTAACGTAAAACGTTCATTTACAATATACGGACCGCCATTTTTCCCTCCCCCTCACACTACCAGCTCCCACCCCCTGTAATCTCCCCCTCTTATATAAGCCTTAGGTGCGCTCCGGAGGTAGGTATCACCGAGACCTGCGCTACAGACGTAGTTTGAGGTTTAAGCTGGGAATTTATGTGGGAAAAGGCTTTTGTTTCAAATAGAATGGTAGTCTTCCTAATGAGAATTTATGCTTTTATACTTATAAGAAAGCTTTTTTTAGTTTATTTTCATTCTATTCTTCTTGAATCTTGATATACCTACCTACTTAGATCTAATCAACATCTACCTGGACTACCTAAATATAAGACAGGATTGTACCTACCTGACTATCTTAAACTACTGTAATTTGTAGTAAGTAGGTAGACACATAAAGGTATGAAACCTAGGGTGTTAAGCGGACGTAATAATCATAGTAAGCTGAATATCATACCTAGATAGAATAGCTAGGTAGGTCCTTTATTTGGTTACTTAGTACTCGTAAGTACAATAACATTGCTTAGAACTACCGAAACCCATTTAGATCAAATCTCATGCTAGATACTTATCGAAATCATTTAACATAATTAAGTTTTCTGATAAAAACCTGTTCTAGTTTATAGATAGGGGTACCTTCCTAACAATATTCAGATAAGGCTCAGGTAAATTAAAGTTATTGTTAGTTATTATTAAATTAAAATAGCTAAATATACCTTGCTATCATCTTTACTATCGTTGTCGAAAAAATTTAACATATTTCATTACATAAAATGAACGTTTAAACCGCACATAAAGCATTACGTAACACCCACGCAGCTCACCTAATGTACACCTGACCCACTTCTAACCAATACCTGAGGCGCTCACCTGGCAGGTGGCAAACGATTGGACACCCGCAGAGGTGTGAGAGGTGCGGACCAACCGGTACCCTGCACCTTAACCCAGGTGCGCACAGGTGGATTTCCACCGACCTCGTAAGACCACGCCCGGTTATCGAACTGCGCAGGTATGTGCGCACGGATTGGCTGCAAGGTGTACCCAGGTATACCTACACAGGTGGGTAATGCTGAGACACTTTCAGTTGTTACTCTACCTGTGTTGACGACGGTGTTCCTCGCTTTTATCATATTAGTGCAACATAAAGTGTTGGGGGGAAAGGGGAAAAGTGCGCATGTGTAGGTGCGATTGATGTTTTCTTGAGGTGTTCTAAATTTAGGAAAGGTGCCGCGCCCTTGTTTAGAGGTCAGTGGTATGAGGTTGGATGGAATTTTCTTTGTGCCAAGTGTTTTTATAAGAATGTACCTAGTACTTACCTAATTTCAATAATAGTATTATTATGCTAATGTTATAGATAAGAAAGTGCTTATTAGTAACTGCCACCTGACCTCACGTCGATGTTTGAAAATATGTCTAAGAAAATATTCCATAATTTTTATATTTATCAGTTCAAGTGGCATTTCTTCAAATTGTCTACTAAAATTAATAAAAACTATTCATCTTATCAAAAGTTATCTGTGAGAGAGTCGAAGTACCTACTTAGGTAGTAAAACTGCATAAGCGTATACGAAATTGTAGTCCTCAGCATAGGTTTTTGTCACTCGTTTTTTCTGTGTGCAATAAAGTAGGTACCTAGGTATGCTAAAATAATCTTAACTAGGTAAGTAGGTATATTACCGACTTAATACAAAATTCATACCTTACAGTACCTAAGTAGGAGGATAGGAAGATATCAGACAGGTATCTCTACTTAGGTACTCTAAGGTATAGGTAGGTTTTGCATATTTTTATAGTGGTAATTAGATATAGCAAGTAGAAATAAGTCTGAGGGTGGGAGGAATAGGGATTTCAATTACTTATCTCCCTCTAACTATTCCATTCTGTACTTCCTATTAATTTTTATAGTAGGTAAAGTCGTAAGTATAGTGTGAGGAATATCATGAAAATTTAATGGCATTCCTGTTAAATGGGTCCACAACTGATATTGTTAGCTCGTAGTTTGAAAGCTCGCTTAACAAAAGTCCATTGTTAAAAGCTTATAGAATATATACTTTTAATAATATACCTAATCCTTGAGGTATTGCCCGATTTGCTCAAAGTTAATTGAGATACCGTTGATCCGAATTACATATTTAGCCAATGCCAAGAGAAAAACTACTTAGTTATAAATAAATCCCCTCCAACAATACCAAACAAACTCAATTATAAAAACTAAACACAAAAAATGAAATACACCAATTTATCCACCTCTCAGCGCTATGCTCCCACTCAATCTTCTTTCATAATTAGAGTGGCTTCGACCCCCATCCCCCTCTACTTGTGCAAGAGCTTGTGGAAAATTTGAGAAATTCGATACGAAATGAAAATTCTTAGTAAAATATCTCATCATCATTTATTTATTTATATAAACAACTTTATTGCATACTTACAAGATCAAAAAATATAGGGGCAAGCGTTGTACCTATGGACGCTTGTGCCTGTGGACATAATCTATTCCGTCGAAACTAGCAACCCTAAAATTCTAATTTGAACGCAAACTGTCAAGCATAGACAAAGCTTTACGGTCGCGTTCAAATTAGAATTTTAGTGTTGCTAGTTTCGACGGAATCGATTGTGTACACAGGTATCTACAAGCGTCCATAGGAACAGCACATGCCCATATATTATAATTTTTTGGGAAGAATTTAATTTTTTGGAACTTCCCCTCATTGTGGAAATGTTATATTTTATTCTAACAAAGTTGCATAGGTTAAATCTGCTTGGCATCCAGCTGCCCACAAGATAGTATAAAAAACTTATTACAATGTAATAGCTTCATAATAATATCTATTATAAAATGATTATTTTGAATAGAGCAATTTCTGCTATCAATTTGCTGAGTTTCTTGCCGGCTCTTCTCAGCAGAATCCGCTTTCCGAACCGGTGGTAGAGTCATGACTTGTCATAAGAGCCAGAGGTTGGCCATAAATAATTTTTTGAGTTTGAATTTGAATACAAAAGGTGGCCTTATCACTAATAGTGATCTCTTCCAGGCAACTTATACCTACTTACTAGAGGACATAAGTACCTAATGTACTTATTGAGAGACGGGGGACATCATCTTAACCCATCACTGGGGCCGGGTCTCATCTCAAATGAGAAAGATTTAGGCCGTAGTTTAAGGACCACACTGCACTGGCCAAGTGTGGATTGCCAGACTTTCCATTATGAAGAACGTTATTAAAACTTTCAGGCATGCAAGTTTCCTTACGATATTTTCCTTCACGATTAGGTACCTACAGGCTACAGCAAGTGATTAATTTTTTTAAACGCACATAGCTCCGAAAAGTCAAAAATGCGTGCCTCGACTGCGACCTCCACCCCTCGAATAGAAAACCGCAGTCCTAACCACTAAGCTATCACTGCGTGTCTCATCCTCCTCTCTACCCAATGCCAGTCTTCAACTCCGTCATGGTTCTCTCCTTACAGTGAAAAGGTTTTAGGCCGTTGTCTACCACATTGGCTAGAGCCCTTTTTAAGAACGTTATGGAAAACTCACAGGCATGTAAGTTTTCTCACAATATCATATCCTTCACCACTTAGCAAGTGATATTAAATTTTTAAACACACACAGCTCCGAAAAGTCAGAGGTGTGTGCCTGGGATCGAATTCTGGACCCATTCAAAAGGAGGGTAAAGTCTTACCTAAACCCTAGGCGGCCCTTTTACCTTTACCACCTTTGTTTACTAGAATCTTTGTTTGTTTCAGGAATATTGGTAGCAAAATGTTTAAAGTTAGTGCTTTTTACTTACCACCTCAAAGTATAGCACCATCTCTTCGACTGTAACTCCCTTTTCCCCCCCTCCTTTGAGCGCGCCTCATTACCTAGGACTTTAGGTAGTCTACGTTTTAGTGCTGCCGTAATTAGGTACCTAGGGTATTACCTATTTGAAATGGCTTCTTTGCCGCCTTTGTTTCTCTTGATGAGATATTTCGTTCACTCGTCAGTTAGATATAGATTCAAATATCTTTTATAATATTCCTATCTTTCATGCAGCAATCAGCTTTGCATTCAACTGCCCACAAAATAATAATTTGTTTTACATATAGTAGCATTTAGCGTTTATCAACAAACGAAAAATAAGAAGTAGTGTGTCATTCGTTGCACATTTTTTTTTTAAGAAAAAAGTCAATTACTGCTACGTAGTACTATTATACATATATTCTGTGCTGCTACTTATTTAGCCGGCTCTTCGCAGTAGAATCTATTTTCCTATCCGCGGTAGAGTCTTGACTTACCATTAGAACCACAAGTAATAAAATTGTCCTAGCAATAAATCGTTTTTTTTTTAAATTTTATTACCTATGTGATCATGACCAATAACTTTTACATTGATAAAGCTGTGACCACATATAGGTAAATACGAAATACTGTAACTCTGGTCATAAAAGAACGACTGAGGTAGAGTGCAGTGCTCGTACAAAAGTGGCAATTTAATATCAATCGGAGTTTCACCTAGTTGCAACTCTGTGCCCGACGTTTACTTCTACAGACTCGTAAAACGACTGTTAGGGTGAGGATACGTAAGTAAGCGATGCGATTTGCAACAAAACTCTTCACGTGTCTCAAGGAATGTATCATCATCATCATCATCATCATCATCATCATCATCATGAGTAACCAACGTCTCGCTGCTAAGCGCAGGTTTCTTCTAGCGAAGGTTTAAAGGCCATAGTCCACCTCGCTGGGCCAATGCGAATTCGCATACTGACCATCGGCTTTGCTGCAAGCCCATCTTCTGATTTTTATTCGGTTTCTCCTATGGACAGACTGATACTACCTACTAGAAAGTTAATAAAACTAAAGTGTTACCTCCTTACTTGAGAGCTTTTGGCATATACTTACTTAATTCCCCCAATCCACTAGGATCCACTGAATAGATCTTAAAACCAAAACTGTTTAGATAAAATAATTTCGCGAAGTATTTGTAAGTGGTTGAGAACGCCTGTTTTATTAAGGTACTGTTACAACATACAAACATATCGTCACAACGTATTTGTTCGGTAAACCAAAGCCGATTTAAATCTGCAATTGGCAGTACTGACTCACTCCTGCTGCGTCGATACCCGATTGGCTAATGTCGGCAACACCAAAAGCCTCCAGCGCCACCACACGGGAAAAGTAGATGGAAAAAGAACGCCGTTCGCAACGTACGTTGTCGAAAACTAAGGTACCTGATACAAATAAGGCCTGTGCTCAATTAAGGCCTGTAGTGTCGAAAAGTCGATTAAAATATATTTACATCAAAAATACTTCACACACGCATAGTCGACAGCTCCATGGATCGGAAAACAGTGCGCGAGCGGCCCGCTCGTGTTCACAGCGACAGTGGAGGCCGATCGTTTGGGAAGAACGGCCGTTTTCATGGCGCGTTATTATATCATCGTAATTTTTATTGAGTTTTAATACATTTTATTTTGAATTTTTGTTTCAAGGAATGATTAAGGATCACAATATAGCTCTTTAAAAAGGTAACTATGACTCTAAATTGTAATTTTTAGAATATGCGAATTAAATACAGCATAAATCATTTATGAAGTATGATGTACTAAATAAGGCCTAGCTTTTATAATAGGCCTTATTTGTAACCCTAGGCCTTAATAGGAGTCTGTTGAATTTTAACTTTAATATGTTTATTTACAGATCGATTATCTTGGTATATCTCTTTGAATTTATATGATCGAAGGTATGTCACCTCCAAGACCAAAACGGGCTACGTGGTCCGAAGAAAGCTTGAGAGCGGCAGTTAGTGATGTACGTTGTGGCCGACTGTCGACTTACAAAGCTTCGGCGCAATATGGCGTTCCGAGAAGAACCATTAGAAATCATATGAAAAGTGGTGTTTTACACAAGAGTTTAGGGAGAAACGCTATTTTCACTAAAGAGCAAGAAAAGGATTTCGTCAGCCGCATAATAAAATTTTCTGAAATAGGAATACCTCTGACGCCAAAAATGATTCGGGTTCAAGCATTTGCTTTTTGTGACAAATATAACATTGTCAATAATTTCAACAAGGAAACAGGACTTGCAGGAAAAGGGTGGTTGAGATTGTTTTTACATCGAAATCCAGAGTTAGCAAAACGAAAAGCACAATTCTTAAACCCAGCTCGAGCCCAGAAATTAAATAAAACTATTGTCGCTCATCATTTCGATGAAGTTCGTAAACTTTATGATGAATTAGATCTTCATTACCATCCTGAAAAAATTTACAATATGGACGAGAAGGGTTGTCGGCTTACATTACATCACCAACAAACAGTGATTGCTCAGAAGGGTTCTAAAAGGGTGCATATGCAAGGCTCTGAGCACGGTGAGAACGTCACTGTAGTTGGATGTGCTAATGCTATAGGGAATCCGATACCACCCATGATTCTTTTTAAGGGAAAAAGGAAGAAACCGGAGTATGACGAAAATTTGCCTGCAGGATCTATTGTGCTCATGGCACCAAAAGGGAGTATGACAACTGAGTTGTTTACCGTTTTCATTGAACACTTAGCAAAGTATAAAACCCCTGGAAAATACCTCCTCATCTTTGACGGTGCCAAATGTCATCTAGATTTTCGCATTGCCGAAACAGCTGAAAAACATAACATTATCCTTTACTGTTTACCATCTAACACGACACATGAATTGCAGCCTCTTGACAAGGCTTGTTACAAACCTTTTGAATCTTACTGGGATCAAGAAGTTCTGCAATATATGTATGAAACACGTGCTAAACAGGTCACTAAAACACGATTTAACGTAATTTTATCTAAGGTCTGGTCAAAGAGCATGACCTATGCAAATATAACAAGTGGATTCAAAGCTACTGGACTTTATCCATTTAATTCTGATGCAATACCTGAAACTGCATTCGCTCCTTCCATCTTGACAGAACGTCGTATCAGTGAAAGTAATTCGCATGACTGTGGTGAATCTTCACAATTAATAAATGCAAATGCAAGAAGACCTCACGCAAATTTGGCAGAATCCGATACAAACATTGAAACAGACACTGATTCACGTCAGTCCTCACCCATCGCGAACATTCAGCATTTGCAAAATCTGATTGATGCCGAAAAAGTCTTGCCATTATCTCCCGGCACACCTGATCTTCGAGTATTTTCATTTGCTTCCCCTGTAGAGCACAGTACACCACCTCGAACAGATATTATTGACCAAAATTATCTCGACAATCTTCCCGGGCCCAGTGGCTTACAGACTACCAAACGACTTGTAGAATATAGTGATAGTACAGAAGAAGAGCAGTACAGTACAGCGTCTGAAGAAGACAATCTGTATTCATTTATAAACAGGTGTATTCCACCGAAACGCTTAAGAATTTATTCTTCTTCAGACACCGAGTGCGACAACGAAAATTTAAATCCTAATAACGTTACTTTACCTAAGTCCGATGGCGAAGATACTGAAGATGACGAACCTTTGGCCAAAATTGCTGGAAGTAAGAAGACTGATTTCCAAAAATTTATGCCTACACCTGATTATAGTGTTGTTAAGAACCGTCCACGTAGAAAAGCTTTAAATTATAAAGGTCAGAGAGTTACCAAAGATTTATTTAATACAGATAAAGAACCAAAAAAGAAGGATTCAAATAACACAAAGAAAGGAAAGAAATCTATAAAGAAAACTACAAAAGAAACCTATAAACAAAAAAGGAAACGTTCTATTAAACCAAAATCAGCTGAAGATAGAGAACAGTGGTACTGCCTTGCATGTAAAGAGGAGAGAATTGCAGATATGAGACAATGCGTGGAGTGTCATCAGTGGTACCATGAGGATTGCGTTGGATTGACAAAAAGTGATCTAGACGCATTTGTATGTCCTAATTGTCAGGAAATTTGATTTTGTATTTACCTCTTGTTGAAGACTGATTATGTTCCTAAGCAAAATATGTTATTAAGTTCCAAGGCCTTATTTAGTTACCTTGTTTAATTAAGGCCTATCAAAGTAAATTTAATTTTTAAATATTTTGTAATATTTTTAAGAAGATATGTTAATTTGCTAGTTTTTGTTTATATGGATAGGTTTTTTTTTAATATAATTCTTTATTTCTTATTAATATGCAACTTCAAGTCTGACGAGCAATTTAAGCAAAATATTTAGTAAGATAACTTATAAAGTTATGCAAGGATCTCATGAAAACACTTAATAAAAGGCTGAGAAATACATATTTTTATATAATTAATACACTAATAACACAATTCCTATAAGTTAAGTATATAGGCTTTGTTAAGTCACTATGTTTTAAAAAGGCCTAATGCTAAGGTTCCAGAATTACCTCTGTTTAAGTGGTTTTTGATAAAATATTATAATATTTTTTCTTAATTACATAAAATTTATAAACCAAAGTGTAATACCGTGCATTTATTTATCACCTTTTTAGAATATTTATCAAGATATGAGTGTTTAAAATTAGGTAGGCCTTATTTGTATCACTTACCTTATTAAGCTCCTGAAGTTGAGCTAAACTAAAAATCAATATACCTATACTTAATAATTGCAATAGAATTTCGACCCAGGCAGTGGTAGATTCACTTAAAAGCACTAAGTACAGTGAGAAAAAAAAGCTACTTACGTAAGGAGCTTGCGGTTTACTACTTACCACTGGTACAGCATACGTAACATAGGCGCAACATACTTAGTAATGTTGCACCTTACTGTGACGTTTAAGAGCAACACCATGTTACGTAATCTAGCTAGGTAATCAAGATGCCGGCTACAAACGTAATAGTATCCTGTTCTGCTACGTAAAAAAGTATGGCGGTCCAGGAATTTTATATCAGTGTATGCTCTCGAATCGCTTATAAATGAATAAAAAAAAACTTGAGAGGTGTCAAGGGACACCCGGATGGAACGAAGTTCCTTTCGATTAATTAATTTGGCATTGTGTTCATTATTTTCACAGTACAATATAAGATCTCGGTAACCACAAGGCTCCGAGATCTTATATTGTACTGTGAAAATAATGAACACAATGCCAAATTCACATTCAAAAAATCGGCCAAGTGCGAGTCGGGCCTCGTTCTTTTAGGGTTCCGTTAAAAAAATTAAATTAAAATATTTTCATGTACCCATGGAAATATTTTAATTTAATTTTTTTAATTTAATTTAATTTTTATTATTTGTTGTTATAGCGGCAATAGAAATACATAATATGTGAAAATTTCATCTGTCTATCTATTACGGTTTACGAGATACAGCCCGCTGACAGACGGACGGACGGACGGACGGACGGACAGCGTAGGCTTAGTAATAGGGTCCCGTTAGTACCCTTTGGGTACGGAACCCTAAAAAGTGTCGGTTTCAAAAAAGTGTCGGTTCAATTTTGTCTTAATTTTTTCCGTCTAGCCCCCTTCCGCACCGCGCGATAAGGAACTACGTTCCAAAAATAGTAAAAATCGCTCTCGCTTCCGCTTGTCATCTAGTGTTGTCTAAAGAAAAAGCGTGGCGGCAAGTGTAACTCAGTTTGCAGCTGTGAATACCGCTCAATTTGAGCCACCTTCACGACATGCACATTGCACGCTCGTCTGTAATTTCACTTCTATTCTACGCTGTTCCGCGCCGCTCTGTGCCTAACTAACCGTGTATTATGTGCTAGTGTCGCGACAAAAGCTTTGTGGACTCACTTCTGATGTGGAACGTTCAATACGCTTTTATTAAACTTGCAAAATGATGTATGGAGTACCTGATGGAGTTTTAAACAGTGATATGCTAATTTTATCAGTTTGCTGGTTTTATTATATTAATTTCAGAATAGTTCATAAAACTTAAATAATTATCTTACTAATATTACAAACTAGCTGATGCCCGCGACTTTGTCCGCGTGGATTTAGTTTTTAAAGTCCCTCGGGAACTCCTTGATTTTCCGGGATAAAAAGTAGCCTAGATGTTGACCCGAGTAATAAGCTACCACGGTATAAAATTTTGTAGAAATCTGTGCGGTAGTTTTTACGTGAAAGAAGGACAAACAAACAGACAAACAGACAAAAATTAAATAAAAATCTGAAAAAAATTAAATTTTGGGCTCAGTGTCGATAGTAAAGCATCCCCCAATTAAAATTTTCAAAATATATTAAATGTACAGAAATCTTCCAGTTACAGTTTTATTATATGTAAGTATAGATGAGAAAGTGTTTGTTGGTTGTTTGGTTTGTCCTTCAATCACGCTGCAATAGAGCTATGGATCGACGTGATTTTTTTCATGGGTATAGGTGAAGACCTACAGAGTGGCATAGATTACTTTTTGTCCCGGAAAATCAAAGAGTTTCCGAGGGATTTTAAAAACTAAATCCACGCGGACGAAGTCGCGGGCATCAGCTAGTAGTTTATAAAAAATAAGCACTGTGACGTACCGTATATTATAAATAACTTATTGAAATATGTACTTATACCTAAATAATAACTTTGTTATATACCTTCATTTCGGTAGAATAATAAAGTATACGTTTTTAAAATGTTAGTCTGCCTATCCGTCTGATCTGTCCGGGCTGATCTTCGGAACATCTGAACTAATTTTAACAGTTTTACATAGCCAGGTAGAGTTAAACAAAGAGAGGTAAGAGGAGTAAGAGGGAGAGAGAGGCCTTTTATCCCGGAAACCTTAGCAATTCTTACTAAAGTCATAGGCATCAGCTAGTTACTAAATATAAAATACTAGAGCTAAAAGCATTTTTTTTACAAAATAAATTATCTACTAAGTGCCGATTTCACCAACGTCAAATGACGTTTATCCTAAGAATAAATTGGGCGTTCTGACAGTTTTTGTATTGAAAATCCTGTCAAAATATCAAATTTACGCTCGGATAAGACTTATTTTACGTCGGTGAAATCGGCCCTAAAGGTGATCGCAGGCTTGTTCTCAAAGTAACTCCGGGGACAGATTGGATGTAGACAACCGCGTTTAACGACTGCTCCCCTGTTTGCTTGTTTGTCTGTTTGTCTGGCGTGTTTGGCGAGCCTCTCCAGAGCTACAGACGTGTTGCGCGGTGGACAGTTGCGCGTGGTACAAGTTACAAGCTTAGCGGAAGTAAAACGTCTTTAAACTTCCCTAAACTTTCAAATTTTCTTTTTCTGTTGCAACGAAGCAACAAAGTTATGGGTCAATGTGATTTATTTGCATGATTTGTGGACCTAGACAGAGATACACACTACTTTTATCTACACTATTTTTTATACTATTTTTTATATACATATCCACACCCTGTTGCAGTTTCACCTGAGGCTCTTGCATGCTATTCTTAACGCCATCTTGCAGATTTTAGCTGTAACTTCTTAATTAGTAAATGGCTAACAGTCCAGAAGTTCAAAGAAAAAGTTATATGTTCCTTTACTACAATCCGCCCAAACAATTATTTGCACTTACGTTTTTGACTGTTGTCAAAATGTTGATATTCATTATTTATAATCGAAAATGTAACATTTAAGAATAACATTTGTAAAAACAGAAAATAAATCGGTCAAAAAACAAATAAGTTATAAGCTGTTTTACTGTGACTGTAACTGTCTCTGTTCTAAAAAGAATTCTTCTATGGAGCGTGTATGGAGCTGCTGACTTGGCGTGACATCACACTTCAGTAGAGTTCTCTCTGTCTAACAGGACACTTTAAAGCTCTACATTTGCGAGACTAGTTAAGATATTTATAAAAAATATCATTCTGTTATAATATTAGAAAAAGAATATCAGTCAAATACCAACCCAATTGAACAGTGTACTCCGACATCTCCTGATGTTGTCGTTGATTGTTAAAAAGATTTGTTATGTTTTGGTAGATTGTATTAAAAGACTATTTCTTTGAATATCTTGGAATTCCACAAAGTAACACCTGCTTCTATCCAGTATTCCAGAAGTTCTCTGTTCCAGAAGAAGTCGAGAAATCAACTCTTAATCGGTTTTGGAGGCCAGATAGCCTTTGCTGAAGAGATTCAATCAAGAAAATAATATTTTTGCATTGAAATTAATCAGTATCTGAGGGGGTTTTCCCCCTGTTATTTCCGGCGGTAAAAAAATAATATTCAAAATATCTGCTACGCTGAAAGTTTATAGTTTGAATTTCTTTCATTGGGCAGTAAACAAAACACTGTAATGTCTGGGGAGCGAGGTGTCCAGTTACAAACTGCACCTGTGTGCGTTCAAACTGGGAAATAAATTGGTGCTTCGGAAAATTACAGTTTTGGTCGAGTATTACGAGATTAATGATGGAATTTTTTGATTCCAATGTACCTACTTCGGTGAGCATACAAGCCGCCATTATGTTATCATTAGTATCATTTTGAGGATCTAAGCACCCACTTCATTATTCTATCCTCTATAAGAAAACCCCTAACTTTGTGGGATTAATGGAAAGGCGTGAAGACTTAAACCATTATGGTTGCCTTAGTAACCACATGGTGTAGTTCTATTATATATTCTGTGACATGGTAAAAAGATTTTCAGAGAGAAAAATTTTGGTCCCTACTAAATTGAGTAGCTATAGGTAACCACACATATAACAAAGATAAAATCATTATCATCATCAGCAAGTAGCAACCCATCAACACTACTGAGCGCAGGTATTCTCTCAGAGAAGGATTATAATATGAGTGCGAATTGGGTGACTTCATACACCTTTGAGAACATTGTAGAGAACTCTCAGGTTTCCTCACGAAGTTTTCCTACACCGTTGAAGCTTGTGATATTTAATTGCCTAAACGCACGTAACTCCGAAAAGTCAGAAGTGAAGTCCGGAATCGAACCTGCGAGTCGCGAGCCCTCGAATATTATAAGACCACAGTCCTAACCACTAGGCAGTAGGCTATCACTGCCTTTACTTCTTGTGCTGCTGCACCAAGGTACAAAACAAAAATAATATTTTTTAAATATGATCGAAACTTGTAAATCGCTTTAGAGTTTACAGATCGGAGTGGAGAGTTCGTACAAACATTTTAGCTGCGCAAACACGGGGGTGACCCGGAGATCGCGCGTCGCACAGTCAAACCTGCCTAGTTTGGGGAGTTTTAATTTTACGGTTTAATGTTATTGATCTCTAAAGCGATTTCTATATAGCGAGTGGCAATGCAAACGGTCAGGATACTAGAATAGAATAGAATAGAAATATTTTTATTCAAATAAACTTTTTACAAGTGCTTTTGAATCGTCTGAACCTACTACTGGTTCGGAATGCCCTTCCTGCCGAGAAGAACCGGCAAGAAACTCGGCGGTTGCTCTTTTCAAAATAGGTTTACAGTACAATAAATACTATGCTAAATATGCAGTGTTTCCACAATGAGGGAAGTTCCAAAAGTGCATACCTACTAACAATGCAATATATCTTAAGATGGGCAGACATAAAGTAGACCCATTCCCGCCGGTGGCACCCGTTCACGAGCATGACGCATGACCCAGCCGTTGTCTCGCTCAACCATATTTGAGGGAACGTAACAACCCGCATCACACGACACCACCACAGAAATGTTTAGAGAGTACTGTTCCTATTGCTTCAACATGCTATTGCTTAATCTACGATAAAGGTTGTTCTGAAAAAAAATTTCTTATGCTTAATTATTTCGCTAATGTTAATTTGCTGGAGACTGTAACCGAAGCGAAGGCCCAGGGACAAGCACTTGGGGGATCACCGCCCAAAGAAATCGTGTTTAACAGCTATATTTACGATTTTTTTATTTTTCTGTAGGTACCTACGAGGTGCCTATGAGTAAAAACTTCATTTGCGGGTCAGGGTGCAGAGTTCAGCTCACGTGCGCAAACATTTTAGTGGAGTAAACAAGGGTGACCCGACCACTGACTGTACCTGTTCACACGAGTGAATCTTTGATTTGAACCCTTCTATGAGATGTCACGTCCATTGACAAAAACTAGGCGTCCCCTAATAGGTAGGTACTAGGTAGGTATAGCTTTTGGGGCAAATTCTGCGTTCAATGAATTAGATTAACAACCTTTAGGGTATGGTTTTTATGAAACTAGGTAGGCGAATGCTTTACTATTTATAGTCCAAGTTAAGGCGTCCTTTAAATAAGTAATTTAATGGAAAAAAGCATTGGTGGTTAAAACATTGGTGGTACCTCTGATGCTAGAAATGTTCATGGGCGGTAATCACTTAACATCTGGTGACTTGCCTGATCGTTTGCTCGCTATTCATATGAAAAAAAAAACATTAGCAGAATGTAGTGTTAATAATAATTCTTACTAATATTATAAATGCGAAAGTGTGTTTGTTTGTTGGTTTGTTGGTTTGTCCTTCAATCACGCCGCAACAGGGCTACGGATCGACGTGATTTTTTGCATGTGTATAGTTGAGGACCTGGAGAGTGACATAGGCTACTTTTTATCCCGGAAAATCAAAGAATTCCCGAGGGTTTTAAAAATCTATTTCCACGCGGACGAAGTCGCGGGCATCAGTTAGTTGAGAAATAAATTACACTAAATACTGCATTATATCTATGATAATATACGATAAAATGTTTCGTTTTTTCTTTGCGTTAGGCTGATTTTTGTCGGCTGTACAAATAAGAGAAACAAGATTGTTGCCCTAATAATATCCGACTCAACAATTATCATAAGGTGGGGCTCCATTAGCAGCGGAATAGTTTTTATTAAGTAACTATTATGACTTCGACCTAAGAGAACTAGACCTTTCTTCAAACTCCTTAATGCCAAATACTTACATATATAACTAAATGACATGCATGAATTAATGAGGTACATCTGTGCAACTGTATTGATTTTTTATATATTTGTTTAAATATTAATATTGCGATGTTGAAAACTGATACTTACCTGTTATTTAAGGTTAGGTACGGTTAATTTAACCGCCATCATCACGATGATGATGATGAATGGGGCAGGTGTGGCAATGAATAAGATATTTTTTTGTATTTGATACTATTAATGTTAATATTATGCTTTATTGTTAAGTGGCCGTAGTACCATTGTGAATAGTGAAGGAAGAATATAAATAAGAAGTGAATGACTGGTCGCAGCATAGGCCGAAGACCCTGCTTGAACAGGATTTGATGAACGGCTGTTCCCTCAAATATGGTTGAGCGAAGCAATGGCTGGATCATGCGTCATGCTCGTGAACGAGTGCCACCAGCGGGAATAGGGCTACTTTCTGTTTGCCCATCTTAACATGTGTTGAATTATAATTAGCTATGCTTTTGCGGAACTCATTGTGGAAACACTGCATACACAGCATAGTATCTATTGAATTGTAATTTGTTTTGAAAAGAGCAACCACCGAGTTTCTTGCTGGTTCTTCTCGGCAGGAAGGGCATTCCGAACCAGTGGTAGACTCATCGACGATTCAAAAGCACTTGTAAAAAAGTTTATTTGAATAAAAAACATTTATATTCTATTCTATTCTTGAAGCCGGAACAGATAGCTGAAAACGCTTGTCGGGTCCGCTAGCAGTAACGCCGCACTAATCATGTTCATACCAGACACATTAGCGGTCTGCTCTCGCGGAAAAATGGCGTAATCATGGCTTTATTATACCGCGGGATGATAACTAGCGCTGCACCCAACAGAGACTGAGCACGTCTTGGACGGAGACGGTTGTCTATGGCCTCAGATACAAAACATGAGTGGACACTGGACATAGCAATAAAGTAGCTTTTAATGCAACATATTAAATGCTTCCCGTGGGATTTTTAAGGTTGATTATACGGGTCTGCCCATGAAATACAAATTTAATTTGGTTTTTCGCAATTTGTAAACTAATACGACAAAGTAGGCTTATGTCATTCTAATTGCGACGATGGCAGTATCAGCTTCACAGGTTTTTTAAAAATCTTTACTTGAAAGTGTCCAGTTTAAGAAATAGTCAGAATATCGAGTTGGACGTGAGTTACTCACAAATTAGTCGATATTCAGACTAATGTCTTAAACTGGACACTTTCAAGTAAAGATTTTTATATAGCCTACTTTGTCGTATTAGTTTACAAATTGCGAAAAACCAAATTAAATTTGAATTTCGCGGGCGGACCAATTTAATCAACCTTAAATAGCTAACACCACGCGGATAAAATCGCGAACGAATTTTTTGTATTCACTGCTTCACGATGCAGTCTAAAATTATAGTGACTTAATTGTTTAGATATATGGTACTATACATACATTCAACTTATGCTCCAAATCGTGACGGAACGCTAAATCGCTTGGCGCTTTCTACGTCTTTGATGGTAGTGTGGTGAATTTACAGCCAAAGCTTCACCAGACCTTTACAGTGCCAATTAAGTTTCCAAATTGCCTCCGCCGGGATTCCAACCCGAAACCTCCTATTTATAAGACCATAGCACACTTCATTTCCGCCAGAGAGGTCGTGAAGACTTAAGAGGTACCTACTCTTAGATACAAAGAGAGTAGACAAAAATAGCAAAAAGTAGCTTTTTATTTTGCTAAAACAAAAATATGCTGTCCGTGGGATTTTTTAACTCGACGCGCACAAGTCGCGGGAACGATAACTCACAAATATCAAAATGAGGATATTCCCGACTTTTATTTGACACTACAAACACGAAATCCAGGTTGATTTTAATTAATAGAGAATTCACATTGGTCGCAAGGTTAACTTGAGGAAAATTTACTATCAGCAGTTTCCGTCATATAACTCTCCGTGACAGTTTTTTGTACGCGGATACGTCATTATGCGTGAATTATAACTTCCGGCGCTTTGATCGGACGTCGCGTAGGCACTAATGTGGACATATCATTTTTTGAATCTTGAAATTATTTATGCGATCACCACAAAGGCGATTTGTTGGACATGCCACATGAATCTAAATAAATTGCATGCACGTTAAATGCTAATATTTTTATTGATTTTTTTTAAATTTTATTTTACAAAATGTTATTATTACAGTAAATTATGTTATTAGTACAGGCTCAGAGTCACTCAGCGAGCGATGGAGAGAGCTATGCTCGGTATATCCCTGCGAGATCAATTAATCAGAAATGAGGAGATCCGTAGGAGAACCAAAGTCACCGACATAGCTCAGCGTGTCGCGAAACTGATGTGGAAATGGGCGGGGCACATAGTTCGAAGAGCTGATGGTCGTTGGGCTCCCAAAGTGCTGGAGTGGCGACCCCGCACCGGGAAACGCAGTGTTGGCAGAACCCCACCAGGTGGACCAACGACATCAAACGAGTCGCAGGGAGCTGCTGGATTCAAGCGGCGCAAGATCGAAGCCTGTGGAAGTCCATGCAGGAGACCTTAGTCCAGCACTGGACCGTTATAGGTTGATAAAGAAGAAGAAGACGATTATTACAGTTCCCAGCAGATAGGTAGCTGTTTTATACTCCAATAATTTTATCCAAATATAATTTTACTATAGTGGTTTTGAACCGCTATCTTAGAAGGGACAGTGAAATACTCAAAAGCAGTTAAGTAAAAACAGTATCGAGAAGATCGATCAGTAAAATATATAATATATACAGGGCAGTGGGTATGTGGCAAACTTCTTCAAACCTTTCATCACCAACCTTCATACCACAACGCCGGCAGACAAAATCTTCAACCAGTGTGCGTCGCATTAATGATTTACAGTGCTGACAGCGAAGTCGCTCAGACAAAGTAGGTTGGTATATACTATGGAAACAGCTACCGAGTGGAATTTCTTTGAGGGATAAAGTCCGAAAAAAGAATTAAACTAGAAGTGTAGTTTCTCAAGTCTTACACGGTGAAACGGTAGTGGTCTGGTCACATGTGTCAGAAGAACGATGGACGTTGGAGTTCATCAAATGTGGACAAAAGGTTTTCAGAGACTACTTCTCGAAAAAGGAAGTTAAAGTTGCCCCACAGCAAAGTAAGGCAACGATATCCGGAATGTAGCTAGCATTGATTGGATGCGAACAGCCCAGTGTAGAGCACATTTATATCCAACAGTGGCAAAATTGGCTGAGGATAACAGATGTGAGGAGATCCGTAGGAGAGCCAAGATCAACTGAATCGACCGATAACTGACATAGCACCGCGAGTCACGAAATTCAAGTAGAAATGGGCGGAGCACAAAGTTCGAAGGGCTGATGGTCGTTGCTATCTCAAGGTGCTGGTGTGGCGACCCTGTAGACCAGGACCAGTACCCGGTCGCACCAGTGTTGGCAGACTCCCCTTTGGTGGACCGATGACCTTTGACCAGTGGACTTCAATCAGTTGGTAAAGAAGAAGAAGTATAGATGTGGCTTTATCACGTCACGCCGAGTTATTCCAATAGTCCGATCCATTATCCGCCTCTAGCTTCCACCGCACGTCGCGCAATTTCCACGTACCGCAAAAAAGATATTACACTCCAGAATTGAATATTACGGGATGCTCGCAAAAACGGCAGCCGTGTTGAGCGGCGGAATGTAATAAAGCCTAGGTAATTCGGAGCCGGCCGTTTTTTACGTCCATTACTCGGCCGCTACCTTCCAAATGAAGTTAGAGATGTATGGTTTATGGTGTCAAGGGTGCGATGGCCGTGAGCGAGCCTGCGGATAACGTTTAATGAAACTATTTTTAGAGTTCCGTACACAAAGGGTGCCAACGGGACCCTATTACTAAGCCTCCGTCCGTCCGTCCGTCTGTCAGCGGGCTATATCTCGTAAACCCTAATAGATAGACAGTTGAAATTTTCACATGTTGTGTATTTCTATTGCCGCTATAACAAAAATAATAAAAATTAAATTAAATTGAAAATAAAGGGGGCTACCATACATGAAAAAGGAGTCGAAATAAAATTTTATTTTTTTACCCCGGCATGTGTTGTCTAGAGCTCATTAAGTGGTGCTTAAATATATACTTTTTTTTTATTTAGCTACAAAAATGATGAAATGGGGGCTGTCAAAGTTTTCGGTTTTAGACCAATTTTGTTAGGAGTCTATCTCAAAAACTAAACTAGTTAGGAATTTGAAATTTTGATATATTATGTACTATATAGTGTTTTTAAACAAAAATTACTGAAAACACCGATTTATAATGCGGTTGGTAAGTTGTGACCAAAACAAACGAGCATTTTTTCCCCATATACTAAGTTATAGTACTTTCTAAGAACTAAGATATCTAAATAATTATGTATCTAGTTTAAAAAAAATTATTTGGTCTTATTTACGGAACCCTAAAAGAGCGAGGCCCGACTCGCACTTGGCCGGTTTTTTTTTTCAGTATTATTTTATTTATTTATTACATTATTATTTTGAAAAGTTTAAAGAGTACAAAATGCGGTGATAGCTGCTGGTTAAGACTTGGACCGTCTTTCGGGTAGCTTGGAGTTCGATCCCAGGCACACATCTCTCACTTTTCAGACATTATTATACTTAGTGCATTTTAAGAAATTAAAATAGGTATATCACAATTACTATAATATTGCATCAGGAAACCAACAATAAGTTTATTTGAATAAAAAACATTTCTATTCTATTCTATTCTATTCTAATATGCATTAGAGTTCTCCGTAACATTTCCAAAGGCGTATGAAGTCTGTCAATCCGCACATGATGAGTTGTGAACTACGGCCTTAACTTCATTCGAGAAGAAACCTAAGCACTGTAGTACCTAGGTCAAAAATCATGTATCTTAATGCTTGTGACCTTTTCAGGGCTTTCCCGCTAAACCGATCTTGATGAAATATGGCTCAGAGGTAGCTTGCATCCCGAAGTCTGTCATAGAATAGAATAGAATAGAAATATTTTTTATTCAAGTAAACTTTTACAAGTGCTTTTGAATAGTCGATGAATCTACCACTGGTTCAGAATGCCTTTCCTGCTGAGAAGAACCAGCAAGAAACTCGGCGGTTGCTCTTTAACCGACTTCCAAAAAGGAGGAGGTTCTCAATTCGGCCGGTATCTTTTTTTTTTTCTATGTATGTCCACCGATTTCTCTGGGATTACTGGACCGATTCGCGTGATTTTTTTTTAATCGACAGAGGATGTTTGCGAAATGGTCCCATAAAAATGTTCACCTTCAACTCCTCAAGCCTGATGCTGCAGGGATATTGCTCACCTAAAATAAAGAGATTTAGGAAATGTCGATTACGAATTATTATTGTAGGTAACAAGTATGGACTACATCATGGAGCTCCAGGTCCTAGCTCCTCAATCCTGATGCTGCAGGGTACTGCCTACCTAAAACTATGGTGATTTAGGAAATTTCGATTACGAATTGATAGTGTAGGTAACATGTATGGACTACATCATGGAGCTCCAGGTCCTAGCTCCTCAATCATAGGATACTACACTTAAAAGCTTAAAATAAAAATTCTTTTCAAAAAACCGACTTCTAACGCCACTACAAAGTATAAAAATAATTTTAGTTTGTCCACGTTTGTTGAAGTCGGGCGGGCCTAAAATACAAACTATGAAACCGACTCGCGATGCTCGCTCGACTTCTACAAACGAGTCTCTCATATTGTGTAGCGTCGCGCATCGATTTCATAGTTTGTATTTAGGCCCGCCCGACTTCAACAAACGTGGACAAACTAAAATTATTTTTATACTTTGTAGTGGCGTTAGAAGTCGGTTTTTTGAAAAGAATTTTTATTTCAAAACAAATTTACAATACAGTAAATACTATGCTATATATGCTATATATGCAGCGTTTCCACAATGAGGGAAGTTTCAAAAATGCATACCGACTAACTTCTATCTTAAGATGGGCAGACATAAAGTAGCCCCATTCCCGCCGGTGGCACCCGTTCACGAGCATGACGCATGACCCAGCCATTGCTTCGCTCAACCATATTTGAGGGAACGTAACATACAAACATACCTGTGTTACTTTTTATTACGAAAAATGACAGATTTCCCACGACATTTTTAAGAACCTAAATCGAAAGTTGTGACAATGACAAATGCATCAGCTAGTTAAGTGTATTAGAGCAGTCAAATTAAAAAAATTTGGAGTAGACTGATTTCAAATTAGGCACAATACAATTTAGGTCACCAGTGAAGTATCGCGCAGGCGATATCCCTGTAATACCTATATAAATTTAAATTTAAATCTTACTAAAACCACATAAACTAAAAAAAAAAATGCAGAGAAAAGATACTGAACAAAAGCCGACTGCATAAAAGCTGTTATATGCACCCAGTACAATGTACAATGTACGGCGGAGCGGCGTGAGATAATCTCTGCGAGCGCCGCGGGCGCGTGATTAGCGCCCTGAGAGCCTTTTAAAAGCCTTAAAAGGTGCTCATGTACTTGATAAACGCAAAGACTATGAAATAATCAGACGTGGCAGTCTATGTATGTATGTATGTAGTTGTATAGGTTACATCATAGTGCCTAAACTATTGCGCTGATTGTGGAGAATGTCGTGTCATCGATTCGTTGTTATAGTCCGGGTGATATAGGCTGCAATTTATATGAACACAACTAGATGATGCCCGCGACTACGTACGCGTGGATTAAGGGCTTTTAATTCCCGCGGGAACTCTGTAATTTTCCGGGTAGCCTATGTGTTAATCCTGGGTATGAGCTATCTCCATTCCGAATTTCAGCCAAATCGGCTCATTCGTTGTGGAGTTATAGAGTAACAAACATCCATCCATCCATCCATACATCCATCAATCCTCACAAACTTTCGCATTTATAATATTAGTAGGATTAGTACGGTGGATGTTATATCTAGGTAATGCAATACCGGGATACCGTGATCCCGAAATACCGGGATCCCGCATGCCATATGCGGGACTAATCCCGTTCGTAAAATGAGCGGGATCCCGAGCAGGAATTTCGCGAAGCGAAGCGAAATTTATTCATTTATTTTATTCATTCATCAGGTGGACTAAAAGGGAAACATCTTGAATTTGTCTACAACGCTCTAATATCCTACCTACCTACTATGTGCCTACAAGCGTGGAAGCAGAACGAGCGTTTTCCGCCGCTGCGCTGGTAATATAGTTTGTTGAATCAGGAGCCTTTTAACAGAGGAAACAATTAACACTAACTTGTTTGAGAAGTTATTTTCAAAACAATGTTTGGTTTACTTTTTTCAACTGACATTTTATTTAAGAATTCACAATTATGTTTAGTTAGTTTTCTACTTTTGTGATTCCATTTTAATTACCTATAATTTAAAAAAAAATTAAATTCGTTTAATGTCGTCAAAAATGTTGAACAGTTCATAAATTATATGCAAACTCTTATTAATCACGCGGCATCTCGCAAATACCGGGATCCTGCAGGATTGAAATAATCCAGTCCCGAAAATACCGGAATAGAAATTTTCCTGCGGGATTGCATTCCCTAGTTATATCCATTTTACGTAATCGGGTTACAGTTTTAAAACTTTTTTCTTGAATTAAATTATTTGTAACAATAATATAGCACTTGATTTAAATTTCACCTGATCGTAAGTGAGGATGGGTACGTACTATAACATCGTTTGGACAAGCTCGGAAAGGGATCTAGCAGTTTCAATTAAGCCCACACCCCTAAACCTTTTGCGGGTAAAATCCGCAAATATACAGAAGTAGCTTTTACACACGGCCTCGCTCAAGTTCGATTTTTCAAACCCCCATCTTACCCCCATAAGGGTTGAATCTTCAAAAATCCTTTCTAGCCAATGCCTAATTGTAAGCTATTTTTATGCCAAATTTTAGTCGGATTCATCCAGTAATTTGAGTTGTGCTTTAATAAATCAGTCAGTCAGTCGCTTTTTCCTTTTACATATTTCGAAAATGATATCACATACCTAAAAAATTGGTACCTACGTTATTTAGGACACTCTGTTTCGATGTTTGCTCTGATCTATGTTTGGTCGCAGCGGGCGCGGCTCATTACGCGCCAGTAATGAATGCCTGCGCACGCCGCAGAGGGCGCGCGAATGAGGACAACCTGCACGTAGGGCCTTGCCGCAATGCTTGCGGTGCGACATCGGATCGTACCTATCGTCCATTCCCAACTTGTGTGCCAATGTTTCCATCACTATAATCCAATCCAATCCATCAGCCTGTATTCATCCACAGTTGGACATATAGGCCTTTCAGAGAGCGCGCCACCAAACACGGTCCTCCGCTTTCCTCATCCAACCGCTTCCCGCCACCTTCTTAAAGTTATCGGTCCAGCGAGCTGGAGGGCGTCCTACACTGCTCTTGCCGGTACGCGGTCTCCACTCCAGAACACGTCTGCCCCATCGGCCATCGGTTCTGCGACAGATATGACCTGCCCACTGCCACTTCTGCTTCCTAATCCTCAGAGCTATGTCGGTCACTTTTGTTCTTCTATGAATCTCCTCGTTCCGGATTTTATCCCTGAGAGAGATTCCCAACATAGCTCGCTCCATAGCGCGCTGAGCGACTTTTAATTTGTGAACGAGGCCCAGGCTCCTGAAATGGACTTTAGTGCTACCACAGCGCACAAAACGCACGATTTCTTCTTCTTTATCAACTAACTTGCTGATGCCCACGACTTCGTCCGAGTGGATTTCGTTTTTAAAATCCCTTGGGATCCCTTTATTTTTAACAATAAAAGGTAGCCTATGTCAAAATCCAGGTCCTTAACTATATCCAGGCAAAAAATCACGTCAATCCGTAGCTTCATTGCGGCGTGATTGCAACAAAAAATACATTTTCGCATTTTAATATTAGCGGATTATTCTTTTCTAATTTAGGTGTCATCAAAATTTACCGTTTTTCACAACTTAATACTTACCACACTTATTCTTATAACCTACTAGCTGATGCCCGCGACTTCGTCCGCATGGATTTAGTTTTTAAAAATCCCGCGGGAACTCTTTCATTATCCGAGATAAAAAGTAACTCTCCCGGTCTGAGGAACCACTACTACATCCATTACTATACTCATGCAAAAAATCGCATCTATCCGCTGTTCTGTTGCGACGTGATTGAAGGAAAAACCAACAAACAAACACACTTTCGCATTTATAATATCAGTAATGCTTTATTATAACACTTTTTATAATTGTCAAATTTTTTACCATACCTACTTAACCAAAGACAAAATTACGTTTAGCTGTCATTTACGTTTTGTTATTCCACTGTCATTTGCGTTTTGTTATTCCATGTCAGATGCGTTTTTCTTATACCACGTTTTATAGTGACATGACGGAAACGCGGTCGAACGGGATAAAAAGTATCCTATGTCCGTCTCCTGGTTCTAAGCCGATTAGGCTGAAATTTGGTATAGAGGTAGCTCTATACCAAATTTCAGCCTAATCGGTTCATCCGTTCTTGAGTTATAAATAGTGTAACTAACACCACTTTCTTTTATATATATAGATAAGATACTCTTCTCTCTCTCTCTCTTCTGTTTTTTTATTACTTGAGGACGTATCTTAGCGCTAGCAGAAGTAGGATACGTTTAATTCTATCCAAGATACTGAACTGATGGATGGGTGATGCGACGTCGCTCTTGCGATACGATATCGTACCGCAAGTATTGTGGAAAGACCCATAGACTGCCTAGATAATAGGTTTTATGTCCTTTCAGAGGACATGGATATGTGGCATGTGTCCCTATAGTTACATGTCTTTCATATGGAACATAGAATCGTGTGCCCTGTAGTTAGCATGGACGTGAGTGCGTTTGTATGGTTTTGACATTCGCTTTCTTTGTATTTACCCTTTAATTAGGGTTTGCGTAGGTTTTTCAAATGAAACAGCGAATGTATACAAATATGAGAAGAACAAGGTAAATTATGAAATTGCTTATGTTCTAGATGAAACTCACAATGAAACGGAAGAAAGTGCAACGGAAATGACGTTATGAGCATTTCCGCTCAACGAAGGAACTAATTATAAGCTACTATTTCAAGTAGATTAACAAATTGTAAACATACAAGAATAAAGTTTGCTTTAAAAGAATGAATATCAATTTGACTATGGAGTAAAATTGACATTAATTCTGAATGATTGAATTCGACTTTCTGACAGAATTTGTAAATAAAATCTGCCAAAACGTCAAAATTCCTCGGTTAAACGTTACCAACTCAGCGTTGATGAATTTGAAAATTTAAAAAATATCAAATTCAAAATTATGACCTTATGACAAATTAAGACTCTACCACCGGTACGGAAAGCAGATTCGCTGAGACGAGCCGGCAAGAAACTCAGCAGCTGCTCTTTTCAGCTGAACTGAAGCAAAGCCGATTGCTTCCAAGGAACTTTGTCATTAAGAAACTCACTAACTGTATAATAACCTCTACTTATTAAATGTATCTTTACACAGTGTTTCATTGAGACCAAATACATTATTTAAGCCCATATTTTAATTTAGCCCAAGCACATCAAACATGGCGATAATCTTTCACTTTGCATATTCAATTCTCTTCCAAAACCCGGCATCCCCTATTTCATATCTGAAAAACCTGAAATCTTATCCTCAATGTCGGACCTTCGGACCTCCGTCAAACACTGAAAGGGCGTAGAAAAGGGCATAGAAATCCCCGGGTTCAATTAACGAACACCCTGTATGGTTAATAAAGAAGCGCCGCCTTTCATTACACCCTGTATAATGGCCCGTACAAATATTTTTAATCCTCGTGCTCATACATCTTCCGTAGTTCATTTTGCTGGCCGATGTTTTTAATATATCTTCGGTGGTCGGTCAAAATTAAGCCTTACCGTCTTTAACGTAGAGTCTCTTTTCATTTAACGGTGAAATTGTACCGGTAAAACTCATCACGTTCGCTCAAGGTAAAATATTTACTAGTGGGCACATGTGCTTTTTCTAACATAATATGTACATTGTACACTATTGTCTATTAGGTACGTTACTATGTTAGGTACAGAAACAGATACATTCATTCAGTAAAAATTACGTAAAATTCTAAACAGGTGTACTTCCTACCTTATTTTCCTTCTAAAATGTTAGGTTGAGAGTCCGTTGAATTTCTCCTAAAAATATTTTTACAAATTGTTAGTTCACTAGACAAGTTAATTACAAGACAAGTCTTTTGAATACGAATGACGAACCAAAGCCTATTCAAGTTTATACAGATAAGTTTTAACTCTTCCTAATATAAAATAATAGCTATCAATTTGCTCACATCAACCGACCTTTACGGGAGATGCTTAATTTTAATCTCGTTCCGAACCGATTGGGGATTCAATTCAAAATCATTCGAACGTACTTCAAAGTTCAAACTCACGTTCATTTGTCACAGTTTCCTCTACCCATCCCAATATAAAACATCCCAAGTTTTTAAAACATACAATGCAAAATCAGCCTTAAAGTATAAGAAATAGAGTATAAAATTTAATGTAGTCAGAGACGTAGTTGTTATTCAAAATTGAAGGTAGTGTCAGTAAAGCGCATCGCACGCTCCTGGTCACGTGGCACAATTAGTTTCATTCATCGCCCGTCCGCCGTAGCGGAAGGTGGTGTGCGCGTGTCGCTCGCATCCGACGCACTCAGCGCGATGCGAATGAATTGAGTTAATCGCTCGAAACGCTTGCTAAGAAGATTCTCCGTGGGGGTCATTGATGTCTAGAATAATTGTTATTTTGTTGCAATTAGTCTGATGATATTGAACTTTCGAGATTTATTGTTAAGTGTAATTCAGTATTCATGTGCACACAGACTTTAACGGAAGCTCGTTAAATTAACAAAAATGTATTTCAACACAAATTCACAACTATTTAAGTTAAGATCTCCTATTTTTAACTAGATCGCGGCCAGATATGACAAAGAAAAATCTTTAAGGATAAAAAAGCTTATTTTTTGAAATAATCATAAATCAACGATTGCCAAAGTAGCACACTTGGCCGAATAGTTACCATCTGGCAAATATAATGAAATCCGTGATTCTCATTGTTGCCACCGTAATGACCGCATTGGCCTCTACAATATTGATAGATGTGGTTGGCGAGAGGCCACACATATCTTATTGTTGCCCTGAACGCTTCGCTATAAGTTGTGCCTAAGTAAATAAATAGTTGGCTTAGCTTTTGGCTTTATTATTGGCAAATTTGCCGACGAGATTAATCAAAAAATACTCTTTATCCTCATACTTTATTAACTGATACCCATTGACTTCATCCGCGTCGATTTAGGTTTTTAAAGAGCCTGTGGAAATTCCTTTAATTTTGGGATTAAAGGTATCCTATATATTTCTCCAGAATGTAAACTATTTATTTGCCAAAATTCGTCAAGACCGGTTCAGCGGGTAAGCCGTGAACAGAAAGTTTCTAGTTTATCCACGTATAAATAGAAAATATACGTATTCCTAAAATGAAGTGATCTACCAACCTATTAAAGATTTGAGACTTATTTCGTGGTTTAATGACATAATTATAATGTATGGTGGTTTAATCTTCTTCTTCTTCTTTATCAACCGATAGACGTCCACTGCTGGATAAAGGTCTCTTGCATGGACTTCCACAGGCCTCGGTCTTGCGCCGCCTGAATCCAGCGGCTCCCTGCGACTCGTTTGATGTCGTCGGTCCACCTGGTGGGGGGTCTGCTAACACTGCGCTTCCCGGTGCGGGGTCGCCACTCCAACACCTTGGGACCCCAACGACCATGTCATTAAACGGTGGTTTAATGACATAATTATAATTATAATGTATTATACGAGTACGTACCACGATAATCTAAATATATAAAAGGCAAAGGTGACTGACTGACTGACTGACTGGTCTATCAACGCACAGCTCTAACCACTGGACGGATCGGGCTGAAATTTTGCACACAGATAGTTATTATGACGTAGACGTCCGCTAAGAAAGGATTTTTGAAAATTCCAACCCCAAGAGGGTTAAATGGGGGTTGAAAGTTTGTATAAAAGTCCGTCATTTATCAAATTATTTTTCATGTAATATCCTTGAAACTTGAATTTTTGGGCTTTCGATAAAAAAATAAGAAATACGTGTTTCGCAAATTTTGAAAATTCCACCCCCAAAGATTTCAAATAGGGGATGAAAATTTGTATAAAAGTCCAGATTTTTAAGTTAATTTTCAAGTAATATCCATCAAACTTGGTACTTTAGCTTTCATCTAAATATATAAAAGGCAAAGGTGACTGACTGACTGACTGGTCTATCAACGCACAGCTCTAACCACTGGACGGATCGGGCTGAAATTTTACTTAACGTAACTTAACGTGAGCTAACCAACCGCTAAGAAACCATTTTTGAAAATTCAACCTCTAAGGGGGTAAAATAAGGGTTTGAAAAATCGAACTTAACGTGAGCGAAGCCGCGGGCAAAAGCTAGTTGTTTATATATAATGCCGATGTCGTAATGTCGACAGAATGCCGTGGTCCAGTTGCACGGTCCATGCAACTGAATCGAAATATCGACATTAAAAAAAAACAATTATCGTGGTACGTACTCGTATAATACATTATAATTATACCAAATTATTATTAATTTTTTTGTTCCTTTTAATTTTACTTGTTTTAACAAACACTCGACACTCGCAAGTCGCATAGGATCAATTTAGATGAATTTGTCCTTTTTGATGTTTTAAGATCAGCTCAGTTACTTTTCTTCTTAAAAAATAGTCTTCATAAGCACAGAAAGCCTATACAAGTTTAGTAAATATGTATAATGTAGGTACTTACCTAGTATAGCCTTATAGCCTTCATCAAATAAACGATAGATTACAGAATCATACAAAAATATGTAGCAATGTACCTACACAATGTCGTACAGTACTGATCTCGATATAAAGTTGGTACGATATTACTTTTTCTGTTACATAAGTTTTGAGGTTAATGTAAATAATATCGCGATCGGAGGCAAATGATGTATTACAAACAATAAAGAAGCACATAAACCACCCAACCTCTTTCTCGGAGCTATTCAAAGTGAAATATCATCGCAAACAAATCTATACGAAGGTAATGACGCGAGCTCCATACAAAATGTGTATAAATTATTATAAGTCTACGCAGCGCGCTATTAGGAAACGTGTATGGTCTCGATAAATATTCATCAACTTTTGTTGATGTCTATAAAAACATCACTATATTTTTTTCATTAGCAGGGTGGGTAAAGGCGTCTTCAATTCACAAAGATGTTGTGTGGATAAAATCAAAATTGTTTGTAATATGTGTCTTCCTATCCTAAGCCCTTTGAAGGGTGAAAAAGGTGCAGGTTACTTGAATTTTGAGAATAAATAATCAACTTTAGGTAATCCATATTAACGACCAAGGTTACCAGGAGAGCATAAACATAAGAGAGGATTCCATAACGGTGCGCTAAGTGAATTCGTATGTCGCCGCCACCTCCAATTTACTGATGCGAACCAATCATCATTACCAAGGGTCACGACGCGATCAAAATGGACCAAACGACCCGACTTCTGGACGCACCTATGCGAGACCGAGACAGTTATATCGAAGACTTAAATGTTAGATAGAGAGGTAGAAATAAGAAAGGCAGCGATCGTAAACAATTCGGCAAATGAAAGATTATGTTTATCGAATTAAGGTGTTTCTTTTGCACCCAAATAAAATTCCGTTTTTATTCGCGCAGGGGTATTCTTGTTTATTGTAGGCTTTTAATATTGCTTTTGTTTTCTCGTTTTGTTTTTATTTATAGCATCACTATTTTGCCTTTAATTAATTAATCTGTACCTAGATAAATAAGTATATTATTTGCTTCAACTTATAAAAATCTAATGCAATTAATCATTTGAACAAGTGAAGTTTTTAAAACTGATTATATTTTTTGAAGTAACGACATACTGTCTCAAGAATTTTCCTTCGTTTTATAAATTTAATTCGTCCATCAGAGGCAAAGTGACCTTTTACCACGTGAGACTATCAAACTCGATTTCTAAAGTAACAAGTAGCGACTTTGGACAACTAAATTTCAAACTTAATTCAACAGAAAAGGAGTCTATTTTCACGTGGCGTTTAAATAGGATTTTATATCAGCTTGATTTACGTGAAAAGACAATGCAATCTATTCTGAAATTGAGACACATTTTGAATTTAACCTTTTCCATATTGTTATAGAGTTTAAAATAGGTTGTCTTATTCTGAACAGATCTGAAGAAGCTCTCGCATTTTACTGAAAAATGTGTAAGAAAGTAAGGCAGGGAAAGCCACGGGATTCCGTTATAAAGACATATTATTCTTTTGAGTCGGAGTTGGATTGCCGAGGCGCAATAAGGGGAAGATCATACTGGGGACATTTTGTTATTTATTAACTTATTGTCTTGGCGCAAAGGTGTACATAAAACAGACTTGATAATGAGGGCACTTCAGAGAAAGGAAATTCAATTCAAGACAAAAAGCCTAGTTCTTAGGGTTATTTGGCGTACATAGTTTTGCCAGTATCAGAGATAAATATTGTGACAAACAGATAAATAATTTTTGAAAAAAATACAGTTTTGTTCTTTGTCGGTTAAGGATTTAAACATTTTGAGAAATCAACTTTTTAAGAAGTCGACGTAGTGGTTCGAAACAAAAAATTTTTGTCATGTCTCTATTAATATGACGTAACTAAAATGAGGTGTGTTTTCTTATGACTGGGTAGGTTTGATTTGTGCAGTTGTGTTGGTTATTGTGCTCTGCGCACTGCACCTCAAATGTTATGTTATGTTCACGACTATGACGATTTTATGATAACCGACTGTCAATTTTTGGAACGAAGTTCCTTATCGCGCGTTGCGAAAGGGGTTTAGACGGAAATTAAGACCAAAAGTTGGACCGACACTTTCGACACTTTTTGATGGCCTAAAAAATACCTTATATAATAATTTCAACGAGTTGTGCATCGCTCCCGTGGCTCAATTGGCCCGCGCGTGGCCGGCAACCGAAAGACTGGTGGTTCGAGCCCACCCGGGGGCACGCAATCCTATTTTCATTTTTTATTTTATAAAATTATTTTTTTAATTTTAATATTTTATAAAATCGATATTTAGTCTTCCCTGGGGTCATTTTGATTTTTATCGATAAAAAATCATGATAAGAAATGTATACCCGAATAATTATTTTCTTTATACCTCGAATAGAACTTGAAATTAATATTTTTATAATAACTTCGTTCCTATCTGGTGTCCCATGACACCACACGACTTTTTTCATTTTTACGAAAATTACACAAAATTACATTATTAAGTTTAGTTTACTTTATATTTAAACAGTAATAATGTTTAGTATAATTTTTACGAATCAGAAATTGTTTATTCCATGCATCCGAAGAGCTCAAAAGCTGGTTTGGCTTGGTTTAGTTTTGCTGGATATGGTTTTTTCTGAAAGAAAAAATCTTAAAGTTTACTGAGGAGCAACTTTTAAATAACTGTTTTTTCTTTTGTTTTCCAATTTCCATGCCGGGAGCTGTGGCAACTTCTTGTCTTGCGACATGGCTCAAGTGTGTTCGCAGGCATGTATTTCTTTGAGTGGGATAGCGAAGGCGCAATAAGTCCGAGTAATCCGTTAGGTGCTGCGATCCAATTGTCATTGTTGGGTGCCTCTAATGAAAAATATTTTGTTTTCTCTTTTAAACTGCAGCTTTTTGTATCAAAGCGGTTGGTATCTGGTATCTTATAGCGGGGTTTTTATTTTCATTGCCGTTTGTTGTAGGTAGCAGTGGCATTCTTGCAAAGGCCATTCAAAGTATAGAATATGTTTGAAGATTTGAGATTAAATTTTAGTATGGAACGTTGCCTTTGAAAGCTGTCCTTTTAGTTTTTTACCGCTTAATAACCGCACTAACACACAAGGTTAAGTTTAATCCCGAACATATTTATTTAGTGGTTCACTTATTTACCAACCGGCAAATCTTTACGACTAAAAACGCATGTTAAAAGGCTTTTTTTTAATTAGATATCTATAAATTATTGCCAATTAATTTTTGCCATATTTAAAACCTCCCTGATTAACAGAGCTATTACGCAATTATATTCTCTATTTCTCTCTAAGGGCCGATTTCACCAACGTAAAATTATCCGAGAGGTGTTATTTTGACAGAATTTTCAATACAAAAACTGTCAGAACGCCCAATTTAATCCTAGGTTAAATGTCAATCGACGTTGGTGAAATCGACACTGAAGCTCGTAATAATTGTTGTATGACAAACTCGTGGCAATTTTGTACTTAATGGCAGATCCGCCTATGTTGTGTCAATTGAAGGATAGATAATATTATTGAAGTATAAGTTCAAATTCAAAATTCAAATTCATATTCAAAATTATTTATTTCACGTAGGCCAAATTTTCGGTCTGGAATCTACCACCGGAAATCTATGGAAAATATTAGGGTGGTAAGTACTCGAGTAAGACCTAAAAACCTAGATTAGGCAAACGTAAATAAAAGATTCGTGCAATTTCGCCGAGTTCGGGGATAAAACAATTCCACTCGACACCAGATCGTCGGCGAAGAGCGGGAGCAGTAGCCTGAAACATTTTACTGCAATTTGAACGCATATTTCTAAGTCCCATTTTACGACTGTAATGTAACCATAGTTTTGTTTGCAGCTTATTTTGGCTCGTGTGACGCAATCTCGATGCAAGGCCAAACAAACACAGCAGGATTCTAAAATTCAATTTGAATCCTCTGAAACACAGATTCACAGACGCTGTTAGATAAAGTAGAAATGTCTGTATCGGTGTATTTCCAAACTGAAATTTCTAACCCCACCCATTTCCCGAGCCGGGCTGAAAAAGGCATCGCTGGATTTCCTGCAAGTGGCGAAAGCATTTTGGCTCACAGTCCGAACAAATTCAAAACAACCATAAATCAGAGTGGACAAATAAAAAACTAAGGTAAGCGTCCCTGTTGTGGGCCGTCCCGGCGGCCGGCCGGGCCGCGTCCGGCCACCGGATGCGGCTCTATTGGCGTAAAAAAGCTGCGAGTCAACTGGCCAGTTTGTTGGCGATTTTTTAACAATCGATTAGTTTTTTTGCCCAGGGCCGCTTTGACGTAGTTGCCTTGTTCGCGTTTTTATAAATTTCGCCACTGGTTGAGGTTTTCTGTCGGTGTATTTTTTTGGCGTTATCTTTTTATTTTCAAACATTTTTCGTACAGTCTAAACTCACTAAACTACAACTTTTAATAAATTCCTTGGTCAACTCTCTTTTTTGTCATTTTTAACGTTCGCATGTTCGTATAGTAGGTAGAGTCAATGACTGTACTGCAAATAAACTTACTGTAGTTAAATTTACCTAAAAACGTATGCTAGTATTTTTATTGTTAATAGTTTTTTTTATTCAAAATAAAAAGGAGTTATTAATGTAAAATTTTTCAAAATTTTAAAAGTAAACTATCTCTGCAATATATCCAAATAATCTCTTCCTTAGAGATAAGATGACCTGGTACACGTCTTGTTTTAATTTAAATAAATGAATAAAGTATTCATATTTCGAGCTCCTACTAGACCACAAAAATTAAAAATAGCTATAATATTAACCGAGGCCGAGGGGTTAAAAGTGTAGTATGTACATACCTTCAATGTACCAACCTACTCTTAACTAACATATTTCTCATTACCCAAAGTACTTGCTCAACAAATCTCTGAAGTGAACCCTGCAGCACACGCGTCCCTTTCGACATGCACGTGTGGCGCAAATTAAAAACCTTTGGGAAGAGTACCGCGGGGCCATTAATTGCCAGATATCGGTGCGTGTACCCTACGACGCGACGCTACGACCGCTGCCCGTGAGAAAGGCACAATTAATGCTCATTGTTGAACCTAATCTTGTTCGCATTGCGAATGGGATGCTAATCGCGTATTCTATAATATTTTGATAAAGCTTAAAGGTAAATAAATGGCGTAATGATAGTCCCGTGGATTAGACGTCGGTCTCCTTTTGGGTGGTCCAGGGATCGATTTCAGACTTATCGAAGTTGTGTGTAAATATCACTTGCTTTAATGGTAAAGGAAAATATCGCGAGGAAACCTGCACGCCTGAGAGTTCTCAGTTCAGATGTATGAAATCTGCCTCCGTACTTGGCCAGGCCAACGTGGTGGACTATGTTCTAATTTCTAATTTAAACTTGAGTATCTTCTAAGCAACTGCACTCCAAATTAGACCTCATCATTGCTTAACATCAGACATGATTATATTTTAATGGCTAGTAATATTTTAAAGAGAAAAAATAAAAATTTAAGCAGTAGTAGATTTGAACTCTAGGGGTACCTTTTACCACAAAAAAGGCGTTAAACGTGCAATTTGTCAGATTCCCAATACAAAAACAATCAAGCATCATAATTAGGTATCGGTAAAACTTGTTAAACCTACCTATTTGTGACGGGCAGAGTTCAAATCTGCAACAGTTTTAATTTTAAGTCACCAGATGAGAAAGAATTTCGTTTTCGATCCAATCAATAGATTGAAATACCGTCCATAGCTGCGTAGAATACAGAATACAATCCACGTGTTGATGCTGGCGATAAGCTTGATTCAAAGATCCCTACGCGATAACACATCTGCTGAACATCGCATACTGGCGCTGCTTGACAGACCTGATGTATTGATGTGTGTTGTTGCAATAATAAAGTTATACTCAAATAAATAGATAAGTACTCTGATTTGATGTAGCATTAATAAACTCTAGAATTTAGAATACCTATTGAGTTTTTAATTTCAGCAATTTTATTGAGATAATGGAGAAAATTATCTTTTAATTAAGTACGTTAACTTTTTAGTTAACGTACTTAATTAAAATATAAGTATTGGTTTTAACTAACGCTACGAGTAGTCCAAATTGATAAAGTGATAATGTAACTTCTTACTATTTTAACACTTTTAAAATACTACTAATACTAGTTCATTTTTAAAGAATATTATTATTATACCCTTCGCAATATCTAAGCTTTTTTTAAACGTACTTCAAACATAAATCATATTAAGTTTTTACAAGCTTTTATTTAGCTTGACCAGTTTAATTTATTTATTTGTTTGGTTCTAATCTTGCAAGATGAATTAGACCCACTTCCCGGTTTCTGATCGAGCTGAAATTTTGCATTTATGTGTAAATCGGATGACTCGAATCGAATCAATATTATTGTGACATGGAGCTGATCTGATGATGGAGACGGAAGATGGCTATCAGAACTATGTAATAAAACGACGTAACCCCATCGAGTTTGGGCTCGTTTGATTCGTCATAACAAGTACTCTAATCCTAGATGATATCTAGAGTCTAATGATGTAGCTACTAAAAGCTTGCATTTAAAAATAAAATTTTTAATTTACACTTGAAAATATTTAACATATTATTATCATTGACCCTACGAAATCAGCAGTCCTTAATACAAGTTGATAAAATTTCTCGACAGAAGCAAACAGATTTAAATTTCGTGGCAATAAAGTGAATTATTTTACCTACAATCAGAACGATGGAAATTTAAATAAGAATGAATACACGGTTAGACAAAGCGAGTGGCGATTGTGAGCGAGGGTTGGCGAGTGGTAGGTTAGGTTGGCTAGGGTTGGTGCAGATTGGGGGCGACGGACGCGCGGCGAGCGGCGAGCGCGGGACGTAATCGCCTTTTCATCTGCGCACAATCGCCGAATTATGCACGCTTTTATTAATAATGCGATGTTGCTTTCTCACATGGCTGCCGATTGTTCCGAGTCAGTAACTCTTACCTTACCTATTGCCTACAATCAAATTCATGTCTAATATTTTTTTAATTAAAAACTATCAAAGTGTATGTCTCCCATTTTCTACATTATTTTTAACTAGCTGATGCCCGCGACTTCGTCTGCGTGGATTTAGTTTTTAAAGTCCCTGGGAAACTCTTTGATTTTTTGGGATAAAAAGTAGCCTATGTCACTCTCCAGGTCCTCAACTATACCCATGCAAAAAAATCACGTCGATCCGTAGCTCTGTTGCGGCGTGATTGAAGGACAAACCAACAAATCAACAAAACAAAAAACCAACAAACACACTTTCGCATTTATAATATTAGTATAATAGATATGTACCTACTATTATCTCTCTACATAATTTGATATTGTAACATTTTGTTTTGAAAAGGGCAACTGATGGATTTCTTGGGTTCTTAGCAGAGTCTGCTTTCCGAACCGGTGGTAGAGTCTTGACTTGTCATGAGCCACAGGTGGCCTAAATGGCCCTACTAATATTATAAATGCGAAAGTTTGTTCGTTTGTTCGTTCGTTGGTTTGTCCTTCAATCTGATTGATTGCTCCGTTGCTTCGTGATAGAATCAATCACGCAGCAACTGAGCAACGGATTGCCGTGATTTTTTGCATAGAAATAGTTTATGGGCTGGAGAGTGACATAAGCTACTTTTTATACCGAAAAAATGCACAGTCGGACGAACGGAAGCGGACGAAGTCGCGGGTAACAGCTAGTAATAAATAAATTTGAATTTTAAGAGCCAATTTCACAATATCCGAGTAACAGTCAACCGATGAATAAAGAAAGACGTTTTTGTAGATTGTCAATACAAAAATTGTGGTTAGACTTTTCTCTGAGATGAGGAAATTTTCGCCATAGATATTCTCCTTCTCTTAGTCTATATCGAAAAATAAACAGTGTTTTTAATCTGCGAATCAGAAACAGAGTTAATTTTGAACGGTGTCCCTGCACAATACATTAGCTAATACCCTCGACAATGGTGTCTGCGCGGGTTCACACGCACGAACAATTCGCGACAGTGTAACCCCTGCTTTACCATCGATCGCACACGTATGGAGGATTAGGTAGACCAGATCTTTTTTGTTATAAAACTAAATTAAATCTATTTAATGGCAACAGTTGATAACTTTCATTTTTTAATTTGAATGAATAACATAAATTATGTATTTTCTTTTAATCGAGCAAGTCACTAGTTTTTAAGAGCTAAGTAAAGTATTTCACTTGCGTAAGACAATGATACTAAGTTATAGTGCTTTACTGAGTACTACTTATAGACAAACAACAATCAATTTGCGAACAAATTTTAATCTAGATCTATAACTAAGTGTTTTGTGAAACTAGAAGGTTTAATTTGTACTACCAGAAGACCTCCAAGTTATAAGACTACATTGTCATTTGTCACCTACCATCAGGCGAAATCGCTATCTTGTTATCAATGAACATAAAAAATAATCATTGTAATAAAAGTATAGTTCTCATTTGTGTTCAACTTATATTTAAACTTATTTGATTTTGTTCAGACTTTGATGCACATAAAACAATTTGTTAAAGCTATAGTTTAGCATTCTAGGGTAAAATTAATCGTCAAATGTAGTCATCAATCACTAACATTTACATGACAGTGGAATGACAAAAAAAAACACGAAAACCGTTAAAATCCACCATAACAGTCCCCACCTTAACGAACTTAGGTAATTAACATAAAAATTATTTACGACACGGCGATATATGTCGCGTAACGACAATAAGTGCAATTTTCCGTGCAATCAATCCAGTGATAATAATATTTAACGCGCGCTGCAGCGGGGGAGCACAATGGTTGGCACCGCGCGGACCGCTCCGCCCGTGTGCACCTTGCCTTTGTCGTGTCCCCTACTAAGCATGGATGTTATTGTACATTATTATGATTTCTCGAAATTATGGACGCGGATATGATTTTGAAATAACATGTACTAGATTGGTTAAATATAGGTACTATAAAAGGTGTTATTTATTTATTTATTTATTTATTTATTTATTTGCATTCATGTATCCACTTACACTTAATTATATAGTTAGATTACATGAGGCCCCGTCAGGGCATTGCAAAGTTACATTTACAAAGTAGGTAATTAGGTTAGCTTAGTATACATTATAGGCGAGTATGTTATCGAAACTATTTTTATTTCAGTATTTTTTTTTTTTAGGTATTAATTAATATTGATAGAGTCGTATGTAATTAATAAAATTAATTAATAATAATATTATGTCATTATAAAAATATTTTCGATTTCGTATTAAATAAAGTTGGATTAATATTATTCATTAATAGATCGGAATACAATATTATAGGTTAACGATTTGAATTTCTAGGAAAATGATAATCAATCAATATGTCATTCAATAATATGTCAAAATGGTTCGTCAGATTGATTAAGTCCATATGTCATAATTGGTCATAAGCTCTATCACATATTTAAATATATTTATTTATTTATTTATTATTATTATTTGAATTCATGTATTTCCACTTAATTACATAATATATTGTTAGATTACATGAGGCCCCGTTAGGGCGTTGCAAAGTTACATAAGTAGGTTAGAATAAATTAAGTAGTTAAAAGTCGAATCAATATTATTCATTAACAGATTGGAAGTCATTCGTATGTCAAAATAGTTCGTCATAACATTATGATAATATCTAATTCATTTTAGAACATAGCCTGATGCGCAATTGAGGTCTTAAAGTTTACTGCTATTTTTGGAATAGTTCGTCTACATCGTAGAAGCTATTTTTTATTAGCCATTCTTTTAGTTTTCGCTTAAAGGTTCTAATATTATTTTCATCTGTAATATAATTTGGGAATTTATTACATATGTTAATTGATCTATATAATGGGCCGCGGGTAGAAATTTTTAATTTGCATTTGGTTATCGAGATACGTGCAGAAAAAATTACACAGTTTGTGCTTAAGGGGGCTCAGTATACGCGAACGAAGTTGCCGGCGCACGTGGGTAACCTGCTTGCTATTTCACCTAACATTGTGTGAGAAAGAGATAGACTCAGTGTAGCGAGTGCATGCGCGCATACTTCCGTGCTACCGTCCCGCTCCCGCTCCGTGTCGGGCGAGAGGCGCGATAATTTACACCGAAATCAAGCGCGCGGAATGGGTTGAACAGTCATTTGGGAAAAGTGTTTTTGAGAAAAAACTACTAAATGTATGTTTACAAAGTAAAGTTATTTGAACTGATGAATAAATAAACTATGTCTAATGATAATTCTTTTTGGAATTTTCATACTTCTAATGTTATTTATTTGCGCCAAAAGTTGTCATAAATTTAGTGTGAAAATGACGATCTTTCGAGGCTCGTAACTTTTTAGCGAATATTTTTTTCACTATTTTATATATCAATAAACCTAGATAATGACGAGGCAAATCGACATAATACTTAGTTTTGGGCGTACAATATCAAATAATGTAGTAATCACTCATCTACGTTTGTATGAAGAAGGTACTGGCTTGCGTCCCCTTAAGTGTGCATCTTAACATTCTTTATCTAATTTCTAAAGTTTTAATAGCTTTTTCCCGCGATTTTGTTCCATTATAAAAATTACGCAGAAAATGTTTGTTTTTCTGGGATGAAGTAATATTATATGTCTGTCTCTCTCCAGTAGGCAGCCATTCGCGTCACGAGAAAATGTTGTTTACTTATTTACTCGGGAATCTCTATGGGATGTCACGAAAAAACGGGTAGACAAAATTTTCTCGTGGCGCGCATGTATAGGTAAGCCTTACATGTCCTTCCTTACCTTAGTATCTACCCAAGCAAAAATTAAGTTGATCCCTAGCTCTGATGTGGCGTGATTGAAGGAAAAACTAACAAAAAAACACATTTTAATCATTTTTCATAACAGATTTCGCTAATATGGTAGGTAGGTTTCGTTAGTAGACAAAAAAATTCCGGCAGCATTTTTAAAAAACTAACTCCACGCAGATAAAGTAGGGACTAGAGAGCATTGAGCAAATGCTAGTAGGTACCTAATTTATAGGTAAATCCCACCTAAATACGTCAGTACTTTAAACGTACCAAAATACATTAATCATCAACAACTCATAAGCAAAAGTCACTGCAACCCTTTACCTAAAATATTTTATCAGTCAACCTCACATACTGTCCCTCTGCCGACCCTTATTCACCTTAACTTGGATTCTTTTTTTCAAGAGTAATAAGGTTGAAAATGCAATGATAATGTTTCGCTAGAATGTACAAAAAACTTTATTAGAACAGTCAAACCTAAGCGGTCTACACAGTATAAGAATCATAGAGTTGAGCTATTTTCGAGATCATTTTTTACTTATCGTAACCGCATGTTATGTTGAGATTCAAGTATTCAACCAAAATGTTCAAAAAAATTCATTAGATTCAACTGATTCTCACATAAACTCTCTTGAGTTTTGAGACGCGGTTCTGCGCCCGAATAGGATTCTTGTTTGCTTTGTAAAAGAAGAAATACCTACGTAACGTAGGCGTAGGTATTATTATTTTTTATATTTTCGTTTTACATAATATTATCGTTATTATTCTAATTTAGTATTGTATATTTATATGATTGCTCAACTGTGATACTAGTTTTCCCCTATCAGATGTACCTATACTCACATGTCTTATTGTGATAGGCATTAGCTCTATTTTGTGATAGGTTTTTGTACGATTGGATTAAAAACCCTTCAAAAAAGGGTGACGTCACATAACGGTCGTGTGCCATATGCAAGTGCAAGAAAAGAGCTAATTTAAAACACTTTAATCTGTAAAAATGTTTAATTAACTAAAAAAGGATTATTCTGAGATCATAATAAGTATTGTCTTTGTTTTATATTATTATTGTTTATTTATTTTTGAAAATTATAGCTAGAAATGTACTTACATTGAGAGGAGACCTGCGCTCAGTAGTGAGCCGTTGATGGGTTGCTGCTGCTGATGATGATGATGATGAAGTATTTACATCGATCCTGGGCACGCACATCTGGCTTTTCTAAGTTATGTGCGTTTAGGCAATTAAATATCACAAGCTTCAACGGTGAAGGAAAACATCGTGAGGAAACCTGCACACCTGAGAGTTCTTCATAATGTTCTTGAAGGTGTGGGAAGTCCGCCAATTCGCATTGGGCCAGCGTGGTGGACTATGGCCTATAAACACAGTAGAATTATGTAAACAGTACTGAAACTACCTACAAACGTTCGAAACGGCCTCAATCACACAAACATGCGCATCGACGAGACCAAAAAGCGGTCCTCGCGGGACTGTCAGTAGTAAGACCGCCGGCACGAGACCAAAGTCTCGTCGATGCGCATGTTTGTGTGAGTGAGCCGTTTCGAACGTTTGTAGGTAGTTTCCGTACTCTATTGCTATTTTTACTCCGCTGTAACCCTTCTCTGAGAGGAGACCTGCGCTCAGTAGTGAGCCGTTGATGGGTTGCTCATGATGATGATGTTAATAAGACTTAAGTATATTGGCCATTTCTGTCACGTATGCAAAATGGGTAAAAAAAATTTAACAATGAGATACAAAACTCTTCAAAGTAACCCCTTCACTGCCCTGCCCCCCAACACTATAATATGCGCTCTATAACTAAGTTACGCGACTTTTATTGCGAAATTAAATTCAAAACATAAACTTCTATTCACATTCGATACGATGTGAACGGCTCATAAAGTGTTGTTAGTGTAATTAAATTATTTAAGAATATATCAAATTTTGTATAGGCTTTATGATTTGATTTCTATAAATAAAACTCAAAAACCGACTCTCGGTCGGTCGGTCTGTCTGTTCAGTCCGATACTGCGGTCTCCTTTTCAGAGTTTTGCTTGATTGTAATAATAAAAAAAAATCTTTTTAAAAAACCGACTTCAAACGCCACTACAAAGTATAATATAATTTATTGTTGATTTTTAAAACCGCTCAACAGATTTCGATAAAATTGAAATGGAATCACCTGGGAAGTATACCCTTTGAAACAAAAAAATAATTTTTCAAATCGGTTCAGGCGTCTTTGAGTAATCGGTGAATATAAATTAAAAAAATAGATTCCGACGAATTGAGAACCTCCTTCTTTTTGAAGTCGCTTAAAAATATAATTCACTCGCTTTAAGGTGAAGGTTGACATCGCGAGGAAACCTGCCTAAAAGTTCTCCCTAATGTATGAAAACTGCCAACTCGCACTTGGCCAGCGTGGTAGACAATGGCTTCCCTCTCAATCTGAGAGGAAAACCTGACCAGTTGCGAATTGGCGAGATGAGATGATGATGAGTTGAGATGAATGATGATGATGAAAATATAGTAAATCAATGAAGGTAATAAAATTTTCCATAAACATACATAACTTTAATAATTCCCACGTTAAAAAACGCAGTGAACAAAGTCGCGGCCAAAAGCTATTTAAAAATATTTAGTAGTAGATTTTTACTCTGAGTTGTAGAGTTGTTCGCATGTCGAATGTGAAATGCGAAGGTGTACTCTGTACTCTGTACAATAGGGGTGCAATAACCACCCCACGCGGTACACCCCGCGAGCATCAAGGGGTCTAAAATATTAAATTACCATAAACGCGAGTCAAATCAAGACGAATCTATCGCTTGCGAATCGTTAATTCCTCCCTTTCGCACGACGATAGGGATGGGACTCTTGTCCAACTCATGTATCGACGATATAGTTTTACACTTAAGAAATTGTATCATTGAAAAGATTTTACAAACATTCATCATCATCATCATTAGTAACCCATTAACGGCTCACTACTGAGCGCAGGTCTCCTCTCAGAGAAGGGTTATAGGCCATAGTCCACCACGCTGGCCCAATGCGAATTGGCGGACTTCACACACCTTCAAGAACATTATGAAGAACTCTCAGATGTGCAGGTTACCTCACGATGTTTTCCTTCACCGTCGAAGCAAGTGATATTTAATTGCTTAAAACGTACTTGATTCCGAAAAGTCAGAGGTGCGTACCCGGGATCAAACCTGCGAACCCCCGAATAAGAAACCACAGTCCTAACCACTAGGACTCACTATAGGCTATCACTGCTTACAAACTGCCTAATTATAATTTGCTCCTAGAAATGACAAAAGTAAATTATACTCGTTGGTACATAAATAGGTATTAGTATTAGGGCCTACTTCACTACTTTCAAGTAAAATTTAACTGACGGATAAATTTGACGTTTTGACAGATTGCCCATACAAAAACTGTGAAAATATCAACTTTATTAATCGCTTAAACTTTACTTGAAGGTGGTGAAACAGGCCCTTAATTTAATAATACATAGTCATGTACCTACCTAATAATATGTACTTATTAGTTCAGCTTATGTGAGAGTACCTAAGCTACACTTAATAGGCAAATACAATCTAAATATACGAACAGTTAGTTTACTTTTATTGTTATTTTGCAATAATAAAAAATTAGACCTCGAATCTAATGCTACGCTGATGTTTTATTCAAATAGTAATATAATTTTACCGTAATCATTCAAGATTATTATTTACATTTATCGATAATTATTTTGATTTCGTAAAAGTGTTTTCCCGTCACTAGTGGATCTCAATATTCAGCTAAATGTATTACATCCTTTATCCGAGGCTCAAAGGTGAATAGAGAGGTATATTCGAGGAAATTAATTTAATTTTCGTCTCGGATATAGCGACTTTGTAGGCGAAAGATATTGATACCTCTGTGTGGAATTTTATTAAGAGTTTGAGAAATGCTATAATGTTAAAATGAATGTAATTCTGGAACTAATAAATTATTTATTTTAGTGAAAGGTTAGTTTAGTGAAAGGACTCTGGTTAATTTAATTATTATCAACTTCTACAAAAAGTCTTAAGATTTTTTTTATTAGTGATAGGTTTGCGCTTAATGACAATGCCTGATGGAACATAAGGTCAATGTTGTAGTGCGCTTGCCTAGAAGATGACTATTCACTCTTGCTTTGAAGATACTCAAGTTATAGGTGTCAGCAAACAAAGACGCTGACAGACCTTAGCAGTTATTTTCAAAATCGTAGAACTAAAGTGTTTCGAGCGACAAGGTTGGATGTAGAGGTAATCTTCAGCCAAATAATGAAAATAAAGGCGATCCCTCACTGAGTGCATTGGCCTGTAATTTAAAAAACTAAGGTTCAATTTTGAGCATTACTTTACAATATTGCCTCACTGACTGATGATCATTCACCTGTAATCGGTGCTTGTAATGTAACAATCTGATCCAATTTTGAGCTGTGAGCATAACATTACAACTTACAATTATTACTGTCTCAATGACTGACGAGCATTCGCCGGTAATGTTACGATCCAAGATTCGACTTTGAGCCTTCGCCTGCAGTCGAATCAGTTGGTTTTGATGGCCTGAGGCATTATTGTTAGACTTTATTACGGGTGTTAAAAATTGTAATGCTCGGTTCTTGTCTCTCACTGATGTAATTTATAAAACTGTATCATTACAGGTTGCGTATACTGTAATGGCCAGTGCTCAGTTGTTATGATGTAATGCTCGAATTAAGCAATTAAATATCACTTGCTTCAACGGTGAAGGAAAGCAGCGTGAGGAAACCTGCACATCTGAGAGCTCTTCATAATGTTCTCGAAGGTGTGTGAAGTAACTGTGTGAAGTAACTAAGTAACTGTGTGAAGTAACTTCATAATGTTCTCGAAGGTGTGTATCCGCCAATTCGCATTGGGCCAGCGTGGTGGACTATGGCCTATAACCCTTCTCTGAGAGGAGACCTGCGCTCAGTAGTGAGCCGTTGATGGGTTGCTAATGATCATGATGATGATGAATGCTCGAATTTGAACTGTTACATTACAGGCAAATGCTCTCGGTGGGAACAGCTTTAATGTCAGTGAAACGACAGTTCACATTCACATTTTTATGATTGCCCATGTGTTGAAATTTTATATGACCGCAAAAACATTCGTTTAGTGGACAATCAAAGTTTTTATTGATCATTCCATTCATGCAGACGGTGATGTCTGTTATATTAATAAACGTGTGGTTACGGGTTATGAAACCGTTTTAAGGTCTAATAATAACCTTGGTCATGATAATAATCAGTGATCGTTATATAAAAGAGAAATAAAGCAAGAAATAGGAAGAAAAGAATCTATGTATGAATGTATATAAGAACATTAAAAATATTAAAATATACATGCACGGCGCAGTGGTAGCTAAGGGCTGTGGGAGTAATAATAATAATTAGTATTGGAAATTGGGAGGAAATAGTAGTATTGGGAGAGTTGGGGAATTTATCATTAGGAAAATATAAAATATAAATTCCGACTAGTCCAGTAGATCTGATAGTAAGCGAGTGATACATTTTTATTTGGATTTTTATAACAGTTTTATTTAGGCTTGGTCCATCGAAAACTCGATGGGTCCTATGTATAAGGGCCAAAGTAACAATTTGGCCATTTTCATTTTTTGGTGTTAAATACTTCCTTTTACCATAATTAATAACATGCACTAAAAAAAAACTCATATTTATTGGTAGAAGTACTATTTTTTATTGCAGTAAAAGGGCTCAAGTAGCACACTTTTAAACGTACAAGGGCCAAATGGTTGTTTGAGACTTATTTGTGGTGATATCCCGCCTGTTTGCCATTTTACCAACCTAAAAAAGGGCCAATGTTATGTTTGTCATTCTTATAAATACGGTCCTATAACGCCGAAAATGAAAGAAAACTTTGATAATCATGTCTGATTGATATTATACATTAAAATTTGGTACCATGTAATGATAATATTTCAAAGATTGCGTAGTAATAATGATGACGATGAGTAAATGTTTATTTTTTGATATTATTTTTGATTTATATGAATATTTTTTACTTTGATTGCAAATAGTCTTGGTACAATAAAAAATATTTGATTTTAAGTACTTACGTTGACATTCAATATATAAGATTTGAGAAAGGATATTACATTATTGATTATTTATTGATCTATACTAATATTATAAAGAGGAAAGATTTTTGTTTGTTTCTTTGTTTGTACCGAATAGGCTCTGTAAGTACTGGACCGATTTTAACCATCTTTTCACCAATAGAAAGCTAAGTTATCAGGAAGTAACATAGGTTACAATTTATTTTCAAAAAAATTAGAAATCCTTAAGAAAATTGCAATAATGTAACCCAAAGTAGCAAAATTTTGCCTATAAATTGCATTATTTTGCGTGTGCCGAGAAAACTATTGATGATGCATAAAAATTATGTACTACATAATTAAAGTACTAATTATTCTCTACAAAAACTCTCGAAGGAATATATCCAACTACCATATTTAAGTCTTATTATTATTTAAGTCAATAGTAGCTTTTGTGTTCTAAATTTAATTAGATCGCCTTTACTATCGTAGTATTAATTCTTCCTTACAAATACATATTATAAATGCGAAATTGTGTTTGTTTGTTGGTTTTTCCGTCAATCACGCTGCAACAAAGCTACGGATTAACGTGATTTTTTTTGATAGGTATAGTTGAGAACCTGGAGGGTGACAAAGGCATCCCGAAAAATCAAAGAGTTCCCGCGGAATTTTAAAAACTAAATCCACGCGGACGAAGTCGCGGTCATCAGCTAGTCTTCAATAATATAAGTTTTGATTATTTTTCAGAAAAAAAATCTAAAAAAATAGTCAAATAATTTTAATAGTTTTATTATTTTTAGGGTCTAACTGAGAGTTCAGAACATTATCTTACCAAGTAAGATAACGTATAAGTAACAATGTGACTTATTACCAAAACAGTCACATAATTTGTGTTATTTTTGATCATTTATTTATTTTAATCCATCAATATAAAATTGGGGCTATAAAAATCTAGAAAATATACAATTTTTAAATGTAAGCGTGTACCCAGTAAATGGCACTTTGGCCTTTTTACTAGTTTTTTGGCAGAGTAAAAATACTAAAAAATTGACGAATATGGGCATATGTGCAATAATTAAAAAACTAAAATATATATTTAAAAAATATTATAACTCAAATAACGGCCATAGGTGTAATAGCAAATATGCAAAGTTTCATAAAATTCAGTTGTAGCATGTAAGAAATATATCAAAATGAAACTTTGAGAGCCTCTACTGAAAAGTTACGATTTTGCATTTTGGCCCTTATACATAGGACCCATCGAACTATTCTAAAATAAACTGTAGAGTATAGGTAGCATAGCATCACAGTTTTGTTCTATTTTCATATCTTAAGAAGCTTGGTAGATTCTTACGAGTAGATATACCTATTACCTACCTATGATAAAAATATTATGTAAAATTGTAGTAGTAAATAAGTCAACACATTAGATACAACGTGGGCTTCCAATTAAATAAAATAAAAAAGATACCTGTACCCACTTAAAAAAAAACGTCGCCGTGAACTTTTTTATTATATCTCCACGATTAACCAAGATAGAGAGCTAGTAATTATCATCTGAATCAAGTACTATTAGCCTGCTCTACATAATAGCATAGGTGGCGATCCCCTTCGGCGGTTTGGAAATGGAAGTACCGGCTAGAACACTTTATTACAAAGCTAAAACACCCTGTCCTGTTTAACCCAAAATAGCATGTTTTGGTGATCAAATTTAACCTTAATCTAACCACTTAACCACCAACCAATCGGATATTTCCTTTAAAAGTGAACAAATGATATTAAAACTTATTACACCTATAACAACTAAGAGATTGAAAGTTTACGCGTTAGTTCGACTGTGTCCATTAACTCGCCCACAGATTCATCTCAGCAATCCATTAAACGGTTCTGAGGACCTCTACATAAACACTTCAATAAATGCACATTAAAAGATATGTCTCCAATTTAACTAAAATTTATAGTCACCATAACACCTCCGCACGCACTTTGAAATACAGTGACGACGATGTTTTGATCATTTTCCTTTACATTGCCGTTTTTGTTGAAGGTATTTTCGTATGTTTTAATTTTGTAGTATCAGAAGATACCACAAATTTTTTATACAACTTTAATATGACTTGAAAATTCTGCTATTGTAAATCTGTCTAGTGCTGTTAAAATTATTGTTATTAGATGTTAGAAATACTTATTATAAGCGAGACCAACGGCTTAACTTGTTCTCTGAATCATGGAGGAAATAAAAAGGTCTTTAAACGATCACATATCTATAAAAGTACCTGATTAACTTTGATCAACATTGCTTACTGCTGAACTTGCTTACTTACACCTTTCTCGCCAATTACAGCGTGAAGCTTGTGGTAGGAACGACTTCGACATTCAGAGTATAAAAAAGATTACTTAAAAACCAGCAATGTAATTTACCATATTTAATAGCGTAACGCATCAATATTACATGGTACATTATTAGTAGGTTACATAGTCCCCCACGAGTTTTGCCATAAACTTGAGAAATGACCCGTTTATACTTCATAAAATTTATATGCACTTTTATTTGGTCAATAAAGTTCGATTTGTCTTTCTGTCTGCCCGTCTACAATGTGCGAGGGTTTACAAATGTCACTTGAGATTAGGGGGTGAAGGAGTAATTTAGTACATTGTTCTACGAGGGGTGAAAGTGACCCATTACTTACGAGGGCGTCATTTGAGACACGAGGCGAAGCCGAGTGTATCAATACGCCCGAGTTAGGAATCGCACTTTCTCCCGAGTGATACATAGTGCTTTATACTACACCTACGAGGAAAATAACAGACACATTTTTTAATTATTGAAGTTTACTTTAGAGGTACGCCGTCTACTTTAGAGGTACGCAGGCTACCTTTAAGGTACGACAGCTACTTTAAAGGTACGCCGGCTACTTTAGAGGTACGCCGACTACTTTAGAGGTACGCAGGCTACTTTTAAGGTACGCCAGCTACTTTAGAGGTACGCCAGCTACTTTAGAGGTACGCCGGCTACTTTAGAAGTACGCTAACTACTTTGGAGGTACGCAGGCTACTTTTAAGGTACGCCAGCTACTTTAAAGGTACGCCGACTACTTTAGAGGTAGGCAGGTAGCCTGCGTACCACCAAAGTAGCCTGCGTAAATTTAAAGTAGACGGCGTACCTCTAAAGTAGCCTGCGTACCTCAAAAGTAGCCTGCGTACCTCCAAAGTAGTCACCATAGAGGTACGCCCACTGCTTTAGAGGTACGCAGGCTACTTTTAAGGTACGACAGCTACTTTAGAGGTACGCCGGCTACTTTAGAGGTACGCCGACTACTTTAGAGGTACGCAGGTAGCCTGCGTACCACCAAAGTAGCCTGCGTACCTCCAAAGTAGACGGCGTACCTCTAAAGTAGCCGGCGTACCTCTAAAGTAGCTGTCATACCTTAAAAGTAGCCTGCGTACCTCTAAAGTAGTCGGCGCACCTCTACGGTGACTACTTTAGAGGTACGCAGGCTACTTTTAAGGTACGCAGGCTACTTTCGAGGTACGCCGGCTACTTTAGAGGTACGCCGACTACTTTAGAGGTACGCAGGTAGTCTGCGTACCACCAAAGTAGCCTGCGTACCTCCAAAGTGGCCTGCGTACCTTAAAAGTAGCCTGCGTACCTCCAAAGTAGCCTGCGTACCACCCAAGTAGCCTGCGTACCTCTAAAATAACTTGCGTACCTCTAAAGTAGACGGCGTACCTCTAAAGTAGCTGGCGTACCTTAAAAGTAGCCTGCGTACCTCCAAAGTAGCCTGCTTACCACCTTTTTTTATGTTTTTGTATTACTGAACTAATTTTGTCAAAAATTAACAAAAGACAACCACGTAGGTATGTAATGGATTTTCATACAACTTTTCAACCCGCTAAAGCACGTAAGTAATGAAATTTCATACATTTTTTCAGCCCGCAGATTTGTCTCCACGTAAAGACGTATTTTCTTTCTCGCTCTTTCTCGATATGACACAAATCAGAAGGTACTTTCCGAGCAGGTGTAGTATAAAAATTATTTTCACATTTAAGTTCGTGGATAGGTACGAATAAAGGAATAAAGTCAGCATCAAAAAGTATTAATACGTAGCTATATAAAGTTACAGATGAATGTGGGTGTAGCATTTTTAGCCAAATACATTGGTAGGAAGTCCTAATCGGTTTCTATACGCCAACGTGCGGAACGCTAAATCGCTTGCTGGGACGTCTTTGATGGTAGGGTGGTAACTAGCTACGACCAAAGTCACCAATCGGACCAGACCAGAAAGAGTCATTCAGAAATTATGAACATCCAAATTGTTCCCGTCGAGAATCGACTCCGAGGTATTGCTTAAAGCCCTCTTTAGATGACATTATCACTCAATTCAGACTTAAGACCGAGTTAAAACGAGACAAATTTATGTCAGGACATATTTGTGTCTCATTTAAACTCTATCATGAGTCTTGAGCAGAGCCAGAGTACGATGTATAGATCTCGGCCTAAGACCACAGCGCTCACCACTGGATTAAAATGCTAATATACTTTCCTGAATCCCTTAATTAGGATGCTGAATAAGTGACCATATATTTATTTCTAGTTAGGTTACGTTTTAGGATGGAAACTTTCTAAATACGATTACACTTGTCTAAATCATTGAGGACGAATAAATTCAGGATAGTGAAATAAGTCCATTAGAGTGGTCGTCAAAAATACTTTGCTTTTGATCTTAGATATATTTTCGTCATCATCATCATCATCGGCATCATTATCAGCAGCGGCCCACTACTGACAGCAGGTCTCCTCTCAAAGAAGGGTTGTAGTCCACCATGCTGTCCCAATGCAAATAGGTAGATGCTAAGTGATTCCGAATTGTACTGTACCAACCTGCCTATGTTTTGGCGTGACTCTCTATTGCGTTTTAAAGACAGCACTATTACCCTATTTGGAACTGTGTGAGGTACACTTATGATGCAGAAGTGCAAGTGACGTAATTTCATCATAACATTGTAGTGGCGGCGGCGGGGAGCGATCTGCCGCGGACGCATTAGTGCGTGACAAATGAGGATTTTATGCTAACTCCGCACTGCCACCGACACTCCTTTACATTTAGTGATGAGCGACGTGCATCGATGTTCCATTCATAATTCAAATTCAAAATTATTGAAGTAAAACTTCTTTACGCAAAGTTACGCACGCTTGTCTTGGGAAGTAAGCTGGTGAATGCGTTACGAAAAGTGTGATCGGGCGAGGTGAACGGGAAGTTGAGAGGGAGATATAAGTTACTGAAGATACAAAGAGAGAGAGTTACGTTTCGTGTATTTTCTGTAGGGGCAAGAGAGAGAGGTGCGAGCACACATTTTCTTTCTCTCTCTCATAGCCAGTTGCGTTTCGTAAGTTTTACTTCAGTCGTGTGGTCTAAAGCACACTCGTTTTTCTATTTTATGTAGACCAACTTTGGTTTTTATGAGAAGGCTCAAGGCTCTACCACCGGTTCGGAAAGCAGATTCTGCTGAGAAGAGTCGGAAGAAACTCAGCAGTCCCTCTTTTTAAAACACAAGTGTTACATTATGTAGCTTATTTATCTTGTGGACAGCTAAAGCAAAGCCAGATTACCTACTTCCAAGCAACTTTATTTAAGAAATTCATTAACTGTATAATAAGCTTTACATGAATGTAAGACATTGTCATACACACACTCTAAATCATTGTCGTAAAATATTAATTAATCAAAACAATATAAAGTACCTAAACAAAATAATCATAGAAGTACGCATCAAAGAAACTTTAAAAAACAATTATTTTGCTTTTTATTGTATTTGTGATTTTGTTGCGTCGTTTTTTTTTTTCAAAAAACATGACCATAATGTAGCAGGAAAGGAATTATATTATTAGTTACTAGCTAATGCCCGCGACTTCGTCCGCTTGGATTAAGTTTTTAAAATCCCTCGGGAACTTTTTAATTTTCCGGATAAAAACAGAAAATCTTAGAGATGCACTTTCGTTTTAAAGATACTTTTATGTGCCAGGAAGTAAACTCATTAACAACACCAACCTTTACGTATTTCGAATGGAAGCCCACAGTCTTTTAACAGTTTATAATAATTATTTTCTCATGAATATTTATTTATCGAGAGTTGTCGGGCACACCACTACTCATATTCAAATCAGTAGTTTAGGTGGAGGTAAATAGAGTTTGCGTGCGTCCGCGGCACACAATTTGTTCAACTACAGTGTACTTATCTACTCTCGTAAAATCTCTCATGCGATGTGGTATTAAAAGTGTTTTTAACTCTCAATGTATAAGAGATAACTTTCATTGGAAACTAGCTTTTGACCGCGGATTCGCTTACGTTAAGTTCGATTTACAAACCCCTTTTTTAACCCCTTATAGGGGTTGAATTTCAAAAATCCTTTCTTAGTGGACGTCATAATAGCTAATCTGTACCTATGTATGCAAAATTGCAGCCCAATCCGTCCAGTGGTTTGAGCTGTGCGTTGATAGATCAGCCATTCTGTCATTCAGTCAGTCAATCACCTTTTCTATTTAATTTAGATTATAAAAATAGATCTTCAACAATTATTCAGTTAGAAAAGCAAGTACACCATTGTTTGTAGACTTTTTTTATTAACTTCCATAACTTTCTTCAAAAGACATGTTTACGATGACCTCCCTCACTGAGTGATGATGTTAATGGGAGGTCTCATGTTCTTTTTTTTTTTTTTTTTTTATTGATGACAAGATAGTTCTTGACTGCGATCTCACCTGATGGTAAGTGACGATGCAGTCTAAGATGGTAGCGGACTAACTTGGAAGGGGTATGACAGTGAAAATTCAACCCATACCCCTAATCGGTTCTACACGCCATCGTGTCGGAACGCTAAATCGCTTGGCGGCACGTCTTTGACGGTAGGGTGGTAACTAGCTACGGCCAACGAAAGCCTCCCACCAGACTATCGATCCCAGATGTTCGATTCCCAGCACGGAAATTTAATTTATAATTATTTCTAAATTATCTCTACTTTGGTGGGACTGGGAGGCTTTGGCCATGGTTAGCTACCACCCTATCGCCAAGCGATTTAGCGTTCTGGTACTATGGTGTGTAGCGACTGATAAATTGATAATGAGCACTTATGGGTTTAGTTAAAAATGGAATATGTAACATAAAGATTTTTTACAGTTTTTAATAGTGACTGTTTTCTCTAATCTAAATGTGAAAATAACTTAATATTACTCTGTTTTAATTTATATTGTCCTGCTCCTTCCAAGTGAGCCCGCTATCCCTAGCAACTACCATCTTCGTGTGATCTCACTAGATGGCAAGTGACGATGCAGTCATGTCAAGGCCTATCTTTTTTATTTTAATCTTTAATGTTTTTCAAATCGGTTGAAAAAAGGGGAATACATAACAACATAGCCATTTAATTTCATTAGGATCCAATGGTAAGGGATGCTCGTAGGTGCATACAATACCGTCGGTCCAGTCTCATATTAATCAGTGTAGGGTAACAAGATTCCCGGCACATAATCGGATGGTCTCAGCGGGGCGCGGGACAGTTTATTAGATTGTCGCCCTAACCTGCCAGAGTGAGGCGTTGATGAAAAATAAATTAAACACATACATGGACTCCTGAATATAACATTGTAATTTCTCTTTGGGCTAACACTAAAGCAAATTATTATATGAATTTCCCACTGGAAAAACAGGGAAAAATTTTATTAAACCACTGGCATATTAATAAAATTGAAGTGTCTGTTTGTAATTTCAAAATAACAGCTTTTTACTAAATGCATATTATGAAAGTAAATTGTTTACATAAAATAAAACATAAATTTTTAAATTTTTTGTCTGTCCGCCTGTCTGTCTGTCTGTTTTGGCTAATCTCGAGAACGGCTGGATCGATTTGGACGGGACTTTCATTGACATCTGTTAGTGTTGGTTGATGATATAAGAAGTAAAGGCTACTGTTTCAGCCCACTTTCAAAAAATCAGTTGTGTTTTTCTACAGATACGAGTATCTCCGTGATTTCTTAATTTGCGTGAATCTTTTTTTAAACGATACAGAAACTTTGCGAGATGGTTCGGGTTCCAACTCCACAATCTTGATGCTTCAGGGGTACTGTCCACCGAAACTGTTGTAATTTACTAACTGTCGATTATGAATAGTTGTTATGGGTACCAAGCAAGGACTACCTACATCCTATATTAGTTAAATTCCAGGATCCAGCTACTGAATCCTAAATGCGGCTGGGGTTCTGCCCACGCGGACGAAGTCGCGGGCATCAGCTAGTAAACCAATAAAATACATTAGCAAAAACCACCATAGTCAGGTCAAACAAGTGTAAATTGAAAATTTAAAACACCCCCGACATGAGAATCTATGGCTGTCGAAATTATCAATTAATTGTCATTTAAAGATTATACTGGCACGCGTGAAGCACTTAATCGAGTAATCATACGCCAAAAATGCCTTACATCATTTTGGAAAAGAGCTGATACTCTTACACTGCTGGTCCGATATTAACCAAACATAGCTAAGAACCACCGCAAGGAAACTGGCTTTCAAACGAAAAAACCGCATCGAAATCGGTTCATCTGTTTGGGAGCTACGATGCCACATACAGACATACACATACTCAGACAGTCAGACACTTCAGACAGACAGACAGACATCGACGTCAAACTTAAACACCCCTCTTTTTGCGTCGGGGGTTAAAAATAGCTTTGCGATAGGAAGTTACCGGTGTTAACGCTAGTCTTGCATTTGATCTCTCTCCGCTATTGTCGGATTCCGAGACCTCATGAGCCCTCATATCTTCTTCTTTCTTCTTTATCAACCGATAGACGTCCACTGCTGGACAAAGGTCTCTTGCATGGACTTCCACAGACCTCGGTCTTGCGCCGCCTGAATCCAGCGGCTCCCTGCGACTCGCTTGATGTCGTCGGTCCACCTGGTGGGGGGTCTGCCAACACTGCGCTTCCCGGTGCGGGGTCGCCACTCCAGCACCTTGGGACCCCAACGACCATCAGCTCTTCGAACTATGTGCCCCGCCCATTTCCACTTCAGTATCGCGACTCGCTGAGCTATGTCGGTGACTCTGGTTCTCCTACGGATCTCCTCATTTCTGATTCGATCCCGCAGGGATACTCCGAGCATAGCTCTTTCCATCGCACGCTGAGCGGTCCTGAGCCTACTTATGAGCCCTCATATGCTGAGGTTCAATAATGAAGGAAAACATTGTGAGGAAACCTGAGTGTTCTTCGTAATGTTCTCAAAGGTGTGTGAAGTCTGTCAGTCCACACTGGGCCAGGATTGTGGACTATGGTTTAACCTTTCTCATTTAAGAGGAGACTCGTGCTCATAGCTAGCGATGGGTTGAGATGGATGTCGGAGTCATGACCCTCAGCTGTGAGAAACACGGCACAGAGAGACTGACCAGGAAACAGAACCAACTTTACCATGAAACCAAATATCTCCGTGAACGAGCTGGTTGAGGGATTATCTAAAAATGATTGCTACAATCACAATCGCAATCGCGTTGTTTGATTGCAATCACTCTGATTGTTGATTATCAGTACCTATACTCTCTTGTAAAGCATCAAGAACGCCATAACTTCAGCCAGAGATTGTCGCACTAACGCAATAATTTTTAGACTTTTTAAAATATTTATAATATAGACTAGCGCTTGACGGCAATCTCACCTGATGCTAAGGATGGAGCGCGCTTACCTAGACTAACAATCCCACAGCGAGCTAGCGCCGGTGGCCGGTGGGCGGTGGGCAGGTTAATTGTTATGGCCGTGTTCCACGAAGCCCGCATCGTCTGGTCGCGTCAATTGACGACAATGAACGCGCACGCAATGTGATCGCATTCCACTTCCTATGTGTGAATGCTAGTTGGTTTCGGCGACTCTGCTTAGATTTTTGTACTTTTTACTGCAATTTTTTAATTGTTTTTAACCTCCGACGCAAAAAGAGGGGTGCTATAAGTTTGACGTCGATGTCTGTCAATCTGTCTATGTGTGTATAATAATCTGTGTATGTGGCATCGTTTTTCTCTCAAACGGATGGACCGATTTCGATACGGTTTTTTTTCATTTGAAAGCCAGTTTCTTTCCGGTGGTTCTTAGCTATGTTTGGTTAATATCGGTCCAGCAGTGTAGAGTATCAGCTCTTTTCCAAAATGATGTAAAGCCATTTTTGGCGTATGATTACTCGATTAAGTGCTTCACGTGTGTCAGTTTAATCGTTAAATGACAATTAATTGATAACTTCGACCTGATGCTGCAACCAGAAACATACATAGTCCGGCCATAGATCCGTCCGTCGATGTCCGGGGTGTTTTAAATTTTAAATTTACGCTTGTATTACTATGTAGCTGATGCATGTCCGCGTGAATTTAGTTTTAAAAGTGCCGCGGTGATCCTCTGTTTCCTGGGATAAAAAGTAGCCTATGTCACTCTCCAATTCCTCAACTATAACTATGCAAAAAAGCATGTCGATCCACTGTTCTGTTGCTACGTAATTGAAGGACAAGCCATCAAACAAACGTACACTTCAGTATATTTTCGAAAGGGGTCTTTTCGATCTAATATTGTCGCACTTTGAAGCAAAACTGCACAAGTCAAGCGAGACTGGCGACTATCGGTTGAAATAACGATGATCATTAAATAAAATATTTCCTAATATTCGGGTTCCTCAACTATCACTAATTTAGTTAGTAAGCCCGAATACTAAATGATTCCTTAGATAACAAAGACCAATCTTCTCGGCACAATAGGTTTCAATTGAACAGCAGTTAAGGTGATCGGCCAGGTGGCTCTGACTCACTCAATTTAGTTAATGGGCATCACGAGGAGAACAGTGAATGGAGTAGAGTCGGTGTAGGTAAATACACAGTGTACAGATAAATGAGCATTAAAAGAGCATTTAGAATGAAATAGAAATGGCTTATAAAAAACTTTTGACCTTTTAAATCGATAAGTGAATCTACCACTACTCAAATTTTTAGCTTTTTCAATAGAGAACAACCAGCAAAAACTCGACGGTTTCTCTTTTTAATAAAAATACTATTTCTTCATAAATTTAGGATTGGTAGTCGCTTCGCACACTACACTAAGCTAAAAGTCATAAATCTATGTATGTTCTGTACTTTTTTCAGCTGATAAGCAGACAGAGCTACGGATAGACATGATTTTATGCATGAGTACGACTGAGAATCTAAAAAACGGCACATTACGCTACTTTTTATCCCGGAAAAACCAAGACTTCCCGCGGGATTTTTAAAATGCCTGACTCTTGTAAAGTCCCACGTTAAAGCTATAATTTTATAAAAAAAAAATTAAGTGGCACTTGGGGACTGCCGCGGTAAAGCTATTGCATAGCATTTTTTATCAACTTATGCAATTATAATATTTATGCAATATTTTTTTGCATAATAAAAATTATGCAAAAAAAAAAAAACAAACAAGAAAAGCGCACTGTCAATGTCACTACTTCGCGAGTGAGATTCGAACCTGCGACATCATACACCATACGGTAAAGAAAGCGGTCGCTCGCCCACTGCGCCAAACAGAGCTACTTAAGAACCTCTAAAATGTTGAACGCTTACTGAACGACGGTGTTAGGTTTATTTTCGTTACGGAATTTCTTGATTCGGTCGCCGCGCTCAAACTGTTTGCAATAGCTTAAGAATGTACCTAATGCTAGATATTAATATAATATTTTATTATAATATAACAAACTTTGTCTTCTCTATAGTTTTCCTGTGCCACCCAACCCACATGCCCGTTGCCCGTGTGTCAGTTTAGGAGATAGAGTCAGCCAGGTACGGCTCATTGAGGAGTTTATTATGTTATTCTGCCAATGAATGGACTTCCTTTATACTACCAATTTAAATCAGTTAACTCTCTTTATATTCCTCTTTTAAACAAGCTACCCTCTTGGAGAAAAGAGTTCTTAAAAGTGACTGGGTGTTTTAACTGAATCATTTGCGCAATTCTTCTAGTTAGAATGATCCATAAACCAAGTATTACTTACTAAAATACCGTATGATCTTTTCCGTCCTATACTCTATTGTTATTTTTGTTACCTTTTATTCACCTTGGGCAAAACTGTCGGTGTTCGGGTAATAACGTGTCACCGAACACCGCGGCCTACTCCGCAGTTTACGCAACTGCTTCATGTTCGGGAGTGCAGAGGTCGGTAGAGAGTAAAGACAGTACAATTCGGTCGTCCGCTCGGATCGTACTCCTTAATATCAATAGCATCATATCTTCTTCTTCTTCTTTATCAACCGATAGACGTCCACTGCTGGACAAAGGTCTCTTGCATGGACTTCCAAAGGTCTCGGTCTTGCGCCGCCTGAATCCAGCGACTCGTCGGTCCACCTGGTGGGGGGTCTGCCAACACTGCGCTTCCCGGTGCGGGGTCGCCACTTTAGCACCTTGGGACCCCAACGACCATCAGCTCTTCGAACTATGTGCCCCGTCCATTTCCACATCAGTATCGCGACTCGCTGAGCTATGTCGGTGACTCTGGTTCTCCAACGGATCTCCTGATTTCTTATATCGGTCCTTCCTTAAGAAAGACCAATGAATCGATTTCAGGTACATATGCATGCTGATTTAGATTACTTACAGCATAATATAATTATAGCAGGATACAACACTTAGTCATAGATCCTTCTAACGATTTGAACATAGGGAAGAGCCGGCAAAACTGAGCAGTTACTGATAGTTTCAGTAATGAATAGTGCCATCAATTCTGATTTGGATAAACTTAACATATTAAAAAAAAATTGGTTGTCTGTAAAGTCAGTTTACGGACGATAGTTTTACGTGATAACGTCATAAAGGCAACACATCCGCTAACCACAGCGCGCACGCGATGACTGGCGGGCGGCGGCGGGCGCTCTCTGTCTCTATTGACTAGCCAACGCTTGGGCCGATCGTGCCTCTCTATCGCTTGTTCCACGCTCTCGCTTTCACGCTCAGGCTCAGGTTGAACGTTGAACACATTTTCGTGCGTGGAGCCGGTGTTCATCGATTTATAAGACGTTATTACGTCAAAAACCCTATAGCTTGAAAGTGAAAGCAAACTAATGCCACACAGGGGTTCGACCTACAAAATCATATTACACGCGTCTAAAAGAGCTCACACAAAACGGTAAAGGGACATTATATCATGCACAAAGGACAAAGTGAAACACCGCGTAACTTAAAACGTGTAAAACTAAATACAGGCCTCTTTGTGGCGGAGCAGTCTAATAGTTCGGGCCCGCATCTCGCACACTACCCTCAGGTTTTGTGGTGAGGTGAGATACGCTTTGTTTCGGCTCTATAGTTTTTATAACAATGCTGTACTGTAGAGCATTTCATTCAGAGCTTTTGGAACGTAAGTTCCTTATCGCGCGGTGCGGAAGAAATTAAGGAACCGACACTCTACACATTTTTGAAACCGACACTTTTTTGTTGAATGTGAATTTTGCATTGTATTCGGTATTTTCGCGGTACAATATTGGGTCTCCGTAATAAAATTGAAAATGGAAAATTCGGTCTGTCGAGCTGGGATTCGAACCATCGAATTTGAACTGTTAAGCGACTGCCGGAGCCACTAGGCTACGGAGACCCAATGTTGTACCGCGAAAATACCGTACACAATGTAATCGAAAGGAACTACGTTCCATCCGGGTGTCCCTTGACACCTCTCAAGTTTTTTTAGTATAAAATAAATAAGTGAGAAGTTAAGCATGGTTATGGTTACCTTGCTTAACTCCTTAATATACGATAAGCACTATTGCTTATCGTATAATTCCCTTCTTTTCATTCCCCATTTTTCAATTTTAGCGTCTTCTTCACCACTTGCTGATAAAGTTCTGATAGCCTATTCACAATTTATCTGACGGATAGCGTTTAAATTTCTGTTTCATAAGTATCTGCAAAGTCCAACAGATCATTTATGTGTTACATATATATATCAGGCACTTTATATTACTTACTTACATCTTTACTTTTTTAGTGGTGAAACAGGTTATTAATGTGATGGATTTCTTTTTCTGGCCCATTCTCTCTCTTTCACTGCATCGTGCTTGCAAGGACCTTTACCCCTTCTCATAAAAGTTCACTTGCAGAAAATCTCACTTCATGAGCCTCTGTCAATTGCAACGTGGAGAAATGTAAAGCATAGTGAAGACTATGCTTTACATTTCTCCATTTTCCATTTTTCATTCTCCATTTTTGTATTTCCTTCAACTATACATGATCATGTATAGTTGAAAAAATACAGATTACCAGGGATCACTATATCATTGACTCATTTCCAATGCAATCTAAATACTCTATAATTCTATTAATCTAAAGGTAGTACAACTATAGGTACTCAACGTTTAAGGAAGCATAGTCCTTATGGGACGTGTGGTCTTATTGCCAGACGCTTTCAGTTTTCACCATGTCTCGACTTCCGATGTCCGAAGTCAAAGATTTTTCCTTTCTTGTTTCTAGTCGAGTCATATTATGTAGAATGACTTAGGCTTTTTTTCTGTGATCGAAGTACTTAGAAGTCTACCGCATTATTACTATCGCAAGAATTGAATAAAGAAGCTACCATTTTGAAAGGAGTTAAGTACTTACAACTCTTACTCGTTACTAAAATTACTTTTTTTGTGTGTTCCTAAAGAATACCTACGCATAGAAAGAGACTAGAAATATAAAATGGAACACATAAAAAAGAACAGAACACTCATTTATACTTCGACATACCAACATGATCACAAATGTTGATAGCAGCACTCAGCACCGAACACCACTTATGAGTGAAAATAACGCGTCATCTGTTCAATTAGTGGTATTAAAAATTCCACCAGAATAAGTGTAAAATAAGTCCCAAATTAAACACAAAAGGGCTAAGGGACGACAATCGGCGAATGGGCCGGCATGCGGGCATAAGGAAATTATTAATTTGGACCATTAAAATTACCTTCAGCAATTGAGACGGACGGACAAAAAGGTCCCCCACGAGGGGCCACCTCCAAATACCTTTTTAACGATAAATGAGTATATGGTGGGCTTGCTTTTGACGCGTCGAGATATGGGCGTGGAAGGGATATGGGTATTAAGGAAAAGATATGAGTTAAGTCTTTTGTGAGGATAGTACTTACTTTATTTACCGGAAGCCCAATAGAGTCTATGGATATCTTTATTTTTTTGATGCGGAATCAATTTCTTTTTTCATAAAATGGATTTTAAGGGAAAGAGAATATTATAACCTATGTCTACATAGGTCTCTTTTATGGACTTTTCCACTATCAGACCCTTCAAAGTTAACCCGCTACCATGTTAGACTGTATCGTCACTTACCATCAGGTGTGGCTATCTTGCTATCGAATAAAATAAAAGAATTTGAAGCGCAACTTTTTTGAATAATATTGATAACTAGCTGATGCCCGCGACTTCACCCGCGTGGATTTAGTTTTTAATTCATTAATTCTTTGATTTTCCGGAAAAAAGGTCTGCTTATGCCTACTTAATAATATACCTAATTATTATGATTATAAAATACCTATACCACTCATTTCCCTAGAATTTCTATCAAACAATAGACATCGCTGCTAGTCATAGATCTCTATAGTATGGACTTCCACACAGTCACGCCCGCTACCATCTTAGACTCTATTGTCACTTACCATCAGGTAGAGACAAGGGCTATCTTGCTACCATACTGAATAAATTAATAAAACATGTCTAGGATCCACCGCTAGAAAACCTGCTTTAAAATAAAAAAAAAACGCACCCAAATCGGTTCACACTTCAGCCGTTTAAGAGTTACGGCACCACAGACAGACACACATAGCGGTCAAACTTATAACAACACTCTTTTTGCGTCGGGGGTAAAAAAAATTGAAAGGGCAATTTAAAAAAAATCACTGCTTCTTCTTCTCCAATGCTGGACAAAGGTCTCCTGCATGGACTTCCACAGGCTTCGGTCTTGCGCCGCTTGGATCCAGCGGCTTCCTGCAAATCGTTTGATGTCGTCGGTCCACCTGGTGGGGGGTCTGCCAACACTGCGTTTCCCGGTGCGGGGTCGCCACTCCAGCACCTTGGGCACAACGAGCATCAGCTCAGAAAAAAAATCACTGCTTATAATAATATAATTATTATTATTATTGTTAAAAATCTATGGCAATCATTTCCCTGGGATTATTGCGCAGGGAGTAGGGTGACCGCGCTCGCGCGCGGCGCGGACAATGGCCTCGTGGCGCGGGGTGCGGGGCGCGGGGCGCGGGGCGGGGGGTAATGTAATATTTGTTCTGCGACACACGGGTGACACGCGTGTGCTCTATTGTGTGCACCTAGGCAGGAGTGGTGCACTGTTGGTTGGTTATTTTAAGTTCATAATGATTTTTGTTTTAACATAGTTCGAAGAGCTGATGGTCGTTGGGGTCGTTTGGTCCGCACTGGGAAAAGGAGTGTTGGCAGACCCCCCACTAGATGGACAAACGACATCAAACGAGTCGCAGGGAGCCTCTGGATCCAAGCGGCGCAAGACCGAAGCCTGTGGAATTCCATGTAGGAGACCTTTGTCCAGCAGTGGACGTCTATAGGTTGATAAAGAAGAAGAAGAATGATTTTTGTTTTAACAGGGTAATTTAGATTTTATCCTCCTGGGTTAAGTCTTATGTTTTGTTTAAATGGTAAAGATACTGATAATGATACCACAAGCACATAATGTTATACATAATTGCTAAATTGTTGAAGTTAATATAATATAAAAAAAATACCAACTCTGAGTAAAGAATTTTACTTTTTAATTTGCATATTAAATAATTTTATCAATAGCACAGCCAAATTTAATGGCTTCCTAAGATTGGTAAATATAATGTAAGAATTAAAAAACTGAATCACTTTCGTAAATTGAATTTAAGAATGTTAGCCCAAATATTCACAATTATAAAATAGTGATATAATCAAAGAAAATAAATTCAAACTAGAAATTCCGGAAATACTTCTAAGGTTATAAGTAAAAAAGTATTCACCAGATTTGAATGTTGCAAACCCCTGCGTTGCACATTAATCCGTCTGCTTGGGGTGCAACGATAAAAAGATAATGCGGGCTGAGTCGCGTGCGCATCAAAAAACCCGCTTTAACGACGCACCTATGCGCAATTCAGGCCGGCTTATCGCGCCTGCGCACCGCTGCCTGACGCTAACACGGAGAATGAGCATAATTACAATACCTTGCCCGTGGGGGACTAAATAAACGAGATGCCTTCTACATGCTTCTACATTAGTTGCTCTATCACTGTACAGTACCCGGCGATATATGTATATTGCACATCGGCCTTTGGAATAAAATGCTATTTCTATTCTATTGCAAGGAAAGCTAGCCAGAAGTTCACGTAGTAATTACTGAAATCTTTTCACAATCGGCGAGCACATCACTTAACATATATAAAAAAAATGCAGTCGAACTGTGAATAGAATGGGGGGGGGGTAAGGGGGCGCACCAACATCTAAGCGCCCCAATTGTCAACCTCACCTGCCCGTGGTGCCCCCTGCCAATTAGCGAACGAGGATATGACGACCGAAGAATGGCGGGATAACCATTCCAAACTAATGCTAGGCTTCAAATAGCAGACTGGAGATGGGCAGCAGCGTCTCTGGTGCGAAGAAGCCGAGCCCTGCGCTGACCAACCCGCCTGCCCAGCGTGGTCAGTATGGGCACTACTTTTGATGAGCAGCGCCAACAAACAAAGGCCCCTAGTTCCCGGCAGCCCTGCTATTCCCGACTACGGTAGCGGTCGCGGTCACGGCGGGGCAGGGGGTGCGAAGAATCACCGGGCTACGGATGGCTACCATACCAAGCGACTATTACTGGCTACATATAACACCAGGACCCTGAGATCGGATGAAAGCCTAGCCGAACTCGAGGTAGAGTTGGACAAAATCAAGTGGCACATTCTAGGGTTATCAGAAATCCGTAGAGAGGGAGAGGATACGCTGACACTAGAATCGGGCCACGTTCTCTACTATCGGGAAGGCGAGCAGACGTCCCAAGGTGGAGTGGGATTTCTGATCAACAAAGTGCTCGCAAATAACATCGTGGAGATCAGTAGTGTGTCGTCGAGGGTGGCATATGTTATACTTAAGTTGAACCGGAGGTATTCTCTGAAAGTAGTGCAGGTTTATGCGCCCACGTCGTCACACTCTGACGAAGAAGTAGAAGCCTTATACGAAGACGTCGTCAAGGCTATGGATAAAACTACTAAATCCTACTTCACGGTTGTTATGGGGGACTTCAACGCGAAAGTGGGAGTACAAAAACGCAACGAATCAAGAGTTGGGCCTCATGGAGTTGGGAACAGAAATCGCAGGGGGCAAATGCTAGTCAACTTTCTTGAACGGAAAGGGCTCTTCCTAATGAACTCATTTTTCAAGAAGAGTGCTCATAGGAAGTGGACTTGGCAGAGCCCCGATAACGTGACCAGGAACGAGATTGACTTCATCATGTCGGATCGTAGGGATATATTCAGAGATGTCTCCGTGATCAACCGATTTAATACTGGAAGCGATCACCGTCTTGTGAGAGGATCCTTGAATATAGACCTTCAGTTAGAGAGACGACGCCTGATGGAGTCAACTCTTCGCCCAAGACCACACCAACCTATGGCTGTAACAGAAAAGTTCTAATTAGAGCTTAGGAACCGATTCGATTTGCTGGAAACCAACGACGAGGTTGATCAGAAATATGGCGACTTTGTGAATGTTGTTCGGGAGGTGGGTGGCAAATTTTGCCAAAAAGGGGGTAAAGTCTTCACATCCAAGATCTCTAGCGAGACCCTGGATTTGATGCAGCAGAGACGGGAAATGTGCTCAACTTTACCAGACAGGCAGGCTCTAAACAAGCTTATAAAGAAGCGAATACGTTTCGATATGCGCGCTGCTTCGGCGCGCAATATACAAGATGCGATAGAACGCAATAGAGGAGCTAAAGTATTCGCTAAAAGTCTTGGGAGAAGCCATCTGACAAAGTTGAGAACATCGGACGGCCGGGTTGTTGCTTCAAAGCCAGAGGTGTTAGTTGAGATCGAGCGGTTTTACGGGCAGCTGTACTCGGCCCATGCTCCGAAACCTGCACCCACTGAAAATGCGAACGACAAAAGAGCGAAACTTGTGCGCCACTATACCGACGACCTCCCGGATATTGACCTAGGCGAGATTAGTATAGCCCTCGGACAGCTGAAGAACAACAAAGCCCCAGGCGATGACGGTATTACTGCGGAGCTCCTACGTGCAGGAGGAAAGCCAATTCTGACTAAGCTTAAAGACCTCTTTAATACCGTCATCAAAACTGGCATAACACCAGAAAAATGGAGCAGAAGTGTCACGGTTCTCTTTTTCAAAAAAGGAGATAAGAGCCTACTCAAAAACTATAGGCCAATCTCACTTCTGAGCCATATCTATAAGCTGTTCTCGCGGGTGATTACGAACCGTCTCGCTCGAAGGCTTGACGAATTTCAGCCGCCAGAGCAGGCCGGGTTTCGCAAAGGCTACAGCACCGTAGACCACATTCACACCCTACGGCAAATTATGCAGAAGACCCAGGAGTATAATTTGCCCCTCTGTCTAGCATTTGTGGACTACGAGAAAGCCTTTGATTCCGTTGAGACCTGGGCTGTTCTGGATTCATTGCAGCGATGCCAAGTCGACTGGCACTATATCCAGGTGTTGAGAAGTTTGTATGAGGCCGCCACTATGACAGTCCAAGTCCAAGACCAACAAACGAATCCGATTCCCATACGAAGGGGGGTAAGACAGGGAGACGTTATATCCCCGAAACTTTTCACTTGCGCCCTAGAAGACGTGTTTAAGGTGTTGGACTGGAAAAGTCGAGGTGTTAATGTGAATGGTGAATACATCTCACACTTGCGTTTTGCAGACGATATAGTTATACTGTCGGAATCGCTGCAAGATCTTGAAGAAATGCTGGCCCAGCTTAGCTGTTCTTCCAGACAAGTGGGTCTTGAGATGAACATAGACAAAACAAAAGTCATGTTTAACGAGCACGTTATCTCAAGACCGGTTAACGTCGGAAATGTCAGCATCGAAGTTGTTCAGGAATACAACTACCTTGGCCAGATTATACAACTCGGTAGAAACAACTTCGACAAGGAGGCTGACAGAAGAATTCAGTTGGGCTGGGCAGCATTTTCAAAGCTGCGTCAGGTCTTCGATTCGTCAATACCGCAAAGCCTGAAGACAAAGGTTTTCAATGAGTGTGTCCTACCGGTAATGACGTATGGAGCGGAAACGTGGACACTGACGGTGGGCCTCGTTCACAAATTAAAAGTCGCTCAGCGCGCTATGGAGCGAGCTATGTTGGGAATCTCTCTCAGGGATAAAATCCGGAACGAGGAAATTCGTAGAAGAACAAAAGTGACCGACATAGCTCTGAGGATTAGCAAGCTGAAGTGGCAGTGGGCAGGTCATATCTGCCGCAGAACCGATGGCCGATGGGGCAGACGTGTTCTGGAGTGGAGACCGCGTACCGGCAAGCGCAGTGTAGGACGACCTCCAACTCGTTGGACCGATGACCTTAAGAAGGTGGCGGGAAGCGGTTGGATGAGGAAGGCGGAGGACCGTGTTTGGTGGCGCACTCTCGGAAAGGCCTATGTCCAGCAGTGGACGAATACAGGCTGATGATGATGATGATGATGTGAATAGAATAGAATAGCGTTTTATTCCAAAGGACGATGTGCAATATATGTCGCCGGGTACAGTATTTTCGTTCCTTTTTTCTGTGATCACACTATGTCGCTATTTCTGTTTTCGCAATGATTCATTAAACTTTACTTATACTAACTATAGTTGATTCGTCCGCGAGGATAAAAGTTTTCAAGAATCCCATGGGGGCTGTGATTTTCTGGGATAAAACGTAGCCTGCGATCGTCTCCAGACGATTGGTTCAGCAGTTTGGATGTAAAAATGTTACAGTCTATCCTAATCTATAATAATATTTTAACTTCTTTTAAATTAACTGTTTACTCAAGAAACCTAAATGTTTCCTTGATTGGCCAGGAGGGTATTAGTTAAGAAATTGTAGTCAGTCAAATTGTGATAGAATAATAAACAGAGCTTAAATGAAAGCCGGCGACATGAGTTTGAAGACAATACCTATTCGACAAGGGGTTGCGCGGTGCAAAATAAACATCCTGGCAGGAGGTCCCGACGTGTTTTTATTGCCGATTCGTGCTGAGCAGTCAATGTCGCGAGAGTAATGATGGGAATGAATTTCGGATTCCCTGTTTTTTTTATTCATTTTATGACTTATCTACCACTGCGCTTAGGTGTTGTGATAAGACGATTGGTACTTTATGCTCGAATGATGTTTTGTACTTATGTAGATTTTTTTTTATATTTTCATTAAAAATATGAAATTTTACAATACAAGCAAAGCGAATTAAAGTTTTTAATTTGTTTATTTATTGTTTTAAGTACCTATGACATTAATACAATATTTTAATTATACCGATACTTTATGCTTTAACTGACGATATATAGTTAAACTGTTGAAGCCTAAACATTTTCCAGAAAATCCTGCAACACTACACATTACAAAAAATATAGATTCTGTCGCATTCTTAAACCTTATTTTTTATTTATACATCATATTTTTATCTGTAAAAATTAAATTAAATACATAAAAAATATCGTATATTTACTTATATTATCAAACTTAATTTTGTGGAAACCACAAATTAGATATTTAATATTAACTTTCATATTATGATCAATATTTTTTACCATAACGCAAAAGCAAAGGCAAAAACTACAAACTAGCCATATGTAAGAGCAATAATAATTGCTAGGCGTACGCACGTACATTGGAAACAAAAAGCTTTTCATAACACCCTCAGTGCACGGGTTTCATAAGCGTAACCGGTTGCCATTGTTTGTGAGTGTTATAAATCACAGGAATATGTCGCACGGACTAAAAATCATTGGAGTAATTTATAGTAGGTGGACGGGAGGGGATCGCAAGGTGAGGGCGAGTGTTTTAGGGTTCCGTCGACCGTACCTAAGAATAGAATAGAATAGAAATATTTTTTATTCAAATAAACTTTTTTACAAGTGCTTTTGAATCGTCGATGAGTCTAACACTGGTTCTAAAGATCGTAATGCTGGCCCATTGGTTTTTAACCAAAATGTAAATTATATTACCTGGGTGACCGAGCTTTGCTCGTTTTTTTTTGGTAAATCGTATTTTTAGGGTTCAAAGGGTACCAACGGGACCCTATTACTAAGCCTACGCTGTCCGTCCGTCCGTCCGTCCGTCCGTCCGTCCGTCCGTCCGTCCGTCCGTCCGTCCGTCTGTCAGCGGGCTGTATCTCGGTAACCGTAATAGGTAGACAGTTGAAATTTTCACAGATTGTGTATTTCTATTGCCGCTACAACAACAAATAATAAAAATTAAATTAAATTAAAAAAATTAAATAAAATATTTCCATGGGTACATGGAAATATTTTTATGTAATTTTTTTTTAACGGAACCCTAAAAGAGCGAGGCCCGACTCGCACTTGGCCGATTTTTTTTTTTGGAAATTTATATATTAAGAAAAAAAAATAATAAAAAAAAATAATAAAAAAATTCATAGGGGAAAAAGTAATTATCTGGACTCGAACTGGGGTCTTCTGGTTTCGGGACCGCCCAATTTCCTAACTAAGCTATTGGTTTTTCACTGCCTGAAAACATGGATAAAACGACGTTTTCTTAAAATGAAACTAGCTAGATCGATTTATCGCCCCCAAAACCCCCTGCATACTAAATTTCATGAAAATCGTTGGAGCCGTTTCCGAGATTCAGATTATATATATATACAAGAATTGCCCGTTTAAAGGTATTAGATAGATAGCCCTGATTGTGATGTTTAAAAACGTGACGCCAAAGGTAATATGTTTATTTGTCATAGTATAAATATGTCAAATTATGATGTTTACGTTACATTTACACATTACGCTGATGTAATTTGGCTTTCTTTGCCAAACTACACAAGTATCAGGGAACCCTCAAAAGGCAATCGGGCTCGCGCTCGTCAGTTATTGTGAGCACTATTGTGTAACGGCCGTATTTCGGTCAAAGAGTGCATTGTTTTGTGTCACCCTACTGACTACTCGCGACGTCATTCGTTGCGTTTTTTTCGATGATTTTATTCAACGAATAATATCGATTCGTAACGAGATTATGTGTTCGCTTTATTTATCTGTGAGCATCATGCCTATAACCTCTGGTACTTAAAATTATGACCGCGATGCCGCGATGATATTTTCTTGGTTTGAACTTTGACATATCCTGCTCTGTAATTAATATTGCTTCAACTCATAGACGTATTATATTTACTATAGTCAAAGCTTCAACTCTATTCAAAATCAATTATTTCAAAATCGGTCAACAATGTAAGTAGGATTAGGTCTACTAGGTAGGTAGTGGATGGATGGGTACGTATTGTATACCAACCTATCCATTCACTTACACATCTTGTGAATATATTATTTCATCTACTCCCATGCTTTAAATCCTCTATAAAAGATTCTGAAACAGTTAGCTTATTGCCAACATTAAAACACCCAAATAATTGCACTATACAAAATGTTAATTACTACTACAATAAATAATTATTTCATTAATACTTAGTTTATTTGTATATACCTACTCTGTATTGGATGATATTAATAAGGTTAGGTACTAGGAATGGCTGTTTTAATATTGGCAGTAAGATAACTGTTTCAGAACCTTTATAGAGGATTCATATTATGGGAGTAGATAAAGTCTTGTATGCAACTGTTGATAATTAGGTATTAAAACACTCATGTGATACTATTATCACACTCGGCTTCGCCTCGTGTGATAAACCCACATTCGTGTTTTAATACCCCTTATTAGGTATAAAACAGTTGCATAAATAACTATTACGAGATTTATCAGTAAAATCAATAAAATTCATATTCTGTAGTTTCTGAGATCAAAGTTTTCAAACCAGCTGACATTTGACGCTGATTTTATGCTATTGAATGATTGAAGTCAAAAATAATTAATTTTCATTTTTTTTTAATAAAAAATATTAGTCAAATTGAAGTTGACTAATATCCTCCTCTCCCCTCCAAATAAGCGGAAAGCTTGAGTTAGGAGTGGGTACGACAATAGTGCAACGGGTGGGATTCGAACCTGCGAACGTTCAGTTTTTAGTCCGCATCTCTAACCGTTGGGCTATTGAGGCTGATTTTCCTCGACGTTTATCGGAGGAAAATACGGCACAATAAGAGCTAAGCAGCTGCTGCTATTGTCAACCCCTATGATGCGGACGATCGATAATACTTGTTATAATACCCTCACCGGTAACTTTATCCCGTGCTAACACAACTTGGTAGGTGCATACTCCAGGTGCTTTGTTAACCTGATGCTGTGCAACTTATCTACCGTGGGGTTGGCGGTAAATGGAAGTGTTCATGTGGACTCGAAAGCTGCAGTGCTATCCACTAATTGGCTGAATATATGGTGTTCTTGCTGCATCAATGCATTTTAAGCAATAAGCTTTAACCGATAGTGAGAGTGTCAGTTAATCGGAGGACATTGCGATATTTACAATGATGCAATAAATTTTAGAGAATACCACTTCTGGTGCCAAAATGACAATGACTTAGAAACCATTTAAGTCATCATCATCATAATGATGATTCATTAGCAACCCATCAACGGCTCACTACTGAGCGCAGGTCTCCTCTCAGAGAAGGGTTATAGGCCATAGTCCACCACGCTGGCCCAATGCGAATTGGCGGACTTCACACACCTTCAAGAACATTATGAAGAACTCTCAGGTGTGCAGGTTTCCTCACGATGTTTTCCTTCACCGTTGAAGAAAGTGATATATTTTAATTGCTTAAACGCTCTTGACTCCGAAAAGTCAGAGGTGCCCGAATCGATCCCGGGATCGAACCTGCGACCCCCCGAATAGGAGACCACAGTCCTAATCACTAGGTTATCACTGCTAAGCATTTAAGTAATACGGACCAGTTTGTATTTTATAGGTACTATTCGCACCTACCTAATATATCTGGAAATTACTATAGCACCTGCAATGTTATAGCTTAAAACTAGAATACTATTATAGCTTGCGTTTCATTTTGGAAAAAAGAAACTTTAACTCAGATGTTCTACTTTAAATGTTAATAAAATACGAGTCAGTTTTAAACAGAGAACGCTTAGTATATTACTACAAAATTACGTATGTTACAACAATAACAATTTGCCCAAAATTAAATCCAGCCCTAACAGCTATCAAAAACCATAATCCATACTCCATAGCAATAAGCGATGACCCGTTTTCATTTACCTAACCGAAACTCAAACACGGGCCAAATTTATTAATCGCAGGTCTCTTCCGGCCCGCAAACACGGCCGGGTTGGGTCGAGTAATTAACGTCATGTCGAACGGATGTTTTAATAAGTTGCCATCCTCCAAATTGTTTGCTCACGTCGTTGTATAGGTGATTACGGTGTACGTGAGCTTTTAACGGGTTAAACGGGGATTTCGCGTTGTTACGAGTAAGTGCTGTGGACTTAAAGAACCGTTTCTTGAATGTGTTACGGTATGGTTACTATATGGCTTATAAATTGAAAATTTAAAACACCCCTGACATGTGAATGGGCTTTGTGTATGTATAATCGTTAAATTATACTGGCACGCGTGAAGCACTTAAGAACGCGTATAACGCCAAAAAAAAATCAGATTTCGCGATGAGATAAAACATCCATGCGAACATGCGATGAGATAAAACATGCGGCTATCCGCAACCTCATGTGAGGCGCGACAAAAGACAGCGTTTTGCGCGGAATAGGAGTGTAGTAAGCGCCAAATACTTTGTAACTCGTAAAATATTCATTTTCTTTTCAATTCACTAGGCTACTCTCTTGATAATATCAATCGGAATTTAATGTAAAAATTTTGGCTCTGTAATATGCAACACATTGAAAATAAATGAATATTGGTTAAAAATTAGACCTAACTTCGCGATTTTTTACTATCGAACAAATTTCATCATTTTATGTTTTTGCCCAGACACGTCCCTTGGCAGTATGATGTAATTTTTGCGTGTTTTTTTTCGGATACTTGAAACTTGATCTACTATTTTTATTTTGTTTCCATGCAACTTAAAAAAAATAAAGTTAAAAGCCGATTGTTTCCATGCAACTTAAAAAAATAAAGTTAAAAATTAAACAGGGTCTGGTAACTGGTCTCCATAAAATAAACAATAGCTGTTGTTAAATGTTGTATGATTGTACGGAGCCCTTCGTGCGCGAGTCCGACTCGCACTTGGCCAGGTTTTTTTTTAAGTCTAAAGTTTATAGCAGGTTCACAGGTTACAGCCAAAAAGTAGAAAGGTCCCACAATTTTACGCACGTTTTCTGAAAAAATGAATGGGCCGATTTCACCAACGTAAAATAAGTCTTATCCGAGCGTAAATTGGATATTTTGACAGTATTTTCAGTACAAAAACTGTCAAAACGCCCAATTTATTCCTCCGATAAATGTCACTCGACGTTGGTGAAATTGGGACTAATAAGTAGGTAATACAAAAAAGTTATTTAGCTAAGTTATATAAATTATTGTTATACTGCCTCATGTATTGTGATATGCATTTCCGCGATTTACGTGAGTATTACTCTTCTCCAAAGACCAAAATCCATTATAATACTAATAGTCCGGGAGGAATCGGCGCATGCGTACCGAAAACTATTCCACCTCAATTTTTTTATGCGATCCTCTTCAAATGGCCCTCCTAATAATAAATGCATGTTGCCAGGGCGCCACCTGGTGCCATATTGTTTAAGCCGAAATTGTTTAAGCAATTGCAAGGAATTGTTATTTTTCAACCAGACAATTTTTTTTTATATTCTTTATTGAAATACCAATAAAAAAGGTCCTATAACTTTTCACGATAAAGTTAATATTTTTAAAGATATGAATTTTTAAAGTTTCGAAAAATCTCAAATTGGGGTACTTTCGACCTATGAAAAATATATTAAAAAAAAAAACATAATGTTTTAGTAATATTTTTTTTAATTCTCTATACAATAGTTAATAATATTGTTAATAGAGATTTAAAAAAATTTCATTGTTTATATCTTTTTTTTAATTGTTAATTTCGCGCGCTCACAAGTATGCGTCGCTTATAGTCTAGATTTCCTTACTTGAGTATTCGGGTAAACAAACACCTCTTGATATAAATATCACTTATTTACACACCAACCACACATTTTGAACTATGTTTAACTGTCTAGATCTGTTCATTAAACACATTCGTTACGATTTACTTTTGAATGTTTAGAAAAAACATTCAAATGAATTGAATAATAGTTATTTATGCAACTGTTGTATAATAAGGGGTATTAAAACACGAATGTGGGTTTATCACACGAGGCGTAGCCGAGTGTGACAATAGTATCACACTCATGTGATACTATGACACACATATGATTCACATGTGTGTGATACTATTATCACACTCGGCTACGCCTCGTGTGATAAAACCAAATTCGTGTTTTAATACCCCTTATTATACAACAGTTGCATAAATAACTATTATTCAATTCATTTGAATGTTTTTTCTAAACATTCAAAAGTAAATCGTAACGAATGTGTTTAATGAACAGATCTAGACAGTTAAACATAGTTCAAAATGTGTGGTTGGTGTGTAAATAAGTGATATTTATATCAAGAGGTGTTTGTTTACCCGAATACTCAAGTAAGGAAATCTAGACTATAAGCGACGCATACTTGTGAGCGCGCGAAATTAACAATTAAAAAAAAGATATAAACAATGAAATTTTTTTAAATCTCTATTAACAATATTATTAACTATTGTATAGAGAATTAAAAAAAAATATTACTAAAACATTATGTTTTTTTTTATATATTTTTCATAGGTCGAAAGTACCCAAATTAGAGATTTTTCGAAACTTTAAAAATTCATATCTTTAAAAATATTAACTTTATCGTGAAAAGTCATAGGACCTTTTTTATTGGTATTTCAATAAAGAATATAAAAAAAAATTGTCCGGTTGAAAAATAACAATTCCTTGCAATTGCTTAAACAATTTCGGTTTAAACAATATGGCACCAGGTGGCGCCCTGGCAACATGCATTTATATAATTAGGAGGGCCATTTGAAGAGGATCGCATAAAAAAATTGAGGTGGAATAGTTTTCGGTACGCATGCGCCGATTCCTCCCGGACTATAAACCTTTCCGCTTAACTACCAAGAAATTAATATTGAAATAGGTACTAATAATAATAGGTACATTCACTTGTGTCAATATTCAAATTTAAATTATAACAACTGACCATATGCACACCAAATTAAACTCTTTATGCTTGAGATAGAGATTAAAGTTGTAGAAAGGGTCGTATCAAGTTGGCTGGTTTTAATACACATTAAGGAGAGGGCTCATAACAGTTTGAATCTATTGTCTGGAGGTAAACACTCAATACATTTTCGCCCTCAGGTGGAGATTCCTAGTTCCTACCCACACTTCCGCATACCTAATCGGATGTTGGTTTGCCGTTTGAGTGAGTGTGTGTATGTGTGTGTGTGTGTGTGTGTGTGTGTTTTATAAGTAATCAATCCTTTAGTCGCTGTTATTTCTATTTATTACGTAATAGCTGATGCCTGCGATTTATTCTACGTGGATTTGCGTTTCATAAAAATTTAAAAATGAATCCAATGTCCATTCTTCTAAATTCAATATGCTTGCCAAATGGATTTAGTGATTTAGGGGTGAAGGTGGTACAGATAGAGTTACTTTGGCATTTATATCTTTATGGATTTAAGTTTTTTTTAAATCTAGTAAGTATACGGATAGTTGATACTATCTAAAAGAGGCCTATGCCCAATTCTTTCACTTTCTGGAACAGAAAGGATCTATGTTCGTCTTCAGAGCTTTTAGTACCTTCTCCAAGATCAGTAGCGCTGGAAAAAGGTGACAGACGGACAAACATTATTTTTTTCTTTCCACATTTTCCTTTTTTTAATTTTTTTTCTTTTATAGTAGTGAATAAGGGATATAATTGAAGGCAAACAAATTTCGTAATCATAAATACTTATTATCATAATATTATTCATCCCTACGTCTATCACTCCGACAAGTCAATTGTTCGCGAATGCGAAGGTTGTAGACTTGTAGATACCTATATCGAAAAGCCAGGCAAGTAAATACATGTTCGACATTAGCTAACATCGTAAGCCAGAGTTATTCCCCCGGTTCTCTCGCATAATGTTACTGTTATTGCGCGTATTATACGTGAACACGCACGGCGCGTCACGGTGACAGGCGATAGCGGGATTTAAGTGGCATGACGCATCATAGAAAAGATTTTTCTTTATTATTATTATTATCTTGTTACTTTTGTACTAATACACGGTTAAATTTTTTATGAATAATATTTTATTGTATTGTTTATTTCTTCTTCGATTGAGGCTTTCAAAAGCGCTTACGAATCTCAAAATTGTTACATCATTAAATAAATTAAATATAAAAGGAATTATGATACAAAAATACAAAATCTAGCACTCGCGCAATAATTCAAGAAATAGTTAATTGATTTAGTGCCCATTTCACCAACGTCGAATGACGTTTATCCTAGGAATAAATTGGGCATTCTGACAGATTTTGTATTGAAAATACTGTCAAAATATCAAATTTACGCTCGGATAAGACTTATTTTAAGTTGGTGAAATCGGCTCTTAATGTAATAAAAATTAGGTAAGGTCCAAGAACAAAAAAGGTGATGATAATAATAATAATTGAGAAATCAAAATAGGTATGCAAGCAAAGTTGATTGCTTGATTAACTATCGAAGGAGCTTGACATCATCCTTTCCCTCGCGCTGTCCTAATCTTCTCTATATAGTTCCAATCTTAGTATTTTTACTGCTGAAGCGCGTATACATATAAACAATTTGGATGAGTTAAAAGTTGTAGATAAAGCACATCGTTAAAAACTTTAATAGCGCGAGTCAAGAATTCAGAACAAGGTACTTCGAAACGAATTTTAGATAGTTTCATATTTTGATAATGGGTTCCTACCCGCTTTCGCTTGAAGAACGTGATTCAGAGCAGGCAAAGGTAGGCACTACACACGTATGTATTACCTAATAATTGTGTCTTATGTTGTATGACGATGCCGGGATCGACTGTTTGTCATACACGCGGATATTACGAGTCTTATCCTTATCATAGTGGAAGATATCATACGATTGGCTAAGAGATTGATTACCAATGAAGAAAAACAATAGCAATAATTATCTGTATAGGTAGCCACTTTGATCTCAGCTGCTTTTATTGAGGAAGAAAATTTATACCACCTAAGTATCTAGCATAATATGGAGTCCAAAATTCAACGTGCATGGTCCATATAATGGACTATGCACGTTGAATTTTGGAACGTAGTTCCTTATCGCGCGATGCGAAAGGGGGCTAGACGGAAAAAATTAAGACTAAATTGAACCGACACTTTTTTGAATGTGAATTTGGCATTGTGTTCAATATTTTCACACTACAATATTAGATCTCCGTAGCCCTGTGGTTTCTATATTCACATAAAGGTCGATGGTTCGAATCCCAGCTCGTCAAACTGAATTTTCTATTTTCTATTTTATTTTAAACTAGCTGATGCCCGCGACTTCGTCCGCATGGATTTAGTTTTTAAAACTCCCGCGGGAACTCTTTCATTATGCGAGATAAAAAGTAGCTCTCCCGGTCTGAGGAACAACTACTACATACATTACTATACCCATGCAAAAAATCGCATCAATCCGCTGTTCTGTTTTTTTTTAAAGTATCCTATGTCCGTCTCCTGGTTCTAAGCTACCTCTCCACCAATTTTCAGCCAAATCGGTTCATCCGTTCTTGAGTTATAAATAGTTAACTAACACCACTTTCTTTTATATATATAGATAATTTCTACATGGGGAATTTTTTCCTAATTTTATTATTTTGATTATTGAATTATTATTAAAAGGAACGAAGTTCCAACCGAGTGTTCCACTACACTCACGCATTTTTTTATTTTTATTTTTATTCTGGTAGACACTATTTACCCGATTACGGCGAAGCCAAAAGGAAAGCTTCTGATTTTAGCAGTCTGTATGTATGTACGAGTATGTAAGTAACTATTTACGAAGGTTCCACCTAAGCGAATAAACTACTGAGCCGATTTTGGTGAGTGAGGTGGCAATCGATTCGTTATGATGATTCGGGTGACATAACTTACATTTTATACGAACGTAATCAATATAACGGATGTTACAACCAATTTTCCGTTAAATTTTGGATTAGAGTTACAGTTTTAATAATTTCAAAATCTTCTCCTCCGGTTTACCTATATTATTATTTTATTTATCAATCAATTTAGATGCTTCGTAGTATGGTTTATCCCGACAGTAATAATAAGTTTTATTATTGTATTACGGTGTGATTTTTCCCATCAGAGCTGCTTCGTGTCAGTTAATTGAATGTGCAGCGAAAGGGTTCCGCCCTTGCAAGACTTATAGCGCAGCCTTATTCTGGTTAAAATAATAATCCGTTATAATATAAAATAAATATTTAAGAAAAGAATCGAATAATTTGAGAGCTTTTAACAGAAAAATACTTAAAAGTATGTATAACCAATTAGCATATCAGTATGTTTGGATACTAGAAAAAACAAAAATAGGTAAAGGTCAAATTAATTATTTTTCTAGGCTATAACTTTTGGATATAACAAAACACCACTACTATTATATATTTTTTCTATTATAATATATATCACTTAATATTTCAGCTCTCTTTTGAGCAGAACTGTATCCACCTCAGGCCGGCTATTTCACCTTACAGTAAAATTTTTTTAATTCTTTTGGTTACCAAGAAAAGGTTAGAATTATTTTGCTATAATCCGCCAACAGAAAAATCTGTATAATTTTTACACTACTCTCGACGCACGTTTCGCCCCGACACCGGAGCATCCTCAGGAGATGTTGACTCTACAACGATGCATTGTCTAGACAATGCATGTTGACTCTACAACGATGCATTGTCTAGACAATGCATCGTTGTAGAGTCAACATCTCCTGAGGATGCTCCGGTGTCGGGGCGAAACGTGCGTCGAGAGTAGTGTAAAAATTATACAGATTTTTTCTGTTGGCGGATTATAGCAAAATAATTCTAACCTTTTCTTGCTAATCATGGACTTCCGCAAAGTAACGCCTGCTTCTATCCAATCTTTTGGTTACTCCAAAATATCTCGTAATATCTTAATACATAAGAATCTCGTGTCACGATGTATGTTTGGGATAAACTCTGAAACTACTGAACCGATTTTGACTATCTGTAATTTGGCCCAACTTGAAAGATAGTTTCAGTAGATTATTTGTTTTATTTAAATAGATAAGTTGGCGGTACGAAATTCGCCGGGTCAGCTAGTTACTTTATATAAAAAAATACGTTTTTTTCTTTTCGTTATTTGAAAATATTATTTAAAGCAAAACTGCATATATTTTTGGATGTTTGTGGCAAAAAAATGCGCTTTTGTATGCATTTCTACTGTAAATTTTTTCATTCAGTTACAGAATAATACCTTCCATCAACACCTACGCGGTTTATACCTACGTCAGCGTCCCCGAGGAGGCGGCTCGATCAATTGAGCGCGGACAAAGCCGGCGGTTAATATTATATCCCATCTCGAGCTGATCACTATCAATTATATAGAACAGCCTGCCTATACCACAGTTTGTTCCTCTCTATTATTTTATAATGGTTTCACTATATTACTTTGTTGGTCCACTCTTATGATTATTACAATTTTCAACGATATTTGTTGAAAGGTTAATAGATACTATCTTGTTTGCAGAGAAGTAAATTGGTAGGTACATTTCTAGCTAGGTCTGTCAAAATATGTATATTTAATATAAAAGAAGTTTTTTTATAATCTTAATTTTTAAGGGGCTTTTGTCCGACACGGACACGCCAGCCCCATCATAACCTAACTTATAAATAATGATTCTGGTGGGATGTAATAGAAACAACTGAAGCAAAATTCACTGTCTGTACAGAATAAAAGAAGTTCAACGCGGTCAAAGACGCGGAGTTATTAGGCATTGTATACCTTTGCTTACGTCTTTTTTTCTATCTATTTGCCTATACTAAAACTAGTATATTATGTTGTATATAAATTTTTAATTGCCATTAATGAAGAAGCTTAAGAAAGTTGGTCTTAATGGAAACCCCTGCAGAATTCCTTAATTTTGATCGAATGCATCGTAAGCTCAAAATATATCAAAATATCAAGCTAACTAGTTTATTATAAACATGGATAATAATTTAAGACTAAGTAGCACTAACTTTCTAAATAGATAATAGAAAAATTAACAGCAATTATCAACAGTGAACAGCAGTTCATCAAAAATGAATTTTAAAGGAAGCATTTGACACAGTTACAATGGCATTGTTTCACAGTACAGCCACGTACGGCGCTGAGCCTCGCACCTGCCTATGGGATAAATTATTAAACCTCTCCTGCTATGAAACTTACGAGCGATACATGCACCATTACATATTCTATCATCTTTGCAAGTTAGGTTACATGATGGTAATGCAACTGGTTTTATCCATTCAGACATCTCAACCCATTGCCGCCCGGCCCAATTCTAGGCACAAGTCTCAACTCAGATTAGAAGGATTTAGGCCATGCTAGCCAAGTGTGGATTAACGAACTCCTCTCACGTTTGAGTATGTACATTATGGAGGACTATCATGCATGCCGGTTTCCTGACGATGGCGATTTTTCCTGGATATTAAAGCAAGTGACAATTAATTGCTTAAAACACACACAACTCCGAAAATTCAGAGATGTTATTTGAAATAAAAAATTTTTTCAAATATAGATATAATCTTATCTTAATATATATAAATTACGTGTCACGTTGTTTGTCCGCGATGGACTCCTAAACTACTTAACCGATTTTAATCAAACTTCGTAACTATCTGTAATTTGATCTAACTTGAAAGATAGGATAGTTTTTTTCGATTAGGATAGTTTATTTGTTTTAATTATATAGATAAGTAAGTTGGCGGTACGAAGTTCGCCCGGTCAGCTAGTATATTATGGTTTTATTCCTATATTTGTAGATTTCACCGTAAAATGTCTATACTAGAGTTCGCCTAGTGAAATTATCCGTAGCATATTCAACCACGCAATAGTCCCTATTGTCTTTAATCATATGGATTCGCTTTTTCTGCCAAGTGCGACATTACTCGCTGCCAACTACAGTATTACAAGTTTAAACTTGTTCCATGTCAAGGATGCTGAGCTATTGAGAGAGATTAACTACGGGTATATTGTTTTTGTTCAGGAAATTGTAAGACTTAAGCAGATAAGATTTTTTCCTCTACACGAATACAGACTGTTTTTTTTTCAACCGACGAAAAAAGAGGAGTCTCAAGTCATCACTTATATATTTTTCAGATGAGACCAGAACAGATAAGATCGCAGGTAAATCTTATAATCAAATAAAAATAGTTTTAAATATTGGATAGAAGACGGCATTACTTTGCGGAAATTCATGATTAGCAAGAAAAGGTTAAAATTATTTTGCTATAATCCGCCAACAGAAAAATGTGTATGGTCAAACATGCAGTAATAAGCTAAGCATCGCTCACCTTCCCAAGCAAGCAAGAAAGCAAAGTTCCCAAGCAAGCAATGCCACCACCACTCACATGCACCACCACACAAGACTTTTACACTAATCTCGACGCACGTTTCGCCCCGACACCGGAGCATCCTCAGGAGATGTCGACTTTACAATTCAGTCGATTATAAAGTCGACAACGAACAATAATCTTCCTTTAATGATTAATAATAATATAATTTTTAAATTCCAAAGGTTTTTCAAATGAAGGACCAACACTAGTGGATATGAAGGTATGTGGGATAAACATTTAATCTGTCTTCATAAATCTTAATGTTAGGATTCCCCCTAGAGCGGCCATTAGTCAAAGCCTGCAAAAGTTAACATACCTAGGAGTTTAAAACTAAATATCTCTTCGCAACATTACATGGGCCCCTCGGGACGCAGCCGAATACCTTGACGAAAGTTAATATCTTGAGAAGGCCTGCCATTGCGGCCACTAGCGCAGCGTTTCAAATCGCTTATCTACTAACATAAAGTTTAATTAATTCCTAGAGTATTATTCAGTGTTAATAATTAAATTCAATTCATAAAAGTATGCAATTTTTCATCAATGTTTCTTTATAACGTTATCACGTAAAACTATCATCCGTAAACCGACTTTACAGACAACCAATTTTTTTTTATTAAGTTTCACACTGCACTCTTACACTGCTGGACCGATATTAACCAAACATAGCTAAGAACCACCACAAGAAAACTGGCTTTCAAATGAAATCGGTCCATCCGTTTGAAAGCTACGATGCCACAGACAGACATACACACACACACACACACACACACACACACAGAGACAGACACTCATCGATGTCAAACTTATAACACCCCTTTTGCGTCGGGGTTTAAAAATAAGTTTTGCGTGAGCTTTTAGTTTGGTAATGGAATATCTAGTGGCCCCAGATGTAAAGGTCGGTGTTCATTCGCATAGTTCGCAAGTCGCAACGGTTTAATTGCACAACCTTGGGTCCGGCGACCGCGCCCAATTTACGCGAGTTCGCTTCATGTCGCGCGAGGTGGCACGCATTCCTGCTGAGTTCTGACGGACTCCTTCCGAGTCCTTTGTCGCCTCGTGCAGTGATAGGCACCCTTTGTCGTAAGCTACTGACCTACGAATAGTCTGTTTACGTCAACACACGTTATTTATTTACGCAAGCAACATTTGATGAAACTTTAAGCCCTTAAAAGAAACGGATAGATTAATTCACTGACAAATTGGTCTGCCAAATATGTATCTGCTTTTTCAATGAGATTAAGCAACTATTTAGCGACATCCTATTGTAGTTGTTTTATTTGTTCGGTTTGTATACAATAGAACTAACCACAAAAAGTCCAAAGTAGAAGGGCAAGAAAGTAAACTATAGGTATATTTGTTCAATCCCCTACTCTACCTAACACACGACGCAGTCTCGTCGCTCGTCACCGCAAAACTCAGCGAATGTATCAGAGAGATGCCTCATTACGAATACACATATATCTACAATCAACACACTAATGTAAGTAGGTATTTTCAATACAATTCATTCGTTTTTTTATTTATTTATTGAACTTGACTACAATTTCTCCTCTTCTCTCCAAATAAACGGAAAGCTTGTGGTAGGAGTGGCTACGACAATAATTCTACGGATGGGGATCGAAATTTCGACTTTTCATTTACAGTTTCGGTTTCTGTCCGTCTATAACTTACCGTGACTTCATATATATCATTAGGAACTAACTGGTTTTAAATCAATCGAAGCGGGAACCAAACTTGACCAGTAAGTAAGTAGTTTTTGTTACAGTTATTTCATATAGCTAGATAAAGCTTCAAAAGAATTATAAAAAATCTCTTATTTGTAAGACAGAAAAAGACTGGGTCCTGATTCTAATCATACCTTATACTTAGCTACAATTTCCGATGTCAAAAAAACCCTGTGCATAAACAGTGAATCGCCTGTTTAGATTATAGTTGGTAGGTAGGTAGTTTTCAGGTAAATAAATAAAATTGAATTAATTTTTCATCCCTATACAATACAATTGAGTTGATTTAAGCCATGCTATCTGTCAACACGCACACCGCATAAGTCACCGCGTAATCGCTATCGGAAACGGAAAGTCCGCCATATTGGATGCAAATCTGCTTGTCCCGCCATCCGCACCGTTGCACCTGTGAAAACCCACTCATTATCAAAATCAAATTATTGACAAACAATAATCAACCTTAACTCTACACTACAAAACTTGAATTCCAATATTATTGTATTCAAAGCTGTTAATAACTACTCAATTGAACACCTACACTCCAATTTACACTCTGTGCAAGTAGTTTTAAAGTGTACTTTAAATTCCAATACGAGACAGGTGACCAGTCGAATTATCTTCCACTCGAAATGATCATTGCTTGTCAGTGGTGAATCGATAGTTATTTGATACTCAATTTTAAATGTAGGTGCTTAAAGTTAGTTTCAGATTATTATTATCTATCATTTGTGACAACACGCCAATAAATAAAAATTAATATTATTTTGTATTTTGTTGTTTACTTTTGTGAGTTACAAAAAAGGTGAAAATTCCCACAATGGCCGACTTTACCAACGTCGAGTGACGTTTATCATCGAAATAAAATTGGCGTTCTGACAGTTTTTGTACTAAAACTCATGTCAAAATATCAAATTTATGCTCGGATAAGACTTATTAACCGACTTCCAAAAAGGAGGAGGTTTTCAATTCGGCCGGTATCTTTTTTTTTTTTTTTTTTTTTTTTTTTTTCTATGTATGTCCACCGATTTCTCCGGGATTACTGGACCGATTCGCGTGATTTTTTTTTTAATCGACAGAGTATGTTTGCGAAATGGTCCCATAAAAATTTTAACCTTCAACTCCTCAAGCCTGATGCTGCAGGCTAAAAATATGGCGATTTAGGAAATTTCGATTACGAATTGATATTGTAGGTAACAAGTATGGACTACATCATGGAGCTCCAGGTCCTAGCTCCTCAATCATAGGATACTACACTTAAAAGCTTAAAATAAAAATTCTTTTCAAAAAACCGACTTCTAACGCCACTACAAAGTATAAAAATAATTTTAGTTTGTCCACGTTTGTTGAAGTCGGGCGGGCCTAAAATACAAACTATGAAACCGACTCGCGATGCTCGCTCGACTTCTACAAACAAGTCTATCATATTCTGTAGCGTCGCGCATCGTTTTCATAGTTTGTATATAGGCCCGCCCGACTTCAACAAACGTGGACAAACTAAAATTATTTTTATACTTTGTAGTGGCGTTAGAAGTCGGTTTTTTGAAAAGAATTTTTTTTTTACGTAGGTGAAATTGCCTTCTTAGGTATATTCCAGAGTTTACGTTCTGCAGTTACCACAGTTAAAATATTTTCCTTCACCGTCAAAAAAAGTGACCTATTTATGCTTTAAAGTTAAACGCACATAGCTCGGAAAATCCATGTGTATTCTGAGATCGAACTCCGGACCTCCAGAAAGTATCTAGGCAAAATTCTTAAAACAACTATATCATGATATATATCACCGCTACAATTACTACTAGGTATACATAAAGTGCGTATAGTTTCATATAAATAAGATAAAAAGCCGCCGCGTCACTGTCAGCGGCAGTCATTGTGCACCTGCCACTCTTTGGTAATTAATTATCCCCTCCCCCACCCCCACCCCCACCAGGGGGCGAGCTCTCGTACCTTGTGTTGTGTCAAGGTGAAGCATTGTTTTGGACAGGCTGGCGAAACCGTGGTACTAATCGGGGATTAACTAAAAATTACGTTAACCCGTAGAGGTACTCGTTTTCAATACTCGAACACATAGACTAGACATATTTACTACCGTAAGCTCGAACGCGAATGTATGGTATAATACTTATAACGCAATTAGGTATATTTTTCAAATTAGAGCACATAATACACACATCAAAAGTGTCTAGGGATCAAGCATTTTTATGCGGATTTCTTGAGATTGAGATGTGGCTTTGTAATAAATTTATGATTTTATAAATTTATATGGATCCTTTTTGGTGCATTTCATAATTTGAATCAGGAACTGTCAATCAAATTCGAGTAAAAGATGAAAATCAGCTGTCAATATTTTCCCTATAAAAACATACAACGCATTGAAGACATTATTAGTGCTACTGTTTCCCTACTACTGATTAAAACCAACGTTATTATGGAGCGGCGACGTCATTTAAGCAGGGAAGAAATGCTCAGAGCCGTGGGAATGATAGAAGCTGGTTCCCGGCAACGTACTGTGGCTTTAGCTCTGAATACAAGTCAGAGTGTTATCAGTCGACTTTGGACACGTTACCGAAGCACTGGTACCGTGGCTGAGCGCCATGGAGGACGGTATCGCTGCACCACACGGAGACAAGACCGATACATTCAAATCTTAACTCGAAGAGCTCCAACAATAACCGCCATGATGTTAGCCGTGAGGCTTCATCACTCTTCAGGGAACTTAATTAGCGACCAAACAGTCAGAAACCGCTTGCATGAAGTGAACCTTCATTCCCGAAGACCGCTACGGGTACCACCTATAGCAATGCACAATCGTAGGATTCGATATCAATGGGCTCTTGAACACAGAAATTGGGCAGAAGAACAATGGCGTTTCGTGTGCTTTTCTGATGAGTCTCGTTTTGGTAAGAGACCGGATACAAGACGTATACGACACTGGAGAACCCCTGGACGCCAACAGCGATTAAAATCCTGCCAGGAAGTCCATCCTTATAGTGGTGGAACCATCATGGTATGGGCGGGTATTTGGATCGGCGGAAGAACTGAGTTGATTTGGATCAGAGGCAACCTCAACGCTCAAATTTATGCTGAGACGATTGTATCAGACGTCATCGTTCCTCTACAAGTGCAAATCGGTCCCTTATTTCAGTTAATGCATGATAATGCACGACCGCACACCGCAAGAGTTGTAAGACAGACTCTCGCCGCAGCTAACATCAATGTCCTGCCCTGGCCTGCTCAGTCGCCAGACTTGAACCCTATTGAGCATGCATGGGATATGCTACAGAGAAGAGCTCTGCCGAATATGGAGGGTATCCAGTGGCAAGAAGACCTTTCTTTGTTGTTGCAACGAACATGGGCGGCCATTCCACAGCGTGATTTGGATGAACTCATTTTGAGTATGCCAAACCGATGTTCTTGTGTTGTTAGTGTTCGCGGTAGAAACACGGATTATTAATTGTTTAAGTTACCCAATAAAATTTTAAAGAAAACTGTTATTTCAGTCTTTTTTTCGAACTTTAATGTTAGTGGTTCAAATGTCAAAAATCCCTTTATTAGGAAAATGGCAAATTTCTTTATTAATGCAAAGGTGACTTGGTTTATCGTTACTGTGACAAACGAAAACACTTTATTTGATGAATCCTTAAAGAAAATTTTAATTAATATCAATCAGGAGAAAAGTTATTGCAAAAATATATGTTGATCCCTAGACACTTTTGATGTGTTATATCTACTGTTGAATGAATGAATAAAATGATTGTGCGAACACACAAACAATTAAACAGGAACAAGAAGAAGAAAAGTAAAAATGTTTTCAAGATTAGAAAAAACTGGCATGCTGTATAACGTACGAAATAATATAGAAAAAAATTGGATGTGACATTAATTTTCATTTTCACACGTGCAGAATTTTCTTACAATAATTGAGGTAAAACTTGTAGGTAGTTTAGTTTAGACGGTAGACCTATGTCTAGTATGAGTATATAATAGGAGGTTTCCTGATATGTGATTACCTCTCTACATGAACATTCGCCGGCTTATTAATTCACTGGAAGTTTTTGCCAGCCACTTGATCATCTATCTATCTATCTAATACCTTTAAACGAGCAATTCTTGTATATATATAAATATATAATCTGAATCTCGGAAACGGCTCCAACGATTTTCATGAAATTTAGTATGCAGGAGGTTTCGGGGGCGATAAATCGATCTAGCTAGGTTTCATTTTTAGAAAAGGTCGTTTTATCCGTGTTTTCAGGCAATGAAAAACCCCTTACAATATCATTACAATACGAAGGTAAATTTTGCCATCATTTATGAAATTTCATTGGCTCGGAAAGTCGGGTGGTCCCGAAACCAGAACCCCGGTTCGAGTCCAGACGATTATTATTATATTTTCCCCTATGAATTTTATTACTTTTTTTTATTTTTTTTTTAATATATAATTTCCAAAAAACACGACTTACCAAAAAAAATAACCGAGCAAAGCTCGGTCACCCAGATATTTTTAATTTAGGTAACTTTTTTAATTCTTTATTATCATAAACTATTACATATAACTTAAAGGCTATATTGCACCTATTAAAAGTTTTACGCAGAAGAACTAATACATTTAGAGCATGAATATTAATTTATTTCAATAACATTGTGTTATGTCGTATGCGAGATAATTGAGTATTGCGCTTTTAGGAGCCACTTAATCTGAACCGGTGTAACCGGGCCGTCAAGGTGTAGTGTCGTTGATTAACGATGCCGGGGACGTGTTTATTGTGCGAACTGCGGAGTCACGCAGTCAGTCAGTCACGTCAACGAAGATATTGAGGAAAATGTTGCGCCGGAAATTCGGCTTAGCGTGAACATCGACCAAACTTACTCGCACAAAAAGCATTTCCCTCTAACTTTGCTATATTTACCTATAGGATTTTTTTAGTGTGTGGAAGCGGGTAGAAAAGAAACACGTAAATCATACTAATATTACAAAAAAACTTGAGAGGTCTCAAGGGACACCCGGATGGAACGTAGTTCCTTTCGATTAATTAATTTGGCATTGTGTTCGGTATTTTCGCGGTACAATAATGGGTCTCCGTAGCCTTGTGGCTTCTGCAGTCGCCTAACAGCCAAAGGTCGATGGTTCGAATCCCAGCTCGACAGACCGAATTTTCCATTTTCAATTTTATTTTAAACAATTTCTACATGTGGAACCTTTCTCTAATTTTTTATAACTTATAAGTTATAAAAAATTAGGGAAAAATTATAGTATATAGTAGTGAGCCGTTGATGGGTTGCTGATGATGATAATAATGATGATGTTACAAAATAACTTATACAGCTAACCTAACCGCTAAAGAAATCTGCCCGCTATAGAAAGGTGCCTCTAGAATACTATGGCTACATTTCCACACTGAAGAGCCATTATTTAGTTTTCAGTAATCATGAGGCAATTAATTAAATTATTGTCACGTAAAAAGTTTTTAGCACTTGACTCCATGGTCCCAGGGTCTCCACAGCAAATGGAACAATTAATATGGTAACTCTCTATCTAGAGTGACAATCTTGCGTCGCTTAATGGATTCAGTCATTTCAGCTGCGGCTCCTAGTCTTAATGCTGTCTCCATGATATGACACGGGACCAATTGTCGATTACATTAAGGCCCGTTCCCGTTCCCAAGGAAGATTATCAGTTTATACAGGTGTCATTTAGTATCGAGTTACAGCTTCAGTAATCAAATGTTGAGGCAAGTTTAATTTGGAACGCACCCAGGTGAAAAACAAAGATGGCCGGCCTGAGCAGCGCAGGCACAAGTCGTCGTAATAGTGCGAGTGATGACCGCTACACCCGCGATGACAGCTTCATTACCGTGCGTATAATTTGTGTTGACTTCTAAATGTGGGTACATCCTAATTTCAAAGGTCTCCATTCCAAAGGGGTTGTTTCAAATATATATGGAGCCTGTGCCAGCTCTTTGTACAGTCTTCCAAAATGTTTGGGGTCATGAAATAGTGATTGTTTTTTCTTTATTTCTCATTAAAAGGTAATTTTTACGAGGTACAATGCGAAATTATTTCAAAATCGCAACAATATAGGGTTCTTCGTGACAATGACACGTATTTACACTATTACACGATTCATGATAACATTTGACATAAAATTATCCACAATTGACAGCAATTGACATTTGAAATACCAGCAATTGACGTTTGACAATTGAAATGACATCAAGATGACGTAACGTCACTAAAAACAAAATAAAATCAGATGGATGCACTCCGGGAGTTGCCATTTTACAGATGTACCTAATTATCAATTTTATATTTGTACCTCTTATTCTTATTCACTGAAATACTACAAAAAAGTGTATTTTATTTCAATTTCTATGATTAAATAATAATTTTCCGGGATAAAATGTAGCCTATGTGTTAATCCTGGGTATGAGCACTATTCCAAATTTCAGCTAAATAGGTTCATTCGTTGTGGCGTGAAAGAGTAATAAACATCCCATCCATCCATCCATACATCCATCCTCAGTCCTCACAAACTTTCGCATTTATAATTATTAGTAGAAAGTAGTATAGTGTTAGGATAAGGACGCATGTGATCTTTTCAATGCTGTGATAAAAACGATGCATTATTTACAAGTGATAACAGATAAGACCTGTAGAGTCTTTTCCATTGCTGTGGTAATATTAGATGCCTTAACATAGGTAGCCTAAGCATGTCACGCTCTCTTTAACATTTCTGTGGTGGTGTCGTGTGGTGCGGGTTGTTACGTTCCCTGAAATATGGTTGAGCGACACAATGGCTGGGTCATGCGTCACGCTCGTGAACGGGTGCCCGGTGGGAATGGGGCTACTTTCTGTCTGCCCGTCTTAACATGTGTTGAATTATAATTAGGTATGCTTTTGTGGAACTTCTCTCATTGTGGAAACACTGGATACATAGCATAATATCTACTATATTGTAAGCTTGTTTTGAAAAGAGCAACCGCCGAATTTCTTGCTGGTTCTACTCGGCAGGAAGGGCATTCCGAACCAGTGGTAGACTCATCGAAGATTCAAAAGCACTTGTAAAAAAGTTTATTTGAATAAAAAACATTTCTATTCTATTCTATTCTATTCTAAATAACGATGCGTCAGAAGTAACAACATACATGCCTGTAGAACCAGTTCCCCAAGTGGCAGGTAAAACAAAAAGCAGTAAAATAGAGATGAGCTGTGCGCTGGTGCGAGTGATGGCCGCTACGGGCGCGCTGACAGCTTCAGTGTTGCCGCGGCCAGGAAGTGTTATGATTTATACGACTAGTGGCAACACGAATCAAACGCGTGTCCTAATAAAAGCATTATGTATATTTATGTAATATATTTATGTATGTACTAGCTGATGCCTGCGACTTCGTCCGCGTGGATTTAAGTAGTTTTTAAAATCCCTCGGGAACTCTTTGGTTTTTCGGGATAAAGCGAATTGTTGATATTTTTTATCAATATCAACAGAGCACATTTTAGATGATTTTTTAGTAGGTGAAAACGGGCATAACGGTGATAACACTGCAGTGTTAGTTTACAGTGTGATTCCCAAAGTGGTCCATGTGGACCCTCAGGGGTTCACCGGAGACTTAAAACGGGGTTTACGTTGGCGTGACCAATGTGACGGGTCTTTGGGAAAAAAAGTTTGGAAACCTCTGCCAGAGATTCTCAAAGTGGTCCAGATGGACCCCAAGGTACCCTCGGTAGACTCGACGGGGGTCTACGTCGGCGTGATCATGACGGTCTTCGAGAAAAAAAAGTTTGGGGACCTCTGGTTTACACCATAAACATAGTATTATTAACTACCGGTGTACACACATCGTGTAAAGCAGCGAGCTCGCCTGCCCGCAGCGATGTCGCAGTGTCCACAACAGTTGGCCGACTTCCGCCCAGTTTGCGCTTTCCACTTCAAAACTCGCCTGTTGGTGACACTGTTTTACACTGCGCCTACCAAATATTTAGAATGGACAACATACAAAATATTTAATCGTAGCCCAGTAAGAATATACCTTCACCTACTCGCTTTTGACAGAAATGCAATTTATGTACCTAGGTACAGTACACTTAGCATTCTAATAGGTAAAGAGCAACCGCCATATAATAAGTGATCAAACGAACTTACCTGAAGTGAAGTTCGATCATTATTATATGAGTTGCTTCATCCGAAGATATAATTAATTACAAAGGTAGTCACGTTATTCATTCGAGATAACTCCGCGAATTTCACAGATATATACCCTATTTTAAAAATAAATCACCTTGGCAGCACCGTCTTAAGTTTGCTCATTCTTTTTAGAGATGTATACGGTTCAAAACTTTTTTATTTGGGCATTCAGGGAGGGTGGGTAATTATATCTTCGGATGAAGCAACTCATATAATAATGATCGAACTTCACTTCAGGTAAGTTCGTTTGATCACTTATTATATTTCTTTGCTTCATCCTCAATATAATTAATTACAAAGGTAGTTGTTTAGAGTAAAAAGTTTTGATAAACATGTACGCAACACAGATTTTGTAAATCGTGTATTTTTAATCACTCTCTTACGGAAATACTAATTAATTTGCTTGCGTACACTTTAACAATATTAATATTTATTTATGATATCATTATAAAAAGAAACAATTGAAACAAACTGGGTAGAAACAATTTCGACGAAGAAGCCAACAGAAGGATACGGCTGGGCTGGGCGGCATTTGGAAAATTAAGTCGGGTCTTCTCATCGTCAATACCTCAATGCCTGAAGACGAAAGTCTTCAATCAATGTGTCCTTCCCGTCCTCACTTATGGCGCTGAAACGTGGACACTAACAAAAGGCTTGATCCACAAATTTAAAGTCACTCAGAGAGCTATGGAGAGGGCTATGTTAGGAGTTTCTCTTAAGGACAGGATTCGGAATGAAGAGATCCGCAAGAGAACCAAGGTCGCCGACATAGCCCAAACCATTAGCAAGCTGAAATGGCAGTGGGCAGGCCATGCTTGTCGTAGAAGCGATGGCCGATGGGGCCGAAAAGTTCTAGAGTGGAGACCGCGAACTAGTAAGCGTAGTGTGGGGCGCCCTCCAGCACGTTGGACCGACGATATAAAGCGGGTGGCGGGAAGTGGCTGGATGAGGAAGGCTGAGGACCGGGTGTGGTGGCGTTCTCTGGGAAAGGCCTATGTTCAGCAGTGGACGTCCGCAGGCTGAGATGATGATGATGATGATGATGATATTATTATTATAATATTATTTAATACTATAAATTAGAATATATTTATTTTTATGATTAGGTATAATTCATAAATTGATTCACTATTACATGTGTTAACGCAATTATTATTAAGACCTGTCTTGGCAGGGTCTGGCATAATCTCCCTCATCCGCCATGGATCTAACATTTAAGCAGCGAAAGAATGAGTTCGATGTGTTAGTCGAGCCTGCCGTTTTTCTAATTGTCTCAACGCTCGCCTGAGCGTGAGGTGCTGTGTGCTTGTGTCAACGCTGCTCACTGATAGCGTTAACTTGATCCACCTGCTGATCGATTGAGGTGCGGCCTTTTTGTAAGGCTTCTTGTAAGTAAATAGCAGGATATTTGTCCCCTCAGATCTTATATTTTTAGTTCTGGAAATATAGTGTGTGGAGGGGTGCAGCAGGGCAGATGCTCAGATTTTCTTGAAAGTAAGGTAGGAAGAGAGAAAGAGAATAGGCGTGGTATCTGCCCGCAGCGTGTTTTTTTTTTTTTTAATAATTTACCGTTATTCTAATTTAAACCCCGATTTCAAAAGTAATATTGCTTTCCAATTTAATTGACGGAAGAGTTTGTAGTCTATGAGCAGTGCAAATTGCTAGTATAATGAAAAGTTTCTTAGTGATTTTTTCTAAAGATGAGTGACTATAAGGGAACCAATTTTTAATATAGTTTAAAAAAAGTTGAGGGACCCAAGTACTGGAGTAATAGGGTTTGGTTGATCTTAACTTATAGACAGCTTTGAGGAGACGTTTTACGCTCGCTCCAGAAACAATGCTGTTTCTTAGCATAAATTATATTGCAATTCGATAAGGGTTCAAACTCCGTAACAAACGCTGTAAGAGAAGATACCTAATACTGGTATTTGACGGTTTAAATACATTTTTATTATTTAATTTACAAAACTGCCACCGAAGCTTGAGTGTGGTATTATATTGTTTTAAAATACTGTCAGAGAATAATGTTAACATTAGTGACGCTGAGTCTAGGTCGGCGCCTTGTTTTAAGGGAGAGGGAGAGAGAGTCTGGAGAGTCTCGCGAAACCCAGGGTAAGTTTCTTGTGCAAGGAATGGTGAAATGAGATTGCAATAAGTATTAATGAGGATTAACATTAAGTAATATCCGAAACTACCAAGCTTTGTAGGAGAGAGTACCACGCTTGTGATAACCAATTTGAAAAAATTAGGATTCCGTTTGCCTCGTTATCAATGATTTTCCTCAGACACTTTAAAATTAAAGAAAAAGGAGGAAACAAAAATCATAGAAAAACATAAAAGCCCCACAAAGCGTAAATGCATCGACAGCTAAGGCGTCCGGATCTTGTTGTCAAGGCACGGATTTTTTAAATTTAGTATTGTTATTCAAGCAAAACGGACTTAAAGCCTAGGTATCTCAAATAGGTTATAACTTCTTTTATGACCTTGATTAAAACACCTGGAGTCACTGATAAGCCGAACAGCCTAACATTAGGTTTAGGCATCAAGAAAATTGAACTCGGAACTAATAGCTCCTATATTTTGTAATAAATTATTATTAATAGCAACCCACATATGAAGTTGGTAAGCTGTTATCCTGCGCCGCAGTGTTACGCCCCCCCCCCCCCCTCCAGTTCATGACGAGTACCGAAGAGGCGCTCGCCAGTTTTCCTGGTTGCCGGCTGGTCGAGTACCCGTATATAGTTAGGTAAGAACATAACGTATAATGTCTCGCAGACAATAATTTGTAGTTAATGTACATATATATTCACGATTACACATTTTCTACACAATTGTCATAAGGATATGGCTCATAACTAGCTCGCAGCTAGTGAGGTTATCACAATTACTAATTTCCTTTTGTGGAGTGACAGCTTTAGCAGCTTTAGGATAAAGCTCATGAGTAGCTCGCAGCTAGTTATGTAATCGCAATCGACTCGCAGTCAATACCGATATGTTTAAGGAATCACAGCTTTGGTATGTGATTTATGAGTAGCTCGCAGCAAGTTATGTTATCGCAATTGATTCGCAGTTAATCCCTTTTTATTGTGCAGTTACAGCTTTAGGATTTGACTCATGAGTAGCTCGCAGCTAAGAAGTCACATCTTTAGGGTATGAACCATAAGTAGCTCGCAGCTAGTTATGTTATCGCAATTGACTCGCAGTCAATCCCGATTTGTTTGTGGAGTCACAGCTGTAGGATTTGACTCATGAGTAGCTCGCAGCTAGGAAGTCACATCTTTAGGATATGAACCATAAGTAGCTCGCAGCTAGTTATGTTATCGCAATTGACTCGCAGTCAATCCCGATTTGTTTGTGGAGTCACAGCTGTAAGATTTGACTCATGAGTAGCTCGCAGCTAGGAAGTCACATCTTTAGGATATGAACCATAAGTAGCTCGCAGCTAGTTATGTTATCGCAATTGACTCGCAGTCAATCCCGATTTGTTTGTGGAGTCACAGCTGTAGGATTTGACTCATGAGTAGCTCGCAGCTAGGAAGTCACATCTTTAGGATATGAACCATAAGTAGCTCGCAGCTAGTTATGTTATCGCAATTGACTCGCAGTCAATCCCGATTTGTTTGTGGAGTCACAGCTTTAGTATATAACTCATGATTAGCTCGCAGTTAATCATGTTATTGCAATTGGTTCGCAGTCAATCCCTGTTTGTTGTTTTTTAGTTTCTCGGATAAAGCCGATCCAAATAAATTTTTGTCTCTTTCCGAATCTTATAGCACTTCTTGTTGAGTTGAGGCATTCAGAGTTTAATGCTGCTTTGAGTGATTCCGAAGTTTGAATCACATAGGATCCTGCAGCCATTGCTTAGGTGTTTCATGGCCTGCACCCTGTTTTCATCTCTTTTAATAGTAGGCCCATTCCGTTACTAACGGCCGTGATACGCAGGACCAGTAGTCTTTGTCGCATCCCCTTTTTTAATATAAAGAGCCATATGGTTGGCATGAATATTTTCACCATACTTCGGCGAATCATGCGTCGATTTCCCAAGCGCCGAGTGTAATTCTGAGTCGATTTCGAGTTGACCGACCTTTAATAAAGTAATTTTGAACCCTTTGTCAGGAAATGACCATTCAGTATCTGGATTAACTGTACTAGACTCGGCGTCGGCTTGATTTTCTTTGGTGTTTACGTATGACGCAAAAAAAAAAAAAACAAAGCTCACATTGTTCTCACCAATGTCAACTGGTTCTAGTTAACTTATTTAAGTGAGGGTATTGAATGCCTCTCTTTCAATTAATATAACTTCTTACCGTCGTAGTGTCGACACGAACATTGCACATTTGTTTTAGTTACGAGCAAGACTTTAAAACCGAGGAAAAATGGCCATTATTTCTTCCAAATATTTAATAATATGGTCTTCTATAATATCTAATAATATGCTACTTGCTCTGCTTGTTCATCTACCATTGCTTTTAATTTTAAGTGTTTCGTAACAATTAGTGTTTTCAGACAAAGCGAAGAAAAGGTGGGTAGTTAGTTCCCTTACGCTTCGCTTGGCTCGTCGTGGCAGGGACACTACCGTCTCTCCAGATAAATAATATTATATTTTTGTTTACAAGTAGGTACTCGAATATAGTTAACGGCTGGGCAAGCTACTAAAAAGCCCCGTTGAGCGAATTTTACGAGCATAGTTGAGTGAATTCGTGAATTTTATTACATTTTTCGAATGTATAATATGTATGATATGTAGAAATAATAATGATAAATGTCTCCTAACCTAAATAAATCCGAGACACTTGGGGGGTAGGTACTAATTTAATTTAATCGTGATTGATGACAAGTTGTAACAATAGTGTTACCATAATAATCGTTATAGTTGTGTTTTAATTTTTATTAATTTTCATAATAAAAACACTTAACGTAATATTTAATTCAGAATATTTACGTTTTCTCTGATACCTCGTAATCGATGAAGACTCGCAGTAAACCTCGATGCGAAAAGTGTACCGTTTTTATGTATATGCCAAAACAATAATATAGTAGGCTATGTAGCGGTGCGTAAGCGCAAACAAGAGATCGTTTGAAAACAGAAAAGAACTCGTACCTTTTTCCTTCAATGATGATGACGATGATTTCAGCCGATGAACAATACTGCAATTACACTATCCTACAATAACACTCGATCTTCTGCACTTCTGGTTAAATTATTAAGTGCGGCGCGCTGAGCGCGTGCGGTCGTTATCTCGCGCGAAAAAGTAATGAGCAAACTTAAGACGGTGCTGCCAAGGTGATTTATTTTTAAAATAGGGTATATATCTGTGAAATTCGCGGAGTTATCTCGAGTGAATAACGTGACTACCTTTGTAATTAATTATATTGAGGATGAAGCAAAGAAATATAATTCTAAGTACACATAGCATTCTAATAGGTAAAGAGCAACCGCCAAATAATTCTTGCTCGTCCTACTCGATCAATGACTCTTTCTTCACATCACTGACTGAGTGCAGGTCTCCTCTCAGAGAAGGGTTATAGGCCATAGTCCACCACGCTGGCCCAATGCGAATTGGCGGACTTCACCCACCTTCGAGAACATTATGAAGAACTCTCAGGTGTGCAGGTTTCCTCACGATGTTTTCCTTCACCGTTGAAGCAAGTGATACTTAATTTATTAAACGCACTTGACTCCGAAAAGTCAGAGGTCCCGGGATCGAACCTGCGACCCCCCGAATAGGAGACCACAGTCCTAACCACTAGGCTATCACTGCTTTTTACACGCTTCTGTACAGAACCATATTATTTCCTGGTCCTTTGTGTTTAAAAGCTGGCAATCCTGTATTCCTGTCTACATTGGCTATGGTCTGTGTCGATGATTAGACAAAGGTCGCCTGTGAGTCGTGACTCGTGAGCCAGTGAGCCGCGAACTGAGATCTGTCCGCGCCGACATCGAACGGTATAACTTTTGTGCCTACAATGCACCCTACGAGCTTTACGAAGTGCATCCGTTTATTGGACGTGACTGTTGCTTGGGGTGCGAATTAATTTTTACGCTTTCCACTTCACTACGCCTTTTTAGGTAATTTTTGTTTACGAATGGCAGTGGCCCCTGAGATATGGGTTTCATTAGTTTCCTTTAGCTTTCAAGATTTCACTTGTCATGTAGAAAATAAGTACCTACACCAAGCTCCTCTAATAAAGATTTCCCTCTTCCTTTTAAAGTGAAACTTTTATTACATCGTCTCAAACTTTTTCGGCTGTGTGTTGCATGTCGCGTGACGGTCGACCGTGGAGTAGGGATAAAGTGAAAAAAAAATTTTTAGTAAATTTCTAGAATGTGAAAAAAAGTTTCACTTTTGCCGTGGTTTCATAAAACTTCACAATCCTTTACTTTCTTTCACTCTATTATTTCAGTAACGATGTATTGATTTAGCAATAATGAAACTCTATCAATAAGTTACATCGATCCGTTGCTTCGTTGTTGCTTGATTGAAGGACAAACTAGCAAACAAACACCATTTCGCATTTATAATATTAGTAAGAACTAGCTGAAACCCGCGACTTCGTCCGCATGTTCAGAACCCCTGCAGCATCAGGATTGAGTAGTTGGGTCCGACTTCAATGGTGGTACCTGCAATATCTATTCATTATTGAAAGTCCCTAAATCGATACCTTACCTCGATCGATACCTAGTGGTTAGGACTGTAAGCAGTGATAGCCTAGTCACTAGTGGTTAGGACTGTGGTCTCCTATTCGGGGGGTCGCAGGTTCGATCCCGGGTACGCACCTCTGACTTTTCGGAGTCAAGTGCGTTTAAGCAATTAAATATCACTTGCTTCAACGGTGAAGGAAAACATCGTGAGGAAACCTGCACACCTGAACGTTCTTCATAATGTTCTTGAAGGTGTGTGAAGTCCGCCAATTCGCATTGGGCCAGCGTGGTGGACTATGGCCTGTAACCCTTCTCTGAGAGGAGACCTGCGCTCAGTAGTGAGCCGTCGATGGGTTGCTGATGATGATGATGATGATGAAATCGATACAGTTTAGGTAGACTGTACCCCTGCAGCATCAGGATTGAGGCGAGTTAGAACCTGAAGTTTTATGGGACTGTGTTGCAAAGTTTCTGTATCGATTAAAAAAAGAATCACGCAAATCGGCATAGAAATAAATCTTAGATATCGATATACATAGGTAGAAAAACAAACTCCTTTTTTGAAAGTCGGTTAAAAAAGTAAGTTACTCCTAAGTTACTCCTAAGTTACTCCTTATAACATCAGCTATCTGTCAGTGAAAGTCCCGTCAAAATCGGTTCAGCCGTTCCAATGAGCCGTAGCAGAAACAATCATACAGACAACCATACAGATAGATAAAAATTTAAAAATGGACGTTTTGTTTTAAGTGCCGATTACACTTTCATATTATTATGCATTGAGTAAAAAATAAGAGCCATTTTGACACAAACAACAAACATACACTCAAATTTTATTTCTTCTTCTTCTTTATCAACCGATAGACGTCCACTGCTGGACAAAGGTCTCTTACATGGACTTCCACAGGTCTCGGTCTTGCACCGCCTGAATCCAGCGACTCCCTGCGACCAGTTTGATGTCGTTGGTCTACCTGGTGGGGATAGTAAATTTTATTTATTAAATTATAAATGTATACTTAGATGTATGATGTATAAATAGATAGATCCATCTATGTATAGTGTCAGATTCGTGTTTAAAATTGATTTCCGTTGAATTAATTAAGAGTATTGTTTTGATTTCCGTATCCTTTTATTTATTGAAATTAGTGAATTCACAAATTCACATTTGACTTTGACAGCGCAGGCACGCCATCTTGCGCGCCATCTATACTTATAATAAAACTGTAACTGGAAGATTTCTGTACATTTAATATATTTTGAAAATTTTAATTGGGGGATGCTTGACTATCGATACTGAGCCCAAAACAGATTTTTATTTAATTTTTGTCTGTCTGTCTGCTACTACTAACTACTGAACGGATTTAAATGAAATTTAGTACAGCGGTAGCTGATACTCCGGGTCAACATTTAGGATAGTTTTTATCCCGATAAAACATAAGGTTACTCCAGGATAGGGGATGAAACTTTTTGTTGATTTTACTCCATAACTCAGTCAAATCTGAACGGATTTTAATCATTCTTTCTTTATTTGAAAGTGTGTACGACAAGAAATACAATAACCAATTTTGGTGAAGATCTGCTAGATATTATCGGAGATATAGGACAAAACTTCTCTCGGATAGTTCCAGGTCACTCGCATACGATATATACGTATATAGATCTTATTGACCTGAGCTATTCATTACATACTAATTTTAGACTATATCACTGACTTCCAGGCCCTAGCTCCTCAATCCTGATGGTGCAGTGTACTGCCCACCTAAATCATGGATATTTACGAACTGTCGATTGTGAATTGATATTGTAGGTACCAAATATTTAAAATATAATAGTGTAGTGGAGCCGTAAAAGAGGACTCAATTCTGATGCTGCTGGGTACTGCTCACCAATGATAGGTAACAATTAGTATGAACTACTTTAGGGTAGTGGCATAACGCAGCCGTAAAAAATTTCGCGTCTCCGTTTTCCGTTTACTAAAATTTCCCACAGTAGCTTTGTATTCTTAGATGGCATCATTCTATTCAGCTAATTTAAGTATCGCTCGGTTCGGTTTAGGAATCATCCACCTCCCTTCTCCTCTCCATGCTACAACTACTAATGGTACCAACTTCTCAATCCCGATGCTGCTGATGATAATACCCACCTAAATTGTGGGTGTTTACAAAATGTCGATAATGAATTCATATTGTAGGTACCAACCAAGTGAAGACTAAAAAGTGGCATAGTGCAATCGTAAAAAATGTCTCACTCGCTTCGTTTGCGAGAATGTCGATTGTAGATTTCTTTTTAACCGACTTCGAAAAAGGAGCAGATTCTCAATTCGTCGGAATCTATTTTTTCAATTTTTTATGTATGTTCACCGATTACTTGAAGGCGCCTGAACTGATTTGGAAAATTCTTACTTTTTTGTTTGAAAGGGTACTTCCCAGGTGGTTTTTAAATTTTACCGAAATCGGTTGAGCGGTTTTAAAAAATTAAGAAAAAAAAACATATACTTTGTTTTGTAAAAAAAATATATTAAATTATGTACTCATTAGTATATGGACTACACAGAGGCGTAGTGCGATCAAAAAAACCTTCGCGCTCGCTTCGCTCGCGAAAATATCAGTTTTCAGTTGCTACTGCGGGTGCCAAGTATGAACTACAAAGAAGCGTAGTGCAATCGAAAATTTTCGCGCTCGCTTCGCTCGCTAAAATGTGTCTTCTTGATTGGTATTGTAAGAACCAAGTATAACGAACCAATAAAGCAACGAAAACCTGCAATATCTGGGACATATAATTCGTGGCGATAAGTACAAGTTGCTCCAATTAATAATACAGGGGAAGATACAAGGTAGGAGACCCCCGTGAAGAACCTCTTGGCTCAAGAATCTCCGGACATGGTTCGGACTGAGTACTCAATCCTTATTCCGCGCAGTTGTGTGTAAGGTCCGAATAGCCAATATGATAGCCGACCTCCGGTAGGAGATGGCACCTCAAGAATAAGAAGAAGAAGAACCAAGTATGAAAGACACAGTTATGTAGTGCAGCCCTAAAAGAATTTTGCGAAATGTCTGTTTTGGATTGCCAAGTATGGACTACATAGTGATGCAATGAAATTGTAAAAATTTTCGCGCTAGCTACATTGGCGAAAATTTCTTAATTGTTGTTGTGAGTGTAAATCAAGTATGCTCGCTTCGCTCGCGAAAATATCAGTTTTCAGTTGCTACTGTAGGTGCCAAGTATGAACTACAACTATGCGTAGAGCAATCGAAATTTTTTGATTGTAGATTGCTTTTGTCTATACCAATTAGTATGGACTACACAGAGGCGTAGTGCGATCAAAATATTTTCGCGCTCGCTTCACTCGCGAAAATTTTGGTTTTCGCTAATGTAGGTGCCAAGTTTAAACTAAAAAGGAACGCAATCTAAAATTTTTGCCCTCGCTTTGCTCGCGAAATTGGGTCTTTTCTTGATTGGTATTGTAAGAACCAAGTATGAAGGACACAGTTAAGTAGTGCAGCCCTAAAAAATTTGCGAAAATGTCCGTTTTCGATTGCCAAGTATGGACTACATAGTGATGCAATGTAATTGTAAAAAATTAGGCGCTCGCTTCGCTCGCGAATATGTCTTTTCTTCATTGTTGTTGTAAGTGTAAACCAAGTATGGAGTACATAGTTAAGTAGTGCAGTCTTAAAAAATTTCGCGCTCGCTTCGCTCGCGGAAATGTCTTTTCTTCATTGTTGTTTTGAGTGTAAACCATGTATGGAGTACATAGTTAAGTAGTGCGTTCCTAAAAAATTTCGCGCTCACTTCGCTCGCGACAGCGTCGGTTTTATTGTTGCTTATGTAGGTGCCAAGTATGGACTACATAGTGGCGTAGTGCAATCGTAAAAAATGTCGCACTCGCTTTACTAGCGATAATGTCGATTATCGATTGCTTTTGTCTATACCAATTAGTGTGGATTACACAGAGGCGTACTTAATGCGATCAAAAAATCTTTGCGCTCGCTTCGCTCGTGAAAATATCAGTTTTCAGTTGCTACTGTAGGTGCCAAGTATGAACTACAAATAAGCGTAGTGCAATCGAAAATTTTTGCGCTCGCTTCGCTCGCGAAATGTGTCTTTGGAATAGAATAGAATAGAAATGTTTTTTATTCAAATAAACTTTTACAAGTACTTTTGAATCGTCAATGAGTCTACCACTGGTTCGGAATGCTGTTCCTGCCGAGAAGAACCAGCAAGAAACTCGGCAGTTGCTCTTTTCAAAATACTTTTACAATATACTTAACAGATATTCTATGTATGCAGAGTTTCCACAATGAGGGAAAGGTCCACAAAAGCATACGTAATTATTTCTAATTATAATTCAACACATGTCAAGACGGGCAGACAGAAAGTAGCCCCATTGCCACTGGTGGCACCCGTTCACGAGCATGACGCATGACCCAGCCATTGCTTCGCTCAACCATATTTTAGGGAACGCAACAACCCGCATCACACGACACCACCGCAGAAATGTTAAAGAGAGTGTGACATACTTAGTGACATTCTTTCTTGATTGATACTGTAAGAACCAAGTATGAATGACACAGTTATGTAGTGCAGCCCTAAAAATTTTGCGAAATGTCCGTTTTGGACAATGTTTTGGACAATGAAAGTGATGCAATGAAATCTTAAAAATATTCGCGCTCGCTTCGTTGGCGAAAATGTATTTTCTTAATTGTTGTTGTGAGTGTAAACCAAGTATGGAGTACATAGTTAAGTAGTGCAGTTCTGAAAATTTCGCGCTTGCTTTGTCGCTTTTGTGTTGCTTATGTAGGTGCCAAGTATGGACTATATGTTGGCGTAGTGCAATCCTTAAAATGTCGCACTGGCTTTACTAGCGATGATGTCGATTATAGAATGCTTTTGTAGATACCAATTAGTATGGGCTACACAGAGGCGTAGTGCGATCAAAAAATTTTCGCACTCGCTTCGCTCACGAAAATTTCGGTTTTCAGTTGCTACTGTAGATGCCAAGTATAAACTAAAAAGAAGCGTAGTGCAATCGAAAATTCTCGCCTGCATCACTGGACTACAGTCCAGTGATGCAGGCGAGAATGAAGACCAGTTGCCAATCCATCATTGAAGACCAGTTACCAACTCCTCAATCCTGATGCTGCTGGTCCTGCCTAAATTGTGGGTTCATAATTCATAATTCATTTATTAATTTGTGAATAAGGTACAGTCAAGATGTTATAATATACAATTTAAAATGCGCATATCCTACCAAAGTGTGGTATTACAAAATTTCCATTTTGAATTGATATTGTAGGTTTGCAGGTACCAAGTAGGTACAGAATATTATATAGTGGCGTAGTACAATCGTAAACACCTCACGATTAACAACAATTCTTTTTATTACTTTTTCCACGCGGACGAAGTCGCGGGCATCAGCTAGTCTTGAAATAAGTATAGTATAAATCAATTTTAAACACGAATCTGACAGTTCGGTAGGTGTCATAGTTTCTGGTGGCATTTAAAATTTTGTACAATCATTCTCATTCGTATAAAGAGATTTGTCTGGTGGGAGGCTTTCGTTGGCCGAGGCTAGTTACCACCCTACCGTCAAAGATGTGCCGCCAAGCGATTTAGCGTTCCGGCACGATGGCGTGTAGAAAACGATTAGGGGTATGGGTTGAATTTTCACTGCCATACCCCTTCCAAGTTAGTCCGTTACCATCTTCGACTGCATCGTCACTTACCATCAGGTGAGATCGCAGTCAAGGACTTATATCTTGTCATCGAATAAGAAGAAAAAAAAAGAAAAAAAAACTTAAAAATTCTCTAGTGGTAAATTACGATGAAGCGCATTCTTCAAGCGTTGCATCAGTGTCGTCTGTCGGCACGATAATCTCAGAGACCCACAATTATCCCATTGCTGAGCAGACGGGCTAATTGAGGCTAAATCTCTTTGTTTTTCAACTCAATTGGTAGGTTAATGGTATTGTAGGTACTTATTATTTTAGCGTGCTTAATATTTTATTATTCTAGATCCGAAAAGTAGTCCAATCTTGATTTGTATCCTTTTAATACCTGCAATCAAAAGAGAAAACGAAATATCTTTGGTAATTTGGAAAACAGATTTTAAGAAAACTTTTGTGCATAAGTAAACTGGGTAGAGACATACCTACCTAACAAAATACATAATTATTTGAAAAATATGTGATAGCATACTTTATTTAATTATCATGTTTAAAAATATCAATAAGTTTTAGTATCATATTACCACGGTAATACCTATCAAACGCTAATTTACGCGCATCTCGCTCTTGTATATTTATTATTTATTTTCTAAATTAAATGATTGATTGATAATATTATGTTCTACTCGTAAAAGTTTCACTTTCGTATAGTATAGTAAAAACAAGTCGAAGTACCTTGAGTATAGTACTCAAGGTACTTCGACTTTAATGGTGTGGTTTTATGATTTTATAGGTCTTTGTTTTATACCTAAATCCCTTGGGAACTCTGTGATATTCTGGGATAAAAGTATCCTTCAAGATATAATTATGCTGCTTATCCTCTTAAACTGTGCTCAAGATTTACTCAACGGTACAGTGAAACTGTGCAAAGTTACTTTCGCTATAGAAATACATAGGTAGTTACTTTCATATTTTTATCATTAGCACTTAACTATCTAAGCGCCCAAGCTACGAAGTAACGCAGCGCATGATTTTCAATCAGCCTCAAAGGCAGTTCAAGCAAGAAGGGCCTAGAAAAAAAGAAAACATTTGAATTCACCAAACAACTCAATAGCAGCAATTTAGCATAAATGTAGCTTGAGAAATCTTAATCAGCCCTCGTAGGATCTTTATTTACAACACTGAACACTCCCAGTAATAGCGCTGGGTGTGGGAGGGAGGGAAAAAACTATTGTATCACGCGAGAGGTTTCAGAGATATTCATTAGAGTTTATCCCGAGGAATGAATGGGATGAAATGAGAAGGAGAGGTGCTGGCTACAGGGACGCACTCGTGGGATGTTTTCTGGTTAGCAGCGGCGTAAAATCCTTGTTAGTCTTTAATATTATAGATGCGAAAGTGTATTTGTTTGTTGGTTTGTCCTTCAATCACGCAGCAACGCATCGACGTAATAAGTAAGGTCCTGTAGAGTGCCTTTTTATCCCGGAATAGCAAAATAAGGCCTAGTCTTAACTTATTGAATTTATCTAGTAAGGTACCTACTACTAGTGTTTGCGTATCTAAGACTTAAAAATTCCGCAGGAACCCTTTATTTTTCCGAGAAAAAAGTATCCTATGTTACTTACCAGATCTACAACGTAAATATTTGAATGGGTATATCTATTCAAATAACTAATCACATCGAGCCGTTGCTCCGATACTGCATGATTGAAGAACAAACCAGCATACAAATATTATATGCGATTAAGCAATTAAATATAACACGCTTCAACGGTGAAGGAAAACATCGTGACGAAAACTGCACACCTGAGAGTTATCCATAGAGTTCTCGAAGGTGTGTGAAGTCTGCCAATTCGCATTGGGCCAGCGTGGTGGACTATGATCTATGAATAGAATAGAATAGAATAGAAATGTTTTTTATTCAAATAAACTTTTGTACAAGTGCTTTTGAATCGTCGATGAGTCTACCACTGGTTCGGAATGCCGTTCCTGCCGAGAAGAACCAGCAAGAAACTCGGCAGTTGCTCTTTTCAAAACAAGTTTACAATATACCTAGTAGATATTATGCTATGTATGCAGTGTTTTCACAATGAGGAAAAAGAGAATTTACAGGTAAATCATTACCTACTGTCTCATGAATCGCTGGAACGAATTATATCCACGCTTTTTTGTCATTTATAGTTTCAGTTTATTTGAATAATAGTAGATTATTAACCAAGGGGATAAAGCAGTGTCTTCTGTCGCGGGTGACGATTTAAATCGCGAGCGTAACGAAGGACTCGAGGTTTACTCCCGAGCGTAGCGAGGGTGTTAAAAACTTAAATCACGAGCGAAGCGAGGGATTTAAGACGAGTCCTGAGTGTAGCGAGGGATTTAAGTTCACCCAAGACTAAGACAGCTTTATCACCGAGGAAAATACTCTACTTTTCGTACCATTTGCGAAAAAATTAACACAATAATAATATGAGATAAGCATTTATTAAAAATAATGACAATTAAAAGTAAAAGTTAACATTCGAAACATTGGTCCAATTATTATTGATAGAGAGAGTTACATTTTTGTTTGGTACATTTATTGTTGATGAGTTGATTTGAGTATTTCTCTGTTCTTGCGTCTGAGCATTTGCACTGATGGAATCCGACAATTCACTGTCACTGTCGCTTTGATTTAACATCGTAACGTATTTTTAGAACATTTACTTATTTATAAAAATAAATTAAAATAAACTTAACGTTTATGTATTTGAAGAAAACAAAAACGCGGGAAATTCCTAGACTAATATTTTTTTGTCGGAAAAGCAAAGGCATCAAGCGCATCAAGCTCATACGGCCTCGTCGGTTTTCGTAATTTTATTTAATAATCATAACTGCATAATAAATGCGTTTTCCTTTTTCAAAAAGATGTATAATGCTTTATATACAAACTCAATGGTGTAAACACAGATGTAGTTCAGTATCGGTAAGTATTCCAAGTTTAAATCACATTCTCCCCCTAGAGGATGAATGAAATTCAGTACAATTTTCTTTCCCTGTTTTTAACAGATTAAAAATGACTATTGTTATGTTCGCTTTTTGTGGCACAGAATGTCACTTTTTTGAGCAAGTGGTACGAAAAAAATATTTCTATTCTATTCTATTCTATTCTATATAGTCTTCAATTGTATATGGCCTACTACCTACCCTTTTCTGTAAGGAGACCTGTGTTCAGTAGTGAGCCGTTGATGGGTTGCTGAAGACGACGTTTAATTTATAATCTTAGTGGATCACTGTCCACTAAGGTTATGGATCTTAGTGGCGCAACTTTTTCCCAGCTTACGTCCCTGTGCAAAAAAGTCCTTGGTACAGCTAAAAAGGGTGCCTGTACGCGACGCACGTCCCGCCTTCAGCGATCCGCTGCCATAACCGGGATCACAAAATTATATAAATAGCTGATAAATATATACTGTACTAGTACAGCTTGTGCTGTGTACTGTATGCTAATCATGCCCAATATAAGCCTAATACACTGTCATAACAAACCAAGGATACACAGTTTGTTACGCACTTTTAATGTCCTGATCAATTTTCGGACGCCAAAAATTCTTACTTTTTCAAGCAAAAACTTCTAGACGAAATTCGATGAAACTTCACAATGAAAAAGAAATACATGAAAAAGGAGTCGAAATATTTTTTTCGTACCACTTGCTCAAAAAAGTGACATTCTGTGCCACAAAAAGCGAACATAACAATAGTCATTTTTAATCTGTTAAAAACAGGGAAAGAAAATTGTACTGAATTTCATTCATCCTCTAGGGGGAGAATGTCATTTAAATTTGGAATACTTACAGAAATTTATACTGAACTACATCTGTGTTTACACCATTGAGTTTGTATATAAAGCATTATACATCTTTTTGAAAAAGGAATACGCATTTATTATGCAGTTATGATTATTAAATAAAATTACGAAAACCGACGAGGCCGTATGAGCTTGATGCCTTTGCTTTTCTGACAAAAAAATATTAGTCTAGGAATTTGCCGCGTTTTTGTTTTCTTCAAATACATAAGGTAAGGTAAGGTAAGGCGCATACATACAACTTGTACATCGACTAAACTGTTTAGTCGAGTTGTGTACTTTCGTGAATTCCATACAATCAAAAGCAAATCGTAAGGCTTTTTGATTTTTTTGTCGAGCAACTATCGTGTTGATAGTTTGCGCACATTCTATGATCGCAGTACATTTCCATAAACTTATGAAACACAACTAAATAGTTGTTCAACTAAAAGTTGTATGTTTGCGCTAGGCCTAAACGTTAAGTTTATTTTAATTTATTTTTATAAATAAGTTAATGTTCTAAAAATACGTTACGATGTTAAATCAAAGCGACAGTGACAGTGAATTGTCGGATTCCATCAGTGCAAATGGTCAGAGTCAGACGCAAGAACAGAGAAATACTCAAATCAACTCATCAACAATAAATGTACCAAACAAAAATGTAACTCTCTCTATCAATAATTGGACCAATGTTTCGAATGTTAACTTTTACTTTTAATTGTCATTATTTTTACTAAATGCTTATCTCATATTATTATTGTGTTAATTTTTTCGCAAATGGTACGAAAAGTAGAGTATTTTCCTCGGCGATAAAGCTGTCTTAGTCTTGGGTGAACTTAAATCCCTCACTACACTCAGGACTCGTCTTAAATCCCTCGCTTCGCTCGTGATTTAAGTTTTTAACACCCTCGCTACGCTCGGGAGTAAACCTCGAGTCCTTCGTTACGCTCGCGATTTAAATCGTCACCCGCGACAGAAGACACTGCTTTATCCCCTTGGTTAATAATCTACTATTTCATCATACCTATTCGAAAAACGAATATTGGCTTCAGAGGATAGCGGGAGCAAAATTTAATTTTAACCCCATGGGTCTTTTCATTTCTCTCTTCTCATTGGTCCGCGTTCGTGCTTTAGCATACTAAAGCACTAACGCGGACCAATCAGAAGAGAGAATTCAAAAATGTGTCGAAATTCCAAAATGTTTGAGAAGCTGTTGTCTTCGATAAGTCACGTGATCAAATTTGTCGATTAGATAATATATATACGCCCATACTTCCAACATAAATATTAATGTTTAATTATTTAATAAAAATTTATTTGTGTTTCATTTAAACTTTCAATATTATACGTATTGGTAATGTCTATACTCTATACATAGTAGGTTGATACTCCTAGCTTTTTCTCATAGGTAATGATGAAAAATAGTGTGTGTTTAATTTTGGCCTTTTTTTTTTCTTTGATTTTTTTGTTCTCGGGCGGCGTATATTGAATTCCTCGCTACGCTCAGGATTCTACTTTAGAATCCCTCGCTGCGCTCGGGAGTCTACTATAGAATCCTTCACTTCGCTCTGAATTCAAAATAACGCCCGCGGGGAACAAAAAATTCCTTTGGCCCCATATAACACAAATAACTATTTTTACCCTGGCATGTGGGGTGTCGTCTTCTAGAGCTCATTAAGTGGAGTTCAAATATATTTTTTATTATTTTCTAGCTTATAAGTACGTCGGAATAACACATTATGCTATGTTATATCCCGGAAAATTAACGGATTCCCGCGGGAAATAAAATCACTCGCGGACGAAGTTGCGGGCATCAGCTAGTTGGTAATAAAAACACTCAACACTAGGATATAAGTTTTTTTCTGTTACCTACTCGAGTAGCAAAATAGAAACTGTTCTATTTTCCGGACCCTTTTTCATGCTACGAGTACAACTTTAACTCCATGTATATTGTATATCTTGCATTTAGTATATCAATGGTATAATCAAATGTTTTTAACTGGAGCGAACGCAAATCAGGATTATGATGTCCTCTACACAAATAACGTAAGGCTACGAGCAGGGATAGCCCACGTTTGCCAAATGCCAAAAATATTATATTACAAGGGAAATTCATTAGCATATTCCGTTGATGTCTTAGATTAGATTACATCAAAGGATCGCTTGCAGTCATGTGTCTGAAATATTATCCTTAAGCTTAGAGCATTTAACCAACTAAATGCTTCGTTCTAAAAGGAAAACTTGAGGAAACCTGCATGTCTGTGAGTTCTCCATAATGTTCTCTAATGTGTGTGAAGTTTGCCAATTTGAACTGGGCCAGCGTGGTGAACTATGGTCTACAACTCTTCTCTTAGACTATAGTGAGGTAAAATTACAGTAGACGTTCTGTATATTTGCTATCATAAAATAGATCTCGTGGATTAAGCTTTTTAAAGTCAACCCCTCAAGGACAGAATTTCAAGAAATGTACTTACATGAAGGAATGTCCCTCAAAATTTCAAACCCTTAGGTCAAATTTAGGCAACTATAACTTGGCCGGTTTTATTTATTTACTTTCCTTGACTTTGTTCCTCCCTGAAAACTTTGAGCTAAATTCAAACGGCGCAAGTCTTCCGGCGCGGCGTTTGAATCTAGTGCAAGGTGTAGGTTTGTTTCGGGAAGAGGCAAAGGAAACTAAATAAATAAAACATAATTCTGGACTTATGTCCGGCAGAGGACATGAATCGATCAACGAAGTAGATATAATATGGATTTTCCGCAAAACGTTTGGAATAGATTTGTTTTTCTCAAAAATCACCTGCGTGCACTGAATCGGAAGCTATAGAACCTTATTATTAATGTGGATTCCCAAACCTTCGGCTCTTCACCACTCGGAATCTATATGCAAATGGTGACAAACAGCCGCCCACGTTTACAAACGCACAATATACTTTTATAGCTCAGGAAAAGCCGAATACTTACCACGACAACCTTACAGCCAATCTAGCGAAATTGAACTTTATGCGGAATATAAATAAGGAGGTTGTAGGTGATTAGAGAGGCTTGTATCTGCATGGTGCGTTCTTGATATTGTTTCACGTGTTTTATGAGGTGGGTCGAGATTTCACGGGGCTCTTGTCGCGGCGTTTTTGAGTGTTTCCTTCGAAATGTAATGTTTATTTGTCGGGATTTGGGGTGCACATCGGTCGGCCGATTGCATGTAACTCATACCCGCTGAGAGCTGAGACATTCATATTTATTGTGTAGGGTGCTTTGTGTATTGAACTTTCATCATAAAGAGACTTCACCTTTTTTTAACGGACTCCGCAAAAGGAGGAGGTTCTCAATTCGTCGGGTTTTTTTTAATGTGTGTTCACCGATTACTCGAAGACGCCTGAATCGATATGGAATATTATTTTGTGTTTCAAAAGGTAAAACTTAAATGGGACTTCCCAGATCCCAGTCCCATTTAAGTTTATCGAAATCGGTCGAGCGGTTTTTAAAAAAAATCAACAATAATTTATATACTTTTTAGTGGCGCGGGTGTTTGAAGTCGGTTTTTTTCGGATTCAAATCGAAAGTTATTTTTTCATGTAGGCCATGTTGAATCACAAATTCATATGAGAATTCAAGACTCTACCATCGGTTCGGAAAACAGCTTCTGCTGAGAAGTGCCGTCAGAAAACTTAGCAGTTGCTCTTTTCAAAACTTTAGGTAGATATTGGGCAGTTGAAAGTTTTCAATTTTGTCATTAAGAAATTTTTCAACAACAATTTAAATTTATATTTGTCTATTGGTGTTCTGAAATAAATATTCGGTAAATTACGAAATTAATTTAATGCATGCTTCTCTAATAGCTTCAAAAGGAGAAAACATGAGGAATGGCCTTCAGCCAACAGTTTTATTACCTCAAAACATAACAGTTCAGATTCGGTGGCATCTCCAAATCGTGTAACCTCAATTTCAAAGGAGAACCGTAAAAATATATCTAAAATAAAATCTTAACAAGCAAGAGTGAACGCTTTCCCGTGTAATAGTGTTATCGTAGAGGAGCCTTCTTCGTCTTGTTTATACTGACAACACGCGTAGACGTCCGAACGCGCGTCCACAGTGTGCTCCGACCCTTAGCCGAAGCTGCCCTGCCCAGCGCGTCGCCTGTCATATTTCTTATTTGAAAAACTGACCTGTGCTTCTCAAAGCTTCTTTTAGTGGCAATAGACATTATGACCGATTTTGAAAAACTGCTGGATGATGTTAGGAAGTATGTACTATTTGGAAAAAATAGCTTAATACAGCAAAAAAAAAGTTTGGTAGATAAAATTGCTATTTCAATTTTAAGTTAAAATTCACGTAAAAGCACTCGCCGTTGTGACAGCACCTATTGTCTTAGGTTTTTTATTCGGTGTAAATAACGAAGCGCTTAAAAAAGTCAAAATTCAAAATTATTTATTTCATGTGGAGCAACCTGTTGCTCTTATGATAAGTCTAGACTTGTCAACTTTGCAGAGTATATTATATTTCACGTATTAAAAAATGATAGGTATTTAAGAAAAAAAAGTGTTACTTTAACATAACAAACGCCCTTAACTCCGGACTTTATATATTTTACATAATATTGACAGTTGAGCCAATGTATGTATATCAAACAGTGCCCAGACTTGGGAAAGTATGTTTTTTCAAATAGCCCCCGTCAGAAATCTAACCCGGAACTTTCCACTTGTCATAAGACTACAGTGCACAAAAATGAGAATACACTCAGCAGTCATTAGACCAGAACTCTATCGCTACGAGTATCAGATCTTCTATAGTGACTTCCTAAACCAACCTGGGAAATGAGAAATCTGACAACGCAACATTTACATCACCCCTGAATATAATACATATAACTGGACAGCCGAAACTTTGGGAGGCTTCCACTCAATCCTTTGTCCATCGCAAATTTCCCGGCAAGGCAGAGGCATAACGCAAAATAAACAAAGTGTTATTGTAGCTTATTTTCATAAGTTAATAGTCGGACAACGATAACAACGGGCCGGCCCCTCCCGACGTTACGACGTTTTTTATTATTTATGTAAATACATGACTCGCAACCTGATTGCTATGTACAAGTATGTCGACAATTTCGAAAAGCCTTACTTACTTTGGTAAATGGTTAAGGACAAGGTTAATCTTCTTCATCTTGAGTAATATTGTCCTCTTTTTTTTTATTCGATGACAAGCTAGTCCTTGACTGTGATCTCACCTGATGGTAAGTGACGATGCAGTCTAAGATGGTAGCGGGCTAGCTTGGAAGGGGTATGGCAGTGAATATTCAACCCATACCCCTAATTGGTTTCTACACGCCATCGTGCCGGAACGCTAAATCGCTTGGCGGCACGTCTTTGACGGTAGGGTGGTAACTAGCCACGGTCACTGCCTCCCACCAGACCAGACCAGAGACAATTCAAAAATTATAAATTCCCAAATTGACCCCGCCGGGAATTGAACCCGGGACCTCCCTGATGGAAAAGTTGGAGCAGCAGTTACCTGGTGGGAAAACGGACGTGAGATTAAATATTTCTCAATGAAACTGGAAAGTTATTGTTCAGTGTTCCAAGCGGAGCTGTTTGCAATTCTACGTGCTTTAAGGGCACTGACGACTAAGAAAACACCACCTAAGATTACAAATATACTCAGTGATTCTAGATCAGCCCTACAATGTATTGAAGATCCAGATAATCTGCATCCCATTGTTTTCGAAATTCGCACAATTATGGAAGAACTGAAAGAAGCTGGGGGACTTGTCAAAATGTTCTGGATAAAGGCACATGCTGGCATACCAGGTAATGAACGAGCCGACGAAATTGCCAAAAAAGCAGCTCTGACGAAAAGATCTGCCCCTGTGTATGATGCACTCCCGGTCTCCTCAGCAAAGTGGATTCTGCGACAAGAGACACTGGACAAATGGCAGAGAAAATACACCACTGAACCGCAAGGCGCAGTGACAAAACAATTCTTCCCTGATATTCGTCAAAGCTACCCAATAATCAAGAAATTAAAAATGAATAATCAACTTGCACAACTATTAACTGGACATGGTGGCTTCGGCGAATATCTCCATAAATATAAATTAAAAGGTGATCCTTACTGCAACTGTGACGGGTTGAGCCCAGAATCCGTATCACATGTCATATGTTACTGTCCCAGGTTTGCTTACGACAGAGCAAAAACTGAAGTAATGATAGGTTTCGACATAATAGAAGAAAATTTTCCTAATATTATTGTTAATAATAACTGTAGAGATGTATTTCTAAAATTTGCACTCAAAATAATTCGCTATGTTAATAAAAATAATAATAGTACTTCTATACAAAATTAAATTATGTGAAAATGTAACGATAGAGGACAGCAGGCAGGGCACACTAAATCATAATTTTATGAAGGACTTTTTTAGAATAAGATAATTAAGATTACATTAAAATATAATTAGTATTAAGGATGTTGCAAAATAAATAGCAACAGCATAAATGTATTTAATAAAAAAAAAAAAAAAACCCGGGACCTCCCAGTCATAAGACAACAGCGCTCACCACTGCGCCAGGCAGGTCGTCAGAGTCTTGCCTCCAAATAAGGGAAAAGCTTTTATTATAGGAGAGCATATGACAATATGGTATGGATCGAACCGTTGACCTTTAAGTTTACAGTTCGCCCCTTATCGTTGGGCTGCTGATGCTCTAAAAAAAATCAAAATATGTATTTTTAACTCTCAACAAAAAGAGGTATTATAAAGACGTGTGTATCTTGTGTATTTGTCTGTTCCCTCGTAGCTTCCCAGTGAATGGACAGATTTTGATGGGGTTTTTCTGTTTGAAAGCTAACGTGATCGCAATGGATCTTAGCTATAATTTGTGAAGGGCTGTTCAGATGTTTGAAGTACATCAGCTCATTTTCTATTTGATTAAAGGATCTTACAAATTTTCACACGCGCGATTGATTTGTTTGGTGCAATTACTGTTATTTCGGATTATTTTTAAGGTATAATAACCTTGTGCTGATGCTACAGCATCAAGTAGTCTGCGGGATCCCAACTCCTCAGCGACTTACAGCAGATATACCTAGTGTGTTTGGGCTCATTAGAATGGTCTCAATAAGTAAAGGTTAGAAAGGTTTTATAATCGAGGAGCTGGATCTAATGATAGAGCAGAAAACTGATTCACTCGTCAGGGTTGATTTAAATTTTTGATTTACACTTTTTTAAAGAGCAATACATAAAGTAGCTCACCAACCTTGCCATAAGAGGGGATTACGTAGGTCAAACTGCGATGCAAATAACTTAAAAAGCATTCCAATAAGCGGAGTGAGTAGAGATGAGATGACGGAGCGGATTGCTCACCACTCGCCGCGTATGAATACAAACTGCGAATTATGATGATCTGCGGCCTGCGACACGGGCTGAGTAAAACGTGCAGCTCTTGAAGAATGGTTTATGTTATGTATTACCCGATGATGTCCGCTACTTCGTCCGCTTGGATTAAGTTTTTTTAATTCCCGCGGGAACTTCATTTTCCGGGACAAATTGTAGCCTATGTACGAGTTTTCACTGTTTCAAATTTCAGCCTAATCAGTTCATTCATTGTGGCGTGAAAGAATAACAAACATCCATCCATCCATCCATACTTCCATCCTCACAAACTTTTAAGTAAGTATAATATCAGTAGGAAGTATGATAGTAGAATGTAATAAACAGCTATGCGATTCTCTAATAATTTTAGTTTGTCCACGTTTGTTGAAGTCGGGCGGGCCTATATACAAACTATGAAACCGATGCGCGACGCTACAGAATATGATAGACTCGTTTGTAGAAGTCGAGCGAGCATCGCGAGTCGGTTTCATAGTTTGTATTTTAGGCCCGCCCGACTTCAACAAACGTGGACAAACTAAAATTATTTTTATACTTTGTAGTGGCGTTAGAAGTCGGTTTTTTGAAAAGAATTTTTATTTTAAGCTTTTAAGTGTAGTATCCTATGATTGAGGAGCTAGGACCTGGAGCTCCATGATGTAGTCCATACTTGTTACCTACAATATCAATTCGTAATCGAAATTTCCTAAATCGCCATAGTTTTAGCCTGCAGCATCAGGCTTGAGGAGTTGAAGGTTAAAATTTTTATGGGACCATTTCGGAAACATCCTCTGTCGATTAAAAAAAAAATCACGCGAATCGGTCCAGTAATCCCGGAGAAATCGGTGGAAGTCGGTTAAAAATAGTCGTTACAGTGCGTGTATATGTGTGTGTGTGTGTGTGTGTGTGTGTGTGTGTGTGCGTGCGTGCGTGCGTGCGTGCGTGCGTGCGTGCGTGCGTGCGTGCGTGCGTGCGTGCGTGCGTGCGTGCGTGCGTGCGTGCGTGCGTGCGTGCGTGCGTGCGTGCGTGCGTGCGTGCGTGCGTGCGTGCGTGCGTGCGTGCGTGCGTGCGTGCGTGCGTGCGTGCGTGCGTGCGTGCGTGCGTGCGTGCGTGCGTGCGTGCGTGCGTGCGTGCGTGCGTGCGTGCGTGCGTGCGTGCGTGCGTGCGTGCGTGCGTGCGCGTGCGTGCGTGCGTGTGTGTGTGTGTGTGTGTGTGTGTGTGTGTGTGTGTGTGTGTGTGTGTATGTATTTGTGTGTGTGTATGTGTATGTCTGTGTGTGTGTGTATGTGTCTGTCTGTGTGTGTGTGTGTGTGTGTGTGTGCGTGTGTGTGCGTGTGTGTGTGTTTGTGATACTCACTCGCTATTGGCTAAATGCATCCACTTACCTAAACTACGTCAGTATTATAAGGTCTGTGCCTAAACTACTATGGGACTAAATTGTTCAAACATGTTTCAAACGAATTCAAACGAAACAAGCGTAATTATCATTCCATTGTACCTACCTAATTGTGTGACATAGATAGATAGTTGGTAAGTACCTACATCACTATAGTGCCTGCCTGGAAATGAATTTATTATGCCCTTTTTCACCAACCATACCATAATGAACCCCTAAGTAGGAGTCTCTTAACGTAGGTAGCCCTAAATACAATCCTAAGTCCTAACATCCGTCCCAATGTCATTTACACCTTTAGGTGTCCCGTAGAAGTTCGTGATAAAGAAGTTGAGAAAGCGTCACCTAACTTAACATAGGTAGCCCGTAAAGAAAACAGGAATAAGACTCGTCTCGCATACATTACAATCAATCATCATTACTAACACTATCAAAAGTAACATCAAATCTCCTTCCACCTCCTCCACCAAAGTAACCAACGCAACGTAAAAATTGTATCCACTAGTTACTTTTATTGAGGCATTTAAGGTGGATGAATATAAAGTGGATTTATGAGGATTATGGGGAATGGTCTCCAGGAGGTGGGTTTAAGGGGGGGGGGGGGGGGTTATAGCCTTAATCCCTGGGAACGCAGTGTGCGCGGGAATTGGATTGGTCCTGATATGTAAATTTCCGCGTGTGAGTAAATAAATATACTGATCCGTGATTTAGACGTGCCCGTTTAGTGGATCAGTACCTCCCGTAGATTGTATTTTTATTCCGCTGCTGTAAGAATTTACTTACTTTGTCGTCAGAGAGCTGTTTGCTTCTTTATTGCGCTTGGCTATTTCACCTGATTGATGTATGAAGCAGTGATAGCCTAGTGGTTAGGACTGAGTTCTCCCGGGTACGCACCTCTGACTTTTCGGAGTCAAGTGCGTTTAAGCAATTAAATATCACTCGCTTCAACGGTGAAAGAAAACATCCTGAGGAAACCTGCACATCTGAGAGTTCTTCATAATGTTCTCGAAGGTATGTGAAGTCCGCCAATTCGCATTGGGCCAGCGTGGTGGACTATGGCCTATAACCCTTCTCTGAGAGGAGACCTGCGCTCAGAAGTGAGCCGTTGATGGGTTGCTATACTAGCGGCACGCTATGATGGCCGGTTTGACGTTTGTCCGCTCATGAAGTTCCGTTAATTGATAACGACTTTGAAGGAAATAATTGTATTACGTTATTGACGATAGTGATGTGCAGAGATTCATAAATTTTATCGAATGTAGTTTTAGGTTTAGGACTCAAAATTTATTAATTTATAAATTTTAAACCGGCCATCATAGCGTGCCGCTAGTATAATGATGATGATGAATAATTTATTTACGAAATTAAAAATGCAAATATTGACCTTCAATCACGCCGCTATGTACCGACTTGATTTCTTGCATGAGTATTGTTTATAGTTGAGGACACAGGCTAATTTTTTTAGACTTGGGTCTGCATCATTCATGACTTAATAATGAGTGAGCTAGCAACCGAGAGCCGATGAGTTAGCACAAAAGTAAAGTTACCGTTAATCTGCATTCTCAACTACAATTCAACTCATTTTATTATCCGAGGATAATTTGCGAGCAAAAATTCGCGCCATAAACATTCGGTACCGAATATGAATAATATTTAATAGTAGCATGAATAGCGAGTAGGCGCTTTAATGCGCCGCACTGCGCACATTACGCGCCCAACGACCAAGATACTAGTCGTATTATTTACGACTAGGGTGGCCATGCAGCTCGATCATAGAGAGACTGTCCTAAACTAACCTTACGTCTACATTTGGACTGCTTCTTCTATAGTTCTTGAAATTCACGGGGGCGACTGACTTATGGTTGTGTGTGTGTCGTATCTGTATAAGTGTGAGCGAGCGCAATGCTCGCGCCTGCCCGCTCCCACCTAGGCTTTGACAGGCACGCACAATAGGGCATTTGACTACTTTTAGAAAATCATCTTAAATTGTTAACAATGCTATGTTGAAGCTAACAAAACGTATATTTCGGCATAATTTTCAGTATTTTTTATAAAAATCGAGAAATAAATTCAAAAAAATAAATTGCCGCCGAAACGTTCCATTTGCTCTCATGACGTCACAGTTCACATTTCAAACAATGACAATTCTACAGCCCATAGGTGGTGTGGACTGTGACGTCATTCGAGATCACGGAACGTTTTCGATCACGTGACCATGGCCGGAATTATAGCAATTTTATTTAATGTTTTCTAATTAAATCAAACTTTATTTTTTAGTTTTGTTGTATGGAATAATGTTTTTAGATAATAATCTTTTAGGATGACACCAAATGAAACGATATTTTTAATATAGTCAAATACCCTATTATGCAATGTGCATGTACACGAAGTAACCACGAGTAAAGCTCACTCGCCTTCGTGAATTGCAAAAACTGTACTCATCAACCGACACTGTTCAGTGTACAGACACTGTTGGACAAAAGAGTCTTGCATATATTACCATATTCCACGATATCCAGCAGCTTTCTGTGACTCGTCTAATGGTATCGGTCCACCTACTGAGGGGTTTGCCAACGCTGTACTTTCCGGTGTAGAGTCGCCACTCCTATTCCAACTACATCCAACATCAATTCCATCCAACTTGGAATACCAACGACCTTCAGTTCTTCGAACAATGTGCCCCGCCCATTTCTATTTTAGCTTCGCTTCTCCACGAGCCATGCTCTTCATCGCCTGTGGGACCTTTTAGACTACCTAAAAGTCAATTAAAAAATTTGAGTTTGGATTTAGATTTAACTGCAGTTGACATAACTGCATCGAATTACCAATCTAGTTCATGGTCCGACATCTCACACAGAATAGAATAGAATAGAATTATTTTTTATTCAAATAAACTTTTACAAGTGCTTTTAAATCGTCGGTGAGTCTACAGTGAAAGAGTAACAGACACCTGTCACAGTTTCTTGGTTTGCTTTTTTTCACGAATCAAAAGAGTTCCCGCTACATGTTTAAAACAGTTAACAGCTGCTTAAATACTAGTGGTTCGCCCCGAACTGAGACCTCGCGGTATCCCATAATTCCGTCGTCATCTGCTTTCGTGGATGGGATGCGTATTTACAATATTAAAGACAGCGCTATCTATTAACAGTATAGTGAAGTTTTGTTAAAAACATTGATGCCCATTAAAACTTAAATAATTTCGTTTCTTTATAATTTTTATCTAATCTTAGTATTTTTTGTTCAAGTACAGAATATAACTCAAAATATGTGCAAGTTTCAATTTTTAAAATAAAGTGGTTTTAGAGATCTAGCCTCGAATAAAATCTCCACTTTGAAAGCCCCCCATTTCGTCAATTTTAGGAAAAAAAATAAAAAAAAATACTTTTGTACTCTGTTCTAAATTATCTTTAAAATGAGGTACTGCAACCCTATGAAATGCAAAAAAATTTATTTTACTTCGCATTCGCTTCTATGAGAGCCCCCCTGAAATAAAGATTTTTATAACTTTTTAAGCCATTTTCGGCTGGAGGCCATCGGTTTACATATCATATCTAAAATTGAAGTAATTACGTTCAGTAATTCAGAAGTTATAAGGCTCTGACAGACGGACGGACGGACGGACGGAAGGACAAGTGCAAATTCACTCAAGTAAACTCAGAGACCTTCGCTTCGCTCGGTCGATTATTAAGACCAATGCGCAATATAGCAAATTTATGGTTTTTTTTCATACGTAAGTTCAGATGCCTCAGGTGGAACACGCTTGCTTACAAGATAACCGTTCACTCCTAATTTAAAGGTTCTTACACTATCCATTGTTCTTAGGATATACAAAATTCCCCACCTACGAAAAAAATTAAGTCTTAATTTAAAAAAATATTAAAACTTTTATACGAAAAAGATGAGAACCATCATGGTGCCCCTATTCACGAGTCGTTCTCCTCTCGAATGTCGCGATTCCGTGCATTTTTATCGACAATTATCATTTTGCATTTCTTCCTGTATTGCTATTGCCGCACTTTGTAAACATACTTGCGTGTGTACGTCGATTGCATCCTTCTACATGTTTATGACTCTCGATTCCAACACTTTGTGTTTTTATATCCACACTAAACAATATTGTCAGAGGTAACTTAGCACGTTTTCACCAACACGTTCCCAAACTTTTACAGGTTACCTAAGCTAAGCTAAGTGACGGTTTCTGTCAATTTCGTTTTCACGAACCTAAAGGTGAAAATGAAATTAGTTAAGCGATTGTATTTAGGGGCTAAACTCTTTTCCGCTACGCTCGAACACATATTTAAAAACATAGACTGGACAGAATACGGAGTTAAGAAAACATATGACCGTAAAACATGGAAGTATCTGGGGGAGGCCTATGCTGACGGGCAAAACAATCGAACATTACCGGTGTCTTAAATTTTAGCATATTATAAATAATTTTGTAAATATTGTATTAAATGTAAGATTGTTAATAAAGGCTAATAATAAAATAATAAATAATAATAATTTAGGGGCTAACTGCGTAAAGAGACTCCTGCTTAGGAGATGATTTAGATATGTTTGGTGAAAAGGTAACTTTATTAACTTAACATGAGTTTGGCTAACGTGACTTGAGGGATAAGATTTTGGTAAGATTAATTTTGTTTTGTTTATATATTTTGTGAGCAGTGATGGCCTAGTGGTTAGGACTGTGGTCTCCTATTCGGGGGGTCGCAGGTTCGATCCGGGGTACGCACCTCTGACTTTTCGGAGTCAAGTGCGTTTAAGCAATTAAATATCACTTGCTTCAGCGGTGAAGGAAAACATCGTGAGGAAACCTGCACACCTGAGAGTTCTTCATAATGTTCTTGAAGGTGTGTGAAGTCCGCCAATTCGCATTGGGCCAGCGTGGTGGACTATGGCCTATAACCCTTCTCTGAGAGGAGACCTGCGCTCAGTAGTGAGCCGTTGATGGGTTGATGTTGACGATGATGATGATATATTTTGAGAAGTGGCAACGGGTGGAAATAATTATTTATTTCACGTAAGCCAACATAATATTATTGTGACTCTTATTACAAGTCCAGACTCTACAATCGGTTTAAAGAACCAATGGTAGAGTCTGGACTGGTCGTAAGAGTCGCATGATGGCCTACCTACATGTAAAATAAATAATTTTGAATTTGAATATATACAATAAACACACTTCATTACATGTAATACGGATTATTATCAAGAAAATCGTAAAGTTAATCAACCCATAAAACACTGTCTAATCACTCAAAACCACATTTCGCATGAAACGACCAATTTATAATAATCCAATAGCATTCCTCCTTAAGGCACTTACACACCATTGTAAAAAAGTTACTGTCGCCCATAACCTAGTCCATTTCCGTAATGAATTATGTGTAGGTCGTTAATCTGTCTATCAATCCTCATCTCGGCAATTACGGCTAATTGAATATTAAGATGGTAACGATTGTGAATAAAACTTGAAATAGCCTGGGGTTAGTGTGGAGCGGCCTTAAGTAGAGTTTTGGTTACGTCATTACGAGAGACTGGGGTACTTTGATGTGGTAATTATATTACTATCTACGTTATAGGTAAAACCCAGTAATCTAAATATATGTATAAGAGGCAAAAGTGACTGACTGATCTATCAACGCACAGCTTAACTACAGGACGGATTGGGCTGAAACTTGGCATACAGATAGCTATTGTTATATGACGTAGGCATCCGCAAAGGATTTTTGAAAATTGGGTTGAATTTTAAGGAAGTAAGATACGGGTTTGAAGTATCTAATACGGGGTAGCTAGTACATATTATCTATATATATATAAAAATTCTTTTCAAAAAACCGACTTCTAACGCCACTACAAAGTATAAAAATAATTTTAGTTTGTCCACGTTTGTTGAAGTCGGGCGGGCCAATATACAAACTATGAAACCGATGCGCGACGCTACAGAATATGATAGACTCGTTTGTAGAAGTTGAGCGAGCATCGCGAGTCGGTTTCATAGTTTGTATTTTAGGCCCGCCCGACTTCAACAAACTTGGACAAACTAAAAAAAAAAAACCGGCCAAGTACGAGTCGGACTCGCGCACCGAGGGTTCCGTACTCCAAAAATAAAAGTAAAACGATAATATTATATTAATTTGCTTATTTATCGTTAACTTTGTTTTTAGAGGTTTATTGTTAATATAAAAAAAACTATGCTAGTTAGAGCGTTGATTTTATTTTTCCTGTAAAATATACATAAACTTCTATTGACCATAATTATTTCAGATTTTTAGATTGGTAAACTTCGGAGATAAGGGGGGGAACGGTATTTTTTTCGACATTTTGGCCGATTACTCAAAAACTATAATATATAGAAATAAATAAAAAACTGCTTTAGAATGCACAAGTAAAGGCCTTTCATATGATACCCCACTCGGTATAATTATCTTACTTTGAAATTTCAAACCCCTGATTTTCCCCCTTTTTTAATTAAACTAAAATAATTTTCGCGTTGATTTTATTTTTCCCGTAAAATATACATAAACTTCTATTGACCATAATTATTTCAGATTTTTAGATTGCTAAACTTCGGAGATAAGGGGGGGGGGGAACGGTATTTTTTCGACATTTTGGCCGATTACTCAAAAACTATTACATATAGAAATAAAAAAAAAACTGTTTTAGAATGCACAAGTAAAGGCCTTTCATATGATACCCCAATCGGTATAGTTATCTTACTTTTAAATTTCAAACCCCCGATTTCCCCCCCTTTTTTATCAAACTAAAATAATTTTCGCGTTGCTTTTATTTTTCCTGTAAAATATACATAAACCTCTATTGACCATAATTATTTCAGATTTTTCGATTGGTAAACTTCGGAGATAAGGGGGGGGAACGGTATTTTTTTCGACATTTTGGCCGATTACTCAAAAACTATTATATATAGAAATAAATAAAAAACTGTTTTAGAATGCACAAGTAAAGACCTTTCATATGATACCCCACTCGGTATAGTTGTTTTACTTTGAAATTTCAAACCTCCGATTTTCCCCCTTTTTTAATAAAACTAAAAATAATTTTCGATATTTCTTTATTCCAATGATGTTGGGCCACTATTATACACAACTATGCCAAATTTCATGTCGATAGCTTTAATAGTTACTGAAATAATCGACTGTGACAGACGGACGGACGGACGGAGAAAGTCTCACCATAAGGGTTCCATTTTTACCATTTTGGTACGGAAACCTAATTATTTTTATACTTTGTAGTGGCGTTAGAAGTCGGTTTTTTGAAAAGAATTTTTATTTTAAGCTTTTAAGTGTAGTATCCTATGATTGAGGAGCTAGGACCTGGAGCTCCATGATGTAGTCCATACTTGTTACCTACAATATCAATTCGTAATCGAAATTTCCTAAATCGCCATAGTTTTAGGTGAACAATATCCCTGCAGCATCAGGCTTGAGGAGTTGAAGGTTAACATTTTTATGGGACCTTTTCGCAAACATCCTCTGTCGATTAAAAAAAAATCACGCGAATCGGTCCAGTAATCCCAGAGAAATCGGTGGACATACATAGAAAAAAAGAAAAGATACCGGCCGAATTGAGAACCTCCTCCTTTTTGGAAGTCGGTTAAAAAGAAAGTGGTGTTAGTTACACTATTTATAACTCAAGAACGGATGAACCGATTTGGCTGAAAATTGGTGGAGAGGTAGCTTAGAACCAGGAGACGGACATAGGATACTTTTTATCCCGTTCGACCGCGTTTCCGTCAAGTCACTATAAAACGTGGTATAACAAAAATGCATCTGACATGGAATAACAAAACGTAAATGACAGTGGAATAACAAAACGTAAATGACAGCTAAACGTAATTTTGTCTTTGGTTAGTGTATGGTAAAAAAATTGACCATTATAAAAAGTGTTATAATAAAGCATTACTGATATTATAAATGCGAAAGTGTGTTTGTTTGTTGGTTTGTCCTTCAATCACGTCGCAACTGAACAGCGGATTGATGCGATTTTTTGCATGGGTATAGTAATGGATGTAGTAGTGGTTCCTCAGACTGGGAGAGCTACTTTTTATCTCGGATAATGAAAGTTCCCGCGGGATTTTTAAAAACTAAATCCATGCGGACGAAGTCGCGGGCATCAGCTAGTAGGTAATATAAATGCGAAAGTACGTTGGTTTGTCCTTCAATCCCGCAGCAACGGATCGACGCTATTTCTTACATGGGTATTGTTGATGACCTGGAGAGTGACGTAGCCAGAATTTTCCGTTAACGCATTTTGGGATCGAGTCGAGTCGCGCGTAGCCAATCGCATAATTGTGAGATACCTAGGGGTTCAGACATTCCGTGTCCGTCCACATTTACGCGCGAGCAGCAAAACTATGAACCTCTAGATAAAGTATCTCACAATCGCGCGATAGTCTACGCGCAACTCGATTCGCGCGTATATTGCGTCATCTGAATATGCCGTACGGTACATGACGAAATTCAAGTATTTCATAATTTATATTTTAAATTAGCTGATGCCCGCGACTTCGTCCGCGTGGATTTATTTTTTAAAATCCCTCGGGAACTCTTTGATTTTCCGGGATAAAAAGCCTATGTCAACTCACTCTCCAGGTCCTCAACTATACCCATGCAAAAAATCACGTCGATCCGTTGCTCTGTTGCGGCGTGATTGAAGAACAAACCAACAAACACACTTTCGCATTATAATATTAGTATGATTTATTAATGTTACATATTATTTAACATTAATATTATAATAGAAAGGCAACCTTACATCTAAACAAGATTTAAACGAACATTATGTCCACAGCTCAAGTTAGGTATTGCAACAAACTAGGCACTCTAGCCTCAGCAGACAACACCGGTGTCCCGTCATGATCCATTAAACTGTACTCAATACTTACTCCGCCGAGCACGCTAACTCGATTATAATATCAGGGTCGATACATCCAAACCCTGAGACTTAGAAGGTATTAATAATATTATACTCTTAGGTACTCGCAGCAACAAAATTTGTCAACAATTATGATAATCTACTTCAAAGTAGATCATCCGTCTGCAACGAGCCGAAACTCAATGGGGTCACGTCGTTTCATTACAGAGTTCCTATGACCACCTTCCAGCTCCATCATCAGCCCCTCAAGACAATTCAAACGAGCCCAAACTGTCGTAAAGGTTGTGTCGTATCATTGTGAAGTTCCTACGGCCACCTTCCAGCACCATCATCAGATCAGCACTATGTCATCATAACATTGCATTGTCACGCGATTTACACATGTGCAAAATTTCAGCTCAATCGGTAACCGGGAAGTGGATCAAATTTAATTTGCAAGATTTGATGACAAACATCGGGATAGGTGAAACTAAATAAAAGCTTGTAAAAATCATTCTATTTTATGCAATGGTCAATATGATGATTTCCCATCCAAATTATGCATAAAGCTTGTTTTATGAGTGGGCATAACAATAATGCAAAGGGGTTTGAGCTGTTAGGGCTTCACATCTACTTTCACTCCAGAAGTGACAGCAAAAAAACTATCAGGCAGCTTCGTTCGATTGTGGACACCAAGCAAACACCTTCACATCAGAAGTGGAATCAACAATCAGCATAAAACATTAATGAGATATTAAACAGTATAATAGGTATGAGCAATCCTTTGAGTAGTAAACTCAAACTCAAACTCAAAATTATTTATTTCATGTAGGCCAACCTGTGGCTCTTATGACACGTCAAGATTCTACCACCGGTTCGGAAAGCGGATTCTGCTGAGAAGAGCCGGCAAGAAACTCAGCAGTTGCTCTTTTCAAAATAATCATTTTACAATACAATATTAATAAGTAGCTATTACATTGTGATAAGTTTTATTACTATCCTGTGGGCAGCTGGATGCAAAGCTGATTTAACCCGTGCATCTTTGTTAGAATAGAATATGACATTTCCACAAAACGTACTACAATTCAATTCATGTCAAAGACAGGCAGACAGAAAGTAGCCCCATTCCCGCCGGCGGCACCCGTTCACGAGCATGACGCATGATCCAGCCATTGCTTCGCTCGACCATATTTGAGGTACTCAAAGGAGCAATCAGATTGATTCACATCGGTTGTAATTGCTAAGCAAACACATTCTCATCAGAAGTGGGATCAACAATCACCACAAAACAGTCATCGATATTAAGGAGTATATTGACCAATCAGGCTAATTCGCATCGATTGTGGTTGCTAAGCAAACACCTTCACATCAGAAGTGGGATCAACAATCACAACAAAACAGTCATCGATGTTACGCAGTATATGACCAATCAAGCTAATTCACGTCGATTGTGATTGCTAAGCAAACACCTTCATATCAGACGTGGGATCAAAAGTCACAACATAACAGTCATTGATATTAAGGAGTATATGACCAATCAGGCTGATTCGCATCGATTGTGGACAATAAGCAAACACCTTGAGATCGCAACTCAGAAGTAGTTACAAGAGCCATTGGCTCAGTTTACGACTGAGCGTATTATCGCACGGGCATTAAACGTCTTTACGACTCTTGGTTTTGGCACAATCATATCCGATACGTGGGGCTATTGATTGATAAGTATCTATTAGGACTATTGGCAATTTGGCCTTTCGTATTTTTTTTTGTTTTTTATTGGGTTTTTAGTTTTTACCCACGGCTTCGTGGCTTAATTTTTTTTAAATATCTTGGGAACCCTTCCTATGATATCAATATGCATCCTTTGTCTATCTCCAGGGTGCAAGTTATCTCTCTGGCATATTTCATCGAAATCTGTTGAGTAACTGAGATGACAAAAAGTAGGAAACAAATAATACTTTTAAAAAACATTTTTTTTAAATATTATGATTTTGTGGATATTATAAAAACTTTCAAATTTATACACTACACGAGTAATTTGGAAAGTAGGTATGGATGAAATCTGTAGTATAACAGAAGCCTACGTAACGTTATGATATGATAAATAGACAAACCTACATTAATTTTCCAAAGTAACTATTTTATTTAGGTGTCATGAACTTCTTCATATCAGAAAATTTTTTAATCGGTAAAGTATGGGATACTCAAGGGATACATAGCATCAAATATGCTTGTGCAAAACAATGATATTAACTACATTATCGCATCGCAGTTACAGGACCATCTCCTGTAACTGCGGATGTAAGGACAACTTTCGACATAATCTTCAATCCTTAATCACTTGATCCAACTAATTTATGATCTTTTCGGCCGAATTATATGACGAACGGAAGCACGGCATTGGTCGTTTTATAGCTGAATGGCTTGTTTGTGATAATTGGTATGATAATTTAATAATAATTTTTAAATGATCACTAAATAATTGCAGTCATGAAGTTCTATTTTTCCAAAACTTCCCAAACCCAAACTTGAAAAATTTACCCACCTTTAGTTTGGAGCTTCAACCACAATCATCCTCAGGAGATGATGGCTCCACAATGCACAATTGCAAAGTGGAAAACATATTCTTGAGTTACAAAATTTAAAAAAAATCTTGTTTCTCAATTTTCGGATTATAGCGAAGGTATTTTTTTCCCCTGAGTACCATAGAATTCCAAAAAAAAAACTCTTGATGGTTTACATACACCTTATAAAACTGAAGTGATGCATTACCATATTGTATTCCTGACACCAGGAACAATTTTTTGGTCTCTTACAACAAAAAATACAACAAGGTGAATCCTATTTGATAGTATTATAGGTAGGGTCCTAATGAATGACTATTATAAGAATAAATTATATCGGGTTCTACTTAGTACTTGCTTAAGCACCTGAATGTAATTGAAGATGCCATTATAGGCACTATCAGAAACATAAACCAATCAGCTCAAAGCTCTCACGTCCTATCAATCGGAGCCTCTTCCTGCCCACTACACTGTCGCTAATGACTAATTACACTTGTACAATCCCTACAGCACGATGTACTATTACCTTCCTGACAATCCAAAACATGCACAGGAAACTAGACTTTATTAACTACCAGACTAAATTCCTTGCTTCTATAAAGTGATATTGAATTAAGACGTTTGGTAAGCAGAGGAACTGGAGTATGCTCATTAAGTGTTTAACGTCATTGTAATTGTTGTGCCAATGCAACATGAATCTTACGGTTTTGCATACAGGGTCGGAATTTGCTCGTGATTTCTTGTGGTGCTTACGATGAGAGGGTTGTACGCTCTGCAAGGAAGGTTTCCTGGGGAAAGATATCGGCACGTAATGAGTTGAGGGCCATTCAAAACATCATTATCTTCTTGGAGATCGCACTGCGGTCGGCTTTGTGTTTCTTTGCATTTTCTGTATGCTGTTTGTTTTTGCTACAATCTTGATTCTACTAGTACTTGCTGAGAATACTTTATCTTTTGAGCAACTCGTTCAATCTTATTATTTAATTATCCTTCTTTCTTGATGGTTATGCAAAATCTAGTGCTCTTTTTACTTTATCAATGTTGTTAATTTTTTGATGCGGGATTTGCATTACTTTTGCGTAGACATCCACTGCTGGGCATGACCTTTCCTATAGCGACATCCAGTGACACAATTCTTTCATCTCGGTTCTTCGTCCAGCAAATTTCGGCAGTCCACGTTACTATTATATCATTGGTCTATCATACTAGACTATTCCTTTCACTCTATTTTGAGGGTCCAAAGAGTCGGCTATCGCTATTCCTCAAAATATACCAGTTTTATTACACTTAGCTGTAAATATGTAGTTGCGTCCACGAGTTTCCCAGAAATATGTATCATTGTGGAGTGGGTAATTTGAATGCAAGGTGTGGCGTTCGTAAATAATAGTGGGTGCCTTCGCCAGCGGTAACAAGTAACAAGTAACAAAACTTGAAGTCTCCGGCGAGCCGTAGCCGTTTCTTAGTGCTAACTCAATTACGCGCGACAGCTCCGCCCCGCGATAAATGCGTTCTGCTAACTGAAACCTTCAAGGCAAAGGAGTTAGCGTGTTACTCAGATTGGCGAAAACATTCGTGCATTGTTTGATTCTTTAGAAATTTCATCCTCAAACTCAAACGTGTTCACAAATGCCTCAGTCTTGCTTGCAATTTTGTGGACGATAAAGATGATTTTATCAGTGCGGTTATACGTATTTAATATATCACCAATTTATTTCAAAAACCTTTAACTTATAATAAAACTCGTAAGCTTTAATACTGATAGAAAATTATGAAATTTGGGATTATTTATAATTTTACCTTGTTCAGTCTTAAAATTGTGAACTTATATGAATTGGAAGACCAATTCAATAATTTTTTGTACATGTTATCTATAATAATTTTCCCTGATTTTTCGTTTTATATTCGCCAGTTAAATTGTAAACCTCTCTGATTAGTCCGTATTGAGAGCAGTTAGTATAACGAATCAGTAAGAAGACTAGATTCATCATGCCTTCAATCATTTTCACCTACTTGACCGTCATTGCGCTACAGGAGTTACTGGCTCGCTTCGCTTTCAACAAGCCTCTGCTTTTTATAGATATAGAGCGTAAATAAAGCATCGTCTCTTCCACTCATCTTATTAAAACATGGACTGGCTCTAAGCCAGCCGGTATATAACATTTACTGGCAGGTATTTTAGGTTCTTCCTCTTTGAATAAGAAGGACGTCACTCAAAACGCTTACCACTTATAGTTTGAACCACGCTTGAGCGGGTATGCGGTTAACATAACTCATACCCTCGCACCTCGCACTCGGTTAAGTTGCAAACTTTGATATATTACCTTGTTTCTACTTCACCTGAAATGGGTCCGTAACGCATTGATTATAATAAGTTTGGACTGTAACAGCGTTCCCGCGGGCTGTTTAGCCAGCTACAGTAATAGTTACTGGGTATTAACTGACATATTGCTACACAGGGAAACTCTATTTATCCTGTAACTAGTGTTACGAGTATAGACCTCCGAGACTAATTGATCTTTTGACGCAAAATTAAAGAAATCCCACAAGTTGAATCCTACTTAAATGATGGTACAAAAATTAATCTACGTATGAATAACAAGTCTGTCTAGTATTTTTAAAAATTGTTTCAAAATTAAAAAAAATTGTTTCAATAGTAAAAAAAAATTGTTTCAAAATTAAAAAAATTGTTTCCGCCCGGGATCGAACCGGGGGCCTTCTGCGTGTTAGGCAGATGTGATAACCGCTACACCACGGAAACTACGTACGTGTGCATAGAAATTATTGGATATAAGAAGACAGAGAAAATAGTAAAGGTTACACATGTCGCCTGTATCACTCACGTGAAGTTTTATCGCTCCATACGAAAGAGATGAAGCTATACGAAGCCAAACCTAAACGATAAGTAATCTTTACTATCAAAGACAGTTTCTAATTAAATAATTAAAATTAATATTTATAATAAGATAGATAGATATGATTTATTTGAAAATAAATATTTTCAAATAACTATGAATGAATTTAAACTGATTTTTCAGAATTAAAATTCTACGTTAGTCTCAATACAAGCTAATTCCCTGCTAAAATCTACCTACTTCAGACAGGCTTTCGCATCATACTAATATTATAAATGTGAAAGTGTGTTTGTTGGTTTGTCCTTCAATGCCATGATGAACATGATTTTTGCATGGGTATAGTTGAGAACCTGGAGATTGACATTGGCTACTTGATCCCGGAAAATCAAAGAGTTCCCGGGAGATTTTAAAAACTAAATCCACGCGGATGAAGCTGATTTAATATAATTCTATTAATAGCTGCCGTAGACTAAGAAGTGGAGGCACAGTACCTTGCTGAAAAACAACTATGGCACAATAGTTATTTGTTATACAAGAGTGCAAAGTTGCTTTTTAACCGCGTGCTCAGTTTTGATGACCGAGCAAGCGAAGGATTCTAAAATTGAATCACGAGCGCAGCGAGTGATTCAAAAATTAGAATCCTGAGCGTTAGCGAGGGAATCAAAGGAGCACGAGGTGAAAAATCTTTGCACTCGAGTGCAACACGTAATTTTTCATCTCCCCATTCAAACAATATGACGTGAAAATAAAATGGCGTGCGCAAAGCAAATTAAAAAAAAGTACACCAAGAAGGTTCCAAGTCTGAGTTTTTAACAAATTAAAAAAGGTTGATGATAAATTCGGCACCATGGAGGTAGAAGTAAATAGGTTTAATGATGTTTTGAATTCACAAACTTAGTGCACACGATGTTCTAAATTCAATTTACTTTATCCTCTAGAGGATAAAAACGGCTTTTACACTCCGATATCGAAGAGCAAAAATACTCTTTCCGAGATGGGGAGATGAAAACAATATTATCACTATGCTGAGTCACGGCGCGCGGCGTTTTTTGTAAGCCAGCAACTACACTATAATCCTGTCGGGATAAGCCGTATTGATAACCATCGTCCGTCCGTCCGTCACTTCCGTCACGCTGCGGGGGTGCAGAGGGAGGGGGCGAAAACACACCTACCCCCGGATATTTGTTTATTTTTGCAGACTCGCTTTCCTCTCTGGGAAAATGACATAGCAGAGTAGAAAAAGATGAAAAAAATGTGTAGGTAACAGTTATCGATTTATATATAAATGTGTAGGTAATAGTTATCGATATAAATATAAATGTGTAGGTAACAGTTATCAATATGAATAGGTATAAATCGCGGACAAGGTTCATGAGCTAGCCAAATAAGTAAATACCAAATAAAATATTAACTTCACAAATTTTTGGAATTTATTATTCGAAATAAGTACGGTGAAACATAGCTCATTTAAGTATGGTTTTTATTCAAATGCATAAAGGGCAATTTCATTACATGCATTTTCACCATTTTCCGTAAATGCGCACCGCGCACTATCTATCGGAGTTTAGAAGAGGTAATTTTTTTCAAACTCAGCTTTTAATCTATACTAATATTATAGAGGCAAGATTTTTTTGTTTGTTTGTAATTGTACCAAATAGGCTCCGTAACTACTGGACCGATTTTAACCATTTTTTCACCAATAGAAAACTAAGTTATCAGGAAGTAACATAGGCTATAATTTATTTTAAAAAAGTTAGAGATTAGAGATCCTTATGAAAATTGCAATATTGTAACCCAAAGTAGAAAAATTTTGCCTATAAAATGCATTATGTGGCGTGTGCTGAGAAAACTATTGATGATAAGTACATAAAAATTATGTACTACATGATTAAAGTACGTATTATTTTCTACAAAAAAGTCCCCGAGGGAATATATCTAACTATCATATTAAAGTCACAATAGTAGATTTTGTGTTCTAAAATTTAATTTGTTCGCCTTTATTATCGTAGTATTCATTCTTCCTTACATTCTAAATGCGAAAGTGTGTTTGTTTGTTGGTTTGTCCCTCAATCACGCTGCATCAAAGCTACGGATTGACGTGATTTCTGGATATTTATAGTTGAGAACCTGGAGGGTGACATAGGCATACCGGAAAATCAAAGAGTTCCCGTGGGATTTTAAAAACTAAATCCACGAAGTCGCGGGCATCTGCTAGTACTACTGTAAATTAGAAAAATCTTTGGAAACGTACAGTAAAGTAGTTAATCGTACTTACACACTACAAAACAATCGTATCTGCGAATTGATTTAGAAACAAAATAGAAATCTAATAATTATTTTTAACTACTATTTAGGTATATCGCAGCGTTAGTCTTTGTAAGAAACTTCGTTAGTGAAAAAATGCAGGTTATCTAAAACAAGAAAGACGTTTATAGGAAACTCTATAAGCTTCTACAATAAAATTCCAAAGGACATTACAGATCTTTCTGATACACAATTTAAAGTTAAAATTAAAGATATCTTAATAAAAAAGGCATATTATAGAATAATAGATTATGTAGACGATAATAAAGCCTGGAAATTCTAATATTGCACATGCCATTAATGGTTAAGATTAAATTTTGTTTACGTTATGATATAAAAACTAAGTACGTGAGTACCTACCTATTACTTTTTAATTATTTGTTTATGACATTTTACATGACGATTTATGTTTGACACAATTTTTATTATTTTTTTAATTTTATTCTTTAACATACCTAGTAGGTACCTAATTTTTGTGACTTCTTATTTTATTTATTTGTGCTAGACTGAATATTTTTGTAGATATTGTAATTTAAATATTTAAATGATGTAACATTTTTGACATTCGTAAGCGCTTTTGTAAGCCTAAATCGAAGAAAAATAAACAATACAATACAATACAATACAATACAAACCATTAATTTCTCAATTTCAGCTCATAATCAGCAATCAAATTTTATGATATTATTTTTTAAAAATCAAAAGCCTATCACGTTCGCTAATTTCAAAATAATACTCGAGTACACAACGCTTTTGATTCCGCGTTCCCACCGGCCGCCCTGAGTTCAAAATTAAAAATAAATGACTCAGAAAAAAGCACGGGACTCCATGATTTGATTAAATTAAGAGGAAAATACCTACGCTGAAAGGGCGCGCTTTTCTTACTTTTTTGGGGATCCGCAACTCGAATTGAAAAACGGATACCTAAGTGCAGACAGATCAAAGGGCTGATATACCCCTTTTAAGTTAACTAACGTCCATCTTAAACTGTATCGTCAATTTATTATGATCTGGTGAGTTCGCAGATAAGCGTTTATTCTAAAATGCGTGGATTGAGCTTTGAACCTCTTAATTGACCGAGCGAAGCGAGGTCTCTGAGTTAACTAGAGCGATTTGCACTTGTCCGTCCGTCCGTCCGTCCGTCTGTCAGAGCCTTATAACTTTTGAATTACTGAACGTAATTACTTCAAATTTAGATATAATATGTAAACCGATGGCCTCCAGCCGAAAATGGCTTAAAAAGTTATAAAAATCTTTATTTCAGGGGGGCTCTCATAGAAGCGAATGCGAAGTAAAAAAAAAAATATCGCGTTACATAAAATTGTTAGTATCATTTTAAAGATAATTTTGAACTGAGTACAAAAAAATATTTTTTTTAATTTTTCCCTTAAAATTGACGAAATGGGGGGCTTTCAAAGTGGCGATTTTATACGCTCGCTTGAAGACGCTCTCTAGGAAAATCCGCTATGGATTTTCAAACTGATTTTATGTTTTTAGGTCACTTATATCCTGTACTTGAACAACAAATACTAAAATTATATGAATATTATAAAGAAACGAGATTATTTAATTTTTAATGTACATCAGTAATTCATATTGCATCAACATAGCTTCACAATAATGCTAATAGATGGCGCAGTCAGTAACTATTCCCATGGAACTACGAGTTACGACTAACGACCTATCCCAAAAACAGTTTTGCGTCGACCATTATTATTTAGTTACTTATTATAATACAATAATTGTATTGTAATTTTTTTTGTACCATATTATTCAATTAAAATTATTTTTTAGTTAAATATTGTATATTTTCTATTCGCGTCGATAGATGACGATTTGTACAGATGCCCGTAACCCGGTTTCACTCGTTAGTACCTACATAATAATTCAATGTTTTCACTAACGTTCCCTAACCTTTACGGGCTACCTATAAGTTAGGTGATTGATGTTTTCTGTCAACTTATTTATCACGATCCTGTACGGGACACCTAAAAGGATATTGGGACGGATGTTAGGACTTAGGATTGTATTTAGGAGCTACCTACGTTAAGAGACTCCTACTTAGGGGATGATTTAGGTATGTTTGGTGAAAACGGGCATAATAATAATGTCAGTTTTGGTTATCATGTATCGATTGAATGAATAATCATGGGATACCGTTACCGCGAGGTCTCAGTTCGGGGCGAACCACTAGTAATAGTAGAGTCTTGACGTCTCAAGAGAGCCACAGGTTGGCCCCATGGTTACATGAAATATTTTTGTTTTATATATTTATCGGAAATGAGTTGGCAATACTTGGAACGAAAACGCCACCTCGCGGCGTTCGATGAGTCTACGCGGTGTCATACCGACCAGAAAAAAGCGATTATGGCGGCGGTCGGCTGGTAAATACGCGTGGAAACATTCGTGCGATCCATATTAATTGTCCTACGTTAATAAGCGTAAAAGTGATTGTGATATATTGTGTTTAGATTATTTGATTGGACATTATAATTTGTTTGAGTGGATTCCTCCTTTGATTGCAAGCCAACATAACCTACTGATAATTGCCCACAAGGATTAGCTTAGAATGAGCACTGAAAATAATAACGACCATCCTGGCCCAGAGGCGTTATCAGAAGTGGGATATAAGAACTACAAAATGAGGAAAAACAACTGGAAATAAATTGTGAAGAGAAAATTTTAGTAACATGGAAGCGTTGCTTAGATACTCAAGTTGTTGCTGCGACAAACGTCAACAGCGTTGAAATTATGAGACGATGTCTGAATATAATTTTGCTTTTTGATGAATTTGGAATCTGAATTTATGTCTGAAGTCGAGTAATCTTGTACGATGAGAAGATTCATTGGATACTTCAAGATCATCACGTTCTATGGAGAAGAAGGCAGTTGTAATTTGCTACACGTAAGGTCTGGGATTGTAGCGATTGCTTCAAGTACGAATGAGTAGAACGGCGATGGGACTGCGGCAAAGAGGTTCATCATGAACACTGCCATTCTATGGGAACCTACCTTGAGGATTTCATTTGGTGAGAGAGTTTCTTTTTATTTTGATATGGATCATCTTGTTCTCTTGTAAAGAAAACCGTGTGTGACATACTTGTGGATACGCGAAAGTCTCGTTTGTTTAAGGTGCTATGCGCGAATTTCTTTTGATGTAAATTAAAGAAAGATATTCGATGAAATTAATTGAAATTGATTGAAAGAATCATTGCATTGCTGTTATAGAGTTTGATAAAAAGGGACGATGAGATCTCTGCGTGATCGAATAGCTTGAATTCTTGTTACGTGGAAGCCAAATTATGTGTGATCCCTGTGTGGATGCGCGGTGTTTTTTTGGCGATTGCGTGCGTGGATGCATGGTGTGGGTGCGATCCTGTGGGGATATGCGATGCTGTGGCGATTCAGTGTGTCGATGCGTGAGACTTAACAAGGTAAAGCTATTGCGATATTTGTGAATAAAAATAGTGGTTTGACATGATTTTGATTGATGTATGTCAATGCAATAATTCTTGGAGAGGTTCCATGTTTAAAATTCTTTGTTCAATGAACTTGAGTAGAGACGTCTTGGTTATAGTCCGGGAGGAATCGGCGCATGCGTACCGAAAACTATTCCACCTCAATTTTTTTATACGATCCTCTTCAAATGGCCCTCCTTATTATATAAATGCATGTTGCCAGGGCGCCACCTGGTGCCATATTGTTTAAACCGAAATTGTTTAAACAATTGCAAGGAATTGTTATTTTTCAACTGGACAATTTTTTTTTATATTCTTTATTGAAATACCAATAAAAAAGGTCCTATGACTTTTCACGTTGTAGTTAATATTTTTAAAGATATGAATTTTTAAAGGCTCGAAAAATCTCAAATTTGGGTACTTTTGACCCATGAAAAATATATTTAAAAAAAACATAATGTTTAAGTAATATTTTTTTTAAAATTCTCTATACAATAGTTAATAATATTGTTAATAGAGATTTAAAAAAATTTCATTGTTTATATCTTTTTTTAATTGTTAATTTCGCGCGCTCACAAGTTTTACGCTTACCTTTAAGAAAATTTTTAAGAAAATTTTATTGGCTTAATAACTAGGCCAGTGTCAATAACTGGGTCTTTTACTTTACTTTCCGTTTTAATAACAAAAAAGTAATATAAACTAATAAAAAAGTAATTTTAATGACATGTTCCGATTTATGCTTAAATAACTTTTGAAAAATTGATTTCAGAAAATTTTTTATTAAAAACAAATTGTAGACAATTTAATTATTGAGAGACAGCGATACTTAAAGGTAACCTTTAAGTATCGCTGTCTCTCTCTGACTCATGCGTTGCATCGGCCTCTCTGTGTCTTGAATCATTATTTATCATTTATCTTAAAAACTATCAACTTTATCAAGATTGTTAAAGAGAGCAATGTTATTAATAATTAAATTGTCTACAATTTGTTTTTAATAAATTTTTTTCTGAAATCAATTTTTCAAAAGTTATTTAAGCGTAAATCGGAACATGTCATTAAAATTACTTTTTTATCAGTTTATATTACTTTTTTGTTATTAAAACGGAAAGTAAAGTAAAAGACCCAGTTATTGACACTGGCCTAGTTATTAAGCCAATAAAATTTTCTTAAAAATTTTCTTAAAGGTAAGCGTAAAACTTGTGAGCGCGCGAAATTAACAATTAAAAAAAGATATAAACAATGAAATTTTTTTAAATCTCTATTAACAATATTATTAACTATTGTATAGAGAATTTAAAAAAAAATATTTTTAAACATTATGTTTTTTTTTTAATATATTTTTCATGGGTCAAAAGTACCCAAATTTGAGATTTTTCGAACCTTTAAAAATTCATATCTTTAAAAATATTAACTTTATCGTGAAAAGACATAGGACCTTTTTTATTGGTATTTCAATAAAGAATATAAAAAAAAATTGTCCGGTTGAAAAATAACAATTCCTTGCAATTGTTTAAACAATTTCGGTTTAAACAATATGGCACCAGGTGGCGCCCTGGCAACATGCATTTATATAATAAGGAGGGCCATTTGAAGAGGATCGTATAAAAAAATTGAGGTGGAATAGTTTTCGGTACGCATGCGCCGATTCCTCCCGGACTATTAATAAAGTTGCGCCCATAATCCAAATTTATAGTGATGTGACAGTTGATGAATTTTCAGTAAATTTTACTGACTACCAATCTAGGCAACCTTTGTCTTTTGGTGATGACCGAGACGGCGTCAGAAAACTAACAAATAAACAAACAAACAAACAAACAAACAACAAAAAAAAACCAAAAAAATTAAATGGCCATTATAGTAGTAAGCCTAACTAGAGGATTTTGCGTTGATGTTCATGACGAGTATTCATTGAGAAAAGAGTAATGTTATTTTGTCAGGACGAACGAGCGGATTTTCTGGTGATTGGAAATTTGTTTCAGATAAATACTAACGCCCGAGGACGGTCGAATGTCAGTCTGGCCGAGACGGCGCGTTTTTATGGAGTGACACTGGCAGGCCCTCTAGCGGAGAATCGCGGAGATGATGATGATGATGGGAGCGAGGGAGTCATCATATAAACAATCTGTTGGTAGCCAGCGCACCACGACTGCGACGAATAAAGTAATGGAAGTTTTAGATGGTGATCTTTATACGTTAAAAGTTATGTTCACGTTTCTAAATTCAAATAGAAGTTACAAATATGCCCATGATAGATTAGAAAAATGCCAGTAGGTCATGTACCATTCGAAGTAAGTTATGTAAGCGATGTAAGTGATGATCATGATGATGAGTAAGATGATCAGTAGCAACTCGAGTAGAGACTCTATCGAAGGTCCACTGGGATGGACGTGAGTGTTGGTCCACTGGGATGGACGGTCCACTGGGATGGACGTGAGTGTTGGTCCACTGGGATGGACGGTCCACTGGAATGGACGTGAGTGTTGGTCCACTGGGATGGACAGTCCACTGGGATGGACGTGAGTGTTGGTCCACTGGGATGGACGGTCCACTGGGATGGACGTGAGTGTTGGTCCACTGGGATGGACGGTCCACTGGGATGGACGTGAGTTTTGGTCCACTGGGATGGACGTGAGTGTTGGTCCACTGGGATGGACAACACGGGCTATCCACTGGGAAGGATATGCTGTAGTGTAGTAGTCGCAATCCACTGGGATGGATATGCTGTAGTGTAGAGATCGCATTCCACTGGGATGGATATGCTGTAGTGTAGAGGTCGCAATCCACTGGGATGGATATGCTGTAGTGTAGAGGACGCAATCCACTGGGATGGATATGCTGTAGTGTAGAAGTCGCAATCCACTGGGATGGATATGCGAGAGCCGTGCAGATAGTAGTTTTGACTCGAGTGGTTTTCAGATTCAGAGTTATTATTTTTCTTGAATTACTTTTGATTTCTAAAGTGAGCGACTGTGGTACATGGCTGTGGTATATGATTCTAGTGTTATTAATTGTTTCTCAAGTGAAGAGAACCTGTTTGTGTTGTTTATGAACAATAATGTGAATTAAATTGTAGTTCAGTTAATTGACGTCTACTGTCCTAGTATTTTTGCTGAGATCAAAACGATAGTGATTTTAAAGGATCTTAGATTTTCTTTATCTGAGTTGTCATCTGAGTCTTGTTGTTATCTGAGCCTTAGTTGAGGTCAGAAGTGGCCGAGCGAAGAAGTACTTTCGTTGGTATTTCTTTTCAGAGTAACTGTGCCTGATACATGTCACACGAGGACGTGTGCTAGCAGGATAGCCGTATCGGAAATGAGTTGGCAATACTTGGAACGAAAACGCCACCTCGCGGCGTTCGATGAGTCTACGCGGTGTCATACCGACCAGAAAAAAGCGATTATGGCGGCGGTCGGCTGGTAAATACGCGTGGAAACAATCGTGCGATCCATATTAATTGTCCTACGTTAATAAGCGTAAAAGTGATTGTGATATATTGTGTTTAGATTATTTGATTGGACATTATAATTTGTTTGAGTGGATTCCTCCTTTGATTGCAAGCCAACATAACCTGCTGATAATTGCCCACGAGGATTAGCTTAGAATGAGCTCTGAAAATAATAACGACCATCCTGGCCCAGAGGCATTATATTAATAAGTAAAATTTGAGCAAGCAAGAATTTACTTTATTGAAGTTCATAATAACACAAGGAACAACAAGTCGGGCAAATCTGTATGTTACAACATCCAGCATGCGCCTTGTTCTATCCACAACTAGACATGCATAAAGGAAAAATCAAATAAGCAAGTAATAAGCAACAGAACCCTCCAAACCACACTCTTCACCGACGCCAATACATTCAAGCAGATATATTGGCTCTACAGGACACAATCGTAAAGACTTTTGCTGGCAAAATAAGTTAGTTATTTCCAATGAATTTTCATACGATAATTCCTTACTTAATCACAAGCGGTTCAAGTCTTCATTTCTGATTCGCACGGCTAGGGTCTGGAACGCTCTTCCGAGATCTTTAAAGCAAGAAACACATATAATTTGGGTATCTTTAAAGCAAGAGTGAATAGGCATCTTCTAGGGAAACGCGTCCACCCTAGGCCACATCATCACTTTTCATCAGGTGTGATAGTGGTCAAGCATGTGCCTATAATGTATAAAAAAAAAATAGACACATGAAACATGCGGAACTTTAAATGCGCAAGGGTGACCCGCACTTGGCCGGTTCTTTCTATTATTATAAAGCTTTTTTTAACGGCCACGGCTTCGCTCTGTAAATACGCCTATTTGCATGATTTTCCGCCAGCGTCCCCGCTTCATTGGCTATAGTAATATCGGACGAATGGCGAACTGCTTTGTACGAAACAATGCTAAGGCGGCAAAAGTATACAAAAATGCGAATAATTTCAATATTAATGTTACATCCAAAGTCCATAGCAGGAACAAATGTTTCAATGGGTATTTAAATTGAATAATTTTTTACCTTATAAAAGCAGCCAAAATATTTTTGGCCTAAATTAAAACTTTATAGGTACTGCATAGTATTTAGATTTTGCTCAGGCTATTTAACTTTTATCGGATACTAGCTGACGGTGTTGATTCAGGTTTATTAATAAACCTTGTAGAAAAGTCCTTTATATTTCCTGGATAAGATATACCTCCTATATACCCCTTTGAAGAAAAATGACACAGAAACTTTAGCATTTAAATATGATTAAGATCTATCTGTTAACTCGTCAAGAGTGATCAAGTCAAGTATTAATATACCTACTGTTAGCTGAGGGTAGATTTTTATAATAACTACCGAGTGCGCCGTTCGTCAATTCTATAAAAGGCAACGAGCATCGACGCCAGGCGCCATTCTGCTTTGAGTTATTACGCTGGTCGGGTCTTATAACTACTTGTGTTGCATTGATTATTCAATTATTGAGTAACGGATACTTGCTAAATGAAGAATTCCTTACTTTGTATTTTTTTTTTGTAAATTAATAAGGGTCCGCCAATATCAGGCGTGGGATTGAATGCCTGTGACCGTTCGATTTCCATCTCTGATTTTCGAAATTTAAGGCTCTGGTAAATTTCCCATGGAAGTTACGTGAGTGTACTTCATGTAAGAGCATGAAGCTTCAAGAGATTCATGAGTCACGAGCGGCTCCGATGATGTGTGGTGTGATGAGTATCGGGTCACGTGACGACTCGGTGGGTGAGGCATGTCACTGCCTGTCGCAGTGCTTGTCACCAGCGCCTATCGGTGCTGGAAGGCGCCAGTCTACGCGTTGCCTGTTGGTGCGATGGTGATCACGTAACTAAGCGCCACGGTGACTGTACGCGCTTTTATGTGGTGCGACCTACCGCTGCGCCGACCGGTGCAAGCGGGTATGAGCGCAACGCCGTTATGGGGCGACCAGAAAAGTGTACAAGTAAGACGTTTCCAATATCCTTTTGATTGGAATCCCTAAGTTGAGTGGGTACTTGAGTATCCTTTAATCGCGATGTGAGCAGTTACAAAAACGGGTTAAAGAATAAAGTGTAGTGCCCGTGTTCTGGGTATAAATAGCAAAGTCTCTTTATCAAAGGTCGTGTTGTAAATTAAATAAACCGCGATGTAAATATTACTTTGTGTAAATGACGGTAAAAACTAAATTCGTGAAATAGTTCATTTTCCGAGTATTTTTGTTGATGTTTTCAAAATTGTTGGATAAAACCAATTACGACAAGTTAGATCTTACGCGGAAAAGAATATCAAACTACCTTTTGTTACATTTGTAATTGCTATAAAAGTGAATAGTATTCCTTCGATGTTATTCTGACGTGTTAACAAAGGTGCGGTTACGTACTTTGTTTTATTTGCCGGTGTTACCTATTTGTTGAATAGAATAGTTGTCGCATATATGTATATGCGAACCGGTGATATGGGTTATTCGTCTGTTGGATTTGTTAGCAATAAAATGTAACGACCTACGCGGGTAGATTGAAACGCTTTGCTTCCGAGCAAATAAATTAACGATTTTGCGTAACATGTGACTGCGCATTTCATGATGTAACAAGAAGCGAGGTAGTGGTGCAATAATCACTAACTAGAAGTAAGATCCGATTCAAATTTTTATTTTTATTATAATTTATTTTGTTTATTTATTTGAATAGTGTTCCTATACTTGGAGGTTAATTGATCATGAACTACCTACCAAATTTTATTACCGGTGTGAACACAATAACTTACTGTTGTAAGTGTAAGTGTTAATTGGTTTACCTGCTGTTCTGTCTAGCTGCTGTTTTGATTTAGCTGCTGATTTGGTTTAGCTCCTGTTCTGTTTAGCTGTTGTTTTGGTTCGCTGCTAATTTGGTTTAGCTGCTGTTCTGTTTAGCTGCTGTTTTGATTAAGCTGCTGACTTGGTTTAGCTGCTGTTCTCTTTAGCTGCTGTTTTGGTAAGCTGCTGATTCGGTTTAGCTGCTGTTCTGTTTAGATGCTGATTTGGTTTAGCTGCTGTTCTGTTTAGCTGCTGTTTTGGTTAGCTGCTGATTTGGTTTAGCTGCTGTTCTGTTTAGCTGCCGTTTTGGTTAGCTGCTGTTATGGTCAGCTACTGCTAACTGCTGCTGTGGTTGACAGCTTCTGCTGTGATCGAGAGCTGCTGCTATGGTCAACAGCTTTTGCTGTGTTCGAGAACTTCTGCTGTGAGTGAGAGCGGCTGTTGTGTTCGAGAACTGCTCTTGTTGTTGAGAGCTGCTACTGTGGTCGAGAGCGATTGCTGTGGTCGAGAGCTGCTGTTGTTGTTGGGAGCTACTCTACTGTGGTCGTGAGCTACTGCTGGGGTTGAGAGCTGCTGCTGTGGTTGAGAGCTGCTGCTGTGGTTGAGAGCTTCAGCTGTGATCGAGAGCTGCTGTTGTGGTTGAGAGCTGCTGTTGTGGTTGAGAGCTGCTGTTGTTGTTGAGAGCTGCTACTGTGGTTGAGAGCTACTGCTGTAGTCGAGAGCTGCTGTTGTGGTGAATGTTGCTGCTGTAGTCGAGAGCTGCTGTTTTGATGGCTGAGCAGCTGTTACGGTAGTTGAGCAGCTGTTATAGTGTTTAGCAGACATTTTCGGTGGTTGAGCTGCAGTTTTGGAGTTAGAGCTGGTAGTTCTAGTTAGATGCTTTTAAATTGGTTGTTACCAAGTACCATCTCCTATATATTCAATGCGTGAGCAAAACGCAAAAGAGTTGAAAAGTTTTAGGAGGTGAATGATGTTATGAGAGTTACGCTGCATTTTTGAAGTTAATTATGTTCAACCCAACATTTAAATGTTTCTTTTATGTTATAGTAGCACGTTAAATGTGCTTGCGTGCGTTTTGGGTGTAAGGCAAGTTGCCTTGCTGGGTGTGTGGTAGTATAGCCCATATGCAGCGTGCTCCTGAGGCACGACATGAAGTGGCTGGTTCTGGTACATGCGATACCGATGGTAAACGTATGCAACACTGATGTATGTATAGCACTTCATGTTTTGTTAACGAGGATATGCGAACTGAGTGCCTATGTCCTGTGGATGTAGTTGTGAGAGGAGGATATGCGAACTGAGTGCCTATGTCCTGTGGATGTAGTTGTGAGAGGAGGATATGCGAACTGAGTGCCTATGTCCTGTGGATGTAGTTGTGAGAGGAGGATATGCGAACTGAGTGCCTATGTCCTGTGGATGTAGTTTTGAGAGGGGGATATGCGAACTGAGTGCCTATGTCCTGTAGATGTAGTTTTGAGAGGGGATATGCGAACTGAGTGCCTATGTCCTGTAGATGTAGTTTTGAGAGGGGAATATGCGAACTGAGTGCCTATGTCCTGTAGATGTAGTTTTGAGACGGGATATGCGAACTGAGTGCCTATGTCCTGTAGATGTAGTTTTGAGAAGGGATATGTGAACATGATGCCTATGTCCAATGTACATTATGTCCCGTAGTTTCTGTATTGAACAGATGCTCCTAATGTCCAATGTACTTTATTCGTCAAACTGTCGCTCCGCTTGTCGTGCGAAGAGCTTTGAGTTCCGCTATTTGGACTGTCTAAAAGAGTGATTTACTTATCTTCAGGATGCTGAAGATAGACAAAGTCTGCATAGTTGCAGCGACAGTAATAAAAATGTGGTCGGGACGACCACAGGTCAGGAGAGGCCGTGTTAGCTGAGGGTAGATTTTTATAATAACTACCGAGTGCGCCGTTCGTCAATTCTATAAAAGCCAACGAGCATCGACGCCAGGCGCCATTCTGCTTTGAGTTATTACGCTGGTCGGGTCTCCTTATAAATACTTGTGTTGCATTGATTATTCAATTATTGATTAACGGATACTTGCTAAATGAAGAATTCCTTACTTTGTATTTTTTTTTTTTTTGTAAATTAATAAGGGTCCGCCAATACTACAGAAAAACAAATAAAGCCTCTATCGTTGAATATTTTAAAGAAATTGAAGAAAAACTTTTTAGCCCTTTCTCATTCATCATTCGAAGCGCTAAGGTGTGAACACCCTCGATTTAACGTTGCACTTCGTGATTTTCATAAATAGAGTGAATAGGTATCTTCTAGGCAAGTGCGCTCTAAACTAGACGTCAACATTTTTTCAATTAGGCGTAATAGTAAATATAGATAGATATTTTTATTTTCCCACGGAACATTTACAATAAATACGCTTACAAAGTAAAGTAAGTAAATCTAAAAAACAAAATACCTATAAGTAGCGGTGGAAAAATCAGGCACCCCACTCAGCACGAAGCCAGAGCAAGCTGCAGCGCTGGTTTTCAGGGGGAACTATTATATTTTATATTATAATCATGATACTTAATACCCATAATAATATCAAGTGTAAATATTCAAATAGAATATCACAATCGTGTTCCTAATTGTTCAATTGTTAATTCATATGTAAGTGTTTTGCATTATGTTAAACTCTAGTCAGTCGCTAATAAATGATCAACCAAGGTGGTCGTGTTTCTCTGATCCAAAGTGAAAAGTCAAAAGTGAACCTTATACCCATAAACATATGGTCCAAAATCGTAGCCGGATCAAAGCAAGCTACCTACTCGCCGATCGCCGCTCGAGTCATTGGAATGCGAAGATAAGAAACTCGACGCGCTCACTATTAGAACAATAGATCTTATTACTCCGTAATAATGACTACTCCAGCGGAGCAAGCTATAAGCATTCTAGAAGATACGGCGCAAGTATTCCAGAAGGCTAAAATAAATATAAAAAAATGCCCTAAAGAGCGATTAACAAAAGGATACATCGAATCCCGGATAAAATCAATCGATGAATACTGGGTTACCTTCAAGCAAGCCCATCAAGATTTAGTGAAGTGTACGACGAGAGAACAACGAGGCAACTTACCCTACTTCGTCCAAGAAGAATTTTATGTACAAGAGGACGTGTACCTATATCTACAAGGTTACCTCAAGGATTTGCTGGCGGTAAAGGAAAATGCCGGTCGTCGAAGTTCGAGTGCCATCGACCCATCACCGTCACCATCTCACGTGCTAGCCCGGCTGCCCAAAATACAGTTACCGACGTTCGACGGCAAGTATGAAGATTGGCCTACGTTTAATGATTTGTTTTTATCCTTAGTACATACAGACTCTTCTCTAAACAATGTGCAAAAATTACATTACCTTAAAACTAGTATCATAGGGGAGGCAGCAGCTTTATTAAAGAATATTCAGATAACAGAAGATAACTACTCCCTCGCCTATGATATACTAAAAAATAGATATGGCAATAGGCGGTTAATAATTAATTCCCTTTTAAAGCGACTTTTTTCAATACGTAAAAGCACTATACAGTCCGCTCAACACTTAAAGTTAACATTAGACACTACCAGCGAAATTATAAATAGTTTACGTAATCAAAAAATCGATACTGACTCTTGGGATCCGATTTTAATATTTCTCACGGTACAGAAACTGGACCCAGAGTCTCATAAACAATGGGAAGATTTTGCACATAAAGATAACGTTGATGAATTACCGACGTGGGAGGATTTAAAAAAGTTTCTCGAAACTAAATTTAGAACATTAGAATTAGTAACCCCCACAACAAGTAAAGAGAAGCCTACTAGGGAGAAGGTATTTCACGTAGTCAAGCAAACTAAGTCATGCGTCCGATGTAAGGGTGACCACACTTTGAGTCACTGTGAGGATTTTTTAAAAATGACTCCAGTGGACAGAGGTCTTTATGTAAAAGAGAATAACATTTGTTTCAACTGCCTTTTTGAAGGTCATAGGTCGTCTAAGTGCAGGTTACCTGCGCTGTATACTTGTAAAATTTGCCGTAAACGCCATTCCACACTACTCCATCAAAAAAGGTCAACAGGTACGTTGGATAAGCAAGAAACTACTCAACCGACAGTATCTAATGAACGAAGTGGAGAGATAGTGCAAGTTAACACAAGAATAGATCCTGTTAACGATGAACCAACAAATGTAGCCCTACTGGCAACGGCTCTCGTGAAGATACGGGATGACTATGGGCACACTAATGTAGTAAAGGCTCTAGTGGACACAGGATCTCAAGCAAGCTTCATAAGCGAAAGGGCAGTACAAGCATTACGACTGAAAAGGACAAAAATCAATGGTACGATTACGGGTATTGGATCAACACGAACCACTGTAAAGCAAGCAACAGAGTTATACGTCTTACCAAGACAAGAAGAAGAATTCAAGATCAAGACGTATATCATGCCAACGCGACTCACCTCACAATTACCAACAAGAACCATTTCCAACAACACCTGGCCGCACTTAGAAGGTCTCGTTCTGGCAGATCCAAGCTTTAGTCAATCAGGACGAGTAGATATGTTGCTCGGTGTAGATGTATTTGCCAAAATTATGAAAGGTGAAATTATTAAAGGTCCTCCAGGAACTCCATGCGCGCAGAACACAAGCCTGGGTTGGATCCTCTTTGGCACTGTACAAAAGACCCAAGGAGATGAGATTATAAGCATGCACCTGAATCTGGATCTGGATAATATGCTCAAGAATATGTGGGAACCAGATATAAATGAAATAAGAAGACCCACACCAGAAGAAAGAAAATGTGAAGAAATATACAAAGCTACAACCACCAGAACAGATGAAGGACGATACATTGTAAAATTACCAAGAAAAACAGAACAGCTACAATGTATTGAAGGAAATACAAGAGAAATTGCGCTAAGAAGATTAATTCAATTAGAAAGAAGATTTGATAAGGATACAAGTTTAAAGAAGGAATACGTTAAGGTTATGGAAGAATACATAGACATTGATCATATGGAAGAAGTGCCAGAAGAAGAAATCAACAATCCATCTGTGTATCTACCACATCATGCAGTAATCAAAGCTGAAAAAGAAACAAGCAAGGTCAGAACCGTTTTTAACGCGTCGCAGAAAGGTCACAATCAAGTCTCTCTTAATGATGAGTTATTAGTTGGTCCTAACTACAAGATGATATGAGAACTTTAATTTTAAGATGGCGAACGAAGAAAGTGTGCTTCGTTGCAGACATAGCAAAAATGTACCGCCAGATCATGGTAAGCAAAGAAGATGCTGATTTGCAAAGAATTCTCTGGCGCCAAGACAAGAAAGAACCTGTAAAGGATTATCGACTTAAAAGAGTTACGTTCGGGACAGCATCGGCTCCTTACTTAGCAGTCCGAACATTACACCAAGTTGCTGAGGATGAAGGCCAGAATAATCCTGATGCAGCGGTAGTAATCAAACAAGACTTTTATATGGACGATCTTATGTCTGGAAAGGATAATATTGAAGAAGCTATCAAGATTGCAAAGGATATAGATTCAATTTTGCGAAAAGGAGGCTTTGTTTTGCAAAAATGGTGCTCTAACAACGCGGAATTCTTGAAACAATTTGAACCTACTCAAAGAAGTTCCAAGGTAAAACTAGACATAACAATCGATGGTAGTATTCGAGCACTTGGATTACAATGGAACATGGGAACAGACAAATTCCAATATTACCTAAACTTACCTGCCGTAGCTGATCCAATCACGAAAAGAACTATCCTCACTGATATACAACGTTTGTTTGATCCGCTTGGCTGGTTAGCGCCTTCCATTCTACCTGCAAAGTTGCTAATTCAAAAATTATGGCTACAAGGCATAACGTGGGATGAAGAAGTAAATGAAACGATTGCTGAAGAATGGCTCGATCTAAGAAATAGTTTCCAAAACTTACCTGGTATTGAGATAGATCGATGGCTCCAAACAACTGAAGACCTGATGACGGACATTACAGTTCACGGGTTCTGCGATGCCTCTAATAAAGCCTACGGTGCAGTCGCCTATATGAGGGTAAAAACCTCCGATGGAGAAGTGAAGACTACAATCATCGCAGCTAAAACACGCGTGGCCTCGACTAAATCTAAATCCTTACCTCGTCTTGAACTCAACGGTGCGGTGCTACTTGCTGGTCTTCTGAAACAAATAAAGGAATCTATGAGAATACCTGCCGGTCAGATATACGCGTGGACGGACTCCACTATAGTTTTGTCCTGGCTATTCGGAGATCCTGCAAGATGGAATACTTACGTGCGTAATCGCGTGGTTGAGATCCTCGAAGACATAGGCAATCACAATTGGTATCATGTCCAATCGCAAGCCAATCCTGCCGATATTGCCTCAAGAGGAATGCTATTAGCAGACCTGAAAGAATACAAAATGTGGTGGAAAGGACCTGAATGGTTAAATAATGAAGAGATCGAATACTGCAGACCGAAGAACGTAACTACAAACCTGGAAAGAAAGGAAATTATAGAATTAAACCTGAAAATAGAAAATGAAAACACAAGTATAATTGCAAAATTTGAAAGTTGTGATAACTTAACAGAACTACTAAAAATGATAATTTACAGCAAAAGATTTTTAAAGGGAAAGAAATTGCAAGATAAAGACACAGCTATTACAACAAAAGAATTAGATGAAGCGTTAAAAACATGCATTAAGCTAACACAGCAAGAAAGTTTAAGGAAGATATAAATAATTTAAAGAGTAATGGAAAAGTACAAGCAAAAAGCAAATTAAAACCCTTGCAACCTTACCTTGATGATGAAGGAATCCTCAGGGTGGGCGGTAGGTTGCGCCATGCAGATCTAAACGAAGATGGTAGACACCCTATAATACTAGATCATGATACTTACCTTTCGAAGCTCGTTGTCGCCGACGCGCATTTGAAGACGTTGCACGGTGGACCGCAGCTGATGTTGGGATACTTACGGCAAAAATACTGGATCCTGAAAGCAAAAAATTTAGTAAAATTAAAGTTTAGAAAATGTTTAATATGTGCCAGGCAAAATGCAACAGTAAAATCGCAACTCATGGGAGACTTACCTCGTGAAAGAGTGATTCCATCAAGACCCTTTTTACACAGTGGCGTGGATATATTCATTACTGGCGTCAAGAGGTCGAGGAATAAGAACCAGCAAGGCATACATATGCATATTCATTTGTATGTCCACAAAGGCGATTCACCTAGAACTCGTTGGAGATATGACGTCAGATAGTTTCATCGCCTGCATGAGAAGATTTGTCAGCCGGCGTGGGAAATGTGCCCACCTGTGGAGTGACCAAGGTCGATCTTTTGTTGCAGCTAACAAAGAACTTGCAGCAGCCTGGGCAGAAGCCAAGTTACAATTTGAAGGTGACATTTCAGAATCTTTAACTCTTGACGGCACCCAATGGCACTTTCTGCGAATTTACAGTCCTAACATGGCGGGAATTTGGGAAGCTGGCGTGAAATCAATGAAATTTCCCATGAAAAGGGTGTTGACATCGAACCTTACGTATGAAGAAATGTCCACTCTTCTATGTCAAATAGAAGATTGTCTGAATTCCAGACCTCTAAGCCCCATAGATGAGTCTGATATAGATAACAAGACGCCTTTAACCCCAGGACATTTTTTGATTGGCGAAGCTCCAATCACCATCCCGAATCCCAATCTCCAAGATATACCAATCACCTACTTATCCAGATGGCAACACCTGCAAAAAATGTTGTCAGACTTTTGGCGAAGATGGCAATTAGAATATCTGTCTAGATTGCAACAAAGGTATAAGTGGATCAAGAAGGAAAAAGAATTTGATATCGGACACATAGTACTTATAAAAAGCGACAATCTTCCACCTGGAAAATGGATGCTGGGTCGCATCACAGACAAGCATCCTGGTAGTGATGGTATTACTAGAGTCTATAGTGTCAAGAGTGGTGACCGTATAGTGCAAAGATCTGTATCGAAACTATGTCCCTTACCGATAGACATTAATTAAGTTGTACTAAATAATTGTAAGTTTAAGATGCTATATTTTGTGTAAACGATTATTGTAACCGAACTTGCCTGCTCAGTGGAATTTTATGTTTGTTTAAGAAAATCACATTCTATGTTTGTTTAAGAAGTTTAAGATCTTTGCTAATTTATCATTTGATATTGTATTTACTTTAATATATATCGCAAGCATTCAATTCAAGTATTGTCATCCACAATATGAAGCTAGAGATTAAGATAATTTTTTCATATAAGTTGCAAAATGTGTTTTGTTGCTGCCTATCGTGATTTAGTATATCAATGTAACTTGTTTATAATAAAGGACGCTGCGGGTCCTTTGGCACAGAGGAGAAAAACGGAACAGAGGCAAAGCTTCTAAGAAGCGAGCAAAATTTATACCTATTTTGGTAGGGTTGGCACAGGAGGATACAATTTAATAAACAATAGTTATTTGTTCAACAAGATGGCAAAGTTTGTTTTTGTTGTGATTGCCTAGTTTAAATCAAGAGCTAGTGAAGGATTCGAGCTAGGAAGAATTAGGTAAATTAGAATCCTGAGTCTAGTGAGGCATTCCAAGGCACAAGAAACAAAAAACTTTGCTATCGCGTGATACATACAACTTTTCACTTCAATAGCGAGAAAATACAAGATGTAAAAGAAATATTTATTAAACATTACAAAGTCACAAAAAATAATTATTTTCTACAATAAAATTTTGACAAGTGCTGGGAGCTGGGCAAGATAAGTTGCGCACGAACCGTAACCGAGAAAGTTTGATTTTATTATAATCCACGCGCACAGAAAACAAACTAAATAGCTTATGCGAGCTTCGACGCGAGTTTGCCGACGCTACGGCTGGCCGGCGAACCGCGTGCGTCGTGCGTCTCAGTTTAGTCGGTTACAGAATATCACAATAACATCTAATATGTATGAGGTATCTATCTACCCTATACATTAAAAATAATAAATAATAATCAAGTTAGTACTACTTACCTATTAGAGTCTTTAGGATAGCTAAAAAATGATGTGTTTTTATTCTTTCTATTATTGTTCATACACACTGTACAGTAAACCATATTTACACTTTTATATTAAAACACTAGGTATTATAAAATCACATTTAAACGCTATTTAAATTATTATCATTAATTAAATTAAATGAAAACACGACGCGCGACGTGTACTGCAGACCCTGAGCTTGAGCACAGGCCGAGCCGGTATAAACCGATTTCTCTCTGTACGCGACGTAGCGCCTGTGCTCACGCACACACGCGCCTCAAGCTTGTAGTAGTGTACCTATCGTAGCGCGCTTGTATGAAGCTTTGCCTCTGTTCCTGTTCTCTGTGCCTTTGGTGGGCGGCATGTTCAATTGTTAATTCATATGTAAGTGTTTTGCATTATGTTAAACTCTAGTCAGTCGCTAATAAATGATCAACCAAGGTGGTCGTGTTTCTCTGATCCAAAGTGAAAAGTCAAAAGTGAACCTTATACCCATAAACACTAATTTATAATCCAATAAATCCAAATATCACACATAGATCAAGTTATTTAAGTACTTAATAAGATAAATTCCTCTTTAACCAAGTAACATAACACGAAATCCATTTAAATCCGAAATAATTGGGAGTGGACCTAACACATAAATTCTTACGCAACTCTAAACTTCGGACATATGGGTGGTCAATTTGAGCACAAACCGCGATAACCCAAAACTGCAATAAAACCAGCCGTTAACGGTTAATTAGAGACGGGGTGATATAGACCCCGAATGAATTGAGATTTGCCCATCGGGATCAAATTCTTGACTAGAATAAAAGAAAAACTTTTTACTGTTATGTTCTATCTCTTTCTACATAGGTAATTCTTGCCTTATAGAAGAAAAAAGTTCGAAGCTTCTACCATAATATACCTAGATACAAGTAAGGTACGTAGGTATATACTATTGCTTTTTAGTTTTTAGATTTCTTAGCAAAGAAAAATCTTTAGCGAATATCAAAAATATACTGCAGGTACTTCATAAAATGAAAAAAATATGATTAATTATTACTATTATAAGTACAATTTTAATGTTTTTGAATTTGTTGAAAGTGTATAAAAGTTTCGATTTTTTTAAATCGCAAAAGCGCGAGATTTCATTGATTCTGACAATGAGCTTCGTCAATTTTAAAATAAAAAACTTTTTTATTTGATCAAAAACAATAATAATTAACAGGTCTGTCAGTCAGCATCATGCTGCAGCAAATTCAGCAGTTTTCATACGGAGCCTCACGTAATGTTTAACAAAAAAACAACATGAGGAATAATTACCTACATAAATTTTAGCACATAGTATTGAAACTATCGATTTTGTTTAGTTGTTGATTTTTTTTATTATGAAAAAATGAGTTAGGAATTTTAATAAACTCTTATAATGGAGTATCCAGCGATCCCCATTGCCTAATCAAAATTTGTCCCCTTTAGATATACTATAATTTAGTAAGATGATCCCGCGTGGTCACTGTATCGGATCGGGTGACTGATAAAGTGTGGTCTCCCTCGCCGCGGGCCACTATTGTCCCTGGAGGACACTTCTTAGTGGACAATGTGGTTAAAGATGTGGAGAGGATATTATTTGTAGAATTTTTGATTATCTTCACTAATCATCATACTAATAATATTATAAATGCGAAAGTGTGTTTGATGGTTTGTTGTTTGTCCTTCAATCACGCTGCAACAAAGCTACGGATCGACGTGATTTTTTGCATGGGTATAGTTGAGAAACCGGAGAGTGACATAGGCTACTTTTTATCCCGGAAAATCAAAGAATTCCCGAGGGATTAAAAAACTAAATCCACGCGGACGAAGTTGCGGGCATCAGCTCGTATTATTATAAGTACGAAAGTGCGTTTTTTTGTAGGTTTGTCCTTCAATCACGCAGCAACAGAGCAACGGATCGACGTGATTTGCGTGGGTAGAACTCATGGCACTAAAACTTGGTGAGTGGAATAGGCTACCTTTTATCTGCGAGATATCAAGAGAATCAGTGCCAGGGTTCCCGCGTGATTTTTAAAAGCCTAACTCCATGCGGACGAATTCGCGAGTAAAAATTAGTATTGTTCAAAATAAGTATAGGACAATTTTTTCGTTTATCTTTTAAAGATTTTACACGCATCGCAATAAGTAAACTTAATATTTAATTTATTTTTATAAATTGCATAAGATTTTAATAAAGTTATCGATCGATTAAAAACGATGTTACTTACTTATTTGTATATGTTTTCACGCCTGCGACTCCACTCACGCCTCTGTCCCCCGATTGGTAACAGAACAAGTATCGCAACAGATCGCTCGTGTATAAATCACTCGCTGATCAAATCGCACATTGCGACAACAAGAATTGGGCGAACCACATTTCTGAGGAGGGCACGACACGCTCGCCAGCCCTTTAAGATATAACAGTCATTTAGATATAGGTACATTTACACCAACTTACTTATTAATTGTTATTGCAACTCATGACGGATACTTGAGTAGAAAAGAATAGCATAGAAATGTTTTTTATATTCAAATAAACTTTTTCTACAAATGTTTTTGAGTCGTCGATAATGTTCTCCATAATGTTCTCAAAGGTGTGTGAAGTCAGCCTCCGCACTTGCTCTGCGTGGTGAAATGCGATAGATCTACTCGATAGGAGATACATGTCAAGGAATAGAATAGAATAGAAATGTTTTTTATTCAAATAAACTTTTTCTACAAGTGTTTTTGAATCGTCGATGAGTCTAGCACTGGTTCGGAATGCCCTTCCTGCCGAGAAGAACCAGCAAGAAACTCGGCGGTTGCTCTTTCCAAAACAAGTTTGCAATAGGTACAGTAGATACTATGTTATGTATGCAAGGTTTCCACAACGAGGGGAAGTTCCAAAAAAGCATATCTAATTATAATTCAACACATGTTACGACGGCCAGGCTGTCGGCCAGCAGGGAGAAGTGGCGAATGCTCGTGAATCACATCTGCCGCTAAAGACGTCACTTCGCGATGACCACGACCGCTCTGCCAAGAGTGTCACGAGAAGAAGAAGTTACGACGGGCAGACAGAAAGTAGCCCTATTCCCGCCGGTGGCACCCGTTCACGAGTATGACGCATGATCCAGCCATTGCTTCGCTTGCTCGCTACTTTAAAACGTATAGATACCTACATCATCATCAGCAACTCTTTAATGGCTCACTACTGAGCGCAGGTCTCCTCTCAGAGAAGGGTTATAGGCCAGTCCACCACGCTGGCCCATTGCGAATTGGCGGACTTCACACATCTTCGAGAATTAATATTCTCTCTGGAGAACTCTCAAGTGTGCAGGTTTCCTTACGATGTTTTCCTTCACCGTTGAAGTTTGTGATATTTAATTGGATATTTAATGTGAAGCAGTGATAACTCAGTGGTAAGTACTGCGGTCTCCTATTGGGGGGGTCGCAGGTTCGATCCCGGGCATGCACCTCTGACTTTTCTAAATTATGTGCATTTAAGAAATTAAGTACCCAGGATCATCTTAATCGTCCGCCGACCTACTATTCTATATACTATTTATTTTTATATTGTAAGCTTGTTTTGAAAAGAGCAACCGCCGAGTTTCTTGCTGGTTCTTCTCGTCAGGAAGGGCATTCCGAACCATTGGTCATCCATCAAAAGCACTTGTAAAAAAATTATTTGAATAAAAAACATTTCTATCATATTCTATTCCTTGACATGCATCTTCTCTCGAGTAGATCTCATTTCACCACGCAGAGCAAGTGCGGAGGCTGGCTTCACACACCTTTGAGAACATTATGGAGAACATCATCACAGCCATGCAGATTTCTTCAATGTTTTCACCAATATAGCACATTATATTTAATTGTATATATTAATAATATTAACAATATTATACTATGTTCGTTTTATTTAGCCAATAGGGTATTCAACATAATTATTTCATCAGTGTGTTGTACCGAAAGCGCACAAGCGCTTGAATTAACTTTACAGGTTTCGGTCTTTTAGGAAAATAAATGCGAAATTGTTTGTTGGTTGTCCTTCAATCACGGAATCGGCAACGGAGCAACGGATCGACGTTTTTGCATGGTTACTATGAGGCAGTGACTTTTTATCCCGAAAAACAAAATTTTAGAAAAAATCTTTTGTGGGCAAATGCTTATATGTTTGATTAAACATGTTGATATTTCTTACTGTAAAGAAGCTGAAAGCGTGGTTTTCTGATTAGGTTACAGGTCCCTAAAACACTCAATTTAATACGCCGGATATTTACCCAACAACAAAGAAGTATCTGTTCCCAATCTTAGGTATAGTACAATTTAACGGTTTGTTTATTTACATAACTCCTAAACTATAAGATAATTAGTGATAGCAGTGCCACTAAATGTCAGGCGGCCATTTTGTTCTAAACATCTCCACCGAGGTTTACGAGCTATCCCGGAGGAAGCAGTTAAACGCACAGTAAAAATTTAATTCGTTTTCAAATAAATCAGGGGCTATCCGTCCGCCATAACGTGTCAAAGGAGACGAGAGTCTCATTTCTTGACGAAAAAATGTGATCAGCGATACTTTCTTTGAGTCTTTACGGCTTTACAAATAGGTGAAACGTTGCAATCTTAAAAATATATACTTAGACTTTCATCTACGTTATACGTCTACTTTTAGGATAGTACAATTAGGTTTATCGTTGCTAAACAGTCTGAGAGTTTATTTGCAATTCTATTTTTATATGATCGAAGAAAATAGTCAATCAAGTACATCCTTACTTCTTATTAATTATACCTATTATTATTCCATGGAACTTCCCCTAATTGTGGAAATATTATATTTTATTCTAACAAAGTTGCATAGGTTAAATCAGCTTGGCATCCAGCTGCCCACAAGATTGTATAAAAAACTTATTACAATGTAATAGCTTCATAATAATAGTATTGTAAAATGATTATTTTGAAAAGAGCAACTGCTGAGTTTCTTGCCGGCTCTTCTCAGCATTATCCGCTTTCCGAACCGGTGGTAGAGTCATGACTTGTGATAAGAGCCACAGGTTAGCCTACGTGAAATAAATAATTTTGAATTAGAATTTGAATATTGTTATAACTGCGAAAGTGTGTTTGCTTCTTCGTTGGTTTGTCCTTCAATCACGCAGCAACAAAGCAACAGATCGACGTGATTTCTTGCATGGGTATTTAGTTATAGCACTTGGAGATCACTCTCCAAGTGTTCAGTCCGGGATAAAAGGTAGCCAATGTCACCATAATTATGTTGTCTTGTATCGTCAAACAGAGGGTTCCCATGGGATTTTTAAAAACTAAATCCACGCGGACGAAGTCGCGAGCAAAAGCTTGTAAGTAGGTATTATATTATGTACTAGCTGCCCGGACAGACTTCGTTCTGTCAAAAGTTAAAAGTAAAAATTAAATATTTTTTGTTTGTTTTTTTTTTTTTTAACAAAAACCTTACGTGGACCATAGCATAGGACGGACGGACGGACAAGTGCAAATTCACTCAAGTAGACTCAGAGACCTTGGCTTCGCTCGGTCAATAATGGAGGGGTCTGTGTGTTTGTTTATCTGTGTATCTTTGTTTTCCCGATAACGGCAAAGCCAAAAGGACGGGTTATATTATGATTTAACAGTCTTTTTTTGTATGTATATGTAACTATTTACGAATGCTCCACCGCGGCGCCCAAACTGCTGAGCCGATTTTGGTAAATGATGTGCCATTATGATCCGGGTGACATAGGTTATATTTTATACGAACAAAATCAATATGGCGATGTTACATCCCAAAAAGTGGAGTTGTCTACCGTTTCTTTGCCTGGGGAATAGCTTCTAGTTTATTTTTCAAAACTGTTATTTTGCTGGTGGACTAAACGATATAACACGGTATTGCACGAAATTGAAGAATCTACGATAAGAATGCGTACGTCCTTCTCCTGTAGGCTTTAGCGAGCACAACACTACTGGCGGCTCGACGCACACAGTGCGGCAACAGGCCGGTAACGGTCATACACCAAAAATGGCCCGCTGCCGCAGGGGTTGGACATTTTTTACGTTCTATGCGGCAGGGGTCAGTAAAGGCCCGATACGATATTTTTATGCCTTTTAGCTAAGTTTTTAGTCACAAATCGAAAACTATATTTGTCTCTATCGAACTCGCAAAAATGACAAAGATACACGTTCCGCACCAGCGAGAGGAACCTGGTTTTCGCTGTACGCACTGAGTTTGAGCACCGCATAGGGCCGATAGTGGCCGATACGCAGTGAAGGTGTTAAGGAACATGCAAAAAAATAAATTAACCGAATTGGTCCATCCATTCTTGAGTTATGCGCTTACCAACATTCATTTTTATTTATATAGATTAACAGTTTTTGACGTGATAACGTCTTATAAATCGATGAACACTGGCTGCACGCACGAAAAAGTGTCACATTCCGCCTGAGCCTGAGCGTGCAAGCGAGAGCGCGGAACAAGCGATAGAGAGGCACGATCGGCCCAAGCGTTGGCTTGTGCCGCCCGCCAGTCATCGTCAATGTTTCTTTATGACGTTATCACGTAAAGCTGTCGTCCGTAAACAGACTTTTCAGCTAATTTTTTTCCTAATATTATTTAGTGACAAGTTCAGTTTGTTTCTCAGTAATCGATGAGGACAAACTAAGTTTTACAACGTCATTAAAACGAGTCGTTAGCGAAGGTGACGAGACACGAGACACGAGACACAAGCCGCGTGTGTACTGACGGTTACAATCGTGCACCCACATACAGCTCTTTTTGTTACGACTGTTTAAGTGTGTAACCATAAATAATAACCTATAAACTTATTTATAAGCAGAGCATTAATAGTCTCCGTACTAGAACCAAAGTCACCGACATAGCTCAGCGAGTCGCGAAACTGTTGTGGAACGCGTGTGGAAATGGGTGGGGCATTAGTTCGAAGAGCTGATGGTCGTTGGGGTTCCAAGTTGTTGGAGTGGCGACCCCGCACTGGGGTGCGCAGTGTTGACAGACTCCCCACTAGGTGGACGGACGACATTAAACGAGTCACAGGGAGCCGCTGGATTCAGGCGGCGCAAGGCCAAGGCCTGTGGAAGTCCATGCAAGAGACCTTTTGGTTGACAAAAAAGAAGAAGAATAGTCTAGTGGCTAGGACTGCATTTTCCTATTCGGGGAGGTCGCGGCATGCACCTATGATTGTTCTCAGAGTTTTGTGCGTGCAAGCAATTAATATCACATGCTTCAACGGTGAACGAAAACATTGTGAGGACACTTAGTAAGCCTGAGTTCTCCATAATGTTCTCAAAGGTGTGTGAAGTCTGCCAATTTTATATTGGGCCAGCGTGGTGGACTAAGTATGGCCATTGGTCTATAACCCTTATCTGAGCGGAGGAACGTACAGTAGTGAGCCGTTGATGGGTTTCTGATGATGATGATCATGATTTTCTTAAACTAGCTTATGCTTACGACTTTATTTGCGTTAAGCCAGAAACAACTAGAGAAGTAGGAATTACAATAATTACAATTTTTTACAGTAATTAAAGTAATAGAAATCATAAAGATATCAAATACGACGCAATAACATGAGTTGGATTATTTAACTAAAAGATAATAGATAACATATTATGATCTTGATATCTTAGGGACGGCAATTAGGCAAGACCTGACCACCCTCTGATAAGACGAAATATTGCTTAATGACACAATACAAGTTGAGCATATGATTTACATTTACAATATCTTATTTATTCGACGAAAGTGTTAAGGATATGTAAGGTTTAGTAGGAATTTTATGATATCGTTTTACAGCAGTCCATGTCATGGATATCGCATCGACTGAACGAAACTGCATAATGTATACCTAATTCGGCAGTAAAAAAACTGCACGAAATAGAAGTAATCCTTACTAATAATCATACTTATATTATATGTAAATGCGAAAGTGTATTTGTTTGTTGGTTTGTCCTTCAATCACGCTGTAACAGGACTACGGATCGACGATTTTTTTGCAAGGGTTTAGTTGAGGTCCTGAAGAGTGACATAGGTTACTTTTTATTCAGGTAAGGAAAATCAAAGTTCTAGGAGAGATTTTAAAAAGACGAAGTCGCGGGCATTAGCTCGTATAAAATATATTAATTCAGAAAATCTAAGGATTTTTTGCTGTTAGAAGCTGTTAGAGAGGAGTGGAGGCGTATTGTGAAGCGTGCCACAACACCAAAGCGACGACCACGACCACTCTGTCAAGAGCGTATCGACTGAGATGAAGAAGGATTTTTTGTTTCACTTGAAATTTTAATAAATTGAACAATAATCCGGCGTATCGCACGTAATGTAGCGAGTAGCGAGTAGCTGCATGCATAAATGTTTTTTGTCATAAAGAAGTGTTGCGCAAAGCGTCTCAGCGGGGCCCCGGCGGCGGCGCTATAGAGGCCCGGCGGGGGGCCCGATGTTCTTTGCCAGCCAACACCGCTACTTCACTTGTTTCTGCATAAGTGGACTGTTAATTATTAGGTGAAAATATTTTTTAAATAATATTAGCCATAGGTCTACTGAACGTGACTAATCCCCTCTCCCCTCCAAATAAACGAAGCTTGTGTTAAAATATGAGTTTAGGTACTTATGTTGATTAAAGATCTGTTTGTTTAAAACTTTAAATTATATCCCGTTCAATAATCCCGTTTTTTTAAATAATAAAGATTATACCTCAATCTCAAAAATATTTATGGTCAACGGAGTTAATATGCTTTGATCTATTTACGTTTTTTAAAACATTTTTTGAAAAATAAAAATTAAGAAACCTGACTAGGCTAACCTAACTTTCCACTTTGTAGCTGGTAGAGTCTTGATTAGAGCCACAGGTTGGCCAACATAAAATAAATAATATAAAAGTTACAGAGTTAACGCCTCACGGACTGTTCACTAACTGCGGACTTGGTTCAGGGCAAAGAAAACAGATAGCGAGTCCCGATCAAACCCAACGGGGCAAAGAATAAACACCGCAGAGCCTGAGAGATGTCTCCAGTCAAAAACTCTCGAATTTAAGTTTAATCAAGACACAACAATCGAGATCAACTCGGCTTATCTGAGCGGCGGTTCTGAATCTGAGTTAATTAAACATGAAATTCAATTAATAGAGGACCGGCGAGTTATCGCGTAAGGAATAAAGGGCAGATCCCTTCCTCCTAATTAAAATGTATTGCCTTATTTTACTCATTTTCCACTTACAACGGGAACGCGCGACCGACTACCAACTTTTTAATCTGTTCGCCGTCTTACTTCGTCTTTCTTAATACCTTCTACTTTTTGAAAATCATCTTTCGTGCTTTGAACTTTGGGTTCAATTTCGGTTGTCTCGCTTCGAAGGAGTAGGAAAATTGAGTATAGCCAGGTTTGAAGCAACTGCGTGGCGGTAACGTCGCGTTTCACAAAGACTTTTCCAGGAGCTGGTGGAAAGTTTGATGAAATATCATACTATTTTTACTTTATTAAAGTGTAACACTTAAGGAAATATCTCGGAAAGGTATTCTGATATTTCCTTAAGTGTAGGTTAACACTTTAATACTAGTGGTTCGCCCCGAACTGAGACCTCGCGGTATCCCATAATTCCCATAAGGTAGTTTTAACTATATTATATTGTAATTAAAACGCGCCGAATCTGATGACGTAAATCGTCATCTGCTTTCGTGGATGGGATGCGTATTTACAATATTAAAGACAGCGCCATCTATTAACAGTATAGTGAAGTTTTGTTAAAAACATTGATGCCCATTAAAACTTAAATAATTTCGTTTCTTTATAATATTTATAATCTTAGTATTTGTTGTTCAAATACAGAATATAACTCAAATTATGTGTAAGTTTCAATCTTTAAAATAAAGTGGTTTTAGAGATCTAGCCTCGAATAAAATCTCCACTTTGAAAGCCCCCCATTTCGTCAATTTTAGGAAATAAAAATAAAAAAAAATACTTTTGTACTCTGTTCTAAATTATCTTTAAAATGAGGTACTGCAACCCTATGAAATGCAAAAAAATTTATTTTACTTCGCATTCGCTTCTATGAGAGCCCCCCTGAAATAAAGATTTTTATAACTTTTTAAGCCATTTTCGGCTGGAGGCCATCAGTTTACATATTATATCTAAAATTGAAGTAATTACGTTCAGTAATTCAGAAGTTATAAGGCTCTGACGGACGGACGGACGGACAGACGGACGGACGGACAAGTGCAAATCGCTCTAGTAAACTCAGAGACCTTCGCTTCGCTCGGTCGACAAATAAAAATAGTAAAAAGCAATGTGGCATCTCTAGTTCGTAATGAGCTCCAGTTCCCTCAAATATGGTCGAGCGAAGCAACGGCTGGGTCATGCGTCATGCTCGTGAACGGGTGCCACTGGCGGGAACGGCTACTTTATGTCTGCCCATCTTAAGATATATTGAATTGTTAGTAGGTCTGCATTTTTGGAAATTCCCTCATTGTGGAAACACTGCATACATAGCATAGTATTTATTGTTTTGTAAACTTGTTTTGAAAAGAGCAACCGCCGAGTTTCTTGCTGGTTCTTCTCGGCAGGAAGGGCATTCTGAACCAGTGGTAAAGTTAGACGATTCAAAAGCACTTGTAAAAAAGTTAATTTGAATAAAAAATATTTCTATTTCTATTTCTATTTGACAACAAACTCAAGTATTATTCTTCTCTTATAATATCTCACACTATTATTATCTATTTACGAATAGTTAGTGCAAATTACTGCTTCTTGATTTTTATCACTAAAACGTAAAACTGATAGCTCTTATCAAATAAATAGGTTTAAATTTGTCACCAGCTCTTTGAGTAGAGGTATTTGCGGTGGACTTAAGGCTGAACATTAGTTTTTAAGGGTCTTATTTTGCTGTGCCATTAAAGTCGGGAGTCTTTGATAGAATTAGCCGGCGCAATCAAATTAATCGGCTGCTTCTTGCGTTGAAGTCGCGCGCCTGCTTATTGCTTCCGCCTTTTAAAATTACCTATTGTTTTTAGAATATTATAGCGAAAACTTAAAATTTCAAATGTTTTAAAATATCTACAATTTATGAGCAAATCGACATAATATTATCCGTCCCACAAATGCAATATCTATACATATAATAAAACAGAAACGAAACCAATTCTGTACATGAAATAGATTCAAAAAAGGGTTTTTGCTTCTAATTGTGTTCAAGATACAGATATCAAAACAGAAGCTAACTTTTTTTTGTCTGTTTGTCTGTCTGTTTGTTTGTCCTTCTTTCACGTAAAAACTACCGCACAGATTTCTACAAAATTTTATACCGTGGTAGCTTATTACTCGGGTCAACATCTAGGCTACTTTTTATCCCGGAAAATCAAGGAGTTCCCGAGGGACTTTAAAAACTAAATCCACGCGGACAAAGTCGCGGGCATCAGCTAGTCATAAGTATTTTACAAATTAATAATATTAATTTCAATATAAATTTTATTATTAGATAGTATCTAATATTTAAACAAGAAAACCTAACCAAAAAATAAAATAAAAGAAAATCCCATTCATAAACATATTATTTGCAAAAAATACACCACCTACGTTTCAGTCTACGGTTTTTTGATTAAGATCGGTTTACTGACATGCATCGAGGATCTTCTTCCTTCACCGCCAAAGTCTAAATCAACCTGACTTTATACGAATAAAAAATATATAATATCGAATTGCGAAATAATGAATTATCCAATAAACGCGTAGAATTGAAAACTTCCTCCATTTTTGTTAAAAATGGTCTCTTATGAAATGCGTGTTGTACAATACACTTTAGAAGTTGTAAGACAGACAATACGAATGCAAATAAGCATACTGCGAGTCGCGCGTCGGTGACTCCATTTAAAAAAGTACACCAAAAATACAAGCAAGACAATAGTTTCCTTCCTATTCACAACTGCGTCGTTATTTCTTGAGAGTTCACCATAAAAATGGCGAAGTTCAACCCGCCTAGGCTTGCGTTCCAAGTAATTATTAAAACAAGAGATAGCATCGGATATATAGCGTCTATATCCAGCACCGGGTCATTACAATGATTCACGTCGCGTCCTCAGTGCCATGGTAAATGCAATAAAGGTCGTACTAACAGTCTCTATGAAAGAAAACTAAATTGCCCGTGCCGACCTAACTGGCTCCTCGTGAAAGCTTACCCTTGGCCATAAAGCCACCGGATTAACTAGACCCGTCACTCTACACTCGAACCACCCCGCCCAGGTCCAAGTTAGTGCAGACGAGAGCGGGGGTGAGGGTCAAGCGGGGGTGGCGAGGCAGTAACAATTATAAATAAGTAGGTTGGAGCAATAACGGCTGCGACGTGCATTATATCAAGCAAACGGCCTGCGATGCAGCACCACCTAAGAGACACTTGGCATAGAGTAGGGAAATTGAACAGACGCGATCTGTGTTGCATGTGAAATCCTACTTACCTTAACCATTCAAATGAAATTTAAAAAAAACAGCTGAAATCATCAGGTCTTCTTTAGAGTATTTCGGTAAACAGACAGACAGATAGACTCATAATAATAATAATAATAATTTTTATTAAAGGCAAAAAACCCAGTACATAAAAAAAAATACTCAGATACCTTCGCTTATTTAAAGAAAAATTAATATTCCTTTGCTACCGATACCGGAGCATTTCCCGATCTCCGGTATCGGAGCGAAACGTACATCGAGTGTTAAAAGATTTATTCTGTTTGGCGGATTATAGCAACGGAATATTAATATTTTTTCAATATCATAGAATTCCGCAAAGTAACGCCTGATTCTATCCAATATTGACCTTCGCTTTGTCAAATGTCAACAGCATGCATAACTTTAACATTAAGTTAAAGTGTGCAAGTTAAGGCTAAATAGGTAGTAAATTCAAAAACTTTAGGCAATTAGAAGCCAAGTGTCGCATCTGCGCTAACCCGTTTTTCATAATCCTCATATCAGCTCGTAGGCCATTCATAAAGCCCGCCCGGCGCGAGCAGACGTTTTTATTTCTCCACTACGACACAAACATAAAAACACCACTCAAATTTCAAATAAACAACGCTTTAAATCGCACTTTTGTAGCTTAAGCCCGTATTAGGTAGTTAAATTTACATTTTGCACATTGATATGTAAACACAGATACATGGTTTCAGAGAAATGTAGCTTTCGAAAACTTTACAAGTTATTGAAAATTTCTGTAAGGGGTACCTAATAGATATGCTAAGGGTCAGCTGCTAAGGTATAAGGTTTCTCATTTAGGTAACTATAGCGCACTACATTTTTGCCATGTAATTCTTTCTCTTAATATCTTTGCAACTTGTAAATGTGTATTTTTCTTTTCAATTCTTAATTTCTTTAACTTCTGCCTATCATATTCTGGCGTTTATGCGGGATCCTAGAATTTCTCCAAAATTGTTTTATTAGAAAGCGTCTGTCATCCAAACATTATCAGAGGTGCGATTGTCTAAAATTGCCGATGAAAATCTTATTCATTTCATGGCATTAGCGTCAAAGTAAAATATTCCTTAACTGTATTGATTTAAAGTCACAAATTCAGTACAACCGATTCTAACATGGAACGTTATGGGGCGTATCGTACACACCTAAACGTATGAGAATGCATAGGTACAAGAAATTGAGTTCTTATTTAATGCTGTTATGGTTTATTTTACTTTGACGCTAATGCCATGAAATTAATAAGATTTTGATCGGTAACTTTTAGACAATCGGGGGACAGGATAGTAGCCCCCAAAAATATCTATACAATAATATAGTATCATGATGATATGATAACATCGAAAGAATGAGACAACCAGCCAGCCTAGGCTGTGTAGATCGTTCGTTCGTTCGACGACGCTCTACAAAAAACCGTACCCAGCCTTGTGCAATATTTACGGCCGAGTACCGTACCTTTAAGAACGCGTATAACGCCAAAAAAAAATCAGATGTCACCCACGCGGTGCGATGAAATAAAAAATAGCCGCAACCTCATGTGAGGCGCGACAAAAGAAAGCGTTTTGCGCGGAATAGGAGTGTAGTAAGCGTCAAATACTTTGTAACTCGTAAAATATTCATTTTCTTTTCAATTCACTAGGCTACTCTCTTGATAATATCAATCGGAATTTAATGTAAAAATTTTGGCTCTGTAATATGCAACACATTGAAAATAAATGAATATTGGTTAAAAATTAGACCTAACTTCGCGAGTTTTTATTATCGAACAAATTTCATCATTTTATGTTTTTGCCCAAGCACGTCCCTTGGCAGTAGGTATGATGTAATTTTTGCGTGTTTTTTTTTTCGGATAGTTGAAACTTGATCTACTACTGTAAAAATCAAATCTGTTTACTGTTAACGAACGTACACTCTTAAAATATCTCTGGCCAGTAGGTGTATCAACGATTCCACATTTGATATTTTCAGCCGTGAAAGTTATTCGTTGTCCGTACGCGCAAATTTATGTGTCGACGGCGTCGCTCTGTGACATCTCTTTGTTGTAACATGGCCGCGTATTTATGGGGTCATTTCGACAAACACTGGATATTTTAGCGAGAACAAATTAAATGCAATCTGCACGAGCTTTAACGGCTAAATGTCAATTGTTACAAAATTATATCCGGTCGTGTGTTATTTATTTTTTTGGCGGTTTTTCACGTCGAAAATGTAGCTCAGTGTATTTTTAACCGACTTCAAAAAAGGAGGATGTGACGTTCACACGTCACAGGGGTAAGTATAAGGTATGATTAAACACTGTCTTGTCATTCTGTAATGGTCGTGACTCACGTCCGCTCGGCTTGGCTGACCGTTCACTTGTGTGTCACTCCCGCCTCGCGCCGCCATATATACCATTTATTAAGATATCATTTTACCTTCATTTTACATTAATCGTCAGAGAGGAGGTTTATAATTCGTCGGAATCTTTTTTTATGTATGTTCACTGTTTACTCGAAGACGCCTGAAGCGATTTGGAAAATTCTTTTTTGTTTGAAAGGGTGTAATTCTCAGGTGGTCCCATTTAAATTTTATCGAAATCGGTCAAGCGGTTTTTAAACAATCGACAGTAAATTATATACTTCGTAGTTGCGCGGTTGTTTGAAGTCGGTTATTTGAAAATAATTTTTTATATTAAATTATTTATCAAAGAAGCCATTTTCGCATTCTAAAATAGGTAGAGGAAATAAAATATGAAATGAATTCGAAATATCGAATTAGATATCATCTATATAAATAAAAATGAATGTTGGTAAGCGCATAACTCAAGAATGGATGGACCAATTCGGTTAATTTATTTTTTTGTATGTTCCTTAAGTTCCACGGAAGGTTTTAATACAAAAAAAAAAAAAAAACTAAATTCACGCGGACGAAGTCGCGGGCATCAGCTAGTACGTAATATAAACTGAGTATCGTGTTGCCCACCAACTGATGTGGATGACCAATCTTCTATTTTCAAGACTAATATTCTCCACATTATTATCGTAAAATAAGCTCCACATACCTTAATCCCAATAAAGTGATCCGCTGAACCTAAAAATAAACCCGACGGAGCATATTTTCTAAGAAAATCACATCGTAGCAATAATGCATAAGGCGGAGCGCGCATACCGCTGCAACTATGCTAAATATTTTTAATCAATACAAATTAGGTACCGGCCTCGGGCGCCGCGAGGATGTACGCGAGCCGTGCACCGTGGGCCTTGTGACGTAAATCTGGACAAAAGTTATACGGCAAAATATTTTGTGAGTACATTCTCGTTTTCATCAACCATACCTGAATCATCTAACTACGATGATAAGCTGAACTTTTTTAACGTAACTTTCATTTTCTCTTTAAGGGTTCACGCAAAAACGCAAATAATACAAATAATAAACTTTTATACTCACTTCACCCTTAAAGTAAATTAAATGGTAATACATCCAACTAGTAATATTATATTAAAATGCAAAAGTTTGTGCAGATGAATGGACGTTTGTTATTATTTCACGCAAAAACCACTGAACGGATTTTGGTGAAACTTCACAATGTAATAGTTTATACATCAAAAGAACACATTAGTATGAATTCCGCGGGAATCAAAAACCCTTCATCGGCATGGACGAAGACGCGGGCATCATCTAGTTACAGATAAAATAGAGCTTATAGATAACTTTTACGTTTCTCATATAGAATCTTAAACCTAAATCCTTACTAATATTATAAATGCGAAAGTATGTTTGTTTGTTGGTTTGTCCTTCAATCGCGCTGCAACAGGGCTACGGATGGACGTGATTTTTTTGCATGGGTATAGTTGAGGACCTGGAGAGTGTCATAGGCTACTTTTTATCCCGGAAAATCAAAGAGTTCCCGAGGGAAATTAAAAACTAAATCCACGCGGACGAAGTCGCGGGCATCAGCTAGTTTTAAAATAAAATACTAAAGAATATTTTAAGACATGTTTCATGTAAAATTTTTATCCAAACGTTTGCTCTTCGCCCCCCTGTGCTCGAACGATGTGCATACGCTGTCTTCGACCCCGGGATCAAGGCGCTCCGGCCGGATATCGGGGCATCGGCCCATCGCCTCAGGTACACATCCCAACAATCTTGCTACGATGTATTCCAAAATTGGATACCGGGTTTTATTAAACAATATATTTCGGAATTTACTCTCCATCAACGTCTTGAAAATTAAACATTGTTACTCGTAGTACTTACAACTAAAAAATATGAGACGGAACTTTGTAACTTGAAATCATATCTTCTTCACCACTCGCCGTCCACTACTGGGCACAACTATCAACTCAAATGAGACGGATTTAGACCATGGTCCACGCTGGCCAAGAGGTGTGAGTTAGCAGACTTCAGTCACCTTTGAGAACGTTTTGGAGAACTCTCAGGTATGCAGGTTTCCTCACAGTGTTCGCTTTACTACTGTTTCGTTTTTTAACCGACTTCAAAAAAGGAGGAGGTTCTCAATTCGTCGGAATCTTTTTTTTTTTATGTATGTTCACCGATTACTCGAAGACGCCTGAACGGATTTGGAAAATTATTTTTTTATTTTAAGGGTTGTACTTCCCAGGTCACGTTTAAATTTTATCGAAATCGGTTGAGCGGTTTTTAAAATATCAACAATTAATTATATACTTTGTAGTGGCGCGAAAGTTTGAAGTCGGTTTCTTAAAAAGAATTTTTTATATTAAATATTTAATTGCTTAAAACGCATATTATATAATTTCGAAAAGTAAGAGATCAATTTGAACCCCGAACCCTCAAAAGAGGCCCAATTCTTAACCCCTAGGTTATCACCGCTTTAGTGTGGGTTGTGTGACTTGAATGCTGGTTGAAAAACATATTCAAATAAATAAAACTACCGAAGATGGTGACCTTATGGTGGCTCCATAAGGACGTTTGGGGGTCTTCAAAAATCTAGTAACTTTAACATAAATATTAATTGAGGACTGCGATTTTTGGGAGTTAAATTAAAATGATCAAGCAAAATTGATCTCTAAAATATAGGAAGAAGCTTGAAAACTATTGGAATTATTTTATGAATGAACAGTTAAAATATCCTTGATTCCGTTTATATTAGCTCCAGTAAAATAAAGTATTCATAATATTTTCACAACTGCCTTTTTTGCCTTTCTTAACAGACATAATGTCTAGTAAGTATTAAAACTATAATACCATAGTAAGCTATTTAATAAAAAATTGTAACAGGTGTGATGAAACATTTTTTTAATCATTTTATTATTCACATATCACAATGATCTTGAACATAATATATAACATTCATACAGAAGGGTTTTGCCCATAGTCCACCACGTAGGCCAAATATGGACACACACTTCACACTTTACAGTGTGGTCACTGTGGGACCTTTGGGAACATTGTGAAAACTCTCAGGCATGTCGGTTTCCTACGACGTAAAGCAAGTGCAATATGACATTACAGTTATAATAAAGAAAGGTTCCAAAAGTGACCCTGTACAATAAGTATAATGCATTACACAGTTAGCAAAAAAACATTTGAAACAAGCAACAAAAGCAATCGCATCGAAGTCACTTAGCATAAGTGGAGAGTCCACCTGAAGAGAACAACAGTCGTTACATAAATAATAACAGGGGACACAACAAAACACCGTGTTTACCCCGCAACGGGCCCAATAAAATACATCATACAAATGATATCACTGCGGTTGTAGCAGGAAAACTGATTTGGAAAACTTTGAGGAGAGACAAAGGTAGACGATAAAGCCTTTAATGATCTAGTATAATATATGGATAAGAATACTTATTGTTTTTTTTTCGATGACAAGCTAGTCCTTGACTGCGATCTCACCTGATGGTAAGTGACAATGCAGTCTAAGATGGTAGCGGGCTAACTTGGAAGGGATACGGCAGTGAAAATTCAACCCACACCCCTAAGTAATTGGTTTCTACACGCCATCGTGCCGGAACGCTAAATCGCTTGGCGGCACCTCTTTGACGGTAGGATGGTAACTATGCAGGGCCAAAGCCTCCCACCTGCACCTTGATTCAGAACATTTCGATAACTTCCCGTTTCGATACGATTAGATATCGATCTCGTATTGAAAATTTTTTGTCGTGTTATTCAGAACGTTTGGTTAGAGAATTCGATTCGTTGTCGACTACGGAATCGGCTTCGGTATCGGTATCGACAAGATACATTAAATTACATGTGGATTTACGAAGTTTGTTGTTTTACCAAAATTTCACTTGTTATTAAATTCATGTTAGCACTAAATAAATAGATTTTAATCATTTTCGAAGGTCATCGAAGTAATTATTTAAAATGATAACTTGTTAAATTATTGACGGCCAATTTTCAGCCTTGTCGATAGATGGCGCTAAGTTCATGTTTCATCCCTCTGGGTTCTTATTTTATTTTGTTGTGGTGTACATAATATGTTATTTTAATGTTAAAATACGTACAATATGGTAAGTAAACATTTACATACCAAAATCATTCATCATAATCATTTTATACGAAAAACCAGTAAACACAGTACGTAAACAAAAGGATACCGGATGCCCTGTAGCTTTCGATAAGTAACCAACTAAAATTATCGGACGTTCGGAAAATCTTATTCGATACGGTTGTTGTGAATAGCATTTGATAGAAGATGTCGAACGATATCTACGTTGGTTCGATTCGGTTTCGATTTCGACAACTTCTCTGTCGATACGAGAACTCTGAATTGAAAATTCATCTTATCGTGCGATAACAAACCGAATCGATCGATAATTATGTTATCGTAAGGTTCTGAATCGGGGTGCTGACCAGACCAGAGACAATTCAGAAATTATAAGTTCCCAAATTGACCCCGCCGGGAATCGAACCCGAGACTTCCCAGTTATAAGACAACAGCGCTCACTACTGAGCCAGGGAGGTCGGCGTTTTTTTTTTACAAATAATAAATTAAATAAGTTACCACCACCATCATAAGAGCCACATAGAGCCATAAGAGCGACAGGTTGGCCTACGTGAAATAAATAATTTTGAATTTGAATTTGAATCACCACCAGTTATACCATCCACGCACACGAAGTAAGCGGTTCAAGTCTTCATTTCTGATTCGCACAGCTAGGGTCTGGAACGTTCTACCGAAATCTGTGTTTCCTAACACGTAAAATTGGGGTATCTTTAAAGCAAGAGTAAATAAGCATCTTCTAGGCAAACGCGTTCCGCCTGAGGCCACATCATCACTTTCCATCAGGTGTGATAGTGGTCAAGCGTGTGCCTTTAATGCATAAAAAAAATATCTGGGTGACCGCTTTTCTCGGTTTTTTTTTGGTAAATCGTGTTTTTTGGAAATTATATATTAAAAAATAATAAAAAATAAAATTCATAGGGGAAAATATAATCGTCTGGACTCGTACTGGGGTCTTCTGGTTTCGGGACCGCCCGATTTCCCGAGCGACTGGAACTTTATAGATGATGGCGAAATTTACCTTCGTATTCTAATGATATTGTAAGGGGTTTTTCATTGCCTGAAAACACGGATTTTTATCCGTATAACGACCTTTTCTAAAAATGAAACCAAGCTAGATCGATTTATCGCCCCCGGAACCCCCGGCATACTAAATTTCATGAAAATCTTTGGAGCCGTTTCCGAGATTCATATATATACAAGAATTGCTCGTTTAAAGGTATTATATATATTAGATAGATAGATAGATTCAAACTAAATTAAATCTAATAAAAACCTCATCGATGTCGACGATGTGTCCACGCAGCGCGGCATAGTATCTGTAGGTATTCCAAACGCCTTTTTAACCGACTTCCAAAAAGGAGGAGGTTCTTTTAAAACTAATTCTTTGGCCAAGAAACCCTTTTTAAAGTTCTTCTTAAAGTACTCGGTCTCCGGCCCTCTCAGCCTTACAAATTCACACCAATAGGCACAAAATATGAAACTACAATATGTTCTGGTACAAGACGATCTAACCATGAAAAATTGTGTCAAAATGAAAGTATTAAGTATCCAGAACATAACGTTTCCGCACTTTTTCCGCATAAAATTGATTGATGGCGAAGGGAAATATTGTTTGCATATTCATTCTACTATTTACAATGTTTTATAGCCACTATTCACTATTTGATAGATGGTTATAATTCCTAATACAGTTATATTTTTTCTTTTGCTCGTAATATTGTTAAATCTTACCAACGAAATGTCAGTTTACATTGAAATATAGGTAAAGGCTGAAACTTTGAGATTGTAGAGGCAACTCTGAAAGTATTTATTGGATGGTCTAGGATTTTTGTCACGTTTTTATTTTCGTTCATAAGAAAGCTAAAAATAGGTAGTTTGTTCAGAATCAGAGGCCTAATCGATTGCAATAATTTTTAAATGATTTTATCACAAAAATTTGATAAAAACACAATCATGTGGAAAACACTACGTACCTCACGCAGGTAATTATGATTTTGGGCGTTCAACGAGCTTCGTACATTTTTAAAAAATACACAGACTCTAGAAAAAAAAATAAAAATTATACTGTCATGTTAAAGCTTTTCTAACTAACAAAAAATGACGGATTTAACAGGAGCACTTAAAAACTAAGACGTTGACGAATTAGGCGTTCCCATTGAGCCAAAAATAAATGCTCATGTTTTGTTCTCGAAGGGCTCTCGCAAACAATGAAGCGACAAACATTTTTTACCCTCTCCGCGTTAGCCGTAAAACTTGCGATAGCGATGACAATCGTCAAGAAAAGTTATAAACAATTAGCGAGACAAGATTAACAATGAAAAATTGTCGCGACGCCTTCGCATCGCCTCAAAAAACAAAACATTACTAATTGCTTCTTCTTTTATTGCTAACGCTGGAAATGTTGCCACGGCATCGTGTGTAGGGGCCCCATGCTGGTGGACTTTGTGAGACATTCTAGATTATGATTATTCCCCTTTCTATAACTTTTTGTCTGGTAAAACTGAATGCGTCTATTCAGATTGCTATTTGAATGCTAGGATCAGTTTAATTGTGAAGTTTCATCAAAACACGGATTTGATATTTTGATATTTTAGTTTTGATATTTTGCGTGAAAGAGTAACAAACATCCATTCATCCTCATAAACTTTCGCATTAAGGTATATATGTAATATTAGTAGCATTTGGATTGGATTAAATATTCGACTATCAAATAACTATTAAATTTTTTAGTTTATGGTTATTATTGATCGGACTAGCTTTAAGTTTATTTAAACCTTCCAAGTTTAATAAAAAAGCTTAAAGTTTTTTTTAAACTTCCTAGTTTAGTAAATTAACTCCCCAAGTTTTCAACTACTTTAAATACTATGCAAATAAATACACTGTCTTTGGCATTATTTATAATAGGGAATATTAATTATAGTAGGGTATAGGTAAGGGTAAGTTATTTAAATAAAATAATAATGTTGTACATGAGTAGTATTATTGGATATTCAGTCTCTAAGTTGAACTCAAATCGAAAGGAATTATCCTATGTCTTGGCACCACTTGGTATTCTTACGTATTGTAGCCGATATCGTTTCTTGAAAAATGTCGGCGAAAACACCTCCCTTGTTGTGTTAATCCGTCGAGTGAACGAAGGATTAGGGATGAATAATTCGCGACCGCAAACAAGAAACAAACAGTGGAAAAAATACAAGCCGAAGAGGCGGGGCGGGGGTGGCTAATCTCTTTAATTAGATTGATGAAGCGATTCCTACTTTATTGTGAGGAATTAACGTTTTTTCAAGTGTATCTTCCTAACTACCTAGTTGTGTTTCTAAAGAATTGTTGTCCTAAGGTGGATTATGCGGGTCTGCCCGCGAAATTCAAATTTAATTTGGTTTTTCGCAATTTGTAAACTAATACGACAAAGTAGGCTAATGGCATTCTAATTGCGCCAGTAGAATTATCATCTTCACAGGTTTACATAAAAATCTTTACTTGAAAGTGACCAGTTTAAGAAATTAATCAAAATATTACTGACTAAGTGAGTAACTCACGTCCAACTCGGTATTTTAATTAATATCTTAAACTGGTCACTTTCAAATAAAGTTTTCTATGCAAACCTGTGAAGATGATAATTCTACTGGCGCAATTAGAATGCCATAAGCCTACTTTGTCGTATTAGTTTACAAAATGGGAAAAAACAAATTAAATTTGAATTTCGCGGACAGACTCGTATAATCCACCTTAAGACGGATTTTGACAATGCTGATTTTATTTTTGGAATAAGTATACTTAGACTCAATTAGGAGCCAATTTTACAATCGCCTTTTTGATAAGTTTTTTATTCAAAATCTACCGTATGTATTCCTATATCCAATGATTGTAAAATCAGCCAGTAAATAATCGTCAGTTTTTTTCCTTTTTCGTTGAAATGGTTCTTACGACAAAAGTCCTTAGGGCCTATTTGAATAAAGATTGCCAATACAAAAACTGTCCAAATGTCAACTTTAATAATTCGGCGATAGAAAAATAGACCCTAATAGTTTTAGTTATCACTTCACCATACTCTGTCAACATCACATCCTGTAATGGCGCCATAATCTACACTAATATTATAAAGAGGAAAGATTTGTATTTTTGTATGTAACGAATAAACTCAAAAAGTACTGGACCGATTTTAATAATTTTATTTTCATTAGAAAGCTACATTATCACTGAGTAACATAGGCTATATTTAGTACTAGATTACTATAGAAATCTTTAGAAATTCCTATTAAAACCAACCGAAGGTGTAAAAAAATTAGCCATAAAATGTCTTTCATCGCATACGCTGCGAAGAGTATTAATGATAGGACAAAAAAATGTTCGACAATATTATAGAATATATCAATATCTACAAAAAACTTCGCGAGACCATGCGTCTAACTATTGTAGTTACGTCACTATAACTACTTTTTTACATTTAACAAATTGATAGAAATGCCGATCAAAATCAGACCGTGTTATCCATACCATTTATAAATTTTTATCCAAATAAATAATTTAATATTCAAGACTGTCTCAATACCTGATGATTACTTTTTGAATTATTGAAATCGGACATTCCAATCAAAAGATATCATGAAATTAAAATAAAAATACATGCCGGCGGCGCGGGCGGCCGCGACGCAGCGCATCGAGCTCTTCGTGAGAGGGGCAGTGGCCAGTGCGGGAGAAGGGGGTGCACCATTATGAACTAGGTAGTCGCGCGGCTCATTGGCGCGGTCGGCTCCTTACGCAGTGGACGCAAGCGACATTGAATATTTCGAGTTTTTTTAACACATTTTTATGCTTCACTTAAAAAGTTCTTTTCAGAGCTACTTAGTTTTAGTATTAGGAATCATACTTTTTCATAATATTTGTCAAAGTTCTTTTCAGAACTATCTCTTTGAACTTGAATAATTTCTTTTTTATTATTATTATCAATTTGAGGATCGTAACTAAATGCCGACCTATTACTATGAGCTAAAATTCTATTGCGCGTCCTAGCTGTTAACGACCGTTGTCTATCTCGCTGTGCCAGGAGCCGCTGCCAGCGTTCAGTGCTAGATTCCCGTGCACGCGTTCGCGAGTTCCTATAATAGCTCTATTTCCTTCAAGTCGCTGCGAGCGCTCGGCAACTGCGATGATCTCGCATTTTGCTCTGCAAGACGAAGTGAACGATCAGTGCTACATTCTCTTGCCCGGGTTTGCGAGTTCCTAGCCCTATTTTCAGCAAGTCGCTGAGAGCGCTCAGCACTTGACTGTCGTTCGTATAACTGCGATGATCTCGCATTTTGCACTGCAAGACGAAGTGAACGATCAGTGCTTCATTCTCTTGCCCGTGTTTGCGAGTTCCTAGCCCTATTTTCAGCAAGTCGCTGAGAGCGCTCAGCACTTGACTGTCGTTCGTATAGCTGCGACGATCTTGCATTTTGTTCTCGAGTAGGATCTCCTGAAAATCAATACGTTTTGTTGCCACCTACGAATACCACATCCAACGTAGTGTACAGGGAGGCTTTAAAATAAGCATACAATTTTTTTCTAATTTATTCATTCATGGTCGTTTTAATTAGCATGCTTATAACTTAAATATCTGTACCTATTTATGTCTACCCGTGCGAAGCCGGGACGGGCCGCTAGTATCTCATACGTATAATATTATATACCTTACATATACCTAAAGTTCATAATGAAGATTCCAAGCTAACGTACCTATCTTAACATACACGTATATCAATTCCACATTTCCTGCGGCAGTCGGCAAACTATTTGCCGAGCATCATTACCGTCTCCATCTTAATATTCAATGTTGCCAGCATTGTTTGCCTCACCTTACCTCTCCCCTGGTCCATTCCTTGCTTATTGTTCAAGCAATCGGAATCGAGATGCAAATGACACTTCATACAGTACCCGGCAGAAAATATCACCGGTAGTAACCCTATTAGTACCTACTATATAAATGCGAAAGTTTGTTAATTTGTCCTTCAATCGCTCAGCAACTGAGCAACAGATTGACATGAGTTTATGCATGGGTTTGATTAGACTTATGCCCGATTTCACCAACCATAACTTATAATCCCCTAAGTAGGAGTCTCTTAGTTATCCCCTATACTTACTCTTTGTCACTTCTACTTTTAGGTGTTTCCTTTTAGGTGTGATGGTGTAAAGGTTCATGAAAACGAAACTGACAGAAAGCGTCACCTAACTTAGATTAGGTAGCCCGTAAAAGTTAGGGAAAGTCCGCGTGCAGTTAGGTTTTAAATCCCGCGGGAACCCTTTTTTTTTTTAATCACGTCGGTATATTGCACCGTTTCTGTGTGATTAAAGGACAAACCAATAAACAAACGAACACACATTCGCATTCATTATAATATTAATAAGGAAATAACGATCCCGATGGTCGAGTGACAATTCCCCGGCAGGTCGGCTAATCTCGCCCGGTTATTGTCCAAGTTGGGCCGTTACGGGCAGGCGAACTTTGCCAGTGTTAAACAGGGCGAGAATGGGACTTGATATGGACGTGATACTGCGTATAGGTAGCGTCGTATACTAGTGTTAATGCTCTTCTCATTGTTCACAACCTCTACGATATTTACTAAATTGTTACTATATTTCAGGGTTTCTTGACCATACAAAATAAATAATCCTGACAATACAAAATAAATAATGAAAATACGTCAAAAAATTAACTGTGTTTGTTTTTGCGAGCACTAAGTGCCGATTTCACCAACGTAGAGAGAAGTTTTACTGGGGAATAAATTGGGCGTTCTGACAGTTTTTTTATTGGAAATACTGTTTAAATATGAAAACGCCCGGATAAGACTTATTTTACGTTGGTGAAATCGGCCCTAGATTCGGCCTTGATATGCCTATCTAAATTATTAGCCCTAAAATTTTTTTTTTAGTTTTTTTTTATCTAGGTACATATTAAGAATTACTTAGTTACTTTAATAAATATGTAAAAATAGTATGATCTGGAAAAATGCTTACAAAATATAAACTGTAGAAAGTTTTCTTTTGACACCCCGAGAAGATTATGGTGACATTGCTAAATTAAGTTCTATGGGACAAATTATATCGTAATGACTGGTGCATTTTACCCTAAACTAGGGATTATGATGATTTCTGATGACATACTTATTCAGAATTAATTGAGATAAAAATAAATATTATGATAAAACATTGTTTTGTGCAGAAAATTTTTCAAAGCACTTAATTTTATGACTTATTTTTAAGTACAAAATACAAATCCCAAGTCCAAGCCAAGTTTAAGAGCTGGCCGCGGGCGGACACAGCTCTGCCCTTAACTTAAACTTAAATCGAACTAAACTCGTGTCTACATTGAAACTTACATCAAGCCGTCTCTAATAAACTTTGCTTCCACAAGCGTCTGAGTGCGTCTGAAGAGATTCATACGGACAATACAATTACAACTTAACATTTATCACTTAAAAAAAATTTCAGAATAATTATTTGCACATTGGAAACATAATGTGACCAGTCGTCGTCATCGTCAACGTCGACGCAAGTGTGTTTGTTTGATAGTTTGTCCTTCAATCACGCAGCAAAGGAGACTCGGATGGACACGAGTTAGTTTAGGATTTGCATGGGTATAGTTGAGGATTTGGAGATAGTTATAGGCTATCTTTTAGCCCAGAAAAACGGACGCAGTCTCGGGGAAAAGCTAGTATAGTTACTGGGTCAATTCCGCATGTAATGCAACCATTCAAGTCTCAAGAGCGGTTGCGCTGTTGGTTGCTTGCGAAGCGACTACCAATCCTAACTTTATGGTTGTTATTTACTATCTACAACCTAAATCTATTATCACAGACTCAAGCTTGCGTAGTAGGAGCTAGTTAAAGTTATTGCAAAAGACATTTTTAACGCTACAAGACGTAGCTGTGAGTTATCTCCTCTTTTTAACCCCCCTTCCTCCTCCGCAGTGACACAGCTCTGCCATTAACTGGTGACCGCAAATGTCGCGCCAGCGTTTTATATACACCACTATTAGATACCTCTACAATAGTTGTGGTGGTTTAACTGAAACAAAAAAATGCTTAGTAAATTTCCTCTGGAAATCTAGTGTTAATAGTTTTTTGGGCTAGAAAGGATTGCCCTTGGTGTGATGATTTTATGATGGAGATCTATGAAAAATAGCTTTATTTTATAAATTAATAAGCATGTTATTTTTATTAAGTATAGTATATTTAATAAGTATGTTTTTTTAGTATGTTACGTTTTGAACAGAACAAAATTTTCTACCTAGAAACCATGTCATCAAAAATTTGCTAATTTTTGCTAATTGGAGACTCCAGATTTTCGGTTTTATGACAAATACCATTTCAATCCACATTACATTCAGAGAGCTTGATATTAATCCGACATGAAGTTACTTTGCTATAAGTCAAAGCAAAATTACATTAAATTAATGGAGTCTCGAGTTTTATATAGCTTACGGGAGAGACAACCTGACGTGTGTTTTCTAAATTAAGGCAACCCTGCATTTAGATGGATTCAAATTCAAAATTATTTATTTAGGTTTGTAAAACAGCTTGTGGCTGTTTTGACAAGTCGAGACTCTACCACCGGTTCGGAGATTACTGAAGTTTACGGGAAAATATTAAGAGACGCTTCAAATTTCTATGGCAAAGAAAAGTAAGTACTTATAGTAATATCTTAGCCTTATAAGTTGGAAAGTTGACGCGTGAAAGAAGTGCGTCTGTGCCATAAATATCAGTTTGCGCGTCGCCCCGAGTATGAGCCGAATTGTAAATGCCCCATTTACCAACTTCTTCCGAGCCACGTGCCCGAATAACTGGATAGAGGCGACGCTCCATACAACCGTGCTGTCATAGGTACGTTACTATAGTTAGTAAAGCCTTCGGCCCTGCGCCTGAAGTGCGGTTGTGTAAGAATTGCCGATCAAATCGTCAAAGTTCGGCGTCAAAGTAAAATAAACCATAACAAGAGCATTGAATTAGAGCTCAATTTCGTGTATCCATTCTCAACCGTTTAGGGTATCGTACATACCTAAATGTCTGAGAACGGATACACGAAATTGAGCTCTAAGTTAATGAAGTTATGGTTTATTTTACTTTGACGCTAACTTTGACGATTTGATCGGCAACTTTTAGAGAATCGGGGAGCTGATCTCTCACAAGGCTCGTTTCTGAACACGCGACGCGTGGTGCGTCGCGTCGCGCGGTAAACTCAAACATATGGCCAAGTATGAGAGCGTTCATGCAGAAGCGCTCTGGCGTAGTACGTGGCGACGTGACGGCCCGCGCGACGCGACGCACCACGCGCCGCGTGTCCAGAAACAAGCCCTCCGGTAGTGTCGCCTCCCCATCCGACTATGAGATTGAGGCATTAGAATGGGCCTGTGCATACTTGTGCACTATATTATCTCTCGCGCACATAGCTAATCTCTTGAGATTGACCGCCGTGACCGGATAGTTCGAAAGAACATTATGCTACAAGTATGCGGAGCCTGAGTGCGAGTCCACTTGCGGATCGTTGCGTACGCGCTGTGAGGAAACAACGCCCGTTTGTATAATCGCCTCAGTCAGTGGACAAGCGTATGGTTAAGGCGACGTGTTTTGATGTGAAACATCTATAGCGGCACGTAACAGATTTCTCGCGTGGCGACGCTCGCCACGGCATGCGATGTTATACTCGTATGTATACTTAGTGACATATTTAGTTCCTATCACAATCTGTTTAGTTGTAGTAGTGGTAGTGGTAGGGGTAGTGGTAGTGGTAGTGGTAGAGGTAGTGGTAGTGGTAGGGGTAGGGGTAGGGGTAGTGGTAGTGGTAGTGGTAGTAGTAGTATTATTATATGTATACTTAGTGACATATTTAGTTCCTATCACAATCTGTTCTTTTCTGCATATTACTTTTACAAAATAATGTCGATGTTTCACATCTGCCAGGCGTCCCACGACGGCTCACAATTTTTTATTTTTACTTCACTTTTTTCCTCTAATGTTCTTTGTAAATACTTACTTAAATTTTATAAATGCGAAAGTGTACTACCTACTTGTTACCTTCTAGCCCTTTTGACTGCAATGTCACTCAATGGTAAGTGACGATACAGTTTTATAACAATCTAAGACTGCATCGTTACGATGATGACCCCATAAATCCCCATTTATCTTATTCGTCCTGTGATAACCCTACCAAAATAGGTATTAATCTTGCCCGGTCTTTAAAAGCTTCGCCTCTGCGGTTACTGATTCACGTTTCCACGCTCCATGCTGTCGGATTTATAGCGTTTCTCACACAAATCCTCGCTCTCGTAAAGACACCTTGCTTTATCCTTCAAACTTTAAATGAGATCAACTGCTGTATGACCGGTCTTTGCTATTTACGAACTCTGCACCTAAGACCCCACGTACTCTTGCGCAGGGTTGGATTATATTTTGTTAAAGACGATTAAAGCTCTAAAAATATGAGAAAAATTTCTTTTGTGTTGTGATTTTATTGACACTAGCTTTTGCTCGCGACTTTTTTTTTATTTCGGGATAGGCTTGCGCTTGACGACAATCAATGCTGGACAGCACTGATGAGGTCTAGGTTGGAGCGCGCTTGCCTAGAAAATGCCTATTCACTCTTGCCTTGAAGGTACTGAGCTTATACGTGGCCCGAAACACAGATGTTGGAAGTGCGTTCCACACCTTAGCGGTTCGTTTCAAAAACGACTTTTTCAACGTGGTTAAATTTTTAAAATCCCGCGGGACCCTTTGTTTTTTTTTCGGGATAAAATGTCTCTCTCTCCAGGCCCTCAACAATACCCGTGCAAATCACATCAGTCCGTCGTTCTGTTGCTACGTAATTAAAGGACAAACCAATAAACTAACAAACAAAAAACAAACTTTCGCATTAGTAAAGATTTTTCAAAAAATTTCGTTTTATAAAAACTCTGAACTCAAACATAATAAGTACTTATCCAAAATGCCTTCTGGTAGGTTATGATATGATAGGTGTTGTAAAAATAATAAAGTTAAGAAGAAATTAGTTGCTTAAGCCAAGAATTTTAAAATGCCATAGATATTGAAAAACAGAACTCCTACCCTAGTAGTAGTTTACACAACACCGCCCAAGGTGTGTTCTGTGTTTACGCTAAATGATGTTCGGAGCCATAAAACTGTTCCAAACAGCCGGTTCCGCCCGCCTGCGGCCACCTGTCTTCACAAGCCAACAGCTTGTTGTTGCAAGGTGGAAGCGCCGTAAACTGGACGCGGCGCGGGGAAGATATTATTTTACACTAATACACTCGCGTAAACACTTTTAGGATTTTGCAGTGAATAAATAAAGCTAAAGCTAAAGGGCAATTTTACCGCACTGCCAATGAAATTGTGCTACGAACTCAAGAACGTTGTAAGCGCCCTACATACAATTATTATTATTTTTTTTAAAGAATATTAGTCAAATTGTAGTTGACTAATATCCTCCTATCCCCTCCAACTAAGCGGAAAGCTTGTGCTAGGAGTGGGTAAGACAATAATGCAACGGGTGGGATTCGAACCTGCGACCTTTCAGTTTTCAGTCCGCTCCTTTAACCGTTGGGCTATTGAGGCTCTGAGGATGTTTGTCGGTTACGCGTTTTTTCAAAACGTTTTTTAAACTTCCGCGATTTACCTTTTAGTGCCGATTTCACCAACGTCGAATGATGTTTTAATGACGTGGGCGTTCTGACAGTTTATGTATTCAAAATACAGCCAAAATATCTGATATGACTTATTTTACGTTGGCGAAAACAGCCCCTAAAATAGCTAAAGAAATAGATTTACTAAGAATTTTTCTTTGAATACCACTGCAGTAACAACTATTAAATTATTATTAAATAAATATTCTTTTTAAAAAACCGACTTCAAACGCCACTACAAAGTATACAATAATTTTAAATTTAGTTTGTTCAATGTACACGTATGCTGAAGTCGGGCGGACCTAAATAGAAACTATGAAACCGATGCGCAAAGATAGCCCGACTTCAACATACGTGTACAAACAAAAATTATTTTCATACTTTGTAGTGGGGTTTGAAGTCGGTTTTTTAAAAATAATTTTTATATTACCATTTTAAACTTTTTAGTAAAGCTTCATAGGATCAATTTAGGTAGGTACACATTCTCTGATCGCGAGCGATTTGCTCTTATTCATTGAGGAGTTCCGTCCTCCATCACCGAAGATATTCATCAGATCTTCACCTAAATGTGACTAGCCTTACGGTATATCCTTTGTAATAAAAATAATTGAAATCGATTCAGATTTGACGGAGTTATGGTGTAACATCACTAAAAAATTTTAAAAAAATACGCGTCGAATTGAGAACCTCCTTTTTTGAAGTCAGCTAAAAATATATCAAAGATCGTTAAGAGTTTTCTTTTAAAAGATTTCACGCATTGCGACCCACGGCGATGTTTAAATTGCCGATCTGAAGTGCTGCGGCCGCCTACAGAGGAGTGAAAGTGAAAGTGAAAGTGGAAGTGGAAAGGCGATCGAGTTCACTTAACGCCACCATAAATCTTTCACCGTGCGAGCGGCAAATGAGTCGAGGTACCTTCTACATTAGAGACATTACATTGATATTCATTTTATCAAAGATACAGAAAAATTTGTCCCAAAGTCTTAAAATAGTAGTATCTCATGGAACTATACGTTAATGCAGAAAAAAAGACAGAAGGCAAACTACCGATGCAGCTCTAAACAAAACGGAGGAAATAAAAGGACTCAATCATCATCACGACTTCTAAAAATCTTAGTCAAATGCTCTTGCTATTTGGTGGTTGTATATGCTAGCTGCTGTGTGTATTCGGCTATTTTTTATTGGGAAATATTCATGTTACCACAGGAATAATATTCAACACGATTCAATCTACTAGGTATGTTATTTATATGAAGTCCAAAATGGTAGACTATTATTTTTTTTACATTGTCAAAGGTTTGATAAAGCAATTACGCACGTTTTGAAAAATGTTAACTGTCGGGTTTCATGCCTGCTCTCCTCAATAGAATTTTCTTTACGAACATGGTAGAAGTCTTGACTGGAAAATCAAACTCACACGTTGGCTTACATGAAAAAATATTTTGTAATGTATTATTGTAACCCCATTTTTACTGCTCACTTACGCAGCGAGTGTGTATCTTGGTAATTGTACATCACTGGGACATCAGCGCCCTTCACGACTCATTAGGGCGGTATTTTGAAAAATGCTCGCAGCACTAAAATAGACATTATGTAAAGTGGCACAATTACTGCGGTGACTTGAGAAAAAGTTGAGATTCGCGCCGCGGAGCTGAGTCGGGGGTAGGGCTGGCTGCAGACTGTGCAGATCACGGCCATCTTATTGTGATCTATATGACTTGCGATAGACGTGTCATATATCTGCCAATAATAAATTAGGAGTTGCAAGAAGCAGTCTCTAAGCTCAGATCTGTCTACTTTTAAAGTTTACTTTATTTATTTTTTACTATGCACACCAAATAAATAAAAATGTAATATGTGTAAGAATATGTATTAAACATATTGCCATTCCTTCATAGCACCTATAATGCTTTGGAGCTACACACGATACGTGATAAAATTGTGTTAACTTTTTTGGAAGCTTAATTGAGTAACCTACATATTATTTTAATTTCCTGTGCTTTAATGAGGAAAGGGTGTAAGCTAAGTAATTAAGGTTTGCAATCTGCATGCTGAGGTTCAAACTTCAAACTAATCAATAAGTACTTAATCCAACCAACTTTCTTATCTAAATATTATGTGTTAGAATGTGTATGCTTACCTATTTACTTTTTCTATTCCTGGGGGCCTTCATAGCAATAGTTGGTATGACAATAGCTAAATTCTTGAGTTAAATAACTAGGTTCTGCCTTAGGTAAATAACTAGAATACACTCCAGAAGGCTATATTATATTATACAACACTGCTGAGCTTTAAAAAGTATGAAAGTCATAAAACCATTAATAACCCATGGTAGCCCTGCACGGGGCGGGCTGAAAGGTGTCTCGAGCACGTAAGACGTCATTTAGCGCACGGAATTAACATAAATAATAACGTCATTTCTCAGCGCCGTCGCCGCCCGATATTGCGTCATTTGCGTTGCCCTTTATAGCCAACACAACACTTAACTCCAACTCGGAGCAAAGACTACACAAAAAGATAGACGGCAAACGAAGCGCCAGAAAGGAGCCAGAAAAGCAAAATCGCATGAACGAAAGAGAAAGACTCTAACTTGACTAAACCTTCTCTGAGAGGAGACCTGCGCTCAGTAGTTAACCGTTGACGGATTGCTGATGATGATGATAATAAATGAAAGGCTGAACAGCTTGCAATGATGTATCAAACAAGGTTTCTTATGAAAGGATTTCCGTTTGTGTTTCTTATCCTTCGACTGTAGGCATTATTATATTATTATTAGGTTATTATATAACATTACTAGCTGATGCCCACGACTTCTTCCACGTGGATTTAGTTTTTAAAATCCCTCGGGAACTCTTTGATTTTCCGGGGTAAAAGCTTTTGTCACTCTCCAGGTCCTCAACTATACCCATACAAAAAATCACGTTGAACCGTAGCCCTGTTGCGGCATGATTGAAGGACAAACCAACGAACCAACAAACAAACACACTTTCGCATTTATAATAGGTATTAGTAAGGATGTCTATGTCTGCTATGCTTGGCGTACACACTGCTAGCTTCAATCTCATACTCGTGATAGGCGTGAGCTCCATCTACCTACCGCCTAGTCCATGACCCCGAAATAAAAAGTATATTATAAATTCCTACGTTAAGAGCGTCGATTTTTCGCGCGCCCTTTTTTGGCTGGAGGTGGCAAGCCGCGGCAATTTGCATCACAATTGTCTGCCCCCGCCACGTTTCGGTTTCACGTTTTAATTTCAGCAACAAATAATACAGCGTTGCAAAAAAGTGTAAGACAGGACTATAGGGACTTTTTGTTTCACAACTTTTTGGTCATGTCTTCTTGGGCCTCCTTCGAAAAGAATAATAATTAATTATTAAAAAAATTCTTATAAGAAACTGTTCTTTTATGAAATACGAAAACACTCGCGTTTTTTTTTAAATATGTAATATCGACTATCTTAGCTGTTTGTACTCCATAAACAAGATTCTTATATAATATGTTTCAATAATGTGTAGAAAAGGAAGTGTTATAAAAATATTTTTTATAAGTCTTTCTGATTGTAAGTAGGTACCAGCAGTGATTTAAGCGCAGAACCGTTTCTAATCAGTTTCTGGTCATCGTACCAGGTCGCTAAATTATTGCTCTACGATCTTTTATAGTAATGTCGTAACTAGCCACAACCAAAGCCTCCTTTACAACCAGAAAATAGCTAAAATTAAACACTTGCTACAGAAACATGATCACTGACTGAGCTTGAGGCTTCTAGTGGACTTTTTCCGCTAAGAAAACTTGTTTATTACGAGATAAAATAATTATCAATTTCAATAAAGTATAGTTTAGGAAAGTAAATGAAAAGAAGCCCCAGCGGACCTCAATACTGATAACATCATGTAAATAGAAGGATAACGTCATAATTAATATTGAATAAAAAGTAAATTATTTCAGAAATATCTTAATATAACTATATAAATTACGTGTCACGTTGTTTGTCCGCGATGGACTCCTAAACTACTTAACCGATTTTGATCAAACTTCGTAACTATCTGTAATTTGGTCCAACTTGAAAGATAGGATAGTTTTTTTGGATTAGGATAGTTTATTTGTTTTATTTATATAAATAAGTTGGCGGTACGAAGTTCGCCGGGTCAGCTAGTTTAATATAAGTATAACCGATAGACCGTAGACCAAAAGGTCTATGGTGTGAGCAGAGCCTTTAATTTCAGCAACAAACAATACTCGTTGCAGAATAAGAAGTAACGGTGGTTCATTTGCATACTAGTGGTCGTCGGTTCTTCATAAAAAGGCGCAGTGAAAATAATAACTGCAAGGAGTTTATTGCCTTGAAGGTTTTAATGGGCTCGTGCGTAGTTAACACGTCCGATCGAAACGGAGCGGTTGGCGGGCGTCCAGAGACGTTCGAGCGGGTGTCGAAAGCAGACAGGACATGATGAGCAAAGGCAAAGGCAAATGACGTCAAAGGTGGATACAAAAAAAAGTCTGTAAAGTCAGTTTACGGACGATAGTTTTACGTGATAACGTCATAAAGAAACATTGATGACTGGCGGGCGGCGGCGGGCGCTCTCTATAAACGCTTAGGCCGATCATGCCTCTCTATCGCTTGATCCGCTCGATTGATATCGCTCTCGCTTGCACGCGCAGGCTCAGCCGGAACGTAACACTTTTTCGTGCGTGCAGCCGGTGTTCATCGATTTATAAGACGTTATCACGTCAAAATGAACTCTATCATATCCACCGTATGCCCTTATTATAACCGCAAAGGATTAATCGTAGTCTTCTTCAGTCTTTCATTGAACGTCCACAGCTAGATATAGGTTTCTTATAGGCACTTCCACAAGTTTCTCATGCCGCGAATTCTAATAAGGAATTACCTGTGACTCGTCTGGTATTTATGTCGTCAAAATCATGCTTTTCGGTGAAGCCATTCACAATAAAGCAATAATATAAGATAAAATCGACTATTAGAGTGACAAAATACTGAACTTCTTGCCAACTGGTTTTTGAGAATTTGAATTCAAGATCGGTGCAACAATATGATTTAGGTAATTGGTGTATCAAATAACCATGAACTTTCCAAATAGATTACTTGAAATAAACAAAATATTGAATTTTGATTTTATTCAACTAGTTGATATCACTTCTCCTTTCAACTGATTAAAATTTTTTGTTTTTAGAGTACACGATTTGTAAGTTGTCAATAATAAACTTTTGGGCTTTAATCCTTTCCAACGTATAAATAAATAAATGAAACTATCCCACTGAGCTACTTAAATCAATTCCAGGCTCATTGTTGGTATATAAAAAAAATACGTGTGGCACTCGGGGACTGCCGCGGTAAAGCTATTGCATAGCATTTTCTAGTCCCACGCACACAAATACCGTGCCGAAGTCTGCCGAACTGAAACGACGTTAGACGATGCACGGCTTGTGTTAGGTTTATTTTCGTTACGGAATTTCTTGATTCGGTCGCCGCGCTCAAAGCCCGTGATAAAAGCTATGCAATAGCTTAAAAAAATATAGTTATAGAAAACAATAGCCGCTCTACTGGGAAGACAAATCTCTGCGGTTGGCCAGCCGCCCGCTCCGCCAGCATTTGTTGGCTTTTCTTGTAATAGTTTACTTTATTGTCCAATCTTTTGTCAACTAAAGTGACTCTATTTTAAAATATAGTTATGGCTCTTCGGACGACGGTATGCCATAATTTAGATTTTAACGTCGTTTTATTAGTGTTACAATAATTAGTGTTCCGTTTAATACGAGAATAAAACTATACTTTGTCTGTAGCTTTTTCTCGGTCTATCCTTGCTAATATGCGAAAGTCTGTGGTCATTGGTTAGTCCTTCAATCAAGCAGCATCGGAGCATCGGATTGACGTGATTCTTTGCATGACAATAGTTGAACCTGAAAAGTGTTATAGGCTACTTTTTATCCCGGGGAAAGAAAAGGTCTCCGAGGGATTTTTCCGAGAGTTTCCGCGTTTAGCTGAGTTTTGAAAAATCCGGAAGATTTTTCAAAACTTGACTCCACGCGGACGAGGTCGCGCGCGAAAACTTGTTATAAATAAGCTTATTCAGACATACTACCGCATAGTGTAGATTTGCCTCCCACATTCCTTTTAAGAGTTCAATTATTCCACAGTCAGACGTTCACCCTTAACGCACGTCGGCCGCACGCACCGGCGATAAATTAAAGGTGGAGTCGACCGCAAGAAAACCGTGAAATATGGTTCTAGAACACCCGGAAACACCAAAGAAATGTTAACAAATTCGTTAAAATAAAATATCAATTAACTTAGCTGATATATATTTGGAGATATAACACTTTTTATGGGTAGTCGGCAACGTTGAAAAAATTCAAAATTATTTATTCATGTACGCCAAACTGTGTTCTTATCTCTGGTTCGGAAAGCAGATTCTGATGAGAAGAGTTGGCAAGTTAATTAATAAGTAGCAAGTAGGTAAATCATACTTACTAAAATATACAAACATAGGTAGGAAACTGAAGTGGAAATGGGCGGGGAACATAGTTAAAAGACCGACGACACCAAACGAGCCGCAGGGAGCCGCTGGATTCAAGCGGCCCAAGACCGAAGCCTGTGGAAGTCCATGCAGGAGACCTTTGACCAGCAGTGGACGCCTATAGGTTGATAAAGAAGAAGAAGAAGAGAAGGTAAATCATGGAATTCTCTTTTTTCCGAGACTATGTAATAGAAAAAGCTATGTGGTATTTAAAAATCCACAGTAAATGTCGTGTGTTATCGTACATACTACTACTACTACTTAGTATTTGTACATACCTACACCGATTTGATAAATAATCCAAGAATCCAAGACATTAGTCGCAGATTTGAGAAGAGTTCAAGAGACTCTGATGCAGCGTTTGTTGAAGCTCGTAAAAACAAAGCAGACTATGTGTGATCCCGCGGGTTTCGTTGCCTAATGAGTTTGAAGCCGGGCTAGGGGATAAATCTTACAGTTTTGTGACTCGAAATATTCTTCGTGTGTTCCAAGTAACGGAAGCGAAGCGTTTTATTGTAGTGACACTCATCGATACTGTGATTAGTTTCTCTAATAATAATTATTATCATACCTTTATTTTATTCGATGACAAATCGCTCAGTTCATGAAGCCCCTAAGTCCATTTTTCCATTTTCCAACAGAAAAAATGGACCTATGCACCCCTTAAAATGGGCCATGATGGACATAGGGAATTCTTGAACTGGGCCATTCTTACAGGCCTTGGCTTGATTAATATAAAAGTCTTTAATAACTAATACTACCCCTAAATCGAAATTCAAAAAATCCATTATTTTATTCATGTATGCCAATCTGCAGCTCTTAAAAAAAGTCAAGATACTACATTGGTTCGGAAAGTAAATTCTGCTGAGATCCGACAAACAAACTCAGCATTAGCTCTTTTAAAAAAAAATGTATCTATTACTTGTACAATTTAATAAGTTGCCATGCAACTTTATCATTAAGTAATTTATTAACCGTTTTAAATGGCAAATATTATAATTTTTTTTAAAGAATATCAGTCAAGTTGAACTTGACTAATATCCTCCTCTCCCCTCCAAATAAGCGGAAAGCTTGTGCTAGGAGTGGGTACGACAATAGTGCAACGGGTGGGATTCGAACCTGCGACCTTTCAGTTTTAAGTCCGCACCTTTAACCGTTGGGCTATTGAGGCTTCCTAAGGAATCATCTATACATATAATAAAACAGAAACGAAACCAATTCTGTACATGAATTAGATTCAAAAAAGGGTTTTTGCTTCTAATTGTGTTCAAGATACAGATATCAAAACAGAAGCTAAATTTTTTTTTGTCTGTTCGTCTGTTTGTTTGTCCTTCTTTCACGTAAAAAGTACCGCACATATTTCTACCAAATTTTATACCGTGGTAGCTTATTACTCGGGTCAATATCTAGGCTACTTTGTATCCCGGAAAATCAAGGAGTTTCCGAGGGACTTTAAAAACTAAATCCACGCGGACAAAGTCGCGGGCATCAGATAGTTTATTATATAAATGTACACTCAAACCACAAAGGATTTTGTTCAAGAGGTGTAATTATTTGATTGTCTATGTTTTTCAGTCCTCTGTCTCCTATAGCTTGCGCCCCCCGAGTTCGCCCGTGTTTTATTCCGCGGCTCGTTATAAATCAAAGCACGTTGTTTCTTATAAACATATTTCGTGTGTCGACTCTTTTTAGAATTCGCTTACGTTATGCAGCTTCACGTTTTTTCTACTATTTCTCATATCGTGACAATATTTTTTGCTTTTTTAATCTCTTCACTTTTATTTTTCAACCTTCATCATGCTAACAACCAAAATGACTATAATATATATAATATTAGATTGTAGATACATATAGAGAACTAATATTATTATAAAGAGGAAAGATTTTTGTTCGTTTGTTTGTACCGACTAGGCTCTGAAACCACTAGACTGATTTTAACAGTTTTTTCACCAATAAAAAGCTTTATAATATCAGACATAGGCTATAATTTATTTTCAAAAAAAATAGAAAACCTTAAGAAAATTGCAATAATGTAACCCAAAGTAGCAAAATTTTGCCTATAAAATTCATTATTTGGCGTGCGCTGAAAAAACTATGAACGATACATAAAAATGATGTTGTACATGATTAAAGCTCTCATTTATTACAAAAATATCTAACTATCATAGTTAAGTCACAATTAGTAGCCTTTGTGTTCTTTAATTTAATTAGATCGCCGCCGATAGAAACAAAAGTTGCTTACATTCATATCGGAGTATTAATAAAATTCTTCTTCAAATAAATAGTTTTATCATGAAGTGTATGTATGTAGCAGTATAGCTATTTATGCAACTGCATCGTAATGAGGGTCATTTTAATTCGAGTGCTGTTTTTTGATACGAGGCTTGCCGAGTATCAAAATAGGATAGTACGAGAATTAAAATGACTAATTACGGTCAGTTGCATACAAGATTTTATCTACGACAAGGAAGTAAAATCATTAACAAAATACGCCGTAGGCTCAATAAAGTAACAAAAAGTAACTCCGTAAGCCGCCACCAGCCGCCTGTGGCGCCTCTGTCATATGAACGGTACAAAAGTGCCAGAACTCAGAGCCTTAGCTTTAGGTATCCTATTTTAAGAAGATATAACCATTTCGATTCAGCTCCCATACAACGAGCTGCATCGAAATGAGAAGCAAAACCGAAAGAGGGTTCATTTCGATTCAGCTGTCAAACTCGAAATTGGAACTTTTCGATGCTGGAGTAGATAAAAATACTTTTTAATTCATTCGAATCGGACATTTAATTTAGAAGTTATTACGAGTATAAAAAATTGCGAAAGTTTGTGTTAGTATGTGGTTACATAATAGTTTGTTACTTCACGCAAAAACTACTGAACCTATAGCGATGAAACTTGATAGGTATATAGCTGTAACCTATAGCTGTTACTTTTGCCCCGCTATTCACAGAATCAAAACTTACGCGGGTAACACCGCGGGGTGCAGCTAGTCGAGAATAATATTAATAGGGAGAATTGTTGAACCTATATTAGTCATTACAAATTAGTCGATACTCTGAAGAATCTAGAACATACTTGCGAATAAATAATTTTTATTCAGAGCTTCTAAGATGAGTACATTTTTATGAGTAACCTAGGGAAACAGTACGACTTTATGTTCAAAGGGGTCGCATAAACAATACAGGGAAAGCGAGAGTTTAAGGCTCCGACAAACATAAACTCAAGAAGTTGGGACAATTTGCATGTTGTAATTTTAATTCGGCCTCCGTTGACCGCGGCCGGCTGTTGGCACAATACCTCCCCCCCTCCCCCCTCCGCCCTCCGCCCGCGTCCCCCCGACCCTCGGGACACTTTCACCTAATGTTAATTTAATCCAAGACGGACAATTCCGCCGAAACTTGTGACTTCTCGTCTTGTATTGTTGTCGTGTGTGTACAGTAGGGCTACGCTACTGCTACGCGAAGGTTTAATTGCTACGCAAGTTATTCGTAGATAGGCAAATTGTAGTGCCCTACGTAACCCGCTACGAACGTTATGTAATATTCTCTCATACAACGCAGTCTTTAGCAAATGATGAATAAGAAACTAACCCTAGTAGTTTCGTGTTCATTTTCTTATTTGTTTATTGGTATATCTTCAACCTTTCTCATTCCAGACGAGATGCTGACCATGGGTTGAGATGAATGATATCTTCAACTTATTAATAGATGATGTGATAAACTACCGCTGCCTATCATATCTACAGCACTGAAACATCTATCCAATGTACAATACAATGTGTAGCTCACATCTCCCATATATATACCATATATATTCATAACCACATTTTACTAGCTAGTTCTTTAGAAGCTGTTGCGTTGTGCTCTTGTGTCATATGCCATCATCATCATCATTAGCAACCCATCAATGGCTCACTACTGAGCGCAGGTCTCCTGTCAGAGAAGGGTTATAGGCCATAAATCCACCACGCTGGCCCAATGCGAATTGGCGGACTTCACACACCTTCGAGAACATTATAGAGAACTCTCAGGTTTCCTCACGATGTTTTCCTTCACCGTTGAAGCAAGTGATATTTAATTGCTTAAACGCACATGACTCCGAAAAGTCAGATGTGCGTACCCGGGATCGAACCTGCGACCCCCCCGAATAGGAGACCACAGTCCTAACCACTAGGCTATCACTTCTTCCGTGTCATATATGCGGAGTAGATATATCAAGTAATTAGGATTAATCATCTAGAATTGTACAGCGTAATTTTAAGTTTAATGTATTATGCCGTATTATGGTTGAAAACAAAAAGGCTTAAGGTTCAAGCACCACCAGTTGCAATATTTTTGCATCTATTTCTAGCACAAATTTTATGCTTAATTGAAATTGATAAGGGATTGAAAGGCAATAAAAGTTCTACCATCTTACATACAAGTTAATATTTTTCCAAACTAATGGAGTCATTTACGATGTCAACCTAGAGATGAGTTTCTAGTACTCGAAATAAGAGAAGTCTGGGTATCTGAGTGTGTACAAGGTCTCCGGCCACGTGTTAAGGCGGTGCATAATTAACTATCGCTTGCTGGCCGGCTCCGGTCCGGGTCACCCGGACCTGTCGCCAGCGTCTTACGGACTTTCAGCTCAACAACAGCGGCGATCCAGTAACAAGCGGTGCTGTAAACATCTTGTATTTAATCTATACCAATAAATAAAATTTTAGTGTCTCTTTGTAATGTCAAAATAACAGCTTTTTACTAAATGCATATGCAAAGTAAATACGGTACTTATAACAAAAACACAATTTATTCAATGTCTGCCTGTTTGTTCCGACTAATCTCAAGAACGGCTGGACCTATTTTGATGGGACTTTCACTGGCAGAAAGCTGATGTTATAAGGAATAACTTGTGTTTTTGGAGTTTACTCCTTAAGAATCGATTTTCATATATAAGGCGCCCGGTATGAGAAAAATTCGAGGAGTAAAATCTACTTATGAATGACCTCGTTACGTTTTTCACAACGATGCAAATTTCTACCCTAACGTTGAGTAAATAAGGTTGGTTTTCGTGCGAAAGAGCTTTCCGAGGGAAGCCGAGCGCGTACCGATCGGGTCCGAGCGGCGCCGAGACGCAGCGAGCGCCGCGAATGCATTACGACCGATGTTTAGACAATCGTACTTAAGGAGTAAACTCCAGTCGTGCGTCGGAGCTGACACACACACTTTTTTTAACAACTTTCAATAAATGAGGTGTTGTGTTTTTCTGCCTACGAATATCGATATCTCCGAGATTTCTGAACTGATTTGCGTAAATCTTTATTTAATCCAATGAGAAACTTTGCGATATGGTCCTATAGAAATTTCGGGTTCCAACTCCTCAATCCTGATGCTGCAGGGGCTGTACCCCACCTAAACTGTATGGTTTTAGGGACTGCCGATTTGGAATAGATATTGAAGGTGTACCAAAGACTATACGTACACGTCTATCTGTTGCTTCGTGATTCAAGGACAAACCAAGAAATAAACACACTTTCACACACACACTGACTCAACGCAAACGAAGTGGCGGCATCAGCTCCTAACTTCTATTTTTATGGTTTTAGAAAGATTTTTGTTACTTCCGTGAGATGAGTATAAAATAGAGAAATGTGATGTAGTGTGTATCATAGAATTTTACAATTTATTATCACGAAAAGCTATCACTGAATGCGCCTACTTCTATCCAACATAATATTATCTAAGACATTGTTTGTACCGATTCGAGTTTGATCTCAATGAATAGGTATGTTACTACCGACTTAGAAACGGGAGGGTTCTCGGCACGCGTGGCCGCAGTTGTTACAGCGTGTCCAGTTGTTTACCGCCAAGTTTGTCCACTTCGCAACTTGCCGACCGTCTCCGGACGTGAGCGGCTGATTGGTCTCGTTTGCGAACTTCAATGCAAATATTCCTACCCAAAACTACTTAGGTCTACTTCTACCGCATCTTATATCTAGAATGATGTAAAATAACCGGCCGAGTGCGAGTCACACTCGTGTACGGAGGGTACCTACCTAAACTCTCAAAAATGGCGCTAGATGGTGCTACGCTACAAAAACCACATAAATTATAGTTTTCACGTGATAGGTATTTCATCACAGAGTAAAACTAGAAACTTTAAATTTTCACAGCATGAAGAGACTGCACATCTAATATAAAATTCTCATGTCGCGGTGTTTGTTACCAAACTCCTCCGAAACAGCTGGACCGATGTTTATGAAACTTTGTGTGCATATCGGGTAGGTCTGAGAATCGGCCAACATCTATTTTTTATACCCCTTAATGATAAGGGTGACCCACCCCTAAATATTTTTGTTGGCTCGCTGGGTCAGCTAGTATTCAGTAAAAATTTCAACTTAGTACCTCAAGCCGTTTCTGAGAAAAAGGGTTGACACACGGACAGAGAGAGACAGACGACGGAGCGAGCCTATAAGGGTTCCGTTTTTTTTCGGAACCCTAAAATAATCAGTTTTCAATGTTTTATTAAATGAATGTTGATGAGATATTTTGGAACATATGTAAGGTAAGTATAAGTAACAAGGTACCTTATGCTTTTTATTCAAATAGACTTTTACAAAGTTCTTTTGAATCGTCAAATGGATCTGACACTGGTTCGGAATGCTCTCCCAACCCAGAAGAATCGACAAGAAACTCAACGGTAGCTTTCCCAACCCAGAAAAATCAACAAGAAACGCAGTGGTAACTTTCCCAACCCAGAAGTATCAACAAGAAACTCAGCGGTAACTTTCCCAACCCAGAAGAATCTACAAGAAACTCAGCGGTAACTTTCCCAACCCAGAAGAATCAACAAGAAACTCAGTTTTAACTTTTTTAAAGAATAAAATTGAAAAGAAAAAAATTAATAGCAATAAATAAATGCTACATTGTGTCTATTAGCTTGAACAATCTGACGAAAATTGACTCTGAGATAGAGAAACACAACAAAGATACACAACAACAGAGAACCATCTGCGAGGGAGATATTAAAGTGCACGTGTGTACGCAAATACAGGAGCACTCTTTATTCCCTACTCACCACCTACTTTCTAACTCAAGGTTAGTAGGAACTGAGAATTTCTTTAAAAAAAAAATACAATAAATTTGGCCCAGAACCTCGTCACTTTCAGGTCGAACATGCTAAATAGATCAACGAATTATAGCGATCGAGTATTAAGAACGCATAGAACACCAAAAAAAATCAGATTTCACCCGCGCGGTGCGATGAAATAAAACATAGCCGCAACCTCATGTGAGGGGCGACAAACGAAAGCGTTTTTTCGCGGAATAGGAGTGTAGTAAGCGCCAAATACTTTGTAACTCGTAAAATATTCATTTTCTTTTCATTTCACTAAGCTACTGTCTTGATAATATTAATCGGAATTTAATGTAAAAATTTTGGCTCTGTAATATGCAACACATTGAAAATAAATGAATATTGGTTAAAAATTAGACCTAACTTCGCGATTTTTTATTATCGAACCAATTTCATCATTTTATGTTTTTGCCAAGCACGTCCCTTGGCAGTATGATGTAATTTTTGCGTGTTTTTTTCGCATAGTTGAAACTTGATCTACTACTGTAAAAATCAAATCTGTTTACTGTTAACGAACGTACACCCACTCTTAAGGCACTTGCCGGACATCCGAAAAGCAAACATAATCGGCAAGACAAACGCCGAGGTGGGCAATAGTGGGCATATCCCTCTAATTCAACAATTTCCACCCATTTACTGCCGTCCGCCATATTTGTCTTGGGCTAAAATCCGGGACAAGATTAATCTGGAGTTTTGGAACTCGCGTCCCTTACCCGGGTACGGGGTAAAGGGTAAGAGAGGCATTTCTGAACTATACAGGATGTTTATTTTTAACTTGAACAAAATTCTGCTGTTCAGACATTGTTCAAATTAATTAAGTAAAAAAAGTATGAAGGTTTATTTGAATATCACAGTGGTAGCTAGTTTTAAATAAATTAGAAAATGCATATCACCTAGAGCACCATAGAAGCTACAAAAAAATCCTCAAATCAAATCAAATGATTTATTTGCAAGTTGCAGTCATGCGCTACACGCAAAGCACAATCCGCAATACAATAATTAGATTTAGATCAGATCACTTACAACTCATCAGTATAAGATAGAGTGTCACCAATTCTTGTAGTTAGATACTTCTTTTGTATTTAAAAAAATATGAGAATTTCTCAATTCGGTGTGAATTTTTCATGAACTAAATTTTTTTCGTCAGATTTATTATATGGGCATATCATTTTCATAAAGACACATCCTTCTAACGATACTCTTTATATTGTTTTGAACTACCATAAACTCTTAATAGTTTATAGTAGTTTAAGATATTATTCATAACTATAATGAGCTATTTTTTCCAGATTCACCTCTTTCATAAAGATTCAAAATCAGCGAAGTGTGATGAAGCTCTACTTCGCTTACTAATATGGGCAACAACACATGCTGCCCACATCGTCACTTTCATCAAAAATATTTCAATAGCTATAAATATTACCAATGCCCAAGATAAAACAGAACATCCTGTATATAGCATATACCGTGGTCACTTCGACACGGCTCTTGATCTTGTGTTTTGGCTGGAGGGTGATTAATACTTAATTTCTTAACAGCCGCTTGATTGTTGCTTACAACTTTGCTAAGCGTGTTGACCGCTGCCATATCATGGACACAGCGATAGCGGATGTGTACGTATTATTAATGTGTAGCCCGGTTTTAAATTCAATCTATTTGTAATCTCCCTATAATTTACCTAGCAACGCTATTATTTTTCAAAAAATCCATATACTTTTTGAAATATCTCTATATATAAAAATCTCGTGTCACGATGTATGTTCGGGATAAACTCGAAAACTACTGAACCGATTTTGATCAAATTATTATCAAATTATTGCAAATTAAAATAATATGTTAATTACACGACAGTCATTATATACACGATGTTATTACGAGTATTATTATGTTGCTATCTAAATCTCGATTAACCTAAATAGACTATTTATCTTACTAATCCTTACTAATATTATAAATGCGAAAGTGTGTTTGTTTGTTGGTTTGTCCTTCAATCTCGCCGCAACAGAGCAACGGATTGACTTGATTTTTTGCATGAGTATAGTTGAGGACCTGGATAGTGCTATAGGCTAATTTTTATCCCGGAAAATCAAAGATTTCCCGAAGGAATTTAAAAACTAAGTCCACGCTGACGAAGTCGTGGGCATCAGCTAGTAGGTATAGAATATTATCCTTTTCCTATGGTCTGAATGTTAGAAAAAATCGGCCAAGTGCGAGTCGGGCCTCGCTCTTTTAGGGTTCCGTTAAAAAAATTAAATTAAAATATTTCCATGTACCCATGGAAATATTTTATTTTAATTTTTTTAATTTAACAGGCCGCTGACAGACGGATGGACGGACGGACGGACGGACAGCGGAGGCTTAGTAATAGGGTCCCGATGGTACCCTTTGGGTACGGAACCCTAAAAGTAATTTAAGAAAACAAAAGCAGCATTCGTTTTTACAAAAACAATCGCTTAGATCCCTAGATTATTTGAAAAACGTTTTACATAGAGTTTAATACATCAATGTAATGATAGAATAAAAAATTACCTTTTTTAAAATTAAAATAATTGTTACAATTTGTTAAAATTTTAATTAACATCTCTTAGGCGCGCTTGCAGAAACGTTTTAACCCAGAGTTAGCAGCTAACTCTGACTTAAAAGGACAGATTTGACAGATTTCGTATAAAGCATCTGTCAAAATTACAAATTTATTCCTGGGTTAACTAACTCGGCGTTTCTGCAAGCGGGCCTTAAACATGCAGTAATTTATTCGTATAAAACCAAAACAATATCAAGTGTCAAAGTTGGCCGAGACAAGTTAAAAGTTGTCAAGTCAAAAAGTGCGGAAATTATTCAGTCGAGAAGAGATGTAGCCACAAGGAACTGTGTAATGCATAATTCATGACAAAGTCGTACCTACAGTGTGACCCCAGGTTAATAGAAATGGTTTATTGCTGTTTATGTTTTTGCTCTGATGTTATTTTACTTTGGAAATAGACAGCTTCTGTATTGATTTTTAATATTTGAATTATTCTTTAAAATTTGACTGCTGAATGAGGTTTCTTCCAAATCTTTCTATTTATTATTTTCAACGAGATTTTTAATCTATTGCATAGCTTTTATCGCGGGCTTTGAGCGCGGCGACCGAATCAAGAAATTCCGTAACGAAAATAAACCTAACACCCCGTCCTTTCAATTTCGCAGACTTCGGCACGGTGTTTGTGTACGTGCGACTAGAAAATGCTATGCAATAGCTTTACCGCGGCAGTCCCCGAGTACCACACGTATTTTTTTTTGCTTTTGAGAACTATTTTAACCTATTTTAGCTAGTTCGAAACTATAATATATTGCGCAATCATAGTTTAACTCTCTGTTCACTTTTATATTCCGTATATTTGATAGTTTCTGTTAGATATTGAAGTATTTCCCCTAGCAGTACTGTATCTCATCATACGTCACCGTCTTCTCGTATTTACACAGCATATTTCTCGAGCAAACAGATACGAATATATCTGATCGCTACATTAGATACGATCTATGGGTATCACGATGTTGTGTTCCTAACTTCCTAGCTTATATAACTTATATACGTAAAGATGGTTTACAAATAAGTATTACGAAGTGGTGGTATTTCTGAGATTAAGTAAGCTTGAGACAGAAAAAAATGAACTTAGACCTATATAAAATACTATACTGTTTCATCTTTTGAGATATTCGCCGATAGGCATTTTATAGAATAGAATAGAAACATATAAACGAAATAAACTTTCGCAAAGTGTTTTGAATCGTCAAGTAAATGTATCTACTTCTAATCTATGTACCTATCTGGATTTTGTTTCAAGCGTCAAACAAAATCCATTTTCTTGCCAGATACATAATTGCGTCTAGAAATTGCCGCAATTTTTTTTTAAGAATTCAGCCAAGCTAAAGTTGACTAATGTCCTCCTATCCCCTCCAAATAAGCAGAAAACTTGTGATAGTATCTAGTGGATACGACAATAGTGCAACCAGTGGGGTTCGAACCTGTGACCTTTCACCTTTCAGTTTTCAGTCCACACCTTTAACCGTTGGGCTACTGAGGCTTCATATATGGCCGGCGTCCGAATATAGATTCACTACAATATTATAAAACAAAGTCCCCCGCCGCGTCTGTATGTCTGTCTGTCTGCATGTCTGTTCGCGATAAACTCAAAACTACCGAACGGATTTTCATGCGGTTTTCACCAATATTTGTTAAGGTTTGTGTAAATTAGTTGAAATATGACGATAATTGTTGACAATGTCGGAAAAATTTAAGCCGCTTGGGAGCTTTCATCGAAAACGCTGCCTGATCACTTTGAGAATAACAAAACAATTTATGGTGGTGGTATAGTGGGATAAGTCTTTACAGAATAGTCCGCGATGGCATATATCTATCTTTTAAGGATAGCTCACAATACCCATTTTAAACTTCTATACACATACAGTATTAATCCTTATCAACTTAAATACGTTAGTTACCATAAGCATTTCATGCACATTATGATAATCCATTACACCATATAATTTAAATGAATATCTTAGGAGTTATCGCAAAATAAAAACGAACGCGCGCCACTATAAATACGCGGATTTCAACCCGACTCGCTCATGCGACCAGTGACCACCCCCGCGCGCGCCGCGTTTTAGCTATAATATTATAAGCCGAGTGATACTTCTTTTATAAGCCTACGTACGTTCAGTATAACTGAAACATTTCAAGGAGTTTGCAAAGCGTAGGCGTAATATTATGCTATATTACTCGTGCAAAGCCGGGGCGGGTCGGTAGTAAATATTAATGAAATGAAGACGTACTCTTGGCGCGCGCCAGGTGCGCCGCGAGGGGTCACGCGTGGCCGGGCAAAGCTCAAGAACATCAAAGCAGTGCTTCAATTAGCCGACTAATTGGCTTGACCGCGCTCCCCGCACGACTAAGTTGCCGCTTTCGACAAATCGTGCTCCACTGTGAAATATGACCAAATAGGTTAAAACAACCCTTACTTAGTAATATTATAAACTAGAACTAGCTCTGCGTGCGACTTCTTCCGTGTTGTTAGGTTTTTCAAAATCCGTTTTTCCAAGAGATAAAAGTAGAACGTATACGATACGGATCCGGATCCTCAATTATACCCGAAAAGTAGAACTTCACTATCCGGATCCTCAACTATACCTGCTAAGTAGAACGTCACTATCCGGATCCTCAACTATACCCGAAAAGTAGAACGTCACTATCTGGATCCTCAACTATACCTGCAAAGTAGAACGTCACTATCTGGGTCCTCAACTATACCTGCAAAGTAGAACGTCACTATCCGGATCCTCAACTATACCTGCAAAGTAGAACGTCACTATCTGGGTCCTCAACTATACCTGCAAAGTAGAACGTCACTATCTGGATCCTCAACTATACCTGCAAAGTAGAACGTCACTATCTGGGTCCTCAACTATACCTGCAATGTAGAACGACACTATCCGGATCCTCAACTATACCTGCAAAGTAGAACGTCACTATCCGGATCCTCAACTATACCTGCAAAGTAGAACGTCACTATCTGGGTCCTCAACTATACCTGCAAAGTAGAACGTCACTATCCGGATCCTCAACTATACCTGCAAAGTAGTACGTCACTATCCGGATCCTCAACTATACCTGCAAAGTAGAACGTCACTTTCTGGGTCCTCAACTATAACTGCAAAGTAGAACGTCACTATCCGGATCCTCAACTATACCTGCAAAGTAGTACGTCACTATCCGGATCCTCAACGATACCCGAAAAGTAGAACGTCACTATCCGGATCCTCAACTTCACCTGCAAAGTAGAACGCCACTATCCGGATCCTCAACTATACCTGAAAATTAGAACGTCACTATCCGGATCCTCAACTTCACCTGCAAAGTAGAACGACACTATCCGGATCCTCAACTATACCTGAAAATTAGAACGTCACTATCCGGAGCCTCAACTATACCTGCAAAGTAGAACGTCACCATCCGAATCCTCAACTATACCTGAAAATTAGAACGTCACTATCCGGAGCCTCAACTATACCTGCAAAGTAGAACGTCACCATCCGGATCCTCAACTATACCTGAAAATTAGAACGTCACCATCCGGATCCTCAACTATACCTGAAAATTAGAACGTCACTATCCGGAGCCTCAACTATACCTGCAAAGTAGAACGTCACCATCCGGATCCTCAACTATACCTGAAAATTAGAACGTCACTATCCGGAGCCTCAACTATACCTGCAAAGTAGACCGTCACCATCCGGATCCTCAACTATACCCGCAAAAATCACGTCACTCCGTTGCTCCGTTGCTGCGTGATTGAAGGTCAAACTATTCTGTTGGTTTGTCCTTCAATCATAAAGCAACGAAGCAATAAATTGACGTAATTTTCGCGTAAGTAGGTATAATTGGAATATTACATTATTTTATTTTGTATTTTTAGTTCTATGATGACCAAGTAAGACTTCACACATCTTCCAGAACATTACGGAGAACCCTCAGGCATGTAGCACCGTTTTATTGGCCCCATATTTTATGAATTTTCAATTTTGTGTCAAACAAAAGTTGCACGAATGAAGAGTCATCAAATATCCGTCGAGTGGCTGTGTCGACTGTCAAGCCAGACGAGTCGAGACGGGACCAAATCGTTTTAATTGAGAGCGACTCGTGCTCTGCAAGACTTGTTCCGACGTGCCTTGAGAGCTGTTGGTAATGACGTACAATGTTCTGCTTGTTTGTTTTGGTGCAGACATGATATAAAAGCTTTTTATTCGATGACAAGTACATTTTATTGCGTTCTGCTCCCATCCCACGGGCTTTTCACTTCGCGCGTTGTAACGCTAAACCGCTTGGCGGCACATCTGACATCTTTGCCTGTAGGTTGGTAAGCAGTTGGTCGAAGTCTGCTAGCAACCAGGCCAGGTCCCCTGGAAATGAATTAAAAATATTAAAAATTATTTATTTCACATCTGGCCATTCTGTGGCTCTTATGACACGTCAATAGTCAATACTCTACGATCGGTTCTGAAAGCTGATTCTGCTGAGAAGATCCGGGAAGAATAGAATAGAATAGAAATATGTTTATTCAAATAAACTTTTACAAGTGCTTTCGAATAGTCGAATGAATCTACCACTGGTTCGGAATACCCTTGCTACCAAGAAGAACCAGCAAGAAACTCGGCAGTTGCTCTTTTTCAATACTGTTTACAATATGTACTTTACTTTACTTATGCAGTGTATGCAGTATTTCCACAATGAGGGGAAGTTCCAAAAATGCATACTTATAATTCAATACATGTTACAATGGGCAGACAGAAAGCAGCCCCATTCCCGCCGGTGGCACCCGTTCACGAGCATGACGCATCCCCATCCATTGCTTCACTCAATCATATTTGAGGGAACGTAACAACCCGCATCACACGAAGAATCCCCAATTCTAAAATATGCTATCTTCATTTTCCCAAATTTTAAATTGCCTCTGTAGAGAAGCAAACCTGTGACCCACAGTTATCATAGACAGAAAATATTGAGTCTATAGACAGTTTGAGTTTATTGTCGTATATTATTTATTTCCTAGATACTTAAAACGACGGATGATGAGTTTTGATCGAAAGTGAAGACATTACCATTTTAATACATAACAATTTTAACGAATGAATGATAATAAACAATTTCACCCAAAACACTAGTAATACTAAACACTAAACGTATAGAGTTAACCCTAAAACTCGAGCGGGGTCCTTCCGACACAAGACATCGTTGTGACACGCGCAGGAAGTGCGCGCGGCCGCGCGGTCAGCTTCCGGCCCTTTGACCTGCTCTCCCGACTAATTACAACACTCGCTACGACACCAAACACACCAATTAACACGTATCACAACCCGTTAAAGTCGAAACTTGTCTGTTCCAGGTCACAGACGACGTCGAACATGAGAATAAGTTGTGAGGAAATTGTCTAAGACGGGCCAGTTTTGGGTGACAGCAATTAGGGAATCGCCAGCGGCCGTTCGTGTGGAGTGCATTTGTAAGTCAAATTCACAAACATTAATTTAGGATTAAAAGCAAAGGACCTGGCGAAATGCCCTTTGTGCAGTGTCACGATGTGTGTGTTGGAAACTTACTAATTAAAATTTGTATCAAAGCAGCGTCCCAGTGTCCACTCCATGTCATTTCAGGGTCTTATGATAACTGCCATATAACTTTTTCAGTCTAGCAATGCAACATGCCATTTCCGAAACAATGCCGCGTAGAAAGCGATGATGATTATGGGTTTGAAGAAATGCTGCCATCTTAGACTGCATCACGTATCACCAGGTGAGATCGCAGTAAATTATAGAATTAAAGCGAGCTCCGTCTAAGATTGCTAACGATTCAAAATAAAGAAATGCGCTTTCAACGAGACAGCGACACCTTAAAAATACCTTTTCAGTGATGGTTTCAAAAAGCATTTTTACCCCTTGCAAGTATATTTCGTTTAATATTCGATTCTAAGTGGTCGTGACTGTTTCTGCTTAGAATCGCTAATAGTCCAGGGTAGATAATTTTTGAAAACAAAAAAAATTATAGTAGGATGAAACCCATTGGAAAAGGAAGAAAATGCGACAAAAATCGAAGGAAAAATAAATTACGGGCGATCTGAGGTCGGGAAGTGGGGGGAGGGGGGGGGGGGGGGGGGTCTAAGGGTAAAAAACGGTTTATCTCAATTTCTGGAAAAACTACAAGTCCTATGGAAAAAGTTTAAATGGCAAAGTTGTAGGTAATAAAAAGATCTACAACGTTTGTATTTAGACTTTTTCACATAACCTCAAAATGTATGTGAAAAATTCAAATAACGAAGTTTTTGGTTTTTTATTTTTATCTTTTACAAAAAAAAATATTTTTTCACGAAATTTGGTGAAAACTTACCTTTTTATGTTCCAAACACACTGTAATTTTTCTGATTTAAAATATTTATTTTTCACCTTTTTTTTTTGACTTAATATTGAAATAGCACCTAATTTTCAATCGAAAATTCTCCCGTCAAAATATCTGCTTTTTTAAAAAAGTCGGTGAGCTTTTTGTTCGTTGAAATCTCTACTTTCTGATGGTGTAAAAAAAATATACATTACTATGGTAAATGCTCTCAGAAAATGCAGAAACGAAATACGAAATAACAGGTAGTAAGGCCCAGACCCTCCTAGTCCTAGCCCCTTCCCCACTTCTCTATGAAATACCTTTTCATGGGCTAAAATTTTCCGTAGGTCACTCAGGTATAAAAGTTATCTTAAAATAGCAATAAATAGCCATCTACGCATGTAATTTAAAAGGTATTTCATAGGGGCTAGGAGGGTCTGGGCCTTACTACCTGTTATTTCGTATTTCGTTTCTGCATTTTCTGAGAGCATTTACCATAGTAATGTATATTTTTTTTACACCATCAGAAAGAAGAGATTTCAACAAACAAAAAGCTCACCGACTTTTTTAAAAAAGCAGATATTTTGACGGGAGAATTTTCGATTGAAAATTAGGTGCTTTTTCAATATTAAGTCAAAAAAAAGGTGAAAAATAAATATTTTAAATCAGAAAAATTACAGTGTATTTGGAACATAAAAAGGTAAGTTTTCACCAAATTTCGTGAAAAAATATTTTTTTTTGTAAAAGATAAAAATAAAAAACCAAAAACTTGGTTATTTGAATTTTTCACATACATTTTGAGGTTATGTGAAAAAAGTCTAAATACAAAAGTTGTAGATCTTTTTATTACCTACAACTTTGCCATTTAACTTTTTTCCATAGGACTTGTAGTTTTTCCAGAAATTGAGATTAACCGTTTTTTACCCTTAAACCCCCCCTCCCCCCACACTTTCCGACCTCAGATTGCCCTTAATTTATTTTTCCTTTCATTTTTGTTGCATTCTCTTCCTTTTCCAATGGGTTTCATCCTACTATTATTTTTTCACTTTTTATTATTTTTTAAGGCTTCTACCCTGGTCTATAAAGAGAACAGCGATAAATAAGATTTTTGTTCAATAACACAAAGAGATGTATTTCGAAAAGGACTTCAAAGGTGTACTCCACTTAACATTGTATTTGTCTTTTCAGGCTGTACCGGAAACGGACAATACGTGTCGCGTGCGAGGCGGCCGTGGGCGGGCGGAAGTGACGTCACGCGGTCTCGCAGGCCACATCCGACGCTTTGACAAACTGCGCCCAAGGTCGGTAATGGAGGGTTATGAGAGCCCTCGCCGAAGGTTTTGAAGATATTATATTCTCCTTTATGTACTCTACTCGTACGGACATCGTGATGTTGATTTGGGGAGATTTTGTAAACCAAACTTGGTCGGAGAAAATAATCCATGAAAATTACTAAAGAGATATTTTTTTTTAATATAAGTTACGCAAATCCTAGATATTGAACCTTGTTTGTAACGTTTTGCATGAAAACCTATTCACTTTGTAGCATTTTAGCTAGTTAAAGGTTGATATACGGGTCTGCCCGCAAAATTCAAAGGAGAATGGGCGGTTTCGTCCCCAGTGGTGTATCAAGTTGTGATATATGTCATTTGAAAGGTCATGATAATAGCTTCATTTTACTGTATGACACCAACTGTGAGACTCATGCAGGGAAAGAACTATGTTATTTTTTAATTTTTTATTATCTTCTTCTTTATCAACCGATAGACGTCCACTTCTGGACAAAGGTCTCTTGCATGGACTTTCACAGGTCTCGGTCTAGCGCCGCAGGAATCCAGCGGCTCCCTACGACTAATTGATGGGATTCTGCCCATCAATTAGTCGCCACTCCAGGACCTTGGGCCCCAACGACCATCAGCTCTTCGAACTATGTGCTCCGCTCATTTCCACTTCAGTTTCGCGACTGGCTATGTCATTTCTGATTTGATCTTGCGAGGATACTCCGATCATAGCTCTCTCCATCGCGTGCTGAGTGACCCTGAGCCTTCTTATGAAGGCCACAGTTAGAGACATCTCTGATCCGTGAGTCATCACTGGCAACACGCACTGTTCGAAGACTTTAGTCTTCAGGCACTGAGGGATTTTGAACTAGAAGACATCTCGGAGCTTCCTCAACGCTGCCCAGCCGAGTTGGATTCGGCGGTTGATCTCTTTTTCGAAATTGGACCTACCTAGCTGGACTGTGTGTCCCAGGTATATACACTCGTCCACAATTTTGATCGCAGAATTCTCAACTGGGTGGAGCGGAGCATGAGCATTGGATATGATTTTCGTCTTGCTCATGTTCATTTTCAGGCATTTTTCGATTTCAGTTGAGAAACCCTGCTGAGATCGTTGAGCATAGTATTGAGGTCTCTCAGAGTCTCTACTATGACTACTATGTCATCGGCTTAATGCCAAGTCCGTTTCAATCCAGAATCTTAAAGACATCCTCCAACGCAGCAGTAAAGAGCTTCGGGGAGATCACTTCTCTCTGTCACACTCCACGCTGTGAATGGATTGGCCTCGTAGTCTGGTCCTGTATACGTACTGACATAGTTGCGTTTTCATACAAGCACTTCAACACTTGGATATACCGGCAGTCAATCCGGCATCTCTGCAGCAACCTCAATACAGCCCAAGTTTCCACCGAATCGAAGGCTTTCTCATAGTCCACAAACCCCAAGCAAAGTGGCCGGTTATGCTCTTCCGTCTTTTATATAATATATGAATGTGATCTATTGTGGCAAAGCCTTTTCGGAATCCGGTTTTTTCGGGAGGCTGGAAGTCTTCAAACCTACGAGCAAGGCGATTCATAATGACTCTCAAGAACAACTTATAAATCTGACTCAGCAACGAGATGGGTCTATAATTCTTCAACAAGGTATTATCACTTTTTTGAAGAACCGTTATGCCCTCCAGAATGACGGAATTGAACAATCGCTTAAAATCTTGTACTGGTTTTCTACCCGCTTTCAGGCGTTCCGCAGTGATTCCTTGAGCTGCTTGAGAACCATACTAATCTCGTATAGGCTGACGTCCGGGATATCTTAGGTATTGTGTCGGGTCAGTCTGGCTCTGGGATCTTTAGCCAAATCTTCAACAGGTTTTTGTGTCTTCGTATATAACTGTTCATAGAACTTCTCAACCTTTCCCAAGACCTCAGGTTGAGAAGAGATGAGACGACTGTCCGATAAACCGATCTCTCGCGAACACTTAGCCTCTGTTTCGCTCGATGGTATCTTTAATACACTTGGTATTAAAGACATGAAGGTCATGAGTTTGTGCCGTAGAGATCTGCCTTTTAATCCTCTGGTAGGCAGCCGCGTCTGCCGATGACTGCAGCCTTATCTCTTGTCACTCCACCATGATGTTGAGTATATGCTCAGAGAACTTTTCGGTTCTTTTCCTCCGATGGGTCTTAATGAATTTAGACCCAGATTATGGACAGTTTCCATGACCCTGTTGTTTAGATCAGCCCCAGAAACGCAGTCTGCTAGGCAATCGAATCGGTTCTGCAGTTCGAGTTGGAAGGTTTCGGGGTTTTGGATATGAGCACGAGAAGGTCGGAGAGTTGACTTCACCAGTCTGGCCCTATCCAGCTTTACATTAATATTCAACGTGCCTCTTACATCGGGTGATCGCTCACGGTTTTCACCCTATTGATCACAGGGACATCATCATACTAATATTATAAATGCGAAAGTGTGTTTGTTGGTTTGTTCTTTAATCACGCCCAACAGAGCTACGTTTCGACGTGATTTTTTGCATGGGTATAGTTGAGGACCTGGAGAGTGACATAGGCTACTTTTTATCCCGGAAAATCAAAGAGTTCCCGCGGGATTTTAAAAACTAAATCCACTCGGATGAAGTCACAGGCATCAGCTAGTTGAATATATGCCGCTTGGTCGACATAAGGAATAAAAAACCGTATAATCTAAAAACAACTGTTCTTAGACTTTCACGGGCTTAAAAAATTAAATGATTTCTAGTTCTTTCCCTGCACGTGTCTCATAATTGGTGTCATACAATAAAATGAAGCTATTATCATGACCTTTAAAATGACATATATCACAACTTGATACAGTCTGGGGACGCAACTCATACAAAGGTGCCCATTCTCCTTTAATTTAAATTTATATGGCATTGGCAACGGCATTCTAATTGCGCCAATGGCAGTATCATCTTCACAGGTTTATATAATAAATCTTTACTTGAAAGTGTCCAGTTTAAGAAATTAGTCAGAATATCGACTAATTTGAGAATAACTCACGTCCAACTCGATACTCTGACTAATTTCTTAAACCGGACACTTTCAAGTAAAGATTTTTATATAAACCTGTGAAGATGATACTGCCATTGGCGCAATTAGAACGCCATAAGCCTACTATGTCCTTTTAGTTTACAAATTGCGAAAAACCAAATTAAATTTGAATTTCGTAGGCAGACCCGTATAATCCACCTTAAAACAAAATCCAGGTACTTACAGGAATTTTTTACTTAATATCTAAAAATATTACAATTCAATGGTCCCTAGCGATAGCCTGTGTTTGGTTGGGACTACGATCTCAGAGGTACGGTGGGTCTGAAGCATCCTATTTATGAGGTTATTTGGTCGTGGGTTCGATTCCGGGCAGGCATTTTTGACTTTTTAGAGATGTATGCTTTAAGAAATTATGTTTGTTTTAAGGTGAAGGAAAATATCATAAGGAAACCTGCGTACCTGTAGTTTCTCCATAATGTTCTCAAGAGTGTGTGAAGCCTGTCAATCCGCACTTTTCCAGTATGGACTATGGCCTAAGCTCATAGTCCACGACATTTGAGAGGAGACCTATGTATGCCCTGTAAGTAGTGGGCTGGCAATGATGATGATGAACAAAAACGCGTGGCGTGTCTTAGAAGGTTTAATAAAAGTACAAATCCGGCCCAATGGTAGAGTCATGACGTGTCTTATGAGCCACATATTGGCCTACGTAAATTAAATAAATTTTTGAATTTGAATTTTGAATTTAAATTTAATCCTTACTAATATTATAAATGCGAAAGTGTGTTTGTTTGTTGGTTTTTTGGTTTGTTGGTTTGTCCTTCAATCACGCCGCAACAGGGCTATGGATCGACGTGATTTTTTGCAGGGGTATATTTGAGGACCTGGAGAGTGACATAGGATACTTTTTATCCCGGAAAATCAAAGAGTTCCCGAGGGAAATCAAAAACTAAATCCACGCGGACGAAGTCGCGGGCATCAGCTAGTCTAAATATATAAAAGGAAAAGGTAACTGACTGACTGACTATCAACACACAGCTCCAACCACTGGACGGATCGGGCTGAAAGGCATATAGATAACGATTATGACGTAGGCATTCGCTTAGAAAGGATTTTTGAAAATTCAACCTCAAAGGGGGTAAAATAGGGGTTTGAAAAACCGCAATTAACGTGAGCGAAGCTGCGGGCAGCAGTTCGTCAGGTATATTATATAGATCGTCGCTATCAAGAGTCGCCATAGAGTAGCGTAAGTAAGTTATTTGACACTAATTCGGGCACGTAAGCGGTAAGACCGAGTTATGGGCTATTAAGAAATTGTTCGGACCTTACCCGGCGGGGGATGGGGGGTCCGGGGGGGGGGGGTGTATTTGCTTACAGTTTGTAGCATCCCGCCGTGTGCGATGTTGGTGTTGTTATACAGGCTGCTTCGAAAATCAACGATGGGATTAAAATACTTCATGCCCTATATTAAGCTGTTTTAGTCGTCAGTTCAAGAAGAGTGCGAGCAGCAAGAAATGTATTATCCTATGCGATAACTCTCAATACAACAACAATCTCAATTTTATTCCATTATTATTCATTATGACAAATAACTCTAATCAGCCCCTCTATTGTCTAAAAGTTGCCGATCAAAATCGTATTCATTTGATGGCATTAGCGTCAAAGTAAATCAAACCATTACTGCATTGAATTAGTGCTCAATTTCGTGTATGCATTCTTATACGTTTGAGTATGTGTGATACCCTCACATACCTACGCTCCATGTTAAAATCGGCTGTACTGAATTTGTGTCTTTAAAGCAATACAGTCAAGGAGTATTTTATTTTGACGCTAATGCCATCAAATAAATACGATTTTGATCAGCAACTTTTAGACAATCGGGGGGGGGGGGGGGGCAGTCAAGCAATGCCCGAATTCGAGTGTCGGAAGTGTGACTCGCATTCGAGAAACTCTCCTTGTGAAACTGCGCCTTAAGCCCCCTTAAGTCTGTAAATCTGTATTGCCTGTTGTGTCTTACAAGATAATACAGAAATAAATAACCGCAGCCTACACCCATATATTTAGGTAAATCTTTTCTTCTTCAATTTCAACTGATAGGATTCTAGAACTGCTAGATATAGGTCTCTTGTAGGGACTTCCACTATACTATCTACTCATATTATAAATGTGAAAGTTTGTGAGGATGGATGGATGGATCATGGATGGATGGGTGTTTGTTACTCTTTCACGCACAAACTACTGGTCGGATTTTGATGAAATTTCATAATGTAATAGCTTATATATTACAATAGCATATAGGCTATATTTTATCCCTGAAAATTAAAGAAACCTCGTGGGAATCATAAATCCTTAACCGTGCGGACGAAGTCGCGGGGGGTCGTTGCACATCTCGACCGCAATAAACTCGTCCAAATGGTCGAGTTGTGATAATTCATTTTTATTAATTTTTTTCATGCACAACTCGACCAACAGCAAAATACTGAGTTGTTTATGTACAGTCAAATACAAAAAGTGATTCACGTATCTAATATTTTGTTTAACTCATAAATTAAATTACTAACAAAAATGAAATCAGCGTTTCATACATATTATCAGGACTTCAATATTATGTATGAATGGTATTTTTGAAAGAGCTAAATTTTTTTTAATTTAAAAGTTCTAAAGTCTTTGGGGGTGGAATTTTCAACTTTTGTTTTCAATTAACACCATTTGGACGAGTTTATTGCGGTCGAGATGTGCAACGACCCGTCGCGGGAATCAGCTAGCCTAAATAATATATAAAAAGAAAAAGGTAACTGACTGATCTATCAACGCACAGCTCAAACCACTGGACAAATCGGGCTGAAAGGTAAACCGATAGCTATTATGACGTAGGCGTCCGCTAAGAAAGAATTTTTGATAACTCATCCCCTAAGGGGGTAAAATAGGGGTTTTAAATAGGGGGTGAGTGAAACCGCTGGCATAAACTAGTCTTCTTATAAAAAACACAAAGTAAAGCGCCTTGAAGTAAAACATAGTAAATTCTGAACGGTAAATCGGAGCTCCTGTATAACCGCACAGGAAGCAAAGTCGGCAATCCGAAGGGGCACCGGGAGAAATGAACGAGGTGTTTAAACCCCGCGGCGTCTTACGTACACTTGACCCTCCTCCCCCGCCACCCCCCGCCACCCCCGCCACCCCCGGTTGATAGGCTCGGACATATCGTACAGCGATGATTACTTTTAATTCATATTGTGTTACCCAAACAATTTTTGACTATACAAATCATGCCCGCGAGGAATGGTGTCAAGAATAGGTACAGTTACTGGCTGCATCGATTTATCTAAAATTATTTAATTTTTGATTCAATTACCTACTGATTTAGTTAGGGAAAGGACACACTGTCTACTTTTAGCGGCAGCGATCGCGTGCTTTAAGGTGGAAGACACGAGTCTACCCGCAAAATTCAAATTAAATTAGTTTTTCGCAATTTGTAAACTAATACGACAAAGTAGGCTTATGGCCTTCTAATTGCGCCAGTAGAATTATCATCTTCACAGGTTTACATAAAAATCTTTTATGAAAAGTGACCAGTTTAAGAAATTAATCAAAATACTGACTTGTACGTGAGTTACTCACAAATTAGTCGATATTTTGATTAATTTCTTAAACTGGTCACTTTCAAGTAAAGATTCTTATCTAAACCTGTGAAGATGATACTGCCATTGTCGCAGTTAGAATGCCATAAGCCTACTTTGTCGTATTAGTTTACAAATTGCGAAAAACCAAATTAAATTTGAATTTCGCGGTCAGAATTGTGTCTTCAACCTTAATTGCCATTAGCGTTTTATGGGCTCTTGCGTCATCGCGTTTCGCGATTCTGCGATCGAGCCATACCAACGCGAACCCATTTGTCGCCATTTTCGCGCGCTCGAAACGCGATGCATGCAAAAAGCCAGGCGACGCTTTTGATAAACTATTGTTTCAAAAAATCGAGTACCGCTCTCTCTCTCTCGCACTCCCCGCTCACCCTGACTTGTTGTACGCGTCGCACTCGACCGGACCGTGCCAGCGGGTGACTTTGACTGGGTTTTTATGTAATTACTCATAACATAAGCATAAAATAAAATAACTTCTCGATCTATGAAATAGAATAGCGGTCTGGCTATTTTATTCGTAAAAAAAATTCTTTTCAAAAAACCGACTTCTAACGCCACTACAAAGTATAAAAATAATCGACCGAGCGAAGCGAAGGTCTTTGAGTTAACTAGAGCGATTTGCACTTGTCCGTCCGTCCGTCCGTCCGTCCGTCCGTCTGTCAGAGCCTTATAACTTTTGAATTACTGAACGTAATTACTTCAAATTTAGATATAATATGTAAACCGATGGCCTCCAGCCGAAAATGGCTTAAAAAGTTATAAAAATCTTTATTTCAGGGGGGCTCTCATAGAAGCGAATGCGAAGTAAAAAAAAAAATATCGCGTTACATAAAATTGTTACGTATCATTTTAAAGATAATTTTGAACTGAGTACAAAATTTTTTTTTTTTTAATTTTTCCCTTAAAATTGACGAAATGGGGGGCTTTCAAAGTGGCGATTTTATACGCTCGCTTGAAGACGCTCCCTAAGAAAATCCGCTATGGATTTTCAAACTGATTTTATGTTTTTAGGTCACTTATATCCTGTACTTGAACAACAAATACTAAAATTATATGAATATTATAAAGAAACGAGATTATTTAATTTTTAATGTACATCAGTAATTCATATAGCATCAACATAGCTTCACAATAATGCTAATAGATGGCGCAGTCAGTAACTATTCCCATGGAACTACGAGTTACGACTAACGACCTATCCCAAAAACAGTTTTGCGTCGACCATTATTATTTAGTTACTTATTATAATACAATAATTGTATTGTAATTTTTTTTGTACCATATTATTCAATTAAAATTATTTTTTAGTTAAATTTTAGTTAAATATTGTATATTTTCTATTCGCGTCGATAGATGACGATTTGTACAGATGCCCGTAACCCGGTTTCACTCGTTAGTACCTACATAATAATTCAATGTTTTCACTAACGTTCCCTAACCTTTACGGGCTACCTATAAGTTAGGTGATTGATGTTTTCTGTCAACTTATTTATCACGATCCTGTACGGGACACCTAAAAGGATATTGGGACGGATGTTAGGACTTAGGATTGTATTTAGGAGCTACCTACGTTAAGAGACTCCTACTTAGGGGATGATTTAGGTATGTTTGGTGAAAACGGGCATAATAATAATGTCAGTTTTGGTTATCATGTATCGATTGAATGAATAATCATGGGATACCGTTACCGCGAGGTCTCAGTTCGGGGCGAACAACTAGTTTTAGTGTGTCCACGTTTGTTGAAGTCGGGCGGGCCTAAAATACAAACTATGAAACCGATGCGCGACGCTACACAATATGAGAGACTCGTTTGTAGAAGTCGAGCGAGCATCGCGAGTCGGTTTCATAGTTTGTATTTTAGGCCCGCCCGACTTCAACAAACGTGGACAAACTAAAATTATTTTTATACTTTGTAGTGGCATTAGAAGTCAGTTTTTTGAAAAGAATTTTTATTTTAAGCTTTTAAGTGTAGTACTTATCCTATGATTGAGAAGCTAGGACCTGGAGCTCCATGATGTAGTCCATACTATTGTTACCTACAATATCAATTCGTAATCGAAATTTCCTAAATCACCATAGTTTTAGGTGAGTAATATCTCTGCAGCATCAGGCTTGAGGAGTTGAAGGTGAATATTTTTATGGGACCATTTCGCAAATATCCTCTGTCGATTAAAAAAAAATCACGTGAATCGGTCCAGTCATCCCGGAGAAATCGGTGGACATACATATAAAAAAAAAAAAAAGATACCGGCCGAATTGAGAACCTCCTCCTTTTTGGAAGTCGGTTAAAAATAATAGGATGTTGTCGCTGATAATTCCAAGCATTTGAACTTTTTTGGTGTGAAGTTTGTACTTTTTTTTTAAATAAGTCAGACTATTTTTAAAAATTGTGTCCGATTTAAGAAATTATACAGGTTTTCCCCTTTTTTACGATATTTTTAAAATTCTAATTATATCATTCGTTGCACTCACACTACGCATTCAAAAGTACTCGTTTTAGTGTTTTTTGGTCCAAGGCGTCATCTTTAACGCGCCGCTTAAAGTAGCCAGTTTGTCCTCTCCCTTAAGTAGTAAATCAATTAGGTACTGCTGCATCACCGCGTTGGACAAGCTGATCCTTTGCGCAAAAAAATTGTATTTTGATTTGTATGGTAATTAAATTTGCTTTTATTTTTGACAGATAACGTACATCGACTGATTACAAATAGATCGACCACAGTCCACAACAGTCCCTACTAGCTTTTGCCCCCGACGTCGTTCCAGGTTCGTTTAAAAATACCGCGGTATTTACCTGGAAAAAAACGTAACCTGTGTCACTCTCCATGTTTCTCAACCATACCCATTACAAAAATCACGTCAATCCGTTACTCTTTTGCTTGGTTGAAATTACAAACCAACCAACAAATACTTTCGCATTTATAACATTAGTAAAGAAGTAAAGATGCTTTAACTGCTCTCATAGACGCCAGTGGGCAAACACGGATAGTTGCTCACCGCAGCCACTTCTCAGTTCCAAACTTGCCGACAACTCGCCGACAACTTGCCTACAACTTGCCTACAACTTGCCGATCTATTTACGTACGAGGCTCCACGCTAATCCGATCAGACCATCCTCGGATATCAGTTTAGAATTCTATGTTTAGAATTTAGAGACGGGGGTACCTTTAACTAATTCAATTAAGTTAGCAATACACTATTGACTTAGTGAGCCCATGTGTGTCCAATCAACTTGCTAGAAGTAGGAAGGTATAGGTACGAAGTGTCTGTAACTGGACTACTATATCCACTACTAGGTATAAAGTAAATTGGCTGTTTGTTTGATCGTGCATCACACAAAAACATCAAAACCGATTGACACGAAACTTTATAGGTATCCTTGATTTGTCCTTCAATCATGTAGCAACGGAGCATCAGATCGACGTGAATTTTTGCAAAGGTATAGTTGAGGGCTTGGAGAGTGACGAAGGCTACCTTTTATCCCAGAGAAAACAGAGGTTTTTTTAAACTTACCTTAGAAACTGCTTTGATACTTAGCTGTATAATGCAAAAACTGCATCAAAATTAATTTTAACGGTATAAAACCGCATTTGTTCAAGACCGATCATAGACGGTGCTGTCGGACTTTTACATCGCGCTGACACATTGTTGTAGGCAGAGCATATAGTCGTTTAATGTAAACGTAATGGGTTGTTGTTCGCATGTTCGCTATTGGACCACCAATAAATCTACCCTACCTTTTAGTTCAACGGGTGTTTTATTTGAACCCCGTCCCATAGTTCGCGAGTGCACCGGTGTGGGTTAGATGGTGGGATTGGGAACACATCAAATAAATAAAAGTAGGTATATGTCTACCTACATAATATTTTTCTCGTCTTCACCTAAATATTTATTAATCTATTGAATGGCTTGAACACGTAATAGAAATGTTTGAAAGACCATCATGTAGGTAACTACTCGTAGTTTGGCAACTGGCAACTCAAGCAAAGGTCTTGTGAGTGGAAGCAGCCAGGGGCGGATTAAGCTCAATTCAACGGCGACCAATCAAACTTTGAGCTTTTCTCAGTAATCAATTACGTCTTGCAAGATGTGCAGGGTAAATGTCTCCATATACAGCCAGTTTTTTATTTAATTATTTATTACTAATAATAAATCATCAGCGTTAACAGTAAATCATTATGAGATTATTTTAGTCTTTAGTGAATTCGTCCAATTGCAGTTAGGTTTTAAAATCTTTAGTTTTTCCGATATAAAACCATTACGTCGATCCGTTGCTCCGCTTGCTCCGTGATTGCCTTCAATCAACGAACAAACAAGTGTGTCTGTTCGTTGGTTTGTCCTTCAATTTCGTAGCAACGGAGCAACGGATGGACTTGATTTTTTGCACGGTTATGGTTGCGGACTTGGAGCGTGACATAGGTTTTCTTTTATCCCGGCAAAATAATAGGTTTCCGCGGGATTTGTCAAACCTAACTCCACGAGGACTTTTTCTTGGGTAAAAGTTTTTAATATTGAGAAGGACTAAGGATGTCCGACATAAGGATCGTTTACCCTACGAAGCAAGGTAGCCGCATGGTCGGCGGGTTGGCCGCGGCTACAGCAACTATTCGGGATTAATTAAATTCTACTCGCACAACTTCGCCCGTAAGCCGTAACGCTAACTTAACCTGCGAAATTACTCGCTGCTCGCTGCGCTCGAGGAATTACCGACTAACTTAATCTTACTTCGATTAAATTAATTTTCAATGTATGTTCTAGTGAAGTAAGATCGGTAAGATGCTTTGTGTGCAACGGTACACAAAACTTTTATCCTCCTACCAACTTTCCGAATGAATAATTGACCGAGCGAAGCGAGGTCTCTGAGTTTACTAGAGCGATTTGCACTTGTCCGTCCGTCCGTCCGTCCGTCCGTCTGTCAGAGCCTTATAACTTTTGAATTACTGAACGTAATTACTTCAAATTTAGATATAATATTTCGTGGTTTCATTTTCGATATAAATAAACAGGTAGTTCTTTGACCTACAAGGCAACACTCGCATGCTTTAAAAGATAATTTTTAATTAATATAGGCACCTAATTGACTTCCGTTTAAATAAAAGTCAATTAAAGTCTCGACTCATCCTCCCCTTCCCACACTAGGCGGTGACACCTCATTCTTTTACCGTGCGTGGCAACGTGTGCATGCGCCCTCCGTTCGATTGTTTATTTAAAGTTCAAAGTTACTCAATATTATTTACATCATACACGATGCCGAAGAGATATTATGAAGAAAAGATGGAGTATTTTATGAAGAAAATGGAGAAATTACGGGATAAACACCGTCATAAACGACGGCGTCAACTTTCGACGAAGATAACCAACAAGGTTAGCATGTTTTGATTTTTCTTGTTATTACCGTTCAAGTACTATTCAAGATGAAAGTTTTGATACGGTTCTTTGCCATAGATTCGAATTCGAACACGGCACATTATTTTATTCTACCCGCCATAGATTCCTTATGTGAACAAGGCGTTTATTGTACTGGATTCGTACTTTGAACCATTACTATATTTATTAGCTGTATTTACGTACACTCGTATACCTACCTATGGTTACGTTACGTATATGACCTTTGTTCTCTGTGAGGCGAGGCGACAGTTATGTGGGAGTTACCACCAAGTGAACCGGATCTTGTGCCCGTTGAGCCTCAGCCGTGCATGTCACTGGAGTCGGTTCCGATCCAGCAAAATGACATGCCAGCTGATGTGTCGACTGTCGGAGCCTGCGCCAGCGCCAGTGCCAGCGCCAGCGCCACTTGAGCAGCAACTAGACCCGGATATCTTGTCAGAAGAGGTTTCCCACGTCAACGCGTCGAACGACGATGACGGCAACAACGTCGACCAAATCGAGCCAGAGTCGGTCACGTGCCCCTGCACGTCAGTAATTCAGGTACATGCCAGCAGGCCACAATTTTTTTATAATTGTTGGACCCATATTACTAATAATACGTGTATTCTTAATTGGATCCTGAATGGAATACCTATTCCGTTTATATGTACACCTTTTCATACTTGTATTCCCCGAATCACATTGTCATTGAATGAACAACGTGACATGTCATCAGCGATCGAAAACTTACTCGAGCTGGGTGCTATCTCACAAGTCGAGCCAAGTTTAGATCAGTTTATTTCTAGTACGTTTTTAGCTCCAAAACCTAACGGTGGTAAAAGGTTTATTCTTAATTTAAAATCTTTAAATACTTTTATACCTAAAATGCATTTTAAAATGGAGGACAGTAGGACTGCCTGTAAGTTACTACTACCGAATTGGTTTATGGCGACCATAGATATGAAGGAATCTTATTTTCTTATTCCTGTTGCTAAAGAGTTTCACAAATACCTTCGATTTCATTATATCGCGGAAAACTCGAACGAAATAATAACGTTCGAGTTTAGCGCATTACCTTACGGGCTCGCTATAGCCCCTAAGTGTTTTACTAAGATTGTCAGAGAGGTTGTAGGTTTCTTACGTGGTCGCGGGTTACAATCCGTATCATACTTAGATGATTTGTTATGTTTAGGTGACAGTTACGAAGAATGTCTTCGTAATCTTAGAGAAACGGTATCGCTACTAGAATGTTTGGGGTTCGTTATAAATTATGAAAAAAGTAATTTACAACCTCAAAAAACTTACAAATTTTTAGGATTTATATATGACACCAACGAAATGACTTTATCATTACCGTTGGATAAACGCAACAAGATAGCCGTTTTAGTTCAAAAGTATACCAAACTCTCGATAGTTTCATTTAGAGATTTCTCCCGGTTGATAGGAGTATTGTAGATAGATATACCAAGATATTAGAAAGAAACAAATATTTATTTCCACAGCAGCATAATTCATTTGACGAAAAGGTGAAACCTCCTCGAATTATTTTAAGTGATTTGAACTGGTGGTCTAACAATATTTACAAAGTAAATAATCCAATAAAGCCCCAATGCTATCTATGCGCTGGAAATTTACAGTGACGCGTCACGGCAGGCTGGGGTGGGTTTAGTAACGGGGTAAGAGTAAATGGCACTTGGAAAGAAAGTGAGATTAGTTTTCACAATAACTACTTAGACCTTTAGTTGTATTTCTCGCCCTTAAGTGTTTTGCTCGTGGTGTAGCTGATTGTTCTATCCTGCTTCGCGTGGATAATACTACGGCCATAAGTTATATAAATCGCATGGGCGGTATTCAGTTTCCACACTTAAACGCACTCCGCAAACACAAACCGTGATATTTGGCAGTGGTGCGAGATGCGAAGACTGTGGCTATTCGCTTCATATATAAACCCGAACGACAATATAGAAGCCGATGAAAAGTCACGCAGCGTGAACCCTGACATTGAGTGGGAGTTATCCCAGTCCGCATTCCATTACATTGTAAAAAGGTTAGGTCAACCTGATATAGACTCATTCGCTTCTCGCATCAATGCTAAGTGTCGCGATTATGTGTCCTGGAAACAGGATCCGGATGCGATAGGCGTCGCCGCATTCACAATGAGTTGGTACTCAAAATTATTTCATGCTTTCCCACCATTTTCTTTACTATTAAACTGCATACAAACGATTATACAGGATAAAGCAGGTATCCCAGTTTTTCCCATGTGGCCAGCACAGGCTTGGTATCCGCAGTTATTAGATTTGGTAGTTGGAGAATTAGTTGTTTTAAATCCACGTCCGAACTTAGTATTGTCGCATTCCAGGCGACAACACCCGCTCCACCAGACGCTTACCCTGGGGGCAGCGTTGCTCTCGGGCTCGCGTTCTCCCGCCGCAGTACGCCACCAGCCACCCAACATCTGATGCTCGCCTCATTGTCGGATAGTACATTAAAGCAGTATGGCGTTTGTTACAAACTGTGGTGGCAGTACTGCCAACAATATAACTGTCATGTGTTCCAGAGCTCCGTCCCACACATATTAACCTTTTTTAACAGAGCAATATGAAAAAGGTGCTTCCTACGGCACGATAAATAACCATCGTTCGGCCTTATCTTTGCTTATATGAAACAATTTAGCTTCAGACGAGCGTGTCAAACGTCTCTTAAAAGGGGTATCCCATGTACTTAAAGTACTCAAGTACATGGGATCCTCAAATAGTTTTAGATTATATTTCAAAATGGGTTCCACATAATCAGCTTAATTTAGAAAAATTGACGAAAAAACTCTGCGTTTTATTGGCTCTGTGTACAACACATAGGGTACAAACACTTTCATTGGTCAAAATCGGTAATATTAAAGTTAACATAAATGACATCGAAATTGTTATAACGGATATCGTTAAAACTCCAGGGATAGGACGGAATCAGACGGTTTTATATTTGCCCTTTTTTCGCGAAAACCTTTTTGTTTGCCCAGCCACAACGCTGGTTGACTATATGTCTGCAACGAAGGATTTGAGGCCTTCGGACTTAGACCACCTCTTAACTACTGTGAAGCGTCCTTACAGAAACGCAACAGCACAGACTTTAAGTAGGTGGATAAAACAGACGTTGCAGACGAGCGGCGCGGGCGTGGACGTGTCCGCCACGCTGCCACGTCGACGGCGCGTGCGGCTGGCTTGAGTCTTGATCTCATACGCAGAACAGCCGGCTGGACTACATCCTCCCAGACCTTTGCGAAATATTATCATCGTCCCATTGTAAAAAAAAAAAAAAAGAAATCTACTTTCGCAGAATCTGTTTGTTTGCACAACAATTAATGGATGTTAGTTGTTTGCACAACAATTAATACATAAATTAAAGTACATAAATAGTTATATAACGATAATTATATAAAAGTGATTAATATTTTGTGAAATTACTTAAAACATGATTTACGATGTATTTATCCTCGTGGTTCATTTGTAGTACATCTATTGGAAAAGCGTACAACAATGTAAAAAATCTCATTCTCTGAACATCTACCTGTTTATTTATATCGAAAATGAAACCACGAAATATTATATATGATCAAACGAACTTCTCAAGTGAAGTTCGATCGATATAATATGAGTGGTTTCATTTGAAGATATAAATAACCCAACCCACCCAAAACCCAGATTTTTTACTCACACGAGAAGACTTGAATTCAAGTCACAACTCTAAAAAGAATGAGGTGTCACCGCCTAGTGTGGGAAGGGGAGGATGAGTCGAGACTTTAATTGACTTTTATTTAAACGGAAGTCAATTAGGTGCCTATATTAATTAAAAATTATCTTTTAAAGCATGCGAGTGTTGCCTTGTAGGTCAAAGAACTACCTGTTTATTTATATCTTCAAATGAAACCACTCATATTATATCGATCGAACTTCACTTGAGAAGTTCGTTTGATCATATATAATATGTAAACCGATGGCCTCCAGCCGAAAATGGCTTAAAAAGTTATAAAAATCTTTATTTCAGGGGGGCTCTCATAGAAGCGAATGCGAAGTAAATTTTTTTTTTTTGCGATTCATAGGGTTTCTGTGTATCATTTTAAAGACAATTTGGAACAGAGTACAAACGTATTTTTTTTTTTATTTTTTTCCTAAAATTGACGAAATGGGGGGCTTTCAAAGTGGCGATTTAATACGCTCGCTTGAAGACGCTCTCTGGGAAAATCGGCTATATATTTTCAACCTGTACTTATTTTTTTACTTCACTTGTATCCTGTACTTGAACAACAAATACTAAAATTATATGAATATTATAAAGAAACGAGATTATTGAATTTTTAATGAGCATCAGTAAATTTCACATAGCTTCACAATAATGCTAATAGATGGCGCAGTCATTAACTATTCCATGGAACTACTCGTAGGAGTTACGACTACGATCTATCCCAAAAACAGTTTTGCGTCGAGCATTATTATTTAGGTACATAATATAATAACATATTATTCAATTAAAATTATTTAGTTAAATATCAAACTTCAATAAACTATTAATTGCTGCATTTTGTATATTTTCTATTCGCGTCGATAGATGACGATTTGTACAGATGCCCCTAACTCGTTTTCACTCGTTAGTACCTTCATAATAATTCAATGTTTTCACTGACGTTCCCTAACCTTTACGGGCTACCTATGATAAGTTAGGTGATGATTTCTGTCAACTTCTTTATCACGATCCTGTACGGGACACCTAAAAGGACATTGGGACGGATGTTAGGACTTAGGATTGTGTTTTGGAGCTACCTACGTAAAGAGACTCCTACATAGGGGATGATTTAGTTATGTTTGGTGAAAACGGGCATAATAATAATGTCAGTTTTGGTCGTCGTGTATCGATTGAATGAATAAACATGGGATACCGTTACCGCGAGGTCTCAGTTCGGGGCGAACCACTAGTATTATTGTGAGAACGATGATACTTACAGTTTAGTAGAACAAAACTGTATAATGATGGAAATAAACGATTTAAAACACTTGTTGTAGTTGTAGAGCGCAAGAGATGCGCTCGCCTCGAAGCCTCGTTGTGAAGTGCGTAAGTAGGCCAGGGGAGGCCGCTATTTATTGCTTTTCGAGACGCGCGCATACTGCTGGTTTATTACGAGTTAAAGAATAGGATTTAGCCAATAGGGCGCGTCTAACTACCACATATTTATTTTCGAAACGTTATAACTACAATGCAGTAAGTAAACTTAATATTAAAGGTGAGTAAAAACAAACCCATATGAATATCTTTATTAGATGAGATTTCTTAACCTAGATGACATAATTATAAACACAGTTTAATACAGCTTTTAAGGCTACTTAATTAATACAATTTAATAGGAAACGATAATTATATAATATAAAACAGCAATTTAAGTATTTAAAACAAAGGATTCTTAGCTCTAGTATTTTTACTTAATCAGTTCAGTTAATCAAAATATAATATTGTGTCGATTAAATGGTAATATTCTATATAAAACTGTATGTAATTAAATTATTTACATGTATGAATGAATCTGTGGGTTGAAGCTTTCAGGACTCGATCTAGTGAGATCCGAAAGTAGGCAAAAATCTTCAACAGTCTCCCCCTCGTGCGAAGATGGAATCTGGAGCACTATCCTTGATGGGAGAAGATTTTGTGATCTTTACGAGGCGTGAAACAAGTCTCTTCATGACTCCAGCGGTGGTATATGCGTGTCTTTCCGTCTGGGCCTGGATATTTGGTGAGCCAACTTTTCCATAAGTGGTCAGTAAGTACTTGTACCGTTTTCCACGTGTTGGGTCCGACAAGTTTACTATCGGTGAAGTTTCGGACTTGATATGTACCATTTGACCTCCCAATAAGAAAATGATTGGGGTTTAGGCTTTCTTGACCGTCGGGATCCAATGATATCTCTGTTAATGATTTTGAATTAATGAGATGTTCTGCTTCTAGCAACAAGGTGTGAAGGATTTCTCCACGAGGATGTTGTGTATTAAGAGTTGCTATCAATGCAGTCTTTACCGGTCATAGGAGCCCTTCCCAGGCTCTTCCCCTGTGTGGGGCTTCAGGTGGTATGAATTTCCATTGATTGTATCCTTTGTGATAAAGACTAATTATTATCAGCCGGATTATAGGATGATTCCCGTCTAGTACAATAGGTCTTTTGTATGCACTGACCAATTTGCTTGCAGCAGATAGCTGGGTCTCTAGGAAGATAACGTTATCTTCTAAGACCATTGTTAGTCTTTTTGGCCGCGAGTCTTTGTTCACTCGTTTATTGTCTTTTAAACTTCTTATCTCGGCTTTGAAGCTATCGTTTTGTATTATTTGAGTTATTTGTTTTAGCACCTTTTCTAGGTACTCATGTATTAATTTTATTCTCTTCGGGACATCTGGTGCTGCTTTGTTTGATTTTGTCGGTGTTGGCTTGCTTTTCTTTGAACCATATGGTTTCCAAGCTTTGTCTTTTGTGATTCGCTTTGTAGTGGCTACTTTATCAGTCTTAATTAGGGATTTAAAACGATCCACACTTTGTAGAAAGCGGGCCGTAGCTCGTAGAAATCTAGTCCATGACGAGAATCTTTTTACGTCAGGTAACAATTCGTCGATTTGAAGAATGGTAGCGACCTTTTGAGCTTTCTCCTCTCCTGTGGGTGGCGGTGGTCGTTCACTTTTGTCTTCGGGCCATTCGACACTGCGTTGTGTGAATTCGGGGCCATTAAACCAACGGTGATTAATGTTGAGGTCTTTGGGTGGTTTTCTAGTAGCCTCGTCTGCGACGTTGAGTTTCATGGGTACGTATGGCCATTCGCGCGTTTTCGACAGGTCTTCTATTTCAGCTAGTCTATGTGTGACGAAAGTCTTGTAGGTGCGTGGGTCGGATTTTATCCACGCTAGCACCTTTCGCGAATCTGACCAGTAATATTTTCTGGTTATGGTGGCATCCATCTCTTTTTGAATACTTGAAGCTAGGCGGCAGCCTAATAGGGCAGCTTGAAGTTCCAGCCGCGGTATTGAAGTTTGTTTCAACGGGGCTACTTTAGCTTTCGCTGCTAGCAACTTTATTTTGACTTCGTTATCGTTGGCGGCGCGCCAATACGCAGCAGCTGCGTAGGTAGTTTCGCTGGCATCCACGAAGGTGTGTAGCTCCCCCTCGTGTAAAGAGTTCATTTCTTTAATGCCCTGTCTGAATGTTATCAGTACTCCGAACAATGATTGTAGTAGGTCGGGTCCAGACAGTAGTGAGTCGTTGAGACTTTTTCCGCTTGTTTGCTCGGCCGCATCGATAACGATTCTTAATTTTCCTTTTTGCGGATGTATGACTTCAAAGTGTGGTAAGTAACAAGTCCTTGGTGACTTTGGTTCGCTGAAGGCTGGCTCAGCATAGCCGCTTGATAGGAGGTTTAATATTTGTTGGCTATAATTGACTTTAAACCCTTCGTTTTTCTTGAATTTAGGTTCTACGCTCTTCAGGTGGCGTAAAGCGTTGTTGCAATTCAAAGGCATTGTTTTATTATCGTTTTGCCATAGTAGTCCGCGTTTGAATCTGCCTTCTGGGAATCGATGAGTTGTTTTTTGTACAATATCTGAGGCCCGTTGTACGGGGTCGTTCTTCGTTTTATTTGGACTTATACCCGATGAGTCCAAACTAAAGTGGGTCTTTATACACTCGTCGACATTTTCGGTTTCTTTGTCGTAACCGTGGTTTATGAATAGTACGGGATTCGATTTTTCTTGGTGTAAAAGTTCATGGTGTTCTCTAATACATCCGTCCTTACTGCATGGTTTAGATTCGCATGTTAGATGCCTGTGGTTTGCTTTCAGGCATTTAAAACAGATCTTGAGTTGCTTAACGGTCTCCCATCTGTCTTTGACCGACTCGTTCCTGAAACGACTGCATTTCGATATGTCGTGCGCTTGTTCGCACAGTGGGCACTTCGGATTTTCCAACATGGAGGCAGCCAACACGATTCGCATCTCTTCCTCGAATTCACTATCGTATGAACAGTCGGCGTCGCTCTCGTCATGTTGGGCTACGTTTACTCGCGCTCTTAGTGTGTGAGACTCGTTAAGTTCGGCTTTGACTTTAGGTTTTTCGCTGAAACCAGGTTCGTCGAAATCTTTCGATATCTTCGTTAAAAATTCCGATAGTAAATTGAGCATTGGTTCTTTTCTTCTATTCGATTTGAATTCTTGCCATCTAAATCTTACTAATGTGCTCATCTTGTCTATTATCTTGTCGGCAATTTCAATTGAGTATAGGTATTCCAGTTGGCCGAGTTGTTTTATTGTATCCACGGTATTGAATACAGCGCTGGCGAAGGTACCTATACCTTTCAAGTCTTCCGTCATTTTAGGTAGTTTATGTAACTCGGCGATTAATCCTTTTATTATATAAGTTGGTTGGCCGAATCTTCTTTCCAACTCGTTTAATATGCTCTCTGGTGTAGAGCTAGTATAAAGGAGTGATTTTACGGCTTCCTTTCCGCGACCTTTGAGTGATTTTCTTATCCTTGCGATATTTTCTATGTCGATGAAATATGACGCGGTGCTTGTGTAGTGCTTAATGAATGGAATCCAGTTGATTGGGTCCCCATCGAATGGTGGTAAGTCGCTCATATAAGCTGGCGGTTTCTTTGGTGCTTCTTGTCTATCTTGAAGTTTTAATACGGTCGTTAATAGCTTTGTTAGAGCGTCCGTTCCATTTTCTATATCACACGTTGGCTTAGGTTGAGTTCGTACTGTGTTTAACCATTCATTCACGCTACTTTCTATTTGCTCGTCTTCTTCGTCTAAGTCGGAGTCCTCCGCGAGTTGTGCCAGCTCTAATTGAGTTCGAGCTGCTGCGGCTTCGGCTGTTTTCTTCTCGATTTCTTTCTTTTGAAGTATTAATTGAGCTTCAAGTTCTGCGCGCTTGCTTTTAGATGCGCGTGAGCCCGTTGTCTTTTTCTTAGATTGCTCGGTACTCATAATTCTCTTTGTACTTGTAGTCTGTTCGGAGCTGCTTGACTGCCCAGTGTTGGATGAGCTTCTAGATTCCACTTCGCCCGGGTCCCTGTCCTTGGGATTTGCCTTCTTGCTTCGGGTTTCTATGTTGCTCATCTCGATCGGGTCCTTTGTCTTCTTGTCCCTAACAGCCCTACTTCCCTAACAGCCCTACCTCCCTAACGGCCCTAGCAGTCCTGTTCGAGGGTCCCGAAGAACACACTCTCCCAGGGATGGAAAAACGGGTAAGGTGAGGTGGGAATCGCCCAGCAGAGAGTGACACGTAATAACTAGCTGCTCAGGAATTGGGGGGAACGCCCAACTCCCTCAGCAGACCTTCCAGGAGGCCGCCAGCTTACGTGCACCGTACTGGCGCGATCAGACTGGTACAGCTCACCGATTAAGGTGAGTCTGGCAGTATCGTCTGTTATACTGCTCCCGCCGTGAGGCGTTAACTCTCCGTTCACCGTTTGGCACCGTTAGGTGGTGAGCGAGAGAGCCGCGGTAAACCGCGTTAATGGTGTCTTCGTCACGCGAAGAAACGATGTCCCCAGCAGCCTCGCGGTCTTCAGCGTCCACTCGTGGCCCGCCTCAATGCACCCGCAGCGAAGGGTCGATTCCTCTTCTTCGCGATGACGAAGCTTCTTGAGTCTTCTACTTGCGCGGCGAAACGATCTTCTTTGGAGTTGCGGGCTTCTAAATGTTAGGTAAGCCCCGCAGCCGTAGTCGATGTCCTTTTCGCCTTGCGTGGCAGATGTGACGTTTTGTGTCTGTAGCTCGATGAAGCGATCCCTCCCGACGCTCTTGCGGTCTTCGGCTACTACTCGAGCTCGCATCAATGCACCCGCGTAGCGACGGTGGATTCCTCTTGATGTTGCTATGCAGACCTCTTGACGTTGACTTCAGTTCGCAGCGTGCTTGGACGATCTTCCCTGCCCGCAGAATTCGTTCTGAGGCGATAGGTTGAATATTCTTCAAGCTTGCGTGTTGCGACGATCTTGAGGCTTGAGTCTTGATATTTATTCTTGATTTTCAATCTTGATATGTAGGTTGATATCCGGCGATTCGATGGACCAAACACTGAGGAGGATTCTTGTAATCCGGACCACAGCAGGGATTAGTGAAATAAAACACTTGTTGTAGTTGTAGAGCGCAAGAGATGCGCTCGCCTCGAAGCCTCGTTGTGAAGTGCGTAAGTAGGCCAGGGGAGGCCGCTATTTATTGCTTTTCGAGACGCGCGCATACTGCTGGTTTATTACGAGTTAAAGAATAGGATTTAGCCAATAGGGCGCGTCTAACTACCACATATTTATTTTCGAAACGTTATAACTACAATGCAGTAAGTAAACTTAATATTAAAGGTGAGTAAAAACAAACCCATATGAATATCTTTATTAGATGAGATTTCTTAACCTAGATGACATAATTATAAACACAGTTTAATACAGCTTTTAAGGCTACTTAATTAATACAATTTAATAGGAAACGATAATTATATAATATAAAACAGCAATTTAAGTATTTAAAACAAAGGATTCTTAGCTCTAGTATTTTTACTTAATCAGTTCAGTTAATCAAAATATAATATTGTGTCGATTAAATGGTAATATTCTATATAAAACTGTATGTAATTAAATTATTTACATGTATGAATGAATCTGTGGGTTGAAGCTTTCAGGACTCGATCTAGTGAGATCCGAAAGTAGGCAAAAATCTTCAACAATAGTCATTAATAAAAAAAATAGAAGTACCTTCATCATCATCATGAGCATCCCATTAACGTCTCACTACTGAGCGCAGGTCTCTCATCATCAGTTATAGGCCATTGTCCATCACGCTGGCCCTATGCGAATTGGAAGACATCACACACCTTTGAGAACATTAAGGAGAAATCTCAGGTTTCCTCACGATGTTTTCTTCACCGTTGAAGCATGTGATTTTTAATTTTTTAAATGCACATATAACACCGCCGTCCTTACCACTGCTTTTCAGTGTATTCTTACCTTAGTGCAGTCTAAATTACGTGAAGAATCAATCTAAATCATTTTATTTCGTATAGCTAAAGAACGCTACTTTACTTCGATCTACTTTACTTCGTTCCCTCAAATATGGTTGAGCGAAGCAATGGCTGGGTCATGCGTCATGCTCATGAACGGGTGCTACCGGCGGGAATGGGGCTACTTTATGTCTGCCCATCTTAAGATAGAAGTTAGTCGGTATGCATTTTTCGAACTTCCCTCATTGTGGAAACACTGCATATATAGCATAGTATTAACTGTATTGTAAATTTGTTTTGAAAAGAACAACCGCCGAGTTTCTTGCTGGTTCTTCTCGGCAGGAAAGGCATTCTGAACCAGTGGTAGATTCATCGACTATTCAAAAGCACTTGTAAAAGTTTATTTAAATAAAAAATATTTCTATTCTTTTCTATTCTACCTACACGAAGTCGAATTACGAGTACGAAAGTAATTAAGTCGAAAGTAAAAGAAAAAGTAAAAGAATTAGTCGAAGTACGAATTTATACGAGTACACCAAGGTAACTCGGAGGGCGTATCCGTCGCCCACTCACCTATGTAACTAATGAGACCTGTGGGTGCAAGTGACATGCTCTAATAATAATTTAATGTCTGTCTGTTACAGCTAACAACGGCCAGATGTAGCTAACGTGAGACAGGTCAAGGAAAGCGTTCTATTAGTTAGATTGCCGGCAGTTGTATTCAATATTTGGTTTAAAACATAGCAGTGATAGCCTAGTAGTTTGGACTAAGTCTCCTATTCGGGGGTCGCAGGTTCGATTCCGGGTACGGTACCTCTGACTTTTCGGAGTTAAGTGCGTTTAAGCAGATAAATATCACATGCTTCAACGGTGAAGGAAAACATCGCGAGGAAACCTGCACATCTGAGAGTTCTTCATAATGTTCTCGAAAGTGTGTGAAGTCCGCCAATTCGCATTGGGCCAGCGTGGTGGACTATGGCCTATAACCCTTCTCTGAGAGGGTGACCTGCGCTCGGTAGTGAGCCGTTGATGGGTTGCTAACGTATGCATGTATCTATGTAGTCTCTTCTCTGTATTCATATTTATCATTTAACTTTTGGGAAAACCTCATGATTTTGTGATTTCACCATTACCTACGAAATGGCAAAAGTTCTTTAGTAAATGACAGATTTACATTAACTTTGAAGCGGTGATAGCCAAGTGGTTAATAGTTAAGCCTTCTTTTCGGGAGTCCTAGGTTAAATGCCAGGCACGCATCCCTGACTTTGAGCTATGTGCATTTAAAGCAATTTTATATCACTTGGTAGAGTCATGACTTGTCATAAGCGCCACAGGTTGGCCTACATGAAATAAATGATTTTGAATTTGAATTTGAATTTGAATGATTTTGAATTTTGAATTTGAATTTGAATTTGAATTTGAATTTGAATTTGAATTTGAAAACTTGCAACTTTAACGATGAAAGAAAATATCGTGAGGGAACCTGTTCTTGCGAGAGTTCTCCATAATGTTTTCAAATGTGTGTGAAGTTTATCAATCTGGCCAGCTTTGTAGGCCTTGGCCTAAACCTTTCTTTGAGAGGAAAACCTCTGTGCCTCTACCTATACTAGTAGGCTGGCGATAATTTGAGATGAAGGAATTAACTATATTAGAGAAAATCATTCCCAGAGTTTCTGATAATTAAAAATATATTTTGCATTGCAGGCGAAAATAGGTAGGTACCTACGCATCGCACAGAAAACTTCCTCCTTTATCATTAGTCGGTTAAAAATATCATCCACTTGCCTACTTCTAAAACAATAACATTACATTGTAAAAATATAGGTTTCAAAACCACAAAGACAATGATATCAGCAGAGGCACGTTTGTCACCTCGGCCGGCCGGTACCTAAATTAGCTATTTTACGCCACGTGACATCACCCGTGAACCGAAACAAAGAGGTTCTGTGTTCTCACCGCGCCTGACTTGTGCCTGATGACTGTCTCGGAGAAACGCGGCGCCTGTCGCTGCGACGCCACCGCGGTTTGTTTATCATCGCTGTTTGACAGTCAAAATTTGTTGTGTCAACATAAATAATTATAATAAATTCAAGGTCCTGACTGTCTGATATTTACACACAGCCTAAACTACTGGAGTTAGAAACTTGAAAGGAGACTGGCGAATTCCATAGAGTTTCTGACCCAGACTAACTGAACTGAACACTGAACGCCCACGAATCAAACTTCTCATACTTGTTCTAGTAAACCAGACTAACAAAAAATTAAACAAAATTTATCAAATAAAGTTGGGAGAAAAAAGATATTCACTTGTATTGCCATGTAACGGTTATTTATAATGTGTATTTGTGAATAATTATATTTTTCATCCCCATCTTCTAAAAATATGGGACTTACACAGAAAGTACTCTGAAAAATATTAATTAAAATTAAATGTTTTCTGAATCTGAACGGTTTTTAAAAATGTTGGGTCAAAATTCGCCAACCTCCTTTTGACAGAAAGTTGTATTTATGACGTAGGCATCCACTAAGAAAGGATTTTTTTGAAATTCTAATTAGGCTACTAAGACCCGCTTGCAAAAACGCCGGGTTATCCTTTTAACCCAGATTTAGCTGCTGCTTTGACAGATTTCGTATAAAGCTCCTGTCAAAATTTCAAAATTCCTGGGCTAAGCCTAACTCGGCGTCTCTGCAAGCGGGACTAAAGGGGTTAAATAAGGAATTAAAGTTTGTATGAAAATCCGTAATCTTTCGAGTTATATCCATGACACTTGGTATTGCGGCTTTCGATTGGAAATAAATAAAGAAGTGTATTATGTAACACAATGTTTGAAAGTTCTACTCCAAAACCTAATTCCACGCGAAAGATGTCGCGGGGCAAAAGCTAGTTATATGAGATGATTTTTTACAAGAAATTATTCTATATTAAGTTATGAAGAAGAAGAAGGTGGAGAAAGAAAAAGAAGAGGAACATCTGTCTGTTTGGTGATCAAACGCTGCGTTTCCCGGCGCAGTTCTGTTCAACCAAACCAACCCACTTCGCCGTTACCATTAGACTAGATATACTTATAAATTGGTAGCGCAACTACCAAACCTAAATGTATGCGAGTGCATTATTGTTTTTGTAACCTTTGAACCTAATCATCATCATCATCATTAGCAACCGATCAACGGCTCACTACTGAGCGCAGGTCTCCTCTCAGAGAAGGGTTATAGGCCATAGTCCACCACGCTGGCCCAATGCGAATTGGCGGACTTCACACACCTTCGAGAACATTATGAAGTACTCTCACGTGTGCAGGTTTCCTCACGATGTTTTCCTTCACCGTTGAAGCAAGTGATATTTAATCAATTTCCTCACGATGTTTTCCTTCACCGTTGAAGCAAGTGATATTTAATTCCTTAAACGAATGACTCCGAAAAGTCAGAGGTGCGACCCGGGATCGAACCTGCCCCGCCGAATAGGAGACCACAGTCCTAACCACTAGGCTACCACTTATATATCTAATACATCTCTGTAAGTTGTTTAATCGTACCGTGGAACAACAAAGTTAGTTCTTAACTTCTTACATTGTTAACGTGCCCCAGTTGCATCACTTCCCTGTCACCCTGAGTCGAGCGACGCGGATAATTAAAAAGTATGTGCGTCGCACCAATAAAAGAACAACACTCGCTGAGGAGTGTGGACCCGACAGATGCGAGAGCTTCTCACGCCACGATACCTACTCTACATACACTCAAAGATTATGTTACAGAACCGACAAGCTTACCTGCAAATACCGGGGTAATAATACCTACTACAGAAAATCAGCGCCCCACTTTGATATGTGCAAACACGCATACATAGGACATTAGGGTGAGCTTTACTCGTACAACCTTCCTGAAGTTACGTTAGTATATTTGATTGTCCGTGACAAACTTACTAAATATGTAATTACCTACCTTTCTTTCTTTGTTTTTTTCAAATGATAGGTAATAGGTGTTTAAGCTTCTTGGGTATTACCATGATGATTGTAATGACAGCCTACGTTGAATATTTGCGTATATTAGGAGATATATATATTTTATATATCTCCTAGTTTCTTGCTGGTTTTTGTCGGTGCAAGTGTGCGGGCAACAGACACATACACACACACAACGTGTGGCTGACACAGATGTGATAAGAATAGAAATGTTTTTTATTCAAATAAACTCTTTTACAAGTGCTTTTGAATCGTCGATGAGTCTAGCACTGGTTCGGAATGCCCTTCCTGCCGAGAAGAACCAGCAAGAAACCCGGCGGTTGCACTTTTTAAAACAAGTTTATAATACAATAGCTATTATGCTATGTATCCAGTGTTTATACAATGAGGGGAAGTTCCAAAAATGCATACTACTTACCATTATTCAAAACATATTAAGATGGGTAGAAAGAAAGTAGGCCCCATTCCCGCCGTCGGCACCCGTTCACGAGCCCGACGCATGACCCAGCCGCTGCTTATGGATTTAGTGGTCGATACACTTGAAGATTCAATTTTTTTATATCCCTCAAATTTATCAATTAAAACATTACATCACTGCGATCACACCTGATGGTAAGTGAAAATGGCCTCGACCGTGGCTTGTACTATCTACCAACGGGGCCAAGACGTGCTTACGGTACGATGCGACAGCGATGACTTATACAAAAATTGTATTTCACTTCACTTCTCCTTGTAGGCATAATTTACCCCCGAGCACTGAACTCGCATCTGCGTCTACGTCAGTGTTTGGTCCAAAACATCTCGCGGTGTATCGAGGTTACATGTGCGCCGTGATTCACATCGCTGGTCGCGTTCATTAGCCCGCCCCGCCCCGCGCCCGCCGTGAACACTCGCCACTAGGTGTTGATGTCCTCACTTGTATGCCTACGCTTTAACACATCTGAGAACTCAATCAAATCAAACCATGATAATTCCATGACCTGTGTACCGTTTCCGTGCAAAATAGGTTTGAAAAATTACTGTTGAGTTTTGTTGTTATAGATACTCAGTTTGTAGTTACGTGCAATGATATTGGAAGGAAACAGAGGTTCCTTCCAATATCATTGGTTACGTACCTATTTATTTATTTATTAGACAAACAAGATATTATGATATGACAATAAAACAAAAAAAAATACAGACATGATAAGAACTAGCCACTCTCCAATACAAAATGTGTCAACAAAAGCAGCAAATATTATAACTATTGGTAAGTTGCTAACTTGCTTGGTTTTTTAAGATAAAGAAAGAAGTCTGCTGTTTCTTGTGCAATCATGGAATTCCGCAAAGTATAGCCTGCTTCTATCCAATATTCGTTTTATATTGATGACAACATAGCCCTAGATTGCGATTTCGCCTGATGGCAAGTGACGCAGTCCAAGATGATAGTTAAGAAGTAAAGACCTAGAGAATCACATGGGCCACTTTTTATCCCGGAAATACAGCTCCTCGCGGGGTTATACAAAACCCAATTCGACGCGGGTGAAGTCGCGGGCAAAACCTAGTTACTTCATCATTATCATCATTAGCAACCCATCAACGGCTCGTTACTGAGCGCAGGTCTCCTCTCAGAGAAGGGTTATAGGCCATAGTCCACCACACTGGCCCAATATGAGAATTGGCAGACTTCACATACCTTCAAGAACATTATGAAGAACTCTCAGGTGTGCAGGTTTCCTCACGATGTTTTCCTTCACCGTTGAAGCAAGTGATATTTAATTGCTTAAACGCACTTGACTCCGAAAAGTCAGAGATGCGTACCCGGGATCGAACCTGCGACCCCCCGAATAGGAGACCGCAGTCCTAACCACTAGGCTATCACTGCTTCAATATAACTTTAATGAACATTAAGTGGATGTGACTGGTGGAGCGTTTGGTTGTCGCAAGGTAGCGATATGGCGCAACGCATTACAGTCATAAATTAGGCGAGTCGAGTGAGTGAGGCGACGACCGCCGCGACAGTCGACAGTCGACACCCACTCTAGCTCTGATCGCTCTCAGCCACTCGAATTAATTGAGTTCACAGCGAGAAGCCAACGACCGTCGCACGCGCACCTCCACGTTTATGAAGGTCGTCGCTCACTTACCTCAACGTACATTTTTTTATATTCTCGTAGCTTTACTAATAAATAAAATATTCTGTTTGCAAATGGAACACTCCTAGTTCTTTATAAAACTTACTAGCAAGCCTAACATGGTCGCCACGATACAGGTTACCTAGTGTGGAGACCACTAGCAAAATACGACACTGTAATAACTTTTTCTGTAGATAAAGATATTTTTTTTATTTACTTACCAACCCAGCACTCGCCACTCGACTACCACCGCCTTGCCTCGTGAGTTTAAGATTATAGAAATAGAAATAGGAAAGATTTATTTGCATAATTGTACTTAAATGCATGGTGCGAACAATTTACAATCAGCCATATGAAAAAAAGCCATGGGAAAAGCTCAAAGTAAAATACAGTATTTTAAAATATTATTTATTTCAATTCTGAACACCTATCGCGCGCACCGTTCCTTCAATTCCACCAGTCTCGCCATCTTGCATTGTCTGTCTGCCATCTCTGTCTCTCCTATACATTTATCCCTTTCACTTTCTCTTACATTCCATTTCCCACTCATTTATCAACTCCGTAGCTTTACGGGATCGCCTCGCAAGCTATCCATACAACACGCCCGTAGCTCCCGAGAATACCTCATGAAGCCCGTGGGTTTCTGACTTGACTAGAGGACGATAGATCAGACACTTCTCTCCCACGCGGGCGTCGCGTGTCCACTCGTTGACCACTGAGTGTCCATTCGCCAGCCGAAGTTGACGCCGAGCGAAGAGGCGGTGCTTGTCAAATTCCGGGCTGATAGGTGAGCGATGACCTTTACGCGTTTCTCTTTCTACATAAGACTTATAGTACGGGTCGTCGATCAATTACGGCCAACGCAACGTTATAAAACTCATATCTCTGCGCGGTCAACAACTTTGGTGTTCAGAGTAGCAGATGATCGATGTTTTTAGGGTTCCATACCCAAAGGGTACCAACGGGACCCCATTACTAAGCCTACGCTGTCCGTCCATCCGTCCGTCCGTCCGTCCGTCCGTCCGTCCGTCAGCGGGCTGTATCTCGTAAACCGTAATAGATAGACAGATGAAATTTTCACATATTATGTATTTCTATTGCCGCTATAACAACAAATAATAAAAATTACATTAAATTAAAAAAATTAAATTAAAATATTTCCATGGGTACATGAAAATATTTTATTTAATTTTTTTTAACGGAACCCTAAAAGAGCGAGGCCCGACTCGCACTTGGCCGATTTTTTTTTAATTATTAGACTGACGATTTACTGCAATCTCACCTGATACCTAAGTAAAGAAGGTACCCAAAGGTTTTCGTTGGGCACGTTTCGTTCAACGTTTCTGCCACAAACTGCTAAGATGTGGAACGCCCTCACAACGTCAAAGTTATCTGCCTCGTACAAAGTGAATACTTTCAATGCAACAGTGAATAGGCATCTTTTAGACAAGCGCGCTCCAACTTTATTGTTTCTTACCAATAGGCAATTGTCGTCAAACGCAAGCGCATCTTATAGGAGCATTATAAATATAAGAAAATGACAGACTGCAGATTTTTAGATATAATGACCACCAGATTTCACCAGAACCTGGCTCAGTATAAATAAGTAGGTGGCTCAGGATTGGAAAAATATAAAACCTTAATAATCTAAATATATAAAAGGAAAAGGTGACTGACTGACTGCGTGATTGACTATCTGACTGACAACGTAAAGCTCAAATTACTGGTCAGGTCGGGCTATTTGGCATACAAATAGCTTTTATGACGTAAGCAATTAAGCATCTCTTAGAAAGGATTTTTAAAAATTTAACCCTAAGGGGGTGATATAGGGGTTTGAAAAATCAAACTTTACGTGAGCGAGGCCGCGGGCAAAAGCTAAAAGCCCTTTGACTATATCTATATACCTAAGTAGGTACATCACAGAAGGATGACCAAATTCTGACCCACATCACCCACATGCCAGTTTTATCATGAACAGTCAATGTATTAAGACTGTATTGGAGTTGCAATTGCTTTCTTAGAAAAGTTATGTCTGTTTCTTAGCTCCAATTTGTGTTTTCCACCTCTGTTTATATGCATGTGTAGCGACTAGTTACAAGTGGGCGTGCAATTGATATTGAGCATTAAAGCCAAAGTGACTGTTAATGATAAAGCGTCTATTAAACGTGTGTTGACGACGTGACTCATGCGCCGTATGAGCGGCGACGGACGCTGAATTATCAGCAGCACAACACTACCGTAGACTCGCCACAACATTGAATGATTTCTTTAATAATCATTTAGGTATGTTGGTTTGTTTGTGGAAATTTATATCATCTATGAATAAATCTTGTTAAGTATAAAAAAAGCCGGCCAAGTGCGAGGCGGACTCGCGCACCGAGGGTTCCGTACTCCAAAAATAAAAGTAAAACGATAATATTATATTAATTTGCTTATTTACCGTTAACTTTGTTTGTAGTTGTTTATTGTTAATATAAAAAAAACTATGCCAGTTAGAGCGTTGATTTTATTTTTCCTGTAAAATATACATAAACTTCTATTGACCATAATTATTTCAGATTTTTCGATTAGTAAACTTCGGAGATAAGGGGGGGAACGGTATTTTTTTCGACATTTTGGTCGATTACTCAAAAGCTATTATGTATAGAAATAAATAAAAACTGTTTTAGAATGCACGAGTAAAGGTCTTTCATATGATACCCCACTCGGTATAATTATCTTACTTTGAAATTTCAAACCCCTGATTTTCCCCCTTTTTTAATTAAACTAAAATAATTTTCGCGTTGATTTTATTTTTTCTGTAAAATATACATAAACTTCTATTGACCATAATTATTTCAGATTTTTCGATTGGTAAACTTCGGAGATAAGGGGGGGAACGGTATTTTTTTCGACATTCTGGCCGATTACTCAAAAACTATTATATATAGAAATAAATAAAAAACTGTTTTAGAATGCAAAAGTGAAGGTCTTTCACATGATACCCCACTCGATATAATTATCTTACTTTGAAAGTTCAAACCCGCGATTTTCCCCCGTTTTTAATTAAACTAAAATAATTTTCGCGTTGATTTTATTTTTCCTGTAAAATATACATAAACTTCTATTGATCATAATTATTTCATATTTTTCAATTGGTAAACTTCGGAGATAAGCGGGGGGGGGGGGGGGGGAATGGTATTTTTTTCGACATTTTGGCAAATTACTCAAAAACTATTATATATAGAAATAAATAAAAAACTGTTTTAGAATGCACAAGTAAAGGCCTTTCATATGATACCCCACTCGGTATAGTTATTTTACTTTGAAATTTCAAACCCCCGATTTTCCCCCTTTTTTTATAAAACTAAAAATAATTTTCGATTTTTCTTTATTCCAATGATGTTGGGCTACTATTATACACAACTATGCCAAATTTCATGTCGATAGCTTTAATAGTTACTGAAATAATCGACTGTGACAGACGGACGGACGGAGGGACGGACGGACGGACGGAGAAAGTCTCACCATAAGGGTTCCATTTTTACCATTTTGGTACGGAACCCTAAAAATACGTTTTTCGTAAATTCGATTTAATACCTAGTAGTATCAGGGGCATAAAATTTATTTTGTCAATATATATAGCTGCTCGTGCTGATTCACTGACTCATTGATCACCTCTCCTGTAAAATTTTGTATGAAAAAAATTTTTTTCACTGATGGTTTCGTATAGAGGAAAAAAATTCATTCGGAGGAAAAATATGGAGAGAGCTGATGATTGAGGATTTCGGAGACGGGTGAAGAGCACGGCCAGGGTATCGAAGATAGGTGGGGGGTGCTCGAACAAATGTCACTCGAAACCTCATCCAATTCGCAGTGAGCTGAAAAGAAATTCAAAATGGCGGAAAAAAGATGGCCGCCATACAAACTTCGTTGGTGTCTATCTCAGAGAGGATAAAAGATGGAAGAGTGGTTTCTTGGCAAAAGATGATCAGGACCTAAAGGTCTACTCGATGAACAGAAAAAAATTCAAGATGGCGGAATTTATTTTTCCCCATACAAAATATATGGTGAATATTGAAGAGACTAGAAGTTGGAAACTATGCAAGACTTTGATACGGTTTCATTTCGAAATTTGTTTTTATAGAAGAATTTTCATTGTGACAAATGATGAGAGAAGATGATTGAGGGTTTGGAAGGTGGGTGAGGAGCACGGCCAGGGTATTGAAGATAGGTTAGGTGTGCTCAAACAAAAGTCACTCGAAACCTCATCCAATTGGGAGTGAGCTGAAAAAAAACTCCAATATGACAGATTCAAGATGGCGGCCATACAAATTTCGTCATGGCCTATCTCGGAGAGTATAAAAGATGGAAGAGTAGTTTTGTGATAAAAAATGATCAGGACTTGACAGTCTACTTGACGAGTAGAAAAACCGCGGTCCGCTTGCGGGCCGCGCACCCACGCGCCCTACTAGTTTTGTCAATAATACTAATTGTACTCACATAATGTAGCGCTCTAAAATATATTTTTTCAAAACTTTTAATTTGATTCAAAGATTTTAGTTTTTTACTTTTTGTACAAAATTTTACACCATTGATTGGTGTAAAATTTTGTGAAAATGCTTTTCTATAATTTATTACTTTAATATTATAGAGGCAAGATTTTTTTGTTTGTTTGTTCACCAATAGAAAGCTATCAGGAAGTAACATAGGCTATAATTTATTTTCAAACAAATTAGACATCCTTAAGAAAATTGCAATACTGTAACCCATAATAGCAAAAAATTTCCTATAAGATTCATTATTTGGCGTGCGCTGAGAAATCTATTGTTGATACATAAAAATTATGTTATAAACCTACAAAAAAGTCCGCGAGGGAATATCATAGTTAAATCACAATAATATTGTGTTCTAAAAAATTAGATCGCCGGTAGGAACAAAAGTTGTACCTACAAGTACATTCGTATCGTAGTATTAATTCTTATTCAAATAGGTAAATAGTTTTATCGTCAAGGATATTTAGGTATGTAGGAGTAAAATACTTTTTAATTCATTCGAATCGGCCATTTAATTTCGAAGTTATCACGAGTAGGTATAAAAAAGTATGAAAGTATGTGTTAGTAAGTATTGTAGGTACATAATATATTTGTTACATCTTCACGCAAAAACTAATGAACCGATTGCGATGAAAGATAGGTAAGTAGATATACATAGCTGTTACCTGTTACTTTTTATCCCGATTTTCTCACGGAATCGAAACTTATATGTATCTGTTTTGATAATTTTAATCCAAAACTACAAAAAATAAAGTAATTTAATTAATTAATAATACCTAATTGATAAATAATTATTGATAACTTTTGGAAACGTGATATATACCTATAAAGGAAAGAAAGTTTGAACTTAATTATCTGCAGACAGAATGCATTTGCAACATAGCTGAGAAGTTACAGTTTCGATGGAGTTTTGGTGCAGTTGACACAATCGTTCATTCATCTCAACCCATCACCAGTCCACTACAGAGTACAGGTCTCTTCTCGAATGAGAAGGGTTTAGGCCTAGTCCATGACCATGATCAAGTGTGGATTGGCAGACTTCATACACCTTTGAGAACATTATGGTGAACTCTCAGGCCATTGATGCAACTGCCGACGCCCTAGCAGCAATTTCCGTTGGGGTTTTGTAGCCAACGGTAGCCGACGGTTGGTAGTGGTGATGCCTACTAAGTCCCTTCAAAAGGCCAATCACATCTCGCTTTTCTACGGTTGGCACCACGATTTTTAGGGATTACAAGTCTTAGTGCTGCCCAACCAAACTAGGGACAAAGGCCGAGCTAACAGCCAACGCAAATTGCTACTAGAGCGAGGAAGGAAGCTGCAGCCATCAGGTAGTTTTTTTTCAATAAGAATGCGACTCCATCGTTGCGCCTGTCCTTAGGTAGGAGACAATTAAGCAAGGAGCGGGGTTAACGCGACGCATACCGGTCAACTCGAGCAATTGCGCGACGTGGGAACCCGGTGACTCAGCGCCCGCCGCCGCCGTCGCCGCTCCGAGCCGGCCGGGCCTAGCGGTCACAAAGCTAGTGACCGTCCGAAAGTTCGGTTTCGGCCAGTTTCGGCCAAGAAATCTAGTTTCCCCTTTCTAGTTTCTAGTTTTCTAGGAACCCTAAAAAAGCGAGGCCGACTCGCAATTGGCCGATTTTTGTACTAGTACTTCTGTTATTAATTACTATGTATTTTTGGAGTTTACTCCTTAAGAATCGATTTTAGCAGCCCAGTATGAGAAAAATCCGGGCAGTAAAATCAATTTATCAATGACCTCGTTACGTTTTTCTGTTACGTTTTTCACAACGTTGAAATTTCTACCCTAACGTTGAGTAAATAAGGTTGGTTTTCGTGCGAAAGTCGGTCGGGGCGCGCTCGGACCCGAGTCGCGCGCATAGAGAAGGATATAGCGTCGCGCGTAAACTCCAGTCGTGCGTCGGAGGCCGGAGCTGACACACACTTTTTTTTTATTGTATTATATATTATACATTGTTTAAGCACATAAATGTGTAAAGAAATACACTAGATTTCAGTCTACAATAGAAATTTTAAATAATATGTTTAAGTAAGTTTCGGTTTCGGTTCAATTTCGGCTGAAAAACCTGTTTCGGTCGGACACTATCAAAAACTGATGACTGACGCTGCGCTAATAGTGTGAACAAATAAATACCTTTATTAAAACAACCAGCTTTGCGACTTCGTCTGCGATGGTGACTGGTGTTAGGTTTTTAAAATTCTCACGGAAATCCTTTGCTTTTCCTGGTCAAAAAGTAACGCATGTTACTCGCAAGGTAAGGTCCTCGAATGTATCTATTCACAAAGTAATTCATGTCACTCGCAAGGTCCTCGAATGTATCGATTCACAAATTAACGCATGTCACTCGCAAGGTCCTCGAATGTATCCATTCAAAAAGTAACGCATGTCACTCGCAAGGTCCTCAAATGTATCCATTCAAAAAGTAACGCTTGTCACTCGCAAGGTCCTCAAATGTATCCATTCATAAAGTAACGCATGTCACTCGCAAGGTCCTCGAATGTATCCATTCAAAATAACGCATGTCACTCGCAAGGTCCTCGAATGTATCCATTTAAAAAGTAACGCATGCCACTTGCAAGGTCTTCGAATGTATCCATTCAAAAAGTAACGCATGTCACTCGCAAGGTCCTCGAATGTATTCATTCAAAAAGTAACGCATGTCACTCGCAAGGTCCTCGAATGTATCCATTCAAAAAGTAACGCACATGTCACTCGCAAGGTCCTCGAATGTATCCATTCAAAAAGTAACGCATGTCACTCGCAAGGTCCTCGAATGTATCCATTCAAAAAGTAACGCTTGTCACTCGCAAGGTCCTCAAATGTATCCATTCAAAAAATCAAGTAAGTTATTGAAGGATAAACCAACAAGGAAGGACTTTTGCATTTATAATATGTATTAGTAAAGGTAGCGTCTACCAACATTTATACAAACGAACAAATTAAAACAGTTGCTTAAACTGAATAAGTAGATACATATCACTAATTTCGATGCTGACGGTGTAGTTCGACCGTAGCCATGGTGTAAGTGGCTAACACACTCGGGCGCGATTCACAAGAGATGTGGGTTCGAATCCTGCTTCGGAATTTTTGATATGTGTTTATAAATTTATTCTGAACAAATTAAATTATTAAAAGCTCAATCGAATGAACTATACCTACATCATACTAATACTAATATTATAAATGCGAAATTGTGTTTCTTTGTTGGTTTGTACTACAATCACGCCACCATAGAGCTACGGATCGACGTGATTTTTTGCATGGGTATATGTATTTGAGGACCTGGAGAGGGACATAGGCTACGTTTTATATCGGAAAATCAAAGAGGGATTTCAAAAACTCAATCCATGCTGTTCAAGTCGCGGGCATCAGCCCAGCAGGGCTCAGCAGATTACATAAAGAAATCCACTATCGTAAACACATGGATTATATTACCGTTCCTCAAGAGATAAGCTCCCTCATTGCCTATCCGAATCGGTTCAGCAGGGTAGACGGGAAAAGGTTACTTTCACAAACAAAGAAAAAAAACAATTACACCAAGAACAAGAAACCCCCGTTTAAAAGAAGCAAACAAATCGCTCCAATGAAGCAATCTGAACACCAATCTCCAGGTATTTGCAACAAATTGGCCTTAATAAAATACCGCCCCAATTAACGAGCTCTGCATACCAGCGCCGAGTACCGAGCGATGGGGAAAAATAATAAGAATCACCTTCTTAGATGGAAAGTGATCTGCCCTTAATTGCGACTTGGGGGAGCCGGAACGTAAGCCAGCTCGGAGTCGGGAATGATGGCCGCCTCGGTTACGGCCAATTTAAAGAATTACTCCTTGATCGAGATTTTAAATTTTTTTCATTTCTTTACTAAAACTTATTAGGAAACGGCCCCATTCTACTAGTATATTTTGTGACGTCAATTTTTAAACCACTTCATACGTTAATTTTAACCGACTTCAAAAAAAAAAAGAGTTTCAAAGCATATTTTTCTGTCGATGTTACTCCATAACTCCGTAAAATCTGAACCGATTTCAATAATTATTTTTTTATTCGAAAAAACATATCAGTCAGGATAGTTCCATTTAAATTTGGTCTAAATCTGATGAATATCTTTGGTGATCTTTGGTGGAGGAGGGAAACTCCTCAATGAATGAGGACCAACGCTCGCGACCAGAGAATAAATAAAATAATATGTACTCTACTAAGCACGCCTATTGTGACGGGCAGATGCGGAGCCCTACTACACTGTTCACGCAACTTGGCTGTTTACTACATTAGGTAGGTATACTTAGTATCTTACTAGAACACCCAGGCAAAATTCAAAGTCCATTAAGACGTACAAATCGCAATATAAATATCCGAGACGTGTGAACACTTGCCTACGTAAGTGCTTCTCCCGAAGAATTCTCCGGCGAGCGATTTGCTATTATGCGGTCATTCGTATGCAAGCCTCCACTGCAGCGGCACGTAGCGGCGTCTTCATTTGGGCGACGTCTTTTATACTTACCTTAGCATTTTATTTTACTTGGGTATGTGTCTCAAATCTTGGAAAATTCGCTCGTTTCTCACTCAGACACATAAACTTTTGTTTCTTTTAAGTAGACACCCAGATTATGAATTTTTTTTATTTATTCGATGACAAGTTAGTCCTTGACTGCGATCTCACCTGATGTTAAGTGACGATGCAGTCTAAGATGGTAACGGGCTAACTTGGAAGGGGTATGGCAGTGAACATTCAACCCATACCCCTAATTGGTTTCTACACGCCATCGTGCCGGAACGCTAAATCGCTTGGCGGCACGTCTTTGACGGTAGGGTGGTAACTAACCACGGCCAAAGCCTCCCACCAGACCAGACCAGAGACAATTCAGAAATTATAAATTCCCAAATTGACCCCGCCGGGAATCAAACCCGAGACCTCCCAGTTATAAGGCAACAGCGCTCACCAGTGAGCCAGGGAGGTCGTCAAACTGATGAATGGTTTACAAAGTATAATTTTTTTAAGAAGTGCTGCTGATAATTATTAGGAGGACTCTTATTATTCTTATTTAACTTTTAAACGGTAGTAGAAATGGGCGGGGCATATAGTTCGAAGAGCTGATGGTAGTTGGGGTCCCAGGGTGCAGGAGTGGTGACCCCGCACCGAGTAGCGCAGTGTTGGCAGACGCCCCACTAGGTGGACCGACGATTCGACATCAAACGATACACAGGGAGCCGCTAGATTCAGGCGGCGCAAGACCGAAGCTTGCAGAAGTCCATGCAAGAGACCTTTGTCCAGCTGTGGAATTCTATCTGTTGATATAGAAGAAAAAGAACTATGAGAATGCAACCCATTTAATGAACTACTTTTTCCTTGGACGATATCATAAATATACAAGACCTAACAAGTAACACAAACTTAGAAACTACTAAATCTATTGGATCGTCAATCAACATAGATACGGAACTACAAAGTGAGTTAGCAAGTGAGTTGGTGAGTCTTGCAGGTTCAATATCGGGAGATTGTTATCATTCGCAAGTTCAGGGCGAGTCGTCGTGATTTATGCGTTCAGTTAATCCGACTATTTACTAGTTTTAGTGGAAGGTAAAGAGGGCCTTTTTCCGGTGGCCCTATCGGCCTAATGTGGGACGGTACAAAGCATAGACTCAAAACGGTGAAATATTTTCAACCTATTCGATAGTATTTTACTGCCAGAGTAGCCACTGCAATGGGATATGGAAGCCCGTCGGATACTGCAATAGACCCGTCAAAGTGGCGATATTAGTTCCACAACTGGACGAGCGAGACACAAGTTTGAATGGAGTTCTCTCATGTAAAAGAGAGCTAACATACACCATGTTGTTATTTCAGTGCAGTTTATACTTTACTCAATATTTTTAACTGACTTCAAAAAAGGAGGATGTTCTCTTTCGGAAACGGAATCTTTTTTTATGTAGGTGTTCACCGGTTACTCGAAGACGCCTGAACCGATTTGGAAAATTCTTTTTTTTGTTTCAAGGGGTATACTTTTTAGGTGGTCCCATTGAAATTTTATCGAAATCGGACCAATGATTTTTAAAATATCAACAATAAATTATATACTTTGTAGTGGCACGGCCATTTGAAGTCGGTTTTTTTTGTTAAAAGCATTTTTATTTTAGATTATTACCAAAAAATTACAAACTTGAAGACTGAAATTCACCAAAATCGAATTTTATTGCCTTCAATATCTTTAATTATATATCTTTTTTATCCAAACACCATAAAACAAAGTGTTGGCAGATTAATACGACACACACGAGTATATTATTTGTTATTTACCCGCGTCCTCTCGTGTGTTGGAGCGCGGGTCAGCTAAGGAGAGCGATCAGTCAGGGCGGGTGATGTAAGTATATCACAACGTGCGCGCTGTCCGGTGTCCGCCGCTTCGGCCGGACATCGCCCGATGGACAATTATCTGTTCCACTTTCGCTGGATTACTTGCGACCGGACTCTTCTAACAATGACATTACACTTAGGTATGTGTTCATTATGTAAATTATTAATTTAATTAAAAAAAATGCGTGAGTGTCGTGGAACAGTCGGTTGGAACGAAGTTCCTTTTAATAATAAATTAATAATAAAAATAAATAAATTTGGGAAAAATTCCACATGTAAAAATTATTTAAAATAAAATTGAAAATAGAAAATTCTGTCAAACTGGGATTCGAACCATCGACCTTTATGCGACTGTAGAAACCACAAGGCTACGGAGATCTAATATTGTAGTGTGAAAATATTGAACACAATGCCAAATTCACATTCAAAAAAGTGTCGGTTCAATTTAGTCTTAATTTTTTCCGTCTAGCCCCCTTTCGCATCGCGCGATAAGGAACTACGTTCCAATTAAACTACTTGACCGTCACTGGAAGCTTTATATTCAGAGTAGCATTTCCGTTTCCGCCGGATTTTGAAGTAACTTAGTAAGGAACAGTTTTTTTATTTCGTTGACAAGTTAGGACTTTAATGATATCTTAATTTGGCGGGCGGTGAAAATAATTATACAGTCGATGAAATTGCACTTACTTAGAACGGTTACGATAGTTTTATTACCCGACTAATATTTGAGGATTTGACAAATTTTCAATACAAAAACAGTCAGTACGTCGAAATTCGTCAGTTAACCGTTATTATACGATGATGAAACTGGTCCTCCAGTGTTACAATTTGATAATTATGTTCCCTCAAATATGGTCGAGCGAAGCAACGGCTGGATCATGCGTCATGCTCGTGAACGGGTGCCGCCGGCGGGAATGGGGCTACTTTGTGTCTGCCCGTCTTAACATGAATTGAATTGTAGTTTTTTTTTTGGAACTTCCCCTCATTGTGGAAATGTTATATTATTCTAACAAAGTTGCATAGGTTAAATCGGCTTGGCATCCAGCTGCCCACAAGATAGTATAGAAAACTTATTACAATGTAATAGCTTCATAATAATATTGTAAAATGATTACCTATTTTGAAAAGAGCAACTGCTGAGTTTCTTGCCGGCTCTTCTCAGCAGAATCCGCTTTCCGAACCGGTGCTAGAGTCATGATGACTTGTCATAAGAGCCACAGGTTGGCTTACGTGAAATAAATAATTTTGAATTTGAATTTTGATGCCAAAGCGAACAAAAGCCATTCCAAACAAAGATTCAATTCAAAGAACAGAATTTTCTCACACTTAACAGCAAGTGTCCAGTTAGGGAAGACATAGTGGCTCATATCGCAAAGTGCTATGTCGCGGACAACGTGCGATATTGAGTTATCAATATGACTCTGCGCACTCGGTGCAATCAAATCGCAGTGAAATCCTGCCCGAGTGATAACTGGCTAAAGCCGGAGGCACAGCGAGCTTTGACAGATTTATGTAGACAGAGAAATGACGCTGCGTATTCTAGACGGTTTTATTATATTTCCAATAGAATAGAATAGAATAGAAATGTTTTTTATTCAAATAAAGTTTTTTACAAGTGCTTTTGAATCGTCGATGAGTCTACCACTGATTCGGAATGCCCTTCCTGCCGGGAAGAACCAGCAAGAAACTCGGCAGTTGCTCTTTTCAAAACAAATTTACAAAATAATAGATATTATGCTATGTATGCAGTGTTTCCACAATGAGGGGAAGTTCCGCAAAAGCATACCTAATTATAATTCAACAAATGTGAAGACGGGCAGACAGAAAGTAGCACCATTCCCGCTGGTGGAACCCGTTCACGAGCATGACATATGACCTAGCCATTGCTTCGCTCAACAATAGTATGTACTTGTCCTATCCAATATTATTATTCATGTAAAATTGTATTATTATAGACACTGTGGAGGTATTGAGGACAGAGGAATATTCTGCATAATATTTCAGAAAAAAACAAATTAGCTAAGCATCTTTCTTTTCGGAATTGCAGAATAAAACGTGGTCATACTGCGATAAGAGAATATGTTACTAAACTCCATAAAGGAAAGTGGCATATTGACGTCATATATAAAAGGAATTGGTAGAATATCAGTAACTAAGTAGAAACAAATAGAACACAAGACTCTTCTCAGCAGAATCTGCTTTCTGAACCGGTGGCCGAGTCTTGACTTGTTATAAGAGCCATACGTTGGCCTACATGAAATAAATAATTTTGAATTAAGTATCATCATCATCATGAGCAACCCGTCAACAGCTCACTACTGGCTGCAGGACTCCTCTCAGAGAAGGTTTATCGACCGAGCGAAGCGAAGGTCTCTGAGTTTACTAGAGCGATTTGCACTTGTCCGTCCGTCCGTCTGTCACAGCCTTATAACTTCTGAATTACTGAACGTAATTACTTCAATTTTAGATATGATATGTAAACCGATGGCCTCCAGCCGAAAATGGCTTAAAAAGTTATAAAAATCTTTATTTCAGGGGGGCTCCCATACGAAATGGGGGGCTTTCAAAGTGGAGATCGTATTCGAGGCTAGATTTCTAAAACCACTTTGTTTTAAAACTTGAAACTTACACATAATTTGAGCTATATTCTGTACATGAACAACAAATACTAAGATTAGATAAATATTATAAGGAAACGAAATTATTTGAGTTTTAATGGGCATCAATGTTTTTAACAAAACTTCACTATACTGTTACTAGATGGCGCTGTCTTTAATATTGTAAATATGCATCCCATCCACGAAAGCAGATGACGATTGACGTCATCAGATTCGGCGCGTTTTAATTACAATATAATATAGTTAAAACTACCTTATGGGAATTATGGGATACCGCGAGGTCTCAGTTCGGGGCGAACCACTAGTATATACATAGTCCACCACCACCACTCCAAATTGTCGGAATTACCTAAGTATAGAATTCTTAAAGCCTATTTCAACTGACAAATAAAGTTGACGTTTTGAATGTTTTTGTTTGGGCAATCTGTCAAAACTTCAAATTTATTTTTCGGTTAAAATTTACTTGAACGTGGTGAATCAAGCCGTTAGTTTAATTTTGAAATGACTATACATTCATCAACATTTGATACGTCAATCAGTTGAGGACAAATGAACAATGCTTTAAATGTTAACCAGAAGTGCGATTGTGTAAGAATTGCCGATCAAATCGTCAAAGTTCGGCGTCAAGGTAAAATAAACCATAATAGCATTGAACTAGAGCTCAATTTCGTGTATCCATTCTCAACCGTTTAGGGTAGCGTACACCCTAAACGTACCCTACACGTAAACGTATGAGAATGGATACACGAAATTGAGCTCTAATTCAATGCTGTTATGGTTTATTTTACTTTGACGCCGAACTGTGACGATTTGATCGTCAACTTTTAGACAATAGGGGGGCAGGTTGGTGCAGTTGCAGAAAATTGTGGTAATCCTGATGATGATGTTACAAAGTTACCAGTGTGCCCCGAGGTTTACCCGCACGTAAAGCAGTTCGATATCGAGGCGTGTGATTTACCGACTGGCCTGCGGACATGTGCACTCTCTTAGGGCGCAGATGTCGCTGCGGGTGCAGGCGCGGAGACCGCTTTATTATTAAGACTTTCGTGCACATGCTAATTCTTTTTGCACTTTATTTTCAGTTGAAAGAGTTTTTGAATATAATAGCATAGAATAGAATAGAAATGTTTTTTATTGAAATAAACTTTTTTACAAGTGCTTTTGAATCGTCGATGAGTCTACCACTGGTTCGGAATGCCCTTCCTGCCGAGAAGAACCAGCAAGAATCTCGGCGGTTGCTGTTTTCAAAACAAGTTTACAATACAATAGATCCTACTATGCTATGTATGCAGTGTTTCCACAATGAGGGGTAGTTCCACAAAAGCATACCTAATTATAATTCAACACATGTTAAGACGGGCAGACAGAAAGTAGCCCCATTCCCGCTGGTGGAACCCGTTCACGAGCATGACGCATGACCCAGCCATTGCTTCGCTCAACCATAGTTCAGGTAACGCTAGTTACTAGTTATTATTCTGTGGTTCAGGGAACGTAATGTAATATTAGCAATATACTCTTATCAGTTTCATATATATTATATTAAAAGAGATTTCTTTTCGAAGTATTCAAAAAATAAAATTGTTTTTAAGTCACATCACTTCATGAAGAGCGTTTTGACACGTTTTCTTTTTTTACAATTTATCCGATGTAGCTTACGCCAGAGGGAGCTCTATACTGCAAAATCGTTTATACTTTACCTTTGACAAATGAAAAACGGTAGTAAATATTATTCGTCTATGTACTTTACACTGTCTATGTTGTCTATACTGCAGAATCGTTTATACTGTTTATGTTGTTTTCCCTTCGATGGCAATGTCAATGTCCGCTTATAGTTCGATTATCCGTTAACAAGCCATTGTTATAGTTACCTAAGTGTGACGTGGCTGCCCCAGTGAAAACGAGATTCTTCAATTTTCAACGATATTTTTCATGCCAGGTTATACCGAATTGTTCATTAAGAATGTCCGAATAAATCACACAACCAACAAGTTAGGTAGTTTGTTTCTTTGGTGTGACATTTATCATTAGGTCATTTCCGACTTCATCATTAGGTCGCTTTACAATTATTAATAAGATTAACATTACCATAATTTGTGTAATGCCTGTTCTTCACATTGGCCAACATTGTGGCGAATGGTTATGGCCAATACCTATGGCAATCATGTAGAGCGGGTGTTTGTGATTATCTTGGTATGTATTGGAATGATGGCCCACAAGTTGGCGCAAGATCCATTTGGTGTCGGTTTTTTAACAAAGATCAAAGGGTTGTGGCAGAGTTATGGCCGCCGCGTCCACACGTTGGGCGCGCGTTTAGTTTGCTACGGGCTCCCAGTAAGATTGCGCGCACCTGATTCAACTTTTCTTATAAATGAAAATGAAAAAATGAAAATGAAAATGATTTATTTCAAAACTAAATTCTGTATACAATAGTATCAGGAGTCCCGATTTAAGTTAAATTAAACCTGTGGCTCGGGATTATACACATTCACGTAGTTGCGGTATGCTGTGAATAAATAAACCGCAGCAGCCGTTAGCGTCTCACTAACCCTTTTAATAAATTTGTCCGCACATTGGCTTGAACGCAAGCAAACTGAATGACCTACCAACGTATGGACGCCATCACAAACTCTTGGCTAATACCTTTACCACAATATTCGCTACAATGTTGGCCAACGTGAAGAGCAGGCTTTAGTTCTACACAATACTAGGAATGACCACCAAGATGATGGATACAATTAATAATAATATATTCGATGCTAGGATCTCACGATCTGGAGTGGAGTTGAATTACTTAATAAATAGTTAAGTAGGTACCTATGTATTAAAAATTAACACATATTAAATCACAATATTAAAAGAATGTAATAAAAAATGGTTCCTTTTAAATATATTTGAATACACGACAATGTCACCCACAATCCAACCGTTGATAATCAAACGAGCGAGATAATCCCACAACACAGAGTACGCGCCAACGAATCAAAATGGCGGACGACGCGTGCGCACAATCGGCCACATGCCACGAGCGCGCGTATTAGCATAATTGAATATTCTATTGTACGTATCTAATGCAGTTACAGTCCCGTTACCTGATGATAAAAGATCGCTTGCGTCGCTTTAACTTAACTGCATGATTACCTATAGTAATTTTGCCATCAGGGCTGCAGCGCTTTTCGACAATAGGTACATTCCCGAGTATAGTGTTACCTGTGGATCGCGGAGGGTGGGGTAATGCGCCATCTGTCGTCGCAGGCACAATGCAGAGATTTATTGTCGCGAAATGCGCTCACGGGCTTGCGGGGATTGGGTTTTTTGTCGGCTATCAAGTTTCCATTAGCTAATTTCATATCGATTTTGCTTCGCCGGTGAAAGTTTTCGCCCGTGCCCGTACGATTCGGAATTGATGGATCGTTTTTATTCATTCCCGAACTGTAAACGAGTGAACGAAGTTCTGAATTCGAGTTTTTATGAACGAAATTGGATTGCGGCTCGCATAATTTAATCTTCGGGATGTAAAAACAAGAGGAGAGTGCTCTTTGTTATATTATAGGTAGGTTGTTCGCCATTGGAAATGATAATTTGATGGCGCAACTCTGTTGAGCTTTTGCATTTATCAAGTTGGAAATTCCTCGTATTTATTAAGCTCGATTGAACTTGGGACAGTTTGTTTAAAAAATTGTACAATCAATTTTTTGTACACTGTGTCTACGGCAGAGTCGAACAGTCTTTTACAGTTGTGCCATTGTGACATTAGTCCAGATGGACTAATGTCACAAATGTGACCTGTTCTTGTCTACAACTTCCATAAAATTACTAAAGGTAGTTTCATATTATTGAGCGTTTGGGCTCAATAATATGAAACTACCTTTGGTTTCAATAACTAACTTTATTATGTCTACTATAATATTATGATCTTACACCATTTAGGTGTAAGTGTGTTTGTTAGTTTGTTTGTCCTTCAATTACGCAGCAACAGAAAAGCAGGTCGTGACGTAAGTTTTTTTATGGGAATATTATCTCAGAAAAAAGAAGGGTTTCCACAGGTTTTTAAAACCCTAACTCCACACGGGCAAAAATAAGTTTGAAATATAAATATATATAAGGTACAAAAAAGGTAACATGTTGCTAATGGGATCTTACGCTTATTTAGCGTGGGGTTTGGAGCACTGTGCACTGTAGGCATTTATATTAATTGAAAACGTTAAACAGAATTGCTATCGTCATCAATATTAGGCCCGTATGAAGGGTGGCTACCTCCGCGTCCCTCCGTACTTCTGCATTATCTTACCTACAGAACGGCATCCCTCCAAATCAGTTACTGCACGGGCATTCACTAAAGTGCATTTGCCATTTTGCCCGTCAAACCTTACAATTATCTTTTGACACCGACGTGCACGAAAACTGCCTCTACATAGTATGATATAGGATATAAATTTCACAAAGGTTCTTGTGACCTTCTAAACTTGAGTATCAATAAGTGAAAATAACAACTATCTCCAAGTGTCAATGAAAATAAAACCGTATATAATGTGCAGTGGATTCAAATTGGAGTAATCTCGGGAGTTCGGCCACGAAGTACGCACCGTTTAAGCTAAGAGGGTAGTTCACATGTTGGCGGTGCAATTTATCAAATTTTATACGTTCGTGGGGCAGCGACATGTGCGCGGCTGGCGCGGACAATCGCGGGGGTCACAGGGTGGAGGGGAGAGGGGCTAGAATTAAATATGGAACGAGGTGGCTAATGGATTAGAGGCAGATGAGGAAGCGAGGCGAGCGCGTCACCTTATGCCGCGCAATCAGACCTCGCAGATGCGCCTCTATTGCTAACCTCATTGAATGCGATACACCCGCGTTGCAATTGCGTTCGGTGGGAATACGAGGCTCGAATGAATGAACTTTTAAACTGCAAATATCTGCAGAGAATCTCAGTAAAGCATCTTGTGTCTAAACTCATGTGGAAAAGATCTATACTTAATGGTGTTTATAAAGAAAAATGAAGACTAGAAGTAAACAAGTTTGGATTTAAACGGTTTCCGACGATAAAGCTTCTTCTTCTTCTATAGATAGACGTCCACTACTGGACAAAGGTCTTTTACATGGACTTTTACAGGCCTCGGTCTTGGTCTCCCTGCGACGCCGCTGTTTTCAGTAGCAATCATTTTTTTGTTACTTGTCCCTTTTTTTTTTAATCGTATGGCGTTATATACGTAAGCGTTTTTATAATATTAGATTTAAAATATTATGTCAAAAAGTAGTACCTACAAAATAGATAAATTATACCTTGACGTCCAGTTTTCCCAACCACGTGACAGCCGGGTCGGGGAGGTCAAAAAGATCCCTAACCCCTGAACCCTGGTAGGCGTGAGTAGGGCAGCGCTGGATGATGTGCTCCATCGTCTGCTCTTCCTTACCGCACTCACACATTGGAGAGGGTTTCCAGCCCCATTTGTGCAGGAGGTAGTTGCAGCGTCCGTGTCCTGTTCTCAGCCGGTTCAACCGACACCACAAGTTGCGGGGAAGCTGGAAACCTTTAGGTTTGACTGTCGGGTCGGGTACATAGGCCACTGGTCCACCAGATTCACTCCATTCCTTTCTCCAGCTCTCGCCCAGGTTAAAGTGCTTTAGCTCGGTTGCCTCTGCATAGGCAGGGCGACGAGATTTTAGTCGTTTTGGTGGCGGGTTGCAGAAGGCCTTATTTGCATGGAGCTGGGGGTTAGCACGGATCTTTTCTATTTCCCTCCGTAAAGCAAATTTTCTGCGCAGGTGAGGGGGAGCAATGTGAGATAATACTGGTAACCAGTGACGTGGCGTTGACTTCACAGTGCCAGAGACACAGCGCATTGCGTCATTTAGTTTTGTGTCCACTTTTTGCACGTGAGCGCTTTGCAACCATACAGGGGCACAATATTCAGCGGCAGAGAAGGTGAGCGCCAGAGTGGATGTCCGCAAGCAGTCGGCGGACGCTCCCCATGTCGTTCCACAAAGCTTTTGTATAATATTATTCCTCGATCCGATCTTCAAGGATAGTTCGTGCAAGTGTTCTTTGTATGTTAGGGTTCTGTCGAGTGTAACTCCGAGATACTTTGGGGATGCGCTGTATCTGAGCCTTTTACCCATAAATATGATATTTGGCTGGTAGCTAGCGAGCTGGTTATGAAGATGGAAACAGCATACCTCCGTCTTGCTCGCACTGGGAATAAGCCGCCAGGATTTAAAATAGTTTTCGAGATTGACGAGATCATTCGTTAGGATGTTTTCTCCGGTCACAAAATCTTTACTTTGGGCCACCACTGCTATGTCATCAGCGTATATAAACTTGGTGGCTGAAGTGGGCGGTAGATCGTAGATGTAAGTGTTGAAGAGAGTCGGAGCTAGTACGGATCCCTGAGGTAAGCCATTGTTAAGTTTTCTTTTTTTGCATTTGCAGTCCCCCAGGAAAACTTCAAATTCTCTTTCGCTAAGCATACTAGAAATAAGATTAACTATCTCCATGCTCGGGATGACTTTCATCTTCTTCTTCTTCTTGCAGTACCATCTTCTACCGAAGGTTGGCAATCATTAAGGCTAATTGTATCTTGTTTACCACTGCCCTAAACAATGACTTTGAGCTCATGTTAAACCACTGGCGAAGGTTCTTAAGCCAGGATGTTCGTCTTCGGCCAGGTCTTCTTTTGCCCTTTATTTTGCCTTGTATAATGAGTTTGAGCAGGTCATATTTGGAATTTCTCAATATGTGGCCCAGATATTCCAGTTTTCTCCTTTTGACACTTTTGAGTAACTCCATATTCTTTCCCATCCTTTGTAAAACGGTAGCGTTGCGAACATGATCCCTCCATGATATTCGAAGCATCCGCCTGTACACCCACATCTCGAACGCTTCCAGCTTGTTACTCATCGCTTGCGTTAGTGTCCAGGCCTCGACTCCGTACAACAGCACGGAGAAAACATAGCAACGCGCTACCCGCATCCGAAGGGATATTTTTAAATTGCGATTAACTTAGATGACTTTCATGAGTTTATAAATTAAGCCTTGTCTCCACACCGTGTCGTATGCTGCTGTAAGATCGATGAATACGGCGGTCGATTTCATTTGGGTCTGAAATACCACTTCAATATGTGACGTTAGAGCAAGAACCTGGTCAGTGCAACTCCGTCCACTCCTGAAGCCAGCTTGTTCCGGTGGAATAACTGCCTCAATATAAGGAGAGATCCTTGTGAGGATCATGCGTTCAAGCAGCTTCAAAGTGCAGCTAAGGAGAGCAATAGGTCTATAGCTTTCGGCCATATCTTCTGGCTTTCCTGGCTTCAGAATGGCAACTACTTTGGCTAGTTTGAATGCTCTGGGCAGCCTGTTTTGAAGTAAAATATTTGTGAAAAATGTGGCCAACCAATTGACACAGCAGGGACCCATGTGACGCAGGAACTCGTTAAAGATGTTGTCTGGCCCAGCGGCTTTATTATTTTTCAAGATCTTGATAGCCTCCATGGTTTCTTTAATGCTAAATGGTCTAGATAGCTCTGGGTTACAAAATGGATTGCGCTTCAAAGCTCTAAGTTCTTTTTTCACGCTTTTGGTAAATAGTTTGTCCCGCTTTACTCTTGTTACCTCAACCATGCGAGCGGCAATAGCATCAGGTTTTATCAACGTGTTCAGTTTGGGAGGGTGGTGTTTTCCAGTCAGATTGTGAAGAGTCCTCCAGGCTTTTCTGCTGGACCTGGTAAAATCCATGCTGGATACTATTGAATCCCATTTGTCTCTACGGTTCTTATCAAGGGACTGGAGTAGTTTGGTTCCAGTGGCGTGATCCTCAGATGATTGGTACTCCTTAAATAGGTTTTCGCTTTCTTGGCTCCTTGTCTTAACTTGTCCCTAACTCAAATGCAATATATTATGTCAGAACTGGAAAAACTGACACTAAATATTTCAACACGAAGTAATTTCTCACAAAGAGCTCAAAATTCAAAATTGAATATTATTTATTACACGTAGGCCAACCTGTGGCTCTTATGACACGACATGAATCTACCACCGGTTCGGAAAGCGGATTCTGATGAGAAGAGCCGGCAAGAAACTCAGCAGTTGCTCATTTCAAAATAATCATTTTACAATATTATTATTATACAGCTATTACATTGTAATAAGTTTTTATACTATCTTGTGGGCAGGCGGATGCCATGCCGATTTAACCCATGCTACTTTGTTAGAATAGAATAGAGTTATAATATTTCCACAATGAGGTGAAGTTCCAAAAAAAGCGTAGGTATACTACAATTCAATTCATGTTAAGAGGGGCTCATCCGAGTTAATCACTTGCTGATTTTCAATTTTTTTCTACTTTATTTAATAGAGCAGGTATATGTAGGTAGTACCTACGTATCAGACAGGAGGACGCGGCGTCATTACACCGCTCCGCACCGCGTGCGTCTGTGGATATTGCTGGATTGTGGATCGTGGGACACCAGCGTACCGGCAGCATAAAAATTAAAAAATAACAACGGTAGAGATTATGTTTAAGGTGGTGAAAGGATTACAGAATGGATTGAATTGAGTCTTGCGGCTATAAATAAGTTTATAAGAATGATATCTTATCTTAGCGAGTTCTTCTGAGTTCTTCTCTTTATCCTGGGAATTGTCTCCGCAATTAGGCGATAATCGCCAGTTTTGTGTGATTTCACTGCTACGTCACCCTGCCGGAGCACTCCTTAATATTCCATATTCATAGTCCTTCCAAGTCTTAAGTTCCAAGTTAACAAGTTGTACTTACGATTTGACATAATAGTTCAACTTGCAACCAGTAAGTATAAGAGATTTATAAATTTGAATAACTAGCTTTAGCCCGCGATTTTGTCGACACCTCTGACACTCTCCAAGTCCTCAACTATACCCCTTGCAAAAAATGACGTCGATCTGTCGCTCCGTTGCCGCATAATTAAAGGACAAACCAACAAATAAACACAGTTTCGCATTTATAATATTGGTAAGGATGTTCCTGGCGTGTTTGCTGACGGTACGGGCTCACCTATTCACGTGAGTGATGGATGGCGGCGTCGATTAGGGCCGGCGCTGACCTGGTCTCTCATATCTCGCTAATGGCCGACACCTCGCTGCGATCGCTGGATGTGCTCTGTTGCTCCTGCTATTAAAAGTAAGATGAAATGCGAGTATTCAGAGGAAATAGCCATAAAATTCAAGAAAAATTCAAAAATTCAAAATTATTTATTTTACGTAGGCCAACCTGTGGCTCTTATGACAAGTCATGACTCTACCACCGGTTCGGAAAGCGGATTCCGCTGAGAAGAGCCGGCAAGAAACTCAGCAGTTGCTCTTTTCAAAATAATCATTTTACAAAGTTTTTTATACTATCTTGTTGGCAGCATAGTGGGAAAATATTGAGGTGCATTTTTCTCCACGCCATATTTATTTCTCATTGCTAACTGTCACTCCTTTCCAGCATATACCTGTCACTTACCAGGAACTGAACAATACCCGGGGAGAAATTCACGGCAATCCGTCGATATCCGTCGCTGCGGGTGATCCTTATAGGTCGACCGTTTAACTCGCGTATCGCCTGCGCGGTAAGAAGGGAGCGGAGGGAGATGTTAGAGATGTTAAAACTTAAAAATAAATACTTAATTCTTTACCAACAATGTCTATCTCGAGATAAATCTTTGGATTATTGACTCCGTGTGTAGCGTTACCCGCCCCCGCTGCCTTCTTACCGCGCAGGCGATACGCTAGTTAAACGGTCGACATATAGTGACCGGTACTGACAGCTTGACTTGCTTATTGCTGCACTATAAAACTAAAAAAGTATATTTACAGGTTGTATAAAAATTATGGAATGCCAAAACACCAACACAACACAACACACAACACAGAGCACCATCAGCAAACCCCACCTAGCACCTAATTCGCTGCGGCTAAAGTATTCCTTAGGAAACACTACAAAACTAAGTTTGTACTTATACACAGGTCACATAAATTGTACCTATAGCAAGGAAGTGAAAAACGTAATATATTATTTGGCCCCATTTTTGTATTATAAATAAATAGGTAAGTAGTGAGGTATTTTAACTTATAATTTAGTGTAGTTATTCACTTACCTTACTTTTACGATAAAAACATCACTAATAATTATTAGTGATGAATTAATGAATGAATGAATTATCTATATAAATAAAAATGAATGTTGGTAAGCGCATAACTCAAGAATGGATGGACCAATTCGGTTAATTTATTTTTTTGTATGTTCCTTAAGTTTCACGGAAGGTTTTAATACAAAAAAAAAACAAAAACTAAATTCACGCGGACGAAGTTGCGGGCATCAGCTAGTTAATTATAATTAATAATATGTGGTGAGATTTTGGTGTCGTCACGTCAGTCAGACACCTTTGCAACATCATGCAAGTCGTTCCTTGTTGCAGCATCGTATAATATAATACCTTTAAACGAGCAATCAACAAGAATTGCTCGTTGAAACCAGAAGACCCCGGTTCGAGTCCAGACCGATTATATTTTCCCCTATGAATTTTATTATTATTATCTATTATTATTATTTTTAATATATAATTTATTACTACTTATCGTAAAGTTCTCCAAAGTACATGTAGACGATTGAGGTCTTGATGTCTGGATGAAAACAACGAGTATGTAAGTAGGTACTTCCAGTGGATTACAACATCACGGCGTCAGCACCTGTCGGTGTTGCTGTCAAACGTACAAGGGTCATTACTGAACCCATTACAGCCGCCAGTAATTAATACACGAACACCCACTTGCCTTTTTGCCCCCGGCCTGACTCATGACTAGAAGGAAAAAGCAATTCAATGTAAAAGGCATTTTAAAAGTGAATAGCCTGAACTGTGAAAATGATCTGAAGGTTGGCATTTTAATCCCCCCCCCCCCCCACCCGTTGCACTATTGTTGTACCTACGTCTAATACAAGGTCTCCGCCTCCACTTATTTCGAGGTCAGAGGAAAATGAGGAAAATCTTAGTCAAGATTGCAGCGTAGCATAGCATAGCGTTAGCATAGTAAGTCAATCTGGAAGTAAAACTTAAAAGATATCACTCAGATTTATCCAGCAGATATTTTAGCAGTTAGATTATATATCAGGCACTTTATCAGCAAGTGGCCATTAATTTATGGCCTGTGTCACACAGGCCATAAATTAATCAGCAACAATTTAACTAGCCACTGCGAGACAGCAAATTTAATTGAAGCAACTGTCAAATTTTTACAAGTTTCCACATCAATTGCAACTTACAATCACCGAAACTTGCCATAATTATATGAAAATCGTAAAAACGGTTAGTTGCGAGTTGCCAGTTGCCGCAACAGATAGCTCACAGTTGCTACGTGTGCGTAGTGCCTCAGTGTTTCAGGGCAACTACGAATAAAACTTCTGCTACAGCATTGCCTATATCTGATGCAAGCCAGGTAGATTGGATTCAGAATTACATCTAGTGCACGTAGTAAATCAGCTCTTGACAATGCGCTAGTAACGTCCGTGTCTCCGGTACCTGGGGCCCGTTGTTGTGGGATCAAACAGTAATTAATCTCGTGCCCTCCCCTCCCCCCTCCACCCCCGACGTCCCCCGCTAGTCATTCGACGCACCCCTGAGCGACATCGCGGCGCCGAGCCATTCAGGTGACCACCGCTGATGGGTACAGCCGGAGTGTTAAGTGATGTTCTACAGTCATACAATTTACCGGGTGTTTTAGAGTAACGCTCATTGACGTACTTTCTCTCTTCCCTTGTCAACCGATAGACGTCCACTGCTGGACAAAGGTCTCTTGCATGGACTTCCACAGGCCTCGGTCTTAAGCCGCCTGAAACTAGCAGCTCCCTGCGACTCATTTGATGTCGTTGGTCCACCTAGTGGGAGGTCTGCCAACACTGCGCTTCCCGGTGCGGGGCCGCCACTCCAGTACTTTGGGACCCCAACGACTATCAGCTCTTTGAACTAATTTAAGATGTAGCTCACTCGTCTAAAACATGCCTAATCACTAAGGCACCTATCTAAGAAGGAAATAACTAACCGGGAAAATGGAAGCCAGCAGGGCATTTTTGAACCTTGTGATGTTAAATATGAACAAGGACATAAATGAAAGTAAAAATTAGTGTTGCAGACCTATGCAAAAACAATTCGGTAGGTACTATGAGGGTGACGGAGCTGTGATTAAGTCTAATAGTCTTTGGGCGCACTATCTGAAACATTTGCCAACATTTGAAGCCAGTGCTCCAAACTTTAGGAGTTGGTGGAGGTAGGCTGGTAGGAGGTAGGTGGTTAAATAAGTTTTGAATGTGACTCTTATGATCTCACGTCAAAAGGCAGTCCACTTTTGGCAAACGACATTATACGCTTCAAGAAGACGTTCAATCCATTTCCGTCTGTGCGAAGCCGAAACGGGCCAGTCTCACCTTGATTTTTAACCGACTTCTAAAAAGGAGGAGGATCTTTTTATTATGTAGGTATGTTCACCGATTACTCGAAGACGCCTAAACCAATTTGGAAAATTATTTTTTTGTTTGAAAAGGTGTACTCTCCAGGTGGTCCCACATAAATTTTATAGAAATCAGTCGAGCGGTTTTTAAAATATCAACAATAAATTAAATACTTTGTATAGTGTGTGTGTAATTGTAGTAAAGCGGGAGTTTAAGTCGGTTGTTTAAAAGAATGTTTTATATTAAATTATATCATTGAAAGCTATTGTAGGATACTTTTATTCCAAGAAAGGTGAGGCAAAAACCGTGAGAGTGTATATCTAATGCATATTCTAAGCAAACGCCCTCATTAATGCATTTTATAATTGATTGTTGTCGAGCCTATCGCGCAATTAAAAAAGACGAAATCGTGGGGAAATGTTACCTAATACAATGTTTTCGGATGTTAGGGATGAACTCATGTCGCCCATCGTTCATACAATCAGAGGCGACGCCGCCCCGCCTCGGACAAGCGATCACACGTCGAGCTCGGAGACTCGCTAATTAATGTCCTTCCTCCTTCCTACTACCGGCAAATTACTTTGAACATTGTAAAAATTAATAATAGCTCTATTAATAAAGGCATAGGTATTCATTAATTTTTAACACAAATTCATTTAAAACAAAAATATACACTTGACAGCTAATAGACAACAGCAGTTTGCCATGAGTTTATCAAAATTAGTTGCCCTTCTGGCTTCAGTTTCTCCAACTGACTATAATAATAACTTGGGTACCTTTAAGACTGGGTTTCCACGGCGCGGTTCGCACCCGCGCGCGCGGGTAAAAACCGCGCGTGGACATTGAAACTTCATTTTCCACATCTCAATCCAAGTCTGCATTCTACGGAGGCCGCGGGCCCGCAACCGCTACGGGCGCAGGCGCCAAACCGTGCCGTGGAAACCCAGTCTTTATCAAGAGTGAATAGGCATCTTCTAGGCAAGCGCGCTCCATATTAGGCTGCATCTTCACTTACCATCAGGTGAGATTGCAGTCAAGCGAATGGACTAGCCATATTTAAAAAAAAGTTGGTAATTAATAATATTGAATTTGTTAGATTTAACAACATTCAAGCACTTCAAGCATAATAAAAATATAGCTTCAATAGCACAACAGTTAAAGGTGTGGAGTGAAAACTGAAAGGTCTACGTTCGATCCCCAGCCGTTGCACTGTTGTCATAACACAAACTATTTGGAGGGGAGTGGAGAATATTAGCCAAGATTGTTTGGCTTCTATTCATAAAAAAAAAAAAAAATTGCAAACTTGATCTGATTTAATATTGAAAAAAAATCTAAATTATCTATTGCATGTAGGCCAACCTCACAGCTAGATAGTAACAAGTCAAAACTCTACCACCAGTCCGAAGACGAGACTCGTAGATTTAATAGTGTGTGTTGTTTCACATCGCGTGTAAATACGCGCAAATTTTTTCAGTGTACCGTCAATAATTCCGCTTCCACTTTGGTGAACGTAAAAAATTTAATCCCGTAAAAGGTACAGCCATTCTCGTGTCAATTCATAACAATCGCGATATAAAACGAATGACAATAAACGTCTAAAGCACTCGGGCTCGTAAAAACATAATTTTATCCCCCGTCCCCGCTTGCCCCGCGTAATTACACCCACAATCAACGCTTGTGATAATGATTACGCGCTGTAACCTACAGTTAGTAAAGGTGCTCTGAAATGAAGAGCGGATTGCAATATGCAAGTTTTACATAAGACAAGATTAGATAATAAGAATAGATTTAGTTTTTTTTGTTAGTATATGTAATGGACGTAAAGAGAAATACTTCACAAACAAACTAATAAATAAACAAAGCTGACATACTTCCAGGTATTTAATCTGTATCTTTCGTTGTTTTCATATGAAAAGCGAAAATTAAAAATGTAGAGACAGCAATGTACCTCTTCCCATTGACATTTTAATTTCCATTTTTTAATGCAAGAAAAGTTTAATAAAATAATACCCAGTTAGGTTTTTTGTAAGTAATCTAGCTTATTCTTTTTATGTATCTATTTTATTATATTAAGTATTATGTATTAGTCGAGTTCAGTATGGCTAATATGTTTTTATTGAAAAAGCGTTTCCCAAAGAATTTATAAGAAGTCACCAAGATTCTTGTTCCAAGCTTTCCAAACCAATTTAGATGAATAAATATATGCTAATTCGAAGAATTTTCGTTTTAAAATTATGCTACTAATTTTGATCGATAAACGCTGTCAATTCGACCCAGGCCTTAGAGGTAATCCGCGGTTTACGTTTGCAGCGAAAGTGTCATTAGAATATTGCCCGATTGCTCCCGCAGGCGTATTTTTAAAGCTCCGTGCAGAGAGTTAATGTGAAAAGTTTAAATTGAAATTTGATCTGCCGCCATTCCGTCCAATTCCACCAACTCCTTAATTAAAATGGAAAAAGTACAACTGTTATAGCAGTGTATCAAATCATTTTACGATTATATTCTAAAGATACGATGCATTAATTTAAGTGCTAAGTATATAGGTATAGTACGTACATAGCAAAAAAAAACGAATAAGAGTTATTAAAGTAACTTATTCTAATTTTGTATATTTTAGAATTTCTTAGACTTACTGAGCGAACAATATTAAAATTTCCTAAATTTTAATTATAATGTGATTGAATAGCTGATGCCCGTTACATCGTCCAAGTGGGTTCAGTTTTTAAAATCCCGCGGGAATTCTTTGATTTTCCGGGATAAAAAGTAGCCTTTATCACTCTCCAGGTCCTCAACTATACCTAACTATACCCACTAACTATACCTAACTATACCCACTACAAAAAATCACGTCGATCCGTAGCTCTTTTGCAGCGTGATTGAAGGACAAACCAACAAACACACTTTCGCATTAATAATATTAGTAAGATGAAATTCACGGCCGCAACACAACTGGGCACAGGTCTGCTCTCAGAATGGGAAGAGCCTTTTTTGAGAACATTATAGAGAACTCTGAGGCATGCAAGTTTTCTCAGGACGTGTCGGTGTTACAGCATGCTTAATTGCCTATACCTAATCCAAGAGGGTAGGGGTTAGAGACAGAAGTACTTGAAATTCGAACCTTGGACTCAAAAGGAGGCAGAAATCTTAAACACTAGGCTATCACCGCCGCTGCTGGGAATATTTCTACCTAAGCTAATCCAAACAAAGTAATAAGCGAAGCAATGGCTGGGTCATGCGTCATGCTCGTGAACGGGTGCCACCGGCGGAAATGGGGTTGCTTTCCGTCTGAACAACTTAACATGTGTTGTTATAATTAGATATAATTAGATATAATTAGGTATGCTTTTGTGGAACTTCCCCTCATTGTGGAAACACTGTATACATAGCATAAAATCTAACAAATTGTAAACTTGTTTTGAAAAGAGCAACTGCCGAGTTTCTTGCTGGTTCTTCTCGGCAGGAACGGCATTCCGAACCAGTGGTAGATTCATCGACGATTCAAAAGCAATTACAAAACAGTTTTTTTGAATAAAAACATTTCTATTCTATTCAATTCTAAATCCTATTAATATTATAAATGCGAAAGTTTGTGAGGATGTTTGGATGGATGGATGGATGGATGTTTGTTACTCTTTAAAGCGACAACGAATGAACCGATTTTGCTGAAATTTGGCACAGACATAGATTATAGTCTGGAATAGCACATAGGCTACTTTTTATCCCGGAAAAGCAAACAGTTCCTGCGGGATAGCATCGCTATTTTTTACGCATTTGTCCTTCAAAATACGCGCAATGGAGATTTAGATTAACGTGATTTTTTGCACAGGTAAAGTTAAGAGCCTGAAAAATGACAAAGGCTACTTTTTATCTCAGGAAAACAAACGGTTCCTGCGGGATATTAGTATACTACTTTTCACACATTTATCTTTCAATTATGCACCAACGGAGTTACAGATTGACGTGGTTTTTTGGAGAGGCATAGTTGATGACTTGAAAAGTTACAAAGGCTACTTTTTATCCTGGGAAAGCAAACAGTTCCCGCGGGATATTAGTGTTCTACTTTTCACATATTTATCCTTAAATAAGGCGCCAACGGAGTTACAGATTGACGTGGTTTATTGGATAGGCATAGTTGAAGACTTAAAAAGCCCAGGAAAACAAACAGTTCCCGCGGGATATTCATATGCTACTTTTCACATATTAATCCTTCAATTATGCGCCAACGAAGTTACAGATTGAAGTGGTTTTTTTAATAGGCATAGTTGAGGACCTGAAAAGTGAAAAGGCTACTTTTTATCCCGGGAAAACAAACAGTTCCCGCGGGATATTCGTATGTTACTTTTCACATACTTATCCATCAATTATGCGCCAACGGAGTTTTAGATTAAGTTTTAGATTATTTTTAGCACAGGTAAAGTTAAGGGCCTGAAGAGTGACAAAGGCTACTTTTTATCCCTGGAAAACAAACGGTTCCTGCGGGATATTAGTATGCTTCTTTTCACATATTTATCCTTCAATCATGCGCCAATATGCATGCATGTATGTATACGTGTATGTATGTATGTATGTATGTATGTATGTATGTATGTATGTATGTATGTATGTATGTAAGTATGCTTGCATGCATGCATGCATGCATGTCTGTATATATATATGTATCTCCTATTACTAACAACAAATACATTAACTATATCCTATCCTACTTATTATTACTCATATTATCCCACTAATATTATTAATGTGAAAGTTTGTGAGGATGGATGTATACGGATGTATGTTTGTATAGATGTCGTATACGGATGGATGGATGTATGTTCTCTGAGATAGGGGTTGAACTATTTTGACTGTTATACTCCATAACTTCGTTAAATTTGAACTACTTTTTATTATTACTTTAACCAACTTCAAAAAAGGAGGAGGATCTCAATTCAACGAATCTTTTTTATGTATGTTCACCGATTACTCGAAGACGCCTGAACCGATTTGGAAAATTCTTTTTTTGTTTCAAAGGGTATACTTCCCAGGTGGCCCCATTTAAATTTTAAAGAAATCAGTCGAGCGTTTTTAAAAAAATCTACAGTAAATTATATACTTTGTAGTTGTGCGAGCGTTTAAATGTATGCTCCCGGGACAAAAAGTAGCCTGTGTTATTTTTCAGGTCCTTAACTTTACCTGTGTAAAAAATCGGCCAAGTGCGAGTCGGTCCTCACTCTTTTAGGGTTTCGTTACAAAAAAAATTAAATTTATTTTTATTATTTGTTGTTATAGCAGCAATAGAAATACAAAATATGTGAAAATTTCAACTGTCAATCTATTACGGTTTACGAGATACAGGCCGCTGACAGACGGACGGACGGATAGCGGAGGCTTAGTAATAGGGTCCCGTTGGCACCCTTTGGGTACGGAACCCTAAAAACCACGTTGACTATATGCACTTACACTTTATATGGTGAAATATTATAACTGCGAAAGTGCGTTGGTTTGTCCTTCAATCACGCCCTAACAGAGCTACAGATCGACGTGATTTTTTGCAGGGGTACCTATACTTGAGGACCTGGAGAGTGACAGGCTACATTTTCAGAGTTCCCAAGGCATTTTAAAGGCTAAGTTCACGCAGACGAAGTCGCGGGCATCAGCTAGTAATAAATAAATAAATAAACATTTATTCAGCCTTTAACAAAAAGGTCTTTAAAAATAATGATAAGTATACAGACAAAAACTTAATCACTAAATAATTTAATAATAAATTGTTCCTAAATGTTATAGTTGAAAAGGCTACTGCCTGCCAGCATAATGCTGCAACATTAAAATGCTGAGCGCTGATTTTCAGGCATGATTTATCTGTGCACGGTTTAGCAAAGAATGCTAAGTATTGGTACAGTTTAGGTGTGGTTCTTGTGAGGCAATTAGCGCTATCTGCCGATCACATAACAATATGATCCGGTATTGAGGGCGCGAGCAAAGCTCGTGATTAGCCGCCGGAGCGCGCTGGCGGCACGTCCGGCCCTTCCGGCGCTTAGCGGCTAACGGCTAACGAGGGCTTAACGGTTATTATTTTATTGGCAGATTCATTACAACGAATACGTCATTGACTATCCTTACTAATATTAAATGCGAAAGTGTGTTTGTTTGTTGGTTTGTCCTGCAACCAGATCGATAATATGATCTCAGAGGACTTGGAGAGTGACAATGGCTACCTTTTATCCCAGAAAAACTGAGAGTTCCAGCGGGACTTTTAATACTTAAAATAAAGCAAAAACAAAAGTTGTATTGTTTTCTTTCGGGATATAAAGCCTATGTCACTCACAAAGTTCACAACCTAACAATAAATTCAAGACGTTCATTCGCTGCTGCGTGAATAAAGCACAAACTAACATTTCTGTGGTGGTGTGGTTGTAGTGGTGGTGTGGTGGTGTGGTGGTTGGTGTCTGTCGTGTGATGCGGGTTGTTACGTTTTCTCAAAATATATGGTTGCACGAAGCAATGCGCAACGGCTGAATCATGCGTCATTTCTGTCTGCCCGTCTTATTATAATATATTGAATCGTGTATGCATTTTGTTAACTTCCCCTCATTGAGGAAACACTGCATACATAGCATAGTACCAATTGTAATCTTTATTGAAAAGGAGCAACCGCCGAGTTTCTTGCTGGTTTTTCTCAGTAGGAAGGGCATTCCGTACCAGTAGTAGATTCATATTTTGACGATTCGAAAGTACTTGTAAACATTTATTTGAATTTAAAAAATCTATTCTATTTTATTCTATTCTATTTTATTCAACAAACACACACACTTTCGCATATATAAATTAATATAATGATTAATATTATGATAGGACTATACCAAATTGAGCTGCATAAATCTCGATATTCTTTATTTACTCGTATCGTATCGTATAGACAGGCCCTCAGCGGTCGCAGATCGCTGAAATGAATGTAAACCCTAATATGGCTGTGATCGCGTGACATGTCCACAGCCATGCGCGGAATAAACACCAGGGCACGACGGCGTGAAGGGCCCTAGCGGAGCCCTGGCGCAGTCCAGCTCGCTGTGACGCTCGACCTGACTGCGAACTGCGAAACTATTGAGACGACGCTTTGTTAGCCCCATAATAATTAAGCTATTGCATAGATTTTATCGCGGGCTTTGAGCGCGGCGACCGAATAAAGAAATTCCGTAACGAAAATAAACCTAACACCGTCGTTCAGTAAGCGTTAACATTTTAGAGTTTCACAAGTAGCTCTGTTCGGCACAGTGGGCGAGCGGCCGCTTTCTTTACCGTATGGTGTATGATTTCGCAGGTTCGAATCTCACTCGCGAAGTAGTGACAGTACGCTTTTCTTGTTTGTTTGTTTTTTAATTATTTTTTTGCATAATTTTTATTATGCAAAAAAAATATTGCATAAATATTTTAATTGCATTAGTTGATAAAAAATGCTATGCAATAGCTAATTGCATTAGTTGATAAAAAATGCTATGCAATAGCTTTAGCGCGGCAGTCCCCGAGTGCCACAGATATTATTATTCATTCATCCCACCCTATCGCCGGAACACTACTGGGCAAGTTACAAGATTGTGTAGGACAATAAATATTTATGAATTTTAGCTAATAGCGAGTGAGTACTGTGGAGGGGATCCATAGGAGAAGCAAAGTCACCGACATAGCTCAGCGAGACGCGAAACTGAAGTGGAAATGAGCGGGCACATAGTTTGAAGAGCTGATGGTCGTTGGGGTGCTGGAGTGGCGACCCCGCATCGGGAAGCGCAGTGCTGGCAGACCCCCCACTAGGTGGACTGACGAAATCAAACGAGTCGCAGGGAGTCGCTGGATTCAGGCGGTGCAATACAGAAGCCTGTGGAGGTCCATGCAAGAGACCTTTGCTATCGGTTGACAAAAAAGAAGAAGAAGAAGAGTGAGTACTTGTCGGCCAACCAGTAGCGATTGCAATCATCACACCTCACCGTTTTAACGAAAGGCTCAGCAATCGCTATCATCCCGGGGATAAAAAGGCTTCATTTTGTCCCGTAAAATATTCTAATACCATCCCATTGTGAAATACCCACCGTATTAGGTATCTCAATAAATCTTTATGTATTAAGATTAGGGTCAGGACTCTCAGCGATGGAGATAACGACACAAAGAGACAGAGAAGAGCTGCACAAATGTTGTAATGAGGCGATGGCGTCTCCACAGAGGGCGCTGTGCCGTGCTCGCGAATGCACCTTGTCAGCTCACAAATTGACGTGAATTATTGTGGGCCGATCTTTGTCACGCTGCGAGCTTGCACCGATGATGCGAATGCGGATATGTAATGCCACTGGAAGAGTATCGACCTACTCGTATCTTCTTAGTATCACTATTCAGTGTCGATGCCAATCCAGCGCTGGAATCCAGCTACCGGATCAATCTAAATCAGCCTTAAATACACAACAAACACCTTTGTATCATACTAATATTATAGGTGCGAAAGTGTTTGTTTGTTGGTTTGTCCTTCAATTACGTCGCAACAGAGAAATCACGTCGATCCGTAGATCGACGTGATTTCTTCATGGGTATACTTTTTATCCCGGAAAATCAAAGAGTTCCCGAGGGATTTTAGAAACTAAATCCACGCGGATGACGTTACTTGCATCGGGTACTTTAAATAATACAGACAGACCTATCCCTAGTAGCAATTTCCGTTGGGGTTTTGTAGCTAACGATTGGGAGATGGTAGTGGTGATGCCGACTAAATCCCTTGAAGGCGAAACACATCCCGCTTTTCTACGGTTGGCACCACGATTTTAAGGTATGACAAGGCTTACGTTCCCCCAAATATGGTTGAGCTTAGCAATGGCTGGGTCATGCGTCATGCTCGGGAACGGGTGCCACCAGCGGCAATGGGGCTACTTTCTGTCTGCCCGTCTTAACATGTGTTGAATTATAATTAGAAATAATTACCTATGCTTTTGAATAATATCTATTAAGTATATTGTAAAAGTATTTTGAAAAGAGCAACTGCCGAGTTTCTTGCTGGTTCTTCTCGGCAGGAACGGCATTCCGAACCAGTGGTATAGTGGTACCATTGACAATTCAAAAGTACTTTGTAAAAGTTTATTTGAATAAAAAACATTTCTATTCTATTCTATTTCTATTCTATTCTATTCTTTTCTACTGTTGGCCAACAAACAGCTAACATAAATTGCTACTGAGGTATCACCACACCTAAAGTTGAAGTGATAATGAAGCAGTTTGACCTTTAATTTATGACGTATTACTTTCTCTTGCTTGTGCGGAGTTTCGCTTCTTTACATCGTAACGGTTCTATAGTCTGTTTTTTTTTTAACAAACGAGTACCGAAAATTTTGACTGCGTTGCTATTGGTCCACGTAATCAACCTAAAATGACCCATCTCACTCTATCAATATCGGAAATGTGCGAGAGACTTACTCAGTACCCCACCCATAACAATGATCCATCTCACTCTGTCAATATCGGAAATGTGAGAGCCATACTCAGTACTCGTTTGTTAAAAAAAAATAGACTAGGTATAGTATACTTGAATGACTTGAGAAACATCATCTCTGGATTATATCATCAACGCTCATATCGACTTTCGATACAATTAAGTCTACTGCAATAAAACACAATTTTACAGTCAAAGCACTGTCACTTGGACTCTTAATACACACTCATATCTAGCAAACTAGATCCTTGGCCTAACATTACATCGAATCGTGCGTCGATGACCGTTCGATTCGCCCCTAATCTCTATTCTCTAATTAATGGTCCATTATTCACGTACACCTATCAATAAAAATTAGTTTAAAACCTCGGCTAGGCATCCACAACAAATAATTATCTTATGTTAAACTAAACTATTTGATGCCCGCGACTTCATCCGCATGGATTTAGTTTAGATTTAGTGATTTTCAGGGATAAATATAGTAGCCTATGTCACTCTCCAGGTCCTCAACTATATCTATGCAAAAAATCACGTTGATCCGTAGCACGTAGCTCTGCTGCAACGTGATTGAAGGACAAACCAACAAGACAACAAACCAACATACAAACACACTTACGCATCTATAATATTAATAAAGATTGTTTGTCTGTTTTTTGCACTTTCAAGGCTACAGATATCTGTAGTCTGTACCAAATATATTTATGTAGATGTAATTCATAACAGGGAAAGCCTGCTTTCTGAAACTAACATAGGCTTTTTTTCATAGATTTCTTGACTGTAGAAAAAGGACGATTTTCTCCTGACCATGAACGTGAAGTGTACGTTAAGTTAGAAGGTAACTATGTACCTAAATATGTATGTACAATGTACATACAAACAAAGACTGAATACAATATAATAATACCACAATACACTGCACATACATTCCTATACAAATGCGCGTATGTATACATACGCTCAAGCATTCGCTCTAAACGACCGGACAGATCCGAGACGATACACGAGCAATAATCCGTTTACTTTTATCTCAACCCCTTGTTCAACTGACCAATCACTTGAGCACTCACATCCAAGCTTATCACATTGTAACAGAGTTGAATTTTGCTCGATCGAATCGTTCGATAAGGTTGTTGGTTGTGTCCATCAAAGACGTTATTACCTGAAGGATATAAAGATGGCGGCTGGGAGGACGCCCCGGGCAAATGAAATGCAAATATCTGTCGCAAGGACGAGGGATGCGCTGTTTGAGCGGATAATTTCTTATTAGAGGAATCCTAAGCCACTTTGTGCTTTACAGTGCTATCTACGAGTATCTACGAGAATTATATCTACTGACTGCAGTACTAGGGCCCAGTTACATCTACACCTAGGTCCCTATCTATATCTATACTAATATTATAAAGAGGAAAGATATTTTGTTTGTTTGTTTGTTTGTACCGAATAGGCTCTGTAACTACTGGACCGATTTTAACAATTTTTTCACCAATAGAAAGCTAAGTTATCCGGAAGTAACATAGGCTATATTTATTTTCAAAAATATAAGAGATCCTTAAGAAAATTGCAATAATGTAACCCAAAGTAGCAAAATTTTGCCTATAAAATGCATTTTTAGCGTGTGCTGAGAAAACTATTGATGATTCATAAAAATTATGTACCTACCTACTACATGATTTAAGTACGCATTATTCTCTACAAAAAAGTCCCCAAGGGAATATATCTAACTATCATATTTAAGTCACAATAGTAGCTTTTGTGTTCTAAAATTTAATTAGATCGCGTTTATTATGCTAGTAGTAATTCTTCCTTACTAATACATAAAAACTAAATCCACGCGGACGAAGTCACGGGTATCAGCTAGTCTAATATAATATGATATATACTATCGCAATCACCCTTAAAATTAGTTAAAAGTTAGCGTTTCATATTAATACAATTTTTTTTAATTTTTTTACATTAAAGCCGCATGTTACTGCATCTTAATAGATCTAGAGAAATCTGAGATTTTTCTCGGAGTGTCCCTGCGGGATCGCATCAGGAATGAGGAGATCCGTAGGAGAACCAAAGTCACCGACATAGCTCAGCGAGTCTCGAAACTGAAGGGGAAATGGGCGGAGTACATAGTTCGAAGAGCTGATGGTCGTTGGGGTCCCAAAGTGCTGGAGTGGCGACTCCGCACCGGGAAGCGCAGTGTTGGCAGACCCCCCACCAGGTGGACCGACGACATCAAACGAGTCGCAGGGAGCCACTGGATTCAGGCAGCGCAATACCGAGGCCTGTGGAAGTCCATGCAAGAGACCTTTGTCCAGCAGTGGACGTCTATCGGTTGAAAAGAAGAAGATATTATTAATAGGTATTTGGAATAATTGATATCCCGTTAAAGAGGTTAAAAAAGTCATCCATCCATAATGGCGATGTTTATACCGTCGGTTTCAATCGTCCCGCGCATAAACAAACAGTTTGCGCTTTTTACTCGCGCTCGTAAACCGCCCGCCCAAGCGCCCGCCGCCGCCCTACCGCCGCCCGCCGCAATCTGCAGTCAGCGAATTGAACTTGCGACCGTTGAAAAGGTATTCGTATTTATTATACCGACTGATACTAAAGTTAAAACATAAAAATAATGCTAGATTTGTTTTCTAACTTTAAATTAAATGTACTTATCAATTTTCTATTTGACTTAAAATTAATTTTATAGGCAGGCTCTACCTATAAAATTATATTTTTGAATCAAAATTCGAAAATTGATTAGGTATTTCTCTACTTTAAGTTAGCTAGCGCTTGCAATAATTGTTTCAAAAATCAAACAGTAAAAGCTATAGTTATTTTTAGTGCCAAAAAACGTATTTTGGTATAACGTAATGACTATGGTTTCGCACTTTTTAATGTTTTAACGAAATTAACTTTAATTTAAATTTGATTTATGTTGATGTGCCGAAAAATTACAAAACAAGTTGTTAAGCCAATTAAACAATTACTTTTAAATGAGTTCATTTCAAGACCAATTTAATATTCGATCATTCTACAAATCTATTTAAACAAATCGGTTGCATTTACCTTAATATTATGCCCAATACATACTTCTAGCGTATAAAACTGCTGTGCTTAAAAGGAGCTTCTGGAAATTCTGATAGAACAAAATAGATAGAGTGAAATAGAGGGAATTTGTTGATTATAAATAAAAATCTGTCCACAATAGTGGTTTCGTACACGATCGAATATAGCGGGACGGTCGTTCGGGAAGCCATGCGGTCTCAGCGACTGAAAACTCCGAGCATTGCTATCTGGGAACGGTTCGGAAACAATTAAACGAATATATTATTTAACAAGTCTCCAGTGTTACACAGTTTTGTTCGGAAATATCGGAGACACTCAAGTACGAAACTTGTGTTTCCATGTAGCTGCAATGTTGTTGGGACCATTTCTGCTACATAAAATTATAACTTAGCTAAATTGACGGTTCTAAAAGTATGAAACATAGAACCTAGAACGTACGAAAGTTCGGTGTTACCGAATTGGTGGTAGTCTCAACGTGTTATAAGAGACACAGATCGATCTACCTAAGCAATTTTGAAATTTGAATTAATTTTTTTACGTGATTTGAGAGATTTATGTTAGCTTTGTGATTCTCAGTGCTGATTTCCTCACGATTGAGTGATGTTTAACTGAGGAATAAATTGAGCGTTCTGATAGTTTTTGTGTTGAAAATCTGCCAAAATATCAAAGGAGAAGGGGCACCTTTGTATGAGTTGCGTCCCCAGAATGTATCAAGTTGTGATATATGTCATTTTAAAGGTCATGATAATAGCTTTATTTTATTATATGACACCAAGTATGAGACACGTGCAGGAAAAGAACTAGAAATCATTTAATTTTTTTAAGCCCGTGAAAGTCAAGACAGTGTTTTACTTTTTTAGATTATACGGTTTTTTCATTCCTAATGTCGACCAAGCGGCATATAATCAGCTAGCTGATGCCCGTGAATTCGTCCGCGTGGATTTAGTTTTTAAAATCTCGCGGGAACTCTTTGATTTTCCGGGATAAAAAGTATGCCTATGTCACTCTCCAGGTCCTCAACTATACCCATGCAAAAAATCACGTCGATACGTAGCTCTGTTGCGGCGTGATTGAAGAACAAACACACTTTCGCATTTATAATATTAGTATGATTATGTGCCTGTGATCAATAGGGTGAAAACCGGGAGCGATCACCGGATGGTAAGAGGCACGTTGAATTTTAATGTAAAGCTGGAAAGGGAAGTCAGCTTTCTTCCAACCTTCTCGTGCTCATATCCAAAACCCCGAAATCTTCCAACTCGAACTGCAGAACCGATTCGATTGCCTAGCAGACTGCGTTTCTGGGGCCGATCTAAACAACAGGGTAATGTTAACTGTCCATAATCTGGGTCTAAATTCTTTAAGACCCATCGGAGGAAAAGAACCGAAAAGTTCTCTGAGCATATTCTCAAGCTCAAGCAATTCTTCTCATGGAGAAAAGACAAGAGATAAGGCTGCAGTCATCGGCAGACGCGGCTGCTTACCAGAGGAATAAAAGGCAGATCTCTACGGTACAAACTCGTGACCTTCGTAACTTTCATACCAACTGTATTAAAGATACCATTGAGTGAAACAGAAGCTAAGTGTTCGCGAGAGATCAGTTTATCGGACAGACATCTCGTCTCTTCTCGACCTGAGATCTTGGGAGAGGTTGAGAGGTTCTATGAACAGTTATATACTATGACACAAAAACCTGTTGAAGATTTGGCCAAAGATCCCAGAGCCAAACTGACTCGACACAATACCGAAGATATCCCGGACGTCAGCCTATACGAGATTAGTATGGTTCTCAAGCAGTTCAAGGAATCACTGCGGAACTCCTGAAAGCGGGTAGAAAACCAGTACAAGATTTTAAGCGATTGTTCAATTCCGTCATTCACGAGGGCATAACGGTTCTTCAAAAAAGTGATAATACCTTGTTGAAGAATTATAGACTCATCTCGTTGCTGAGTCAGGTTTATAAGTTGTTCTTGAGAGTCATTACGAATCGCCTTGCTCGTAGGTTTGAAGACTTCCAGCCTCCCGAACAAGCCGGATTCCGAAAAGGCTTGGGCATAATAGATCACATTCATACGCTGCGTTAGATTATATATAAAAGACGGAAGAGCATAACCGGTCACTTTGCTTAGCGTTTGTGGACTATGAGAAAGCCTTCGATTCGGTGGAAACTTGGGCTGTATTGAGGTCGCTGCAGAGATGCCGGATTGACTGCCGGTATATCCAAGTGTTGAAGTGCTTGTATGAAAACGCAACTATGTCAGTACGTATACAGGACCAGACTACGAGGCCAATCCACTCACAGCGTGGAGTGCGACAGAGAGAAGTGATCTCCCCGAAGCCCTTTACCGCTGCGTTGGAGGACGTCTTTAAGATTCTGGATTGAAACAGACTTGACATCAACATAAACGGCGAGTACATCACTCACCTGCGATTTGCCGATGACATAGTTGTCATGGCAGAGAATCTGAGAGACCTCAATACAATGCTCAACGATCTCAGCAGGGTTTCTCAACAGGTGGCCCTGAAAATGAACATGAGCAAGACGAAAATCATATCCAATGCTCATGCTCCACTCCACCCAGTATTCGTTGAGAATTCTGCAATCGAAATTGTGGACGAGTGTATATACCTGGCATGCACAGTCCAGCTAGGTAGGTCCAATTTCGAAAAAGAGATCAACCACCGAATCCAACTCGGTTGATCAGCGTTGGGGAAGCTCCGAGATGTTTTCTAGTTCAAAATCCCTCAGTGCCTGAAGACTAAAGTCTTCGAACCGTGCGTGTTGCCAGTGATGACTTACCGATCAGAGGCATGGTCGCCTTCATAAGAAGGCTCAGGGTCACTCAGCGGGCGATGATCGGAGTATCTTCGCTAGATCAAATTAGAAATGAGGAGATCCGTAGGAGAACCAAAGTCACTGACCTAGCGCAGCGAGTCGCGAAACTGAAGTGGAAATGGGCGGAGCACATAGTTCAAAGAGCTGATGGTCGTTGGGATCCCAAGGTGCTGTAGTGGCGACCCCGCACCGGGAAGTGCAGTGTGGGCAGAATCGCATCAATTAGTCGTAGAGAGCCGCTGGATTCAGGCGGCGCTAGACCGAGACCTGTGAAAGTCCATGCAAGATACCTTTGTCCAGCAGTGGACGTCTCGTCGTCGTCGTTATCAACCTTTAGATGTCCACTGCTGGACATAGGTCTCCTGCATGGACCTCCACAGGCTTCGGTCTTGCGCCGCCTGAATCCAGCGGCTCCCTGCGACTCGTTTGATGTCGTCGGTCCACCTAGTGGGGGGTCTGCCAACACTGCAGTGGACGTCTATCGGTTGATAAAGAAGAAGATAGTAAAAAATTAAAAAATAACATAGTTCTTTCCCTGCACGAGTCTCACAGTTGGTGTCATACAATAAAATGAAGCTATTATCATGACCTTTCAAATGACATATATCACAACTTGATACACCACTGGGGACGAAACCGCCCATTCTCCTTACGCTTAGATAAGACTTATTTTACTTTGGTGATTTCACCAAAGTAAATCATGGGATTTCCATTAGTTAAGTTATTGATCACTTTATTAAATTGGTTATTTTAGGAAATTCGACGGCATTGGCTTGCAAAAGAAAAATTTTAATTTTTTTTGCTTGATGACAATTTACCACTTGACCGGCATATCAAGTAACGATGCAGTCTAAGATTGTAGCGGGCTAACTTGGAAGGAGTAGTGGTGTAACTAAATTTCTACTCGCCGTCGTTTTGGAACGCTAAATCGCTTGGCGGCTCTTTTACGGTAGAATGGTAACTAGCATTAGCCAAGGCCTCTAGAAAAAATTATAAGTTGATGTTAAGATTTTATTACACAGTCCAAAAAATATTCCGGACAAGCCTCAATAAATCGTAACAAATCCGTAAACATAGTTCTTTGCAAGCTATTCATAAGACTTACTTAGACAAAATAATATTACCAATATGTAGTAGTTCAACAGATATAAGATGCCAGCGTTTCTCAAACGTTACTTAACGACCTGATACCAATCCGAGACCCAAGATGAAATGCTGACACAAAAAATAATGGAACACGTGCTCTAGTCTACAAAGCGACAGCGTATGAATTTTCAAAGAAGTTATTCAATATTTTGAACACTCGTATGTATGTTTATTTACATTATAATATTTTGTTAATGCTCAAAGAATGCAAATAAATTTCATAGAAAAGTTGTTTGCAGTAGCTCAATTTAATGCGGAATTAATTAAAATGATTTAACTGGAAGATCTTTAATTATTGTGTTAGTCCAACTCCCGAATCATCAGTGAAAGTTACCCTCGATCTAAAGTTATTGTGACATAAATTATTTCCTCGTATAAAAAAGTTGTCCCTCTGCGAAAAAAAATAGTTATGACGTTAAAAATTGCTTTATAACACAAGATCAGCATAGGCTATAACACATCGATGGCTGTAACTTTTCAAGTTACAAGTTAACTTTGTGAATCTGTCTTTTAGTTCAGAGATGTCAAATTATAACGATCAATGAAGAGTAATGTTTAACTGATGATTCATTTTGATATTTTGATAGATTTTCAATGCAACACATCACAGTTGAGATTTGTTTCCTTTTCCTTCATGGCCATAATTGGGACCCCAGATCTTTGGGAACCACTTCATTACGCAATAGAGTATAATATTGTAATAGAATAATGGAAAAAACGTTCGCAATACGTTATTAGGGCGATACATAAATTAACCGACGTCGCGGACAGCGCGCGGTGCCAATGCGTTGTCTCAGCGTGATTTACACTCATACAATGTACGAATGAACTGATATCATACGCTTAGGAAATGGATAGAACTGACTCGGATCTTTGTTTTAATTCATGCTTTAGATTTTTTCCGACTCAAGACAGAGTTACTTAGATACTGTAAGATATAGGACCTTGTTAAGTTTTCGAAAACTATACAATTTGAGGGAGCACTTCTATACAATGGTCTGCCAAAAGATATAATAACTGAAAAATCATTTCTAACTTTTAAAAGTAAATTTAGAAAGTTTTTTAAAAATACTTAGCAAATCTAAAACTATTTTAGTTTCATAGTGCTATTTAAGTCACAATTTTTGTCTAATAGACTAATCTAACAAGATTATAGTTTGTACTTTAATTTCTCTATAAGTGAGCATGTTCTTTTGTTCTCAGAGAATAAATTCTTTAAACCTATACCTATAATTTTTTTCTCACTCATCTCAATCCATAGCCAACGGCATGGTCTCCTCTCGAATGAGCAAGGTTTAGGCTATACTCCACTAAGCTGGCAAAGTACGGATTTCATATGGTGCGAATACATTTCACCGGTAGAACATGTGATATTTGATAGCTCAAAATGTACATAACTTCAAAAAGTCGGATATCATACCCCCGAAAAGGAGATCTTAACCCCCTAGGCTATCACCGCATGCAGAATGCTAATTTGCTCGCATTAGTCCTTTAATCACGCCCGGACAGAGCTACGGATTTACTTAATTTTTCATGGATAGAGATATATTAAGGAACTGCCAGTGGCATCATCATCATCATCATCATCATTAGCAACCCATCAACGGCTCACTACTGAGAGCAGGTCTCCTCTCAGAGAAGGGTTATAGGCCATAGTCCTCCACGCTGGCCCACTGCGAATTGGCGGACTTCACACACCTTCGAGAACATTATAGAGAACTCTCAGATGTGCAGGTTTCCTCACGATGTTTTCCTTCACCGTTGTAGCAAGTGATATTTAAATGCTAAAACGCACATGACTCTGAAAAGTCAGAGGTCGGAGACAGACCCGGGATCGAACCTGCGACCGCCCGAATAGGAGACCACAGTCCTAACCACTAGGCTATCACAAGCCAGTGGCATAGGTTACGTATTTTTAATTCCATAAAAACAAAGGGTTCGCCAACATTTTTAAAACTTAACTCGGAGTCGAAGTTACGGGTAGATAGTAGTGTAAAATAAATCCTTTTCTAGACAATAAGAGGTCTGTCGGCTCACATGGGAGGCTAATTAAGGCTGTATCGGATGTGTCGCGATACCGCGCTAAGACAGCGCAAATACGAGGCGAAACACGCGCGCGGAGCGGGAATATACGTATGGATGTGGCAATACTACATCTATGGGAAATAAATTCCAAGATGACCTTTTGGGCCAAGAGAACATAAATTTGGAACATAAATTACACAGTTGTTATAATTTATATGTCAATAAAAATAAAATGGAATTCAGTTTTATATCTTTGTTAAAAACATAAGCAATGAAATGCTATATAAGCAAAATGACTAAATGGAAAATGTAGCGCATAAAATTATCTTAAATGTTGTTTTATATACCTACTCATATTTATTACATAGACGATATTACATGATTTTTTATATAGAGCAACGAATTTTTTTGGTTTTTATGATAGATGCGACAAATGTAAACGTACCTGAATTACCATAGCCGAAGATTTTTTTATTCAATGACAAGAAAGTCCTTGACTGCGATCTCACCTGATGGTAAGTGACGATGCTAAGATGGTAGCGGACTGACTTGGAAGGGATATGGCAGTGTACATTCAACCCATACGCCTAATCTGTTTCGACACGCCATCGTGCTGGAGCACTATAAATCGCTTGGCGGCACGTCTTTGACAGTAGGGTAGTAACTAGCCACGGCCAAAACCTCCCACCAGAAAAAACCAGACAAAGTTACGTTTAATTGAGGAATAAATTTGGGATTTTGGAATATTTCCAATACAAAAACTGTCAGAATGTCCAATTTAGTCCTCTAACGTTCAATTTATGTACGTTAACTCGTGGTTGGTGAAATTGAAAAAAGAGTTTTGAATTGCCGCATCCAAGGTGAAATTTTTCCAAGTTTTCCTAGATCAGGCACCGCCAAGTCAGCTCACATAAATAACGTATAGGGCTGATCGGATCTCGGTGATTTGTTGTGCTATTTACGTATTTGCTAACCCACTGGCTGGCCTGCGGCTCGGGCGCCGCCCGTCACGTTCACTGCCCATTACTTGTGACGACGTGTACTGGCAGGGTAAGTGACCATGTCAGCCCAACTTGAAACATAATCCTAGCGCAGGACTTCGGGCGTTCTACCTCAATTACTTATGCGAGCGTTCCACGAACCGGTGATGGCCACAGGTTGGCCTACATGAAAATATTAAATAATCTTAATAAATAATCGCTCAGTAGCTCGAAGCTCAGTAGTGAGCTATTGATGGGTTGCTGACGATAAAGCTTAGCAAAAGTTGTTGAAAGTAATAAAGTTAATAGTTTTATTAATGACGACATCTTCAATATTTTGTTTAATTGTTATATAACGTGAAAATCTAAATATTATAAATGTGAAGTTTGTAATAATGGATGGATGCTTGTTACTCTTTCAAGCTACAAGGAATGAATCGTTTTCTGAAAGTAATGGAGATAGCTCATACCCAGGATTAACCCATAGGCTACTTTTTATCCCGAAAAATTAACATTACAGAGTTCCCGCGGGAATTATAAAATTTATCCCTGCGAAGTCGCGGACTTCATCTAGTATTTTAATAAAAACACTAAAATTATATGTAGGCTGTTTTGTATGTGTCTACGCTCGTAGCCCGCTCGTAGCTCGTAGCAGAGGGGCAGGAAGTAGGAACCTACATAGAGTTCAATTCCACTCAACCTATCAAATTAGTTAATGCCATCTAAAAGGTAATAGAAGCGTTTCATCACCCATCCGCCATCCAATCGCCAATAAAGCCTCTCCATAAATTCCCTATTTATAATATAATAAAATTTATAACCCATAATCCTCTCCTACGACTAAGTCGTGTAGGCCACTCTTATTAACAATTCCCTAACATTGCACGTACCACTACTAACCTTATGTTTTTTGTCGACCTGCCTTAAGTAACCCTCAGAATATTGACACTAAAAACGTCTCTAAATCAACGGGTGTAATGGTGAATTTTCCTTGTACTTTTTCGTCAATGAAAGTAAATAGTAATGCTCAATAACCATCGGCATAAATAGTATTAACAACAATTGATTTACATACAAATTGCTTTACACAGTATTGCTGACGGAATAGCACGCGTGACGCGAGCAGTATGCGGGGCCACGAATCCGGCGACGAGAAGCAGGAGCGAAGATTGATAGTCTTGTTGTCACGGAAGGCAATCCTGAGAGATCTATGGCCCTTATCGTGATGCGATAATAGATCCGACGGCTTAATTATCATGGACAGTATTTTGTTGTTGCATTGATTCATTATTTTTTTTGTACCTAGTTCAAATAAAGACCAATTTTATATATAACTAGCTGATGCCCGCGACTTCGTCTGCGTGAATTTAGTTTATAACATCCCGCGGGAAATCTTTGTCACCCTCCAGGTTCTCAACTATACCTATCCAATAAATCACGTCAATCCGTAGCTTTGTAGCAGGAAACATTTGATCGTCTTGCTCCCGGCATTGTTAATGATGATTCAAAGAGAAAACATATTACTGATGATATTATCAATTACGTTTAGCTATCATTTTTATAATTGTCAATTTTTTTACCATAATTAACCAAAGACAAAATTACGTTTAGCTGTCATTTACGTTTTATTATTCCACTGTCATTTGCGTTTTGTTATTCCATGTCAGATGCGTTTTTGTTATAACACGTTTTATAGTGACTTGACGGAAATGCGGTCGAACGGAATAAAAATTATCCTATGTCCGTCTCCTGGTTCTAAGCTACCGCTCCACCAATTTTCAGCCAAATCGGTTCATCCGTTCTTGAGTTATAAATAGTGTAACTAACACCACTTTCTTTTATATTTAAAGATACTTATCTCATTGGAAATTAATTGTATATTTTCATAGTGTCTTTAAATTCATAAAAACCAATTTAAAGATAAACAACAAAAATATGACATAGTTTACCAGAATTACATAGCTTTCCCAAAATGACCTCAAAATAATATTACGTGCTACACTTACGTGACTCGTGAGCAAAGAGTTAATGAACTGCTTTGAAACATTTATTCTCAAATGAAATTCTTTGCTTACACATACCTATTACATGAACAATTATTATGTTCAATATTTGAAAAACTGCTCAGGAATAGTGTTGCTATACTACTGCAGCCTTCGACTTCACTACCCACGCTAGTGCTACACATTGCTGGGGGCACATGTATATTCGCTCTTCTTCTTGGTTGAAACGGCATCCCGAAACAGTGATAGATTCACGTGAAGATTCATAATAATAATAATATTTATTTACTGGAAGAACATGTGTATATACCATATAGGTCTTAGAATAAATAGTATTTCACATAGGTAGGTACATGCCCTACCATACAATCATACTTACTTACTAATATTATAAATGCGAAAGTATGTTTGTTTGTTGGTTTGTCCTTCAATCACGCCGCAACAGAGCTACGGATAGACGTAATTTTTTGCATGGATATAGTTGAGGACCTGGACAGTGACATAGGCTACATTTTATCCCGGAAAATCAAAGAGTTCCCGAGGGATTTCAAAAACTATAACCACGCAGACGAAGTCGCGGGCATCAGCTAGTGTTGTATAAATTATAGGCAATTTTCATAAGCATTTTTTAATAGATTATTCTAATAAAAAAAATCTATTCTTTGCCATTGCCTTGTGAATAGTTTTTGTTTCTCATAGGTCGCGTATCTCATAGCCTGGTGTATAAAAGGCGCAGTTACCCCAATACGTGAGGGTGTCTCTCGCGTCACTCATCTTGCATCCGCTCACAATGAGAGCACCTGATTGCGTCTCGCTCGTCTCATCGGGAGCCGCTTTATTGAAGCTCCGCCGAATTACCTTCCGCGCTTATCAGACGCCAGTCCAATATAGGAAAGTCATCTTGTAACAAGTGTAAAAAAAAAAAAGTGTGTGTGTCAGCTCCGACGCACGACTGGAGTTTACTCCTTAAATACGATTGTCTAAACATCGGTCGTAATGCATTCGCGGCGCTCGCTGCGTCTCAGCGCCGCTCGAACCCGATCGGTACGCGCTCGGCTTCCCGAAGCGAAAGCTCTTTCGCATTCGGACCATAGACACAACTCAAGCGAAAACCAACCTTATTTACTCAACGTTAGGGTAGAAATTTGCATCGTTGTGAAAAACGTTACGAGGTCATTCATAAGTAGATTTTACTCCTCGAATTTTTCTCATGCCGGGCGCCTTATATATGAAAATCGATTCTTATGGAGTAAACTCCAATAAACTCCAAAAAATTTAAAAAAAAAAAAGCTTTTAGTAGCTGGCTACATCGTCAGACCTTGGCTATCATCTAGAACCAGACTACTTGTCAAGACGAATCAAACGAGCTCAAACTCGATGGGGGTTACTTCGCTTTATTACAGAGTTGCCAAAACCACCTTCCGGCTTCATCATGAGAACCTGAACATCATCTAGGATCAGACTTGTCAACACTAATCAAACGAGTGTAAACTCGATGGTATTACGTCATTTACACATGTATGCATTTCAGTTCAATCGGTAACCGGAAAGTGGATCAAATTTAATTTGCAAGATTTGATGACAAACATCGTTGATGACAAACATCGTTGATGACAAACATCGTTGATGACAAACATCGTTGATGACAAACAACGGGACAGGTGAAACTAAATAAAAGCTTGTAAAATACAAACACATTGTCGAAATTTTTTATTTTCAAGTTATATTTATATTTTAAAAGAAAATTTCATATATACAATACTATAAACCTAAATTTAATTCTAAAATTAAAACTAAAATAAAAACTAATTAAAATCTAAAACCCCATCCAAGCCACCGCAGTGTGGCATAGTACCCAAGATGCTGGCAGCATTACCTCTTTGGATGGCCAGGCTAATCCTTTGGCCAAGGTAGCTGCCAGCTCTTGGATCCCCGGTAGACTCGATCACCTTTTTTGATATCTCTAAAAAAAGTGCGCGAGCCTCCGGGCCCCACGGCCCCAGGGTCTCTACACCAAAAGGCGCAAATATGAAACCACTGTCAAGTTTCTCATATTTGCGCCTCTTAGCCTGTTCGGCGCTAGTAGCCGCTGCACCCGCCACAGAGGAGGTCGCATGGATGTGGGAAGCAGCTAGAGTATCTACACAGGTGGCATCCCACACAAGCGACCTCCCTGTCCTCCAAGGAACAAGCGTCATACCATCAGGTCTCTTGCCATCACTACGTGCCAAACCAATAGGTTCTAATACAGCTGGCACGTGAGCAGTAGCAAGAGACCTGCGGATGATGTCGTTGAGGGCATTGTGGCGGGAGAAACGACCAGCGCTCTTCGAACAGGAGAGCCCGTGATGACCGTAAGCGTCGACGTGGTCACCGCAGTGGCAACGGTGAGGCTGGGTTATTTTGGCGCCAAGCCTAAGACCAACTACCACTGCAAGAGTGGCGTGGTTTAAAAGAGTGCCCAGATTAGCAGAAGGGATAGCATGGAGCCAGTGTCCGGATTCTTTCGCAGAGACAGCGAGAAGACGAGCACGGTCTTTGGAATTTGCTTGCATTAACATTGCGTCAAAAGTTTTTTTACAAATAATGTCATCCCACTGTCTCTGGGAAGGAAGAGAAACCGGCAATTGATTTGGGCTAATCGCTGACCAACCATTTCTTGCCTCTGCCAAGTACGACACCTCAATTGATCCCAAAGACTGGGATATAATTTTTTCAAAGAGAGTGTGTGTACTATAAGCAGAGGAAAGAAAAGCTGGCAGAGAGACACTAGAAATTTTGCGGATTCCCAGACCTCCATACCTGATCGGAAGAGAAGCCTGGGCCCATACTTGATCATCTATCGGACAATTTAAGATTTCAGATAGAATATTTTGTATAAAATTATCCAAATTTTCCAATAAATTATTAAATTTCCAAAGAGGTGAACATCTAACGAAATAAGTAAATTTTGGAACAAATAAGCAGAATCGAATGATGGTCATTGCCATATGAGGATTAATATCTAACAGATGATGGGAAGTGTTTTTGAATTTAGAAATTAAGTCAGTAAAAAATTGAGGAACTGAGGCCTCTAAAACAGGTGCTCCTAAGAGGCGAAGTGACTCATCGTTTAAAATTTTAATACCCGGAGCAAAAATATTGATTTTATTTAATATGTGCAGTTTGGATTCGGCCGAAAAAGAATTTGGAATATAAATTTATCAAAATTAAGTTCCAAGCCAATAGTTTTAAATTTTGATATAATTATTTCTAAATCCTTCAAAACCGAACTCACTTCGCCGCCCAAGGTTCCATCATCCAAATACCAAACATTGAATTTGGAATTTAGAACCGAAATTATAGGGTGTATGGCTAAACTAAAAATAACTGGTCCAAGCGGATCCCCCTGCTGACAGCCGACAGCGGAGCTCAGAACATTCTTTTTGTGTACGAGCTTTGAAGGTTCCCGGTAGCACTGCGCCAAGTATGGGAAAAACTGTGGAAATTTATTTTTTACTTCTGAGAGGAGGACCCCCCGATCCACTGAATTGAAGGCATTCTTCACATCAATTTTAAGGAGTACCTCCTCCCGGGAGTTAAGGAGGAATGTGCGAGCAGCGTGAACAGCTGCTTCGCATCCCCCCTTTACCCCAAAGCCTAACTGAATTGGGACAAAATTAGAAGATATTAAAGGAAGAATTTTTTTACAGCAAATTTTGGAAACGACGCGCCGAATCGTTGAACCCACTGCTATGGGATGAATACCACCATCCTTTTTTTTTAGGGCACATAAATTTGCTCCATATAAGGTTTTAGTTATTTCATGGGGTACTCGTCCAGATAGCATCAGGATCACCAGATCAGTGATCGATTTCAGAAGGGTACCACCTACGTCAACGTTTGCACCACAAACTAAGTCTTTAAAGTGCTGTGGTGACAAACCATCGAGCCCTGCAGCGGAACCACTTCTGAAAGACATCAGAGCTCCCAGCACGTCATTAGTAGTGGCCTGAAAAATAAAATCGCTATTTGTCGGTGGGTCTGGAAAAGAGGAATCAGGAGAAGGGGATGGGTGTTTAGAACGCAGTGCTTCCAGAGTCTCCGCTGTATCAGGGGCAATTGTGTCACTGGAGAATAAAAGTCGAGCCGCTCCCTTAAGGTCGCCGTCGCTTATTTTGTTTTCAATAATTTTTTTTTTTATCATAATTGTGTTTCAAATATGGATGAGATTGTGTATGTGTCGCGTGTAGTGGATTTAACTGTATGGTAGTATTATAAATGTTGCTTTCATTTAATGTGCAGTTATTTTTTATTTCCTGTGTAAGGGAGAGGTTTTGACTCTTATCCGCGTGTAGCGTGCGGTACGCGAAAGTGAGCAGCAGCTCCCAGCTTCGATAGGTGTTATGAGTGATGACATTATCTATGGTTTTTTTTAACGAACATGAAACTGAATGGCGTGATCCTCGAGGAATGCGTCTGATTAATGGGATGGAATTCTTAAATGTACTTAATGATTCGCAGAGGTTATCAACACATCCATTAATTGGAAGGGAAGAAAATGAAATGGGAGGTATCGATGGCGCAAATGACGATTTGTGAACTCTACCTACATGAATTTTTAATCCTTTACTATTTTTAAAATACCGAGGCTGGGAACACTGATCACAACGCACGCTATCCTGCGACATAAAAACCCCAGCTGTCTCAACCTAGAATAAGTGGCTTGGCGCCACAATAACACATATGATATATATATACAAATAAAATCTAAAAATAAGAAAAAAATACAATCACAAAAAGAAAACAATCCACACTTCACACTTCACAATTTAACAGCGTAAACTAAATTGGCACTTGTTTAATTTCTTGGCATTTATTTGTCTTAGAGCTTCTTTACGAGGATTCCGTTATAGGAGATGCTGCCTCAATGTCCTGCGTGGATCCGTACGTGTCCAACACAAAGATAACACCATAATTCCACAGTCTGAGTCTGATAAACTAAATGTGCAAGATCACACCTTCTGAATCGCCTTTTATCGGCCTCCCAAACGAGTTCCGCATCAAATACTGGTGCATGAGACGGTACTACGGGGTCCGTTTCTAACATATATCCATTTAAAGAACCACTGACTACGAAGGGGCTCTTGAGAAAACCGAAACCGAGTCCTTAACGTTGAGGACTATTTGAATTGTTGGCCCTCTTAATTCATCCATCGAAAAATTCTTTTTAAATTTTTTAAATAGTGTAAAATTTCCAAGGATAACACAATTATCACAACGTAAACAAACAAACAATTCACCATAAACCATGTGAAATTCATTATTATATATTATTATTATGCATTATTTTAATTGTTGTGACATATGGACATAATGACATTTCTAATTAAATTCCTCAATTTCACGTGGCTTTCTCACTTTTCCTATGACTCCTTCTTTGTATTATACAAAATATTGATTAAATTCACCATTTAATAACTTTCCATTATGTTGTGGAATATTTAAATATAATAAATATAATAAATCAATCGATTTGTTATTTTTACCCGGGTGACATCCCGGTGACATTCACATTGTCGAATAATAATCTTTACGTACTTAGGTTGGGGAAGAGAGTAGTGATAGCCTAGTGGTTAGGACTGGTGTCTCCTATTCAGGGGAGTCGGATGTTCGATTCCGGGCACGCACCTCTGACTTTTCGGAGTTATGCGCGTTTAAGCAATTAAATGTCACTTGCTTTAACGGTGAAAGAAAACATCGTGAGGAAACCTGCACGCTTAAGAGTTGTCCATATTGTTCTCGAAGGTGTGTGAAATCTGCCAATTTGCATTGAGCCAGCGTGGTCTACTATGGCCTATAACCCTTTTCTGAGAGGAGATCTGCGCGCAGTAGTGAGACGTTGATGGGTTACTGATGATGATGATGATGATTATTATAGAGCATTTGTTATGTAAGCACTAAAACTTTTTATAAATGTTATATTCTTAAGGTCTTTAGCAAAAAGCAGACAATAAGAGCCCCCTCTTTATTTATTAAGTTAGTTATCCAGAGGCAATAGGTAATATTGTTTGGCCGCGGCGAATGCTTTCTATGCAAATACAATGGACCTCGTCTGCCTCTAACCAAATCTCTAACCCAATAGGTATCGCGGCATTCGACCTTTCGCTGAGTACCGCCAGCAAAGAAAAATCGCTTAAGCATTTTAAAATGTATTTTTCATCATACCTATTCGAAAAACGAATATTGGCTTCAGAGGACAGCGTGAGCAAAATTTCATTTTAACTCCATGGGACTTTTCATTTCTCTCTTCTGATTGGTCCGCGTTATAGTGCTTTAGCATACCTATTATAAGCACTAACGCGGACCAATCAGAAGAGAGAATTCAAAAATGTGTCGAAATTCAAAAATGTTTGAGAAGCTGTTGTCTACGATAAGTCACGTGATCAAATTTGTCGATTAGACATCTACGCCCATACTTCCAACATAAATATTAATGTTTAATTATTTCATAAAAATTTATTTGTGTTTTATTTAAACTTTCAATATGTATTGGTAATGTCTATACTCTATACATAGTAGGTTGATACTCCTAGCTTTTTCTCATAGGTAATGATGAAAAATAGTGTGTGTCATTCGGGGCCAAAATTTTTTGTCCTCGGGCGGCGCATATTGAATTCCTCGCTACGCTCAGGATTCTACTTTAGAATCCCTCGCTGCGCTCGGGAGTCTACTATAGAATCCTTCACTTCGCTCTGAATTCAAAATAACGCCCTCGGGGAACAAAAAATTCCTTTGGCCCCATATAACACAAATAACTATTTATAAACCCTTTTGAAAAAAGCTGGCGTAGATTTTTTCGCTTTGCAGCAACAACTTTGTAATTTTAAACATTCTGCAGAAATTAAAATATATAAACGTACTCGTATATAACTTAAAGGAGATGCACTATTTTATTTACTAGCTTTTACCCGCGACTTGGAGTTAGATCCCGGAGAAACTCTTTGTTTTATCGGGATGAAAAGCAACATAGGTCAAATGTCAATTTCTTGGTCCATAACTATACCAATCCTAAAACCGCCCGTTGCCACATTGCTGCGTGATTGAATAACAAACCAACTAATAAACTTTCACATAGTTAGTATTAGTACCCAAGTAGTTAGTAGGTACTAATTATTATAGTACTTAAGGCTACACCAGCAAACAAAGCATATTATGCGGTTTTAGCTAGAGGTGTAGGTTGTAAATGTTATATAATTTTTGTACAATAATGATAATAATAAACGTTTATAATAACAGTAGTGATTAGTATAATCTACTGACATTTTGTGGCTTAAATTGCTACAGCTGTATTTAAGCTTTGTGTGTGTATTTGTGTCAAAAAAAATTATTCCTAATTAAAAAAACAAATGTCTTTAGAGGTTTTGATTTTGCTTTTGCTAACTCTACTGTCCTTCGCGAATTTCATTTTTTCTTACTTATGTCAAGAAGCCCGGACTACGTATATGTTAATGGCGACCACAATAAAAAGATACGACGGTAAGATATCCATGTTTTCTTATTAAGACAATAGCCATGGTTAAGTCGTATTATCAAGGGTTTTTTCGTAATACCATGTATAATACGAAAAATGATTTAGTAAATCCCAAGTTATGTTCGTGTATATTTAATAAATAACCGATATATATTTTCATGCATATACTTTGAGAAAATTAGCTGTGGTTTAGATTAGACAATGTTTCTTTGGGTTATTTTCCCTTCTCATAATTCTAGCTTAATCCCCTTAAGCCATTCTTATCCTATTTCTTAATGTGACAAATTGTAGTTTGTTATTTCTTATTTGTGTTTATCTTTTTTTTTGTAATATAAAAAGTGGGACTTATGGATGCTGATAAAGACATGTATTGCATAATAATACCCACAATATGTTAAAAGTTTATACGATGTTGTTATTTCTATTTGTCACGATTTCACGGCTCACCCGCTATCTGATCTTGACGAGGTACGGAGATAGCTTGCATCCTGGAAACGGTCATAATGATTAGAATGCTTTCCATCCCTATCGTATTATATCATTTTTTAAATATCTCAGTAAGTACTGTTTCTATAGATTAGATTAGGTTAAGTAACTATACTCGTATTTAATTATCGTCAATGGCCGCATAATAGTTCAAAATTGTGGTGCTTTTTAGTTGTAACAAGTGTACAGTTTTTGCAATTCACGAAGGCGAGTGAGCTTTACTTGTGGTTACTTCGTGTACATGCACATTGCATAAGTGTGCGTGCTTGTCAAAGCATTCCGAACCAGTGGTAGATTCATTGACTATTCAAAAGCACTTGTAAAAGTTTATTTGAATAAAAAATATTTCTATTCTATTCTAAAGCCTAGGTGGGAGCGGGCAGGCGCGTGCATTGCGCTCACTCACACTTATACAGATACGACACACACAACACCATAAGTCAGTCGCCCTCGTGAATTGTAAGAACTGTAACAAGTGTTCTAAGTATATCACTCCATAGATCTTTCATGAAATAGATAGGTAGGTATTGACCGATATTCATGCAAAAATCAAGTTGACCCAATACACCATTCAAGGACAAACCAACAAACGAACACACAATCGCACTTATAATACGTCTGACAAATATTAATACCCATTAAAAGAAATCCAAACAAACTTCGATCGGAATTGCACGCGAGCAAAACGCGAAGGCAAGAGCTATTGTTATTGTTTTCTCGTTCAAAGATAACAACTCCAACACCTTGGAGTTATTATCTATGAACGAGAAAACAATAACAATGTGTTGGAGTGGCGACCCCGCACCGGGAAACGCAGTGTTGGCAGGCCCCCCACCAGGTGGACCGACGACATCAAACGAGTCGCAGGGAGCCGCTGGATTCAAGCGGCGCAAGACCGAAGCCTGTGGAAGTCCATGCAGGAGACATTTGTCCAGCAGTGGACGTCTATAGGTTGATAAAGAAGAGAAGAAGAAGAAGAAGATAACAACTGCAATGTCGCAGCAGCAAAGGTGATCAGGAGGCAGCGCAAAGTGTGTGAAGAGGCCATTAATCTGCGCGTGGCGATAAATTAGTGCGGGGCCATAAATCCGGCGGCGCGCCCGCGGCCGGCCCGCCCACACTACCGTCGCACTCTTTCAGATTGTTTTCAATTCTTGCTCTGTATTTATTTTCCGTTAAAGACATCAGGTTATCTTTGAATTCACGTACCCACGTAGCGACTTGTATTTGCTTTGCAGATATCATGATTTTACTGTCTAAATTTTTCCTCCACAAAGGTAATACCTACGGCTGAAAGTAAGTTTAATAAAACCGGCCAAGTGCGTTTCGGGCCACGCGCAGTGTAGGATTCCGTAGTTGCAAGTCACAAATATTATTGCTGACCTAAGATAGTGCTTTTATTTTATTTATGTATATTGAATACATTTTGAGTTCCATGGCTTAAATATTATAATACAAAATATGCAACTTACACGACGCGACGTGTAATACCTATCCTAGAAAAAACAGATATAACTCCTTAACTTATGAAGTTATGAACCCTACTTAGCCGTGATAGTTTTCCTATAAAATTCATTATATTATATACTACTGCTGTGAAATTTTTCATGTATCCTATAAACAACCATTTAGCTGGCAGAGGGGGGGGGGACGACACTTGACTTTAATATTTAGCATTTTAAAATATCATATTTCACAAACGGATCCTTGAATCGAAAAATGGTGCTCCCACACCTACAATATTTTTGAAAGACCTATTTAACGACACCCCACACCATGGGATAATCATCATCATCAGAGCATGGGCCCGGGCCTGCTCTAGAAGTTTCCTCCATCTCTACCTACCATTCGCGCTCGCCTTCCAACTTCTTACACCAATGCGTTTTGCGTTTTACGTTCAATACAATTTTGACTGACCGGTTAAAAATTATGTAGGTAGGTATTTCTGTTACCTACTTTCTATCTTATAAAATCATTGCTTGATACTTAAGTAAAATTTTGTAGATAAAAAGGCAAAAACGTATCATTCTGTTACAGCTTTATTTTGGAAAATGCTTTTCCAAAAAGGATTTACCTATCTACCGAAATTTCTCTAGATGCAACTTTTGACCTTATAATATTTACACATTTTTGATCAGGTAGGTCATTATACCGGACGTTCCTAAATCAACTTAACACCTGCTAATCCAAATCTATGCGAGGTTAAACCGGAGCACCTCAAATCAAAGGTTGTTGAAGCAGGACCTTCGTCAATTTGACTAATTGGCTCCGCAACTCGCAAGTTCCCGACAGCTCCAAGAAGCCGGCTCGCTGCTGACCGCATAAAGGCAACAAATTGAACAAGTTCCCAACAACTACTGAGTTACCATCAGACTTTATAAACAATTACTGCTTAGAGTGATTACTTAAAGGTTTTAAGATAACGGTAGATAATTGGGATGTTGCCTACATGTTGACTTTTACTAAAAAATCTATTCAATCATTTGGTTTATTTATCACCTACCTTCAATTTAAATAGACTAAATTTACGACTACACATGCTTGTTCCATATATATAACTTCTGAAACGAGCTTCTGGAAATTCTGATAGAATACCTACAAGAAAAAGTTTAAGAACTATAAACCCGACTTTTTAAAGACAGTTTAGTAATTTTATCAGACGATGGAAATTATGGAGTTCTTGATCTTGCTGCATCACTGCATTTTAACCAGTAACGAGACAGTATCAGCCAATCAGAGGTGATTGCGGTCGTCATACTGTAGCAATCAATTTTAAAAAATTCCACAACGGAAGGCTTTAAGGCTTTAAATACAGACGAAGTCATAATCATAGTTTACCTATTAGGTATACTACCTATTTAAAAGTCATGTGGTGGCCACCGAGTGGCCAGTGGTTGTTTAACTAGTAGTACCTACCCGTATAGTTTAAATTGGCGTCCGTTAATACATATGAATGAGGCAACTTTGATTGCGAACACCCCGTATAAGCGTATACAGCATGTAGGTGGCATTACAGAGCTCACCGCGCGAGTGCTAGGCTAGAATTTAAATTGTAGATTAATCGGAGAATAGCCACAAGTTGGCCTTCATGAAATAAATAGTTTAGAATTTGATAAAATACCTTACTTCTTCTGTACCAATCGATATTCATCCATTGCTGGACAAAGGTCTCCTGCATGGACTTCAACTCTCCGATTCTCATGCAAAAAATAGAATTGATCCGTAGCTCTGTTGCGGCGTGATGGAAGGACGAACTAACAAACAAACCAGCAAACATACTTCCGCATTCATAATATATTAGTTTATTGTATTTAGATAATACATAGTTTGAATCACCAATAGCCCTACGGTTAGAAGCGAGGACTGAAAAACTTAAAAAAGGTAATAAAATTAATCGATCGCCATGCACCCGTTTCACTATTGTGGTATTAAGAGGGCAGTGGAAAACATTATTTACCTGCTAGATACATAGAAATTATAACTTAGAAATTAGAATCTAGTTAGTAATAGAACATAATAGAGAAAATCATCAAAGTCAAGTTCGACTAATATTCTTACAAAAATAATACATACTTAAGTAAGCGTCTAGACAACAGCTTTTATTTTCCTCACGCATTATTCGTTCATACGAGCCCAGTAGCTAAGTCTCCACACAACCCGTAGGTATCTGCGCATCGCAGCCGGTGTTTGTTTGCACGGAAGCGAGTTTCAATCAAACAGCCATCAGCCGTAACGCGAGGCGTCTTATTGTGAGGAAAAATGGCCGGCAGGCAAACGACCTGGATTGAAGTGCAAATGGAGTAATTTCGCCGATCGACCATAGACTACAGGAACGACAGAGGGTATCGCCCTCGCAAAGCTGTGAAAACAGTTTCTTGTTGGGCATTTTAAGCACATTTATAGTAGTCTTGAAAAAGTGGGATTATGAGTTGGTTCAAATACCTATAGGATTGACAGACTACTCACTAAATAACGTGCTAAGAAATCAAAACTGGTAATTAACGTGGGTGTAACATACTCGTAGAAACTCGGAGGTATTCATTACTATTTATGGACAATTTAAATCACTAAAGTTCAATCATCAAGTCAATTAAGAGATAGGGCCGACTGGCTACTTTTAGCGGCAACGGTCGCGGCGTTTTTATGGCCTTTTGCGTGCATCAAAAATTTCGCGCGCGCGAAAATCGCGACTCAAACGCGTTCGCGTTTCGCGTATGGCTTTTGGTCGCATCATCGCGGGAAATTGCGCGAAACTAGATGCTCGCAAAAAGCCATAAGATCGGTAAAGGCCATAAAAACGCGCGATCGCTGCCGCTAAAAGTAGCCAGTCTGCCCTCTCCCTAATATGACTATCACTATGACTATGACTATGACTATAAAAATACTTCAGTCCGACTACTGATCATACAAACACTCTTTCGCATTTATAACATCAGTAAGGATATTAATAGAATAGAATAGAATAGAAATGTTTTTTATTTAAATAAACTTTTTTACAAGTGCTTTTGAATCGTCGATGAGTCCACCACTGGTTCGGAATGCCCTTCGCAATAAGGATGGGTGACCATTTTCCAGTTTGCTATCTATCGTGTTCCTCCAGTCTGAGCTCGCCACTCGCGCGGGGCGGCGGGCGGGGGAGGGGAGGCGCTGAAGACGAACAAACATAAATTTGATTAGGGCAGGTTCCGTAGCAATCAACAAAGCGAGCGATATTTTGTTTGCACGTGGCTTGATTGAAACCCAAGTGACGGGAAGATGTTTTGTTTGGAGGTACTCTTGTACCTCTCTACCTACGAGTTACGACTGAGGAGGTTCGGCGTATCGCGAGACGCTTAATTAAGCAGGGAATGTGTTTCGCTCGGGAGGCTTTACATTTTGAAATATTATGAAACAGGTTTATCGTGGACAACTTAATACACTTTGGAAATTAATTTAAGTTAGTAGGTAATCTGGAATTCAAATAATATTATTAAAACATTGATGACCACAGGATGATGATAATGATGATGATAACATGATAGGATAGTAATATACATAATATGTGTACCTACCTACTTAATATTGACGATCAAGAAAATACAATTTTAGTTTTTCCGAATTACGACACGATTTATTCTCTTAATGATGTTCCTGTCAGTTAAAATATATTTGATCGTACGATTGATTCGTACCTACGATCTAATACTAATGTTAAATTAATAAAATTAATTTTATAATATTGACTTAAAATTTTATAGTAGGTCCTACCTAAAACAAAATTGTAATTTAAATATTATCTCTAAGCAATTAGAAAACTTAATTGAATCACGCTTATTTCTATCATTATTTGAGTACTTAATGAGTTAAAACTTCACCATACTGAGTAACGTAAGACGAATACGAATGTTCTGAATTATTCATACCTATTTTTAATACAAACACTGTCAGAACGACAAAACTCTGGTACACGGCGTAATTGGCCTTTAATATAATTTAATTAAACTGCGCGCAGAATTAATATTTTCAATAAGTACTAGGTATAATATAGAATAAACATCCGATTTCATGGACTAATAGAAGCCCCCGACTCGCCCGTGTCGGCAGGTACGATATGATTTTATTACGCTTCGGCAAATATTTGGCGCCACCCCGCCCGCCCCACCCCACCCTCGCTCATTCACTGATCAATCTGCCCCAAGCCAAGTGAACACGGTACCTTTAGAAACTTACATTACACATTCATTTTGCTGCTATGGATAAATTAGCCAATCAATACTTCAATACTGCATAATATTAATAGGGTAAATGCCGGATAGTTGCCACAATTTTAACCGACTTAAAAAAAAAGGAGGAGGTTCTCAATTCGACGCGTATTTTTTTTTGCGATGTTACTCCATAACTTCGTCAAATCTGAACCGATTTCAATATTTTTTTATTTTATTTGAAAGGACATACTGTCAGGTTGGTCCTATTTAAATTTGGTGAAGATGTGATGAATATCTTCGATGATAGAGGATGGAACTTCTCAAGTTTTATTGATGTTACTCCATATTCCATAACTCCGTCAAATCTGAACCGATTTCAATATTTTTTTATTTGAACGGACATACCGTCAGGTTGGTCCCATTTAAATTTGGTGAAGATCTGATGAATATCTTCGTTGATGGAGGACGGAACTCCTCAATTTTTGTTGATGTTACTCTATAACTTCGTCAAATCTGAACGGTTTTCAATCATTTTCTTTTAATTAGGATTGAAATTACTTTATATCTCTCAGTACAAAAAGCAGAATACTTTATTTGTAAAACGGGTAGGTACCTACTTTGGTTTATTATCTTCTTTATGAACGTACAAAACATTAGGTGTCTTCGATATTTCCAGCCAGGATATTGGCGATTTTTGCGGACCTCTTGGAATATCTATCCCATATAGGGGATAGTTGCCCGATCTATATAAATTATGTTCAGGATAGATGCACCGCCGAGAAAGAGGACATATTTTATCCAGTAAAAACTTGCCTCTCCATGGAGTAACACAGAAACATGCAACACGGCCAACTTAGTGGTAGCTGTAGAATCTCTCAATAGATAATTAAAACAACATGTGATTCAGAGTTCATCTAGAGTAATTACAGTCGAGGCAACTATACCCTTTTTTTGTCATCCCTTCTCATCGCTTGGTGACGGGACCATATTATGACGTTCGCCAGCCAGTCAGCCAGCGACGCCTGCCGAGACAGACCCTCCTCTACAAACACAGAGTTCTTCACTCTTCACCCATCTGAGGCACACCAGGAACAAAGTGAGGCAACTATACCCCTGGGGCAACTATCCTGGTCGTACCATTTATACTCAACAAGGTACTTCGAGATAATTAGCAAGCTTATACTTCATACGATGTCTTTGGATGTTAGAGTTATAAGAAAATTATAACGTGTTTTTTACTTGTTGAAAGTGAACAGTTCTAGGTAATGTTGACTAAAGAACTCGTATACTAAATATTCGATTTTATGGATATCTTGTACGACAGACAAGTGTGAGACATAATGTTTCTTGGAGAAATTTTATCTTTAACATTCACTGTATCGACTAGTGGAATAAAGTAGCGAGTGTATATTTTTTTAATTTTTAGCTGGTTCGATTCCCAAGGGCTGAGACAAGCGAATTTTTGAAAATCACTGAATGCAGTTTTGTCTCTTTTTAAAAATAAGAGACTGTTTCCTATAAGTAAAATTATCTAACTTAAGGATTTAAGGTAGTTCCCCTCCAGGGCCCATATTTTTTTTCCACCTGTATAGAATAAAATAGAATAGAAATATTTTTTATTCAAATAAAATTTTACAAGTGCTTTTGAATAGTCGATGAATCTACCACTGGTTCGGAATGCCTTTCCTGCCGAGAAGAACCAGCAAGAAACTCGGCGGTTGCTCTTTTCAAAACAAATGTACAATACAGTAAATACTATGCTGTATATGCAGTGTTTCCACAATGAGGGATGTTCCAAAAATGCATACTGACTAACTTCTATCCTAAGATGGGCAGACATAAAGTAATGGAGCATTCCCGCCGGTGGCACCCGTTCACGAGCATGACGCATGACCCCAGCCATTGCTTCGCTCAACCATATTTGAGGGAACGTAACAACCCGCATCACACGACACCACCACAGAAATGTTTAAAGAGTGCGTGACATAGGGTAAAACCCGGATAGTTGCCCCACTTTTCAAAAAAGCTCTATCATTAGAAAATATGCACATATTTAGAATAATTCAAGGTGTGAATCAAAACATTGGTCTTTAATCAATTATAGTAGCTTATTTTTGGGAACATAATTAATAATGGTTTTGAGTAAATCTTGTTTTATTTGACCTCTAAAAATAGGGATAGTTGCCTAGTGTAGCGGATAGTAGCCTAACGTTAAAAATGCTTCGGGGGATACTTGCCTCGTGCGGAGATAGACGTCTCACTATGATTTTTTTAAATAAAAACAAATCTATATCAATTAAAGTAATAAACCTAATTAATTAATATAAAATATTATTTTTAATATTAAAGATAGAACAATACCTATGACAATCAACGTTGGCATTAGCAATATTAATTAATCATCAGACTCTAGGGTTTTTAACTTTCCATATCTCACGTTTTCTCAACACATTCTACTGAAAAATTTCAATGCAAGTGCTAAACTTTTTAATTTTGTCTTCTGTCCAGCTTATGTGGCGCGGCACTACACCTGATTTACGCTGATAGTTACGCGGCATTTTGGTCACCTAGAATGAAATTCATGAAATACTTAGTTAAGTATTTATATTATATAAGCTAAGTTATAGTCACAATGAGTTAGAAAAAAAGCCGGTCAAGTGCGAGTCGGACTCGCGCACCGAGGGTTCCGTACTCCAAAAGTAAAAGTAAAACGATAATATTATATTAATTTGCTTATTTATCGTTAACTTTGTTTGTAGAGGTTTATTGTTAATATTAAAAAAACTATGCTAGTTAGAGCGTTGGTTTTATTTTTCCTGTAAAATATACATAAACCTCTATTGACCATAATTATTTCAGATTTTTCGATTGGTATATAGAAATAAATAAAAAACTGTTTTAGAATGCACAAGTAAAGGCCTTTCATACGATACCCCACTCGGTATAGTTATCTTACTTTGAAATTTCAAACCCCCGATTTTCCCCCTTTTTTAATCAAACTAAAATAATTTTTGTATTGCTTTTATTTTTCCTGTAAAATATACATAAACTTCAATTGACCATAATTATTTCAGATTTTTCGATTGGTAAACTTCGGAGATAAGGGGGGGGAACGGTATTTTTTTCGACATTTTGGCCGATTACTCAAAAACTATTATATATAGAAATAAATAAAAAACTGTTTTAGAATGCACAAGTAAAGGCCTTTCATACGATACCCCACTCGGTATAGTTATCTTACTTTGAAATTTCAAACCCCCGATTTTCCCCCTTTTTTAATCAAACTAAAATAATTTTTGTATTGCTTTTATTTTTCCTGTAAAATATACATAAACTTCAATTGACCATAATTATTTCAGATTTTTCGATTGGTAAACTTCGGAGATAAGGGGGGGGAACGGTATTTTTTTTCGACATTTTGGCCGATTACTCAAAAACTAAATATATAAATAAATAAAAAACTGTTTTAGAATGCACAAGTAAAGGCCTTTCATACGATACCCCACTCGGTATAGTTATCTTACTTTGAAATTTCAAACCCCCGATTTTCCCCCTTTTTTAATCACACTAAAATAATTTTCGCGTTGATTTTATTTTTCCTGCAAAATATACATAAACCTCTATTGACCATAATTATTTCAGATTTTTAGATTGGTAAACTTCGGAGATAAGGGGGGGGGGGGAACGGTATTTTTTCGACATTTTGGCCGATTACTCAAAAACTATTATATATAGAAATAAATAAAAAACTGTTTTAGAATGCACAAGTAAAGGCCTTTCATATGACACCCCACTCGGTATAGTTATTTTACTTTGAAATTTCAAACCCCCGACTTTCCCCCTATTTTAATAAAACTAAAAATAATTTTCGATTTTTCTTTATTCCTATGATGTTGGGCCACTATTATACACAACTATGCCAAATTTCATGTCGATAGCTTTAATAGTTACTGAAATAATCGACTGTGACAGACGGACGGACGGACGGACGGACGGACGGAGAAAGTCTCACCATAAGGGTTCCATTTTTACCATTTTGGTACGGAACCCTAAAAACACCAAAAGAAAAAAACTGACTTTGCACGTTAAAGAACTTATCGTTGCGGATAGTTGCCCCTAGGGCGACTATCCGCAAAATTAACTGGGGCGACGATCCTTTTTGATACGGATACTTGCCGTTTTTATTTGCAAAATAAATAAAAACTATTCAACAATAAAACGCAATAAACAGTGTATTTTAGACTCTAATGCATTTTAACAAACAAAAAGTTGGCTGAAAATACAATCAGTAATAAAAATCTATATAAGTATATAAAAGAAAGTGGTGTTAGTTACACTATTTATAACTCAAGAACGGATGAACCGATTTGGCTGAAAATTGGTGGAGAGGTAGCTTAGAACCAGGAGACGGACATAGGATACTTTTTATCCCGTTCGACCGCGTTTCCGTCAAGTCACTATAAAACGTGGTAAAACAAAAACGCATCTGACATGGAATAACAAAACGCCAATGACAGTGGAATAAGAAAACGTAAATGACAGCTAAACGTAATTTTGTCTTTGGTTAAGTATGGTAAAAATTTGTCAATTATAAAAAGTGTTATAATAAAGCATTACTGATATTATAAATGCGAAAGTGTGTTTGTTTGTTTGTTGGTTTGTCCTTCAATCACGTTGCAACAGAACAGCGGATTGATGCGATTTTTTGCATGGGTATAGTAATGGATGTAGTAGTGGTTCCTCAGACCGGGAGAGCTACTTTTTATCTCGGATAATGAAAGAGTTCCCGCGGGATTTTTAAAAACTAAATCCATGCGGACGAAGTCGCGGGCATCAGCTAGTAGGTATTCAATAGAAAACACTTACCAATATAATTTCGACGCCTGTCGAAGCTTCGCCGCGGAAGATTTTCGCTCGCACGGACGAAACTTATGCGCCTAACCTGACGGTTTGCATGACACTCAGGTCTGCTGGAGGAGCACTTACAATAATACTAAAGCCCTAATGCCACTAATGTCCCTAACGTAGTGTATTCAAAACCGGGGCAAGTATCCATCTGAGGCAACTATCCGGGGTTTACCCTACTTATGCTACCCATGTTAAGGCATCGAATTGAAAACTAATATTCAAATACTCATTTTAAGACATCACTTAGACACAAATAAAGTAGAAACACTGAATCGCACAGGATTATTTTGTTACACAGGTTGATTATTACTGTCTCATGAATCGCTGGAGCGAGTTATATCCACGCTTTTTTGTCATTAATATAGTCTTCAATTATATAATATGCTTTTATATCATACTTGCTCAGTAACTAGGGATTACTATGGTGGAAAGTCTCCTTGTAAGTTGGTGTTTGCAATTCAAGGCAACATTACGTCGCACTATGCTTGAATTGTAATGTTCACATTACAGTTCAAGCTATGCAAAACTCCTTGGTAAACAATCTCTTTTCTTATAAAATGGTAAGAAAACTTTTTACTGAAAAAAAAAAACACTGAACATGGCGGCATTTAATTTTCATACATTTCAAACTATGCAAAACTCCTTGGAACTCAGAGCCGTAAAAAGAAATAGAAAACTATTTACGAAAAAAAAATGGAAATGGCGGCATTTCATTTGATCTGAAAGTTTGTGAAGTTTGTTCGTAAAGGGATTTTGCATTACCAATGTTTTATTTACCTCGCAAGAATGATATAAAGTAGAATGCTTACCTCGGTTGCAAGTAGCTATTACACCCTCGAACTATATTCACCCTCGCTCGCTGCGCTCGCTCGTGTGACTAAATATCTCGGGTGCACGCGATCCATTAGCGCCCTATGCGAGCTGCGCTCGCACTGGCGCCAAATTGGATCTTGTTCTGTAATAGCTTACTTACGTCCCTTGTGTAACAATCTACTATTTCCATGAGAGAAGTTTTAATTGCTTTCTTAAATAATATATATAAATTCATGTATCTTAAACTATGGCCTAAGCTTTTCTCATTCGAGAGGAGACCTGTGTCGTAGTACAGGGCCAGGTTGAGAATTGATATTAATGAATAAATATAATAATAAGCTGAGGGTGTACAGACGTATGCTAAGAATTTCTTGGAGAGACCGTGTACGAAACAGCACTGTGCTACAAAGAATGGGGAAGGTCACAGAGATACTAACAACCATAAAAAGGAGGAAATTAGAATATTTTGGGCACGTGATGCGTAACACCAAGAAGTATGAACTCCTTCAACTTATCATGCAGGGGAAAGTGGCAGGCAGAAGGAGGCCTGGCCGCAGAAGGATATCTTGGCTTAAAAACTTGCGCCAGTGGTTCGGAAAGAGCACAAAATCACTATTTAGAGCAGCGGTCTCAAAAGTTGACATCGCCCTAATGATTGCCAACCTTCGCAAGGAGACGGCACGTTAAGAAGAAGAATAAGCTGACGAAAGTGTCTAGTATAGTAATTATAAGACCTACCTACGATGATTATTATTTATTTTGTACTTATGAATGAATCCACGATTACAAAGTTTGTGATAATCTCAAGTAAGGTACCTAATACACGTGGCTGAGTGTCGACCTTATGATAAAGTTATTGTGTTCTTCATATGCAGCGTCAGCAAAAATATAAACTGATAGCTTTCTGGGTAATTTACCTACTTCATAATTGCGCAAAATAATCTTTAATGTTTTTCTACATTATCTATTATTTAGAGTCGTAGTGAATGGCGCCAATTAGTATTTATTATCATTTATCACAAATTTATTACATAGTTAATTTGATGTAACTAAACAGAGCAGTGATAGCCTAGTGGTTAGGACTGTGGTCTCCTATTCGAGGGATCGCAGGTTCGATCCCGGGTACGCACCTCTGACTTTTCGGAGTCAAGTGTGTTTAAGGAATTAAATATCACTTGCTTCAACGGTGAAGGAAAATATCGTGAGGAAACCTGCACATTTGAGAGTTCTCCATAATATTCTCGAAGGTGTGTGAAGTCCGCCAATTCGCATTGGGCCAGCGTGGTGGACTATGGCCTATAACCCTTCTCTGAGAGGAGACCTGCGCTCAGTCAGTAGTGAGCCGTTGATGGGTTGCTAATGATGATGATAATGATGATCATTTATCATTAAAAACAACGGGAAAATGGGTCCAGTAGGTATTGTAGCAAGTTCTTAACTATCATAATATTAAGATCCGAAATATATCTACATTGAATTATAAGGCAGCATAACTTAAATGAATCAAATAAAAAAGTTACAGCAGTTCCAAAAGTTAATATAAATTATGCATGCAATGGTAGATTCTCGACTTGTCATAAGAGCCATAAGTTGGCCTAGGTACAGCCTTAACTGAAATTCAAAAACAGTTTCCTGAAATTTTAGATTATATGTGGAAATGTTATGGCTCCTCCTCAAAATTAATGTACGGCAAAAATGTTCTGGATTCTGCTGTGGGTTGCCAGCAAGGTGATCCACTTGGTCCCGCAATTTTCAGTTTAGCAATACACCCAGTTATTATTTCGAATCTAAATTCCAAATTTAACTTATGGTACCTTGATGATGGCTCCTTGAGAGGAAGTGCGGCGGAAGTGCTCCAGGATTTGGAAATATTAATTAAACAATTTTCTGAAATCGGCCTTTCGCTAAATTTCTCAAAGTGTGAGGTATACATTCCTGACTCGGTTAGTTTAAATGAAAAAACTATTTTGAAAAATAGTCTAAATTCTTTGATTCCGAACATCTCATCTATTACAAAAGATGATTTAACCCTTCTTGGCGCCGCCCCCATATTTGACGTCGCATTTTCCCATTTGCTAAATTCTAAATTAGATCATTTTAATAAATTTTCGCCTCGCCTTTTAGATATAAAGCCACACATGGCCATATATATTTTACGGTTATGTTTATTTGCGCCAAAATTCATGTATTTATTACGGTGCAGTCCCATTTGGAAATATCCTATTTTAACTTATAATCTAGACGTGTCTCTTAAAGATACTCTTTGCAAAATTCTAAATTTACAGTTTGATGACCGCACCTGGACTCAAGCCAGCCTACCTGTTAAATACGGTGGCTTAGGCATACGTTCCATTTCAAGCGTAGCGCTTCCGGCTTTCTTATCTTCTGCTTTTGGCTCTATCACTCTCATCAGTCAGATCCTTAATCTGTCTATTCCGGCTGATGATGTAGTGGAGAGTCTTGCAGAGGCGAAGTTAGCATGGAGTGCATCTTGTCCTGGTGAGAGTTTTCCTTCGGCTGTGGAATGTCAGGGTCTTTGGGACAAACCGCGTGTTGTTTTGACACATGCGGATCTCGTAGCGCAGTGTACCTCGGATACGGATAAAGCCCGTATTTTAGCCGTATCCGAAAAGGAATCAGGTCACTGGCTACACGCTCTGCCATCTCATAGCCTGGGGACGATTCTCGACAGGACAGCGCTTCGTGTGGCCGTTTGCTTGCGCTTGGGGATTAAGGTATGTGAGCCTCATCGCTGTCCTTGCGGCAGCCAAGTGGATCGTTTTGGTCACCATGGACTCAGTTGTTATCGGAGCGCGGGCCGCTTGTATCGCCACGGTGCTCTCAATGATATAGTCCGTCGCGCTCTGGTTACTGCCTCCATCCCTGCACAACTGGAACCCTCCGGTTTGTTCAGGGATGACGGCAAGAGGCCGGACGGGATGACTATAGTACCGTGGACGATGGGTCGCGCACTGGTGTGGGACGTGACTTGCGTTGATACGTTGGCTGCGTCCCACCTACCGGGCTCGTGCCAAAAGGCGGGTGCAGCTGCCGAATCCGCTCAATTGCTTAAGCGCCGCAAATACTCTGCCATTTCTAAGGATTATATTTTTGCGGCGCTTGCTTTTGAGACTCTGGGTCCATGTTCATCGGACACGAAAAATTTTGTAAATGTCGTGTCCCAAAAATTGATCCACGCCTCTGGTGACCAAAGAGCTGGCGCTTATTTAGCCCAAAGGCTTAGCCTCGCTATTCAGAGAGGTAATAGCGCCAGTGTTTTGGGCACCATGCCCATTAGCGATCACTTGGATGGCGTGTATTTTTTGTAAATATAATTAGTAGTAATTTTTTCGCTTTTATATAATACCTAGGTACATGAAATAAATGATTTTGAATTTTAAATTTTTTGGAAAGCTGTTTGAAGTCTTCCAAGCCACACTCTGGCAGAGAGTGACTTTGACCTAAATCTTTCTCATTCAAAAGGAGATCTGACCCCCGGCGCGGCGATAGGTTGAGAGTGTCTTAAAGGCCCCAGTACAGAATTCCTGATTCTAACGAATGCCAAATCTGGTTTTATGCTTCAGATATTACGATGGTAACAAAAAAAAATTACATAATATCATGGATCCATCCCTTCTCAACAAAATGTTGAGAACAAAATATTTATGAATTCAAATCGTAATTCTCGCATAAGGCGTTTACGATTTTTACGCTTTTGAGTGAGATTGGAAGTCCAAAAATATCCATCAAAAATTTTTTAAGCAATTTAAAAAATATAATTAAGTATCAAAAATATCCCCAAATTCACGATTGAATCGATATTTTCTTCAAAGCTGTGTAGGCTAAGATCTCATCTGCGACAGAGATCAGAGAGTTTTAAGGTAGACGGGGTTTTTTTATAAAAAAATAGTTAGAGCTGTTTGGAGGGGAAAGGCGACGGCTTTCATGTCGTCTTCCATTAAAAGTAACAACACACCAGGGAATCGGGGTGTAAACAGGGCATAAAAGCATGAAAACAAAAACTTTGATATGGGAAACCGCTTAATAAATACAACGAAATCAAGGGAAAACAAAAAGCGCTCTTGTGTTGTAAACTTGTAAATCTAATGGCATTTTTCTTTGTTTTCACCCTTATGAACATTACCTAAGTTTGAAAGAAAATACTACAATAATTGGCTGTCATTTTTTCCAACTTTTAAAAAGTTCAAACCAGAATTTTGTAGGTACTATTATGTATCTACCTCTATATTATTATGTTGTCATTATTTTGTTTAAAAGAATATTTAGCAAGTCTGGACATGAATATTTTATTTTTCATGAAAAGATTGCTTTTGACCGCGATCTCGCCTGATAGTTGGTGACAATCTAGTCTAAGATGTTAGCGGGCTAGCGGGTTAAATTGGAAGAGTACCTACCTAGTAAGGCAGTTATAACTAAACCTACACTCCTAATCGGTTTATACACGCCATGATTTTCTACCAATTCGTAATGAACTGATGCAAACAACTTCAAACTAATTACTACTAAACTGATCGTTTAACATCCTCACAATAATGACAATTAAAGAAGACCCATCCTGTCTCTGGACAGGACACACTCTGGTGTGGTGAGGAAGAGACTAGCTTCCACTTCATAGCTGAGTGCCCTATGTATACTCATTGGAAGATGGAAACTGCAAAGTAAGGACAGATTAAGTAAAGAAGACCTAACAAACTCTCCTATAGGAGACATCGTTTGCTTTACGAAAGCTACAGCTAGGTTTGACTGCCTGGGCATCAGTAACCTGTGTTCCAAACACGGGGAATTGGGTGGAATATTTCTGACACAGGACTGATCACCCGCCTGGCGTTAGACGTCCCCACCTTAAATACAATACAAAAGCTGATCGTTTTCAGTGTAACTAGAAACCGCTAACAGTATAAGTACTATCTAGTCTAAAAACTCTAGCGGTATGCTAATAGTTTTCCCACTCATTCGCTCGGCATGGCGCGTCGCCGCTCAGACAGCCCGCTCGTCTGCGAAACACCTGTTTCCATTAAAATTTCAATTACACTCCACTCGCGGCGACATTACCGCTCCGCACGTCACCAGCTTGGTATTTGCGCAGTAAACAAGCCGTGTGTTTGCCTGCTCAGTGCTCGCTCTTGCCTACATTTTGTTTACCCTCCTCCATACCTTGCTGTCAAAACAAGTGATTTCTTCAACGAGGTAGGAATATAACTATTATATCACATAAGATCCTCAAAGTACAATTATTTTCCAAATTAAGTAAGTAGTTTATTGGTAGAAAATCCACGTGTTCGGGGCAGCTTTAATTTTTTTAGGGTTCCGTACCCAAAGGGTGCAACGGGACCCTATTACTAAGCCTCCGCTGTCCGTCCGTCCGTCCGTCTGTCAGCGGGATGTATCTCGTAAACCGTAATAGATAGATATTTGAAATTTTCACAGATTGTGTATTTCTATTGCCGCTAGAACAACAAATAATAAAAATAAAATTAAATTAAAAAATAAAGGGGGCTCCCATACATGGAAAAGGAGTCGAAATAAAATTTTATTTTTTTACCCTAACATGTGGGGTGTCATTGTCTAGAGCTCATTAAGTGGAGTTCAAATATATATTTTTTTATTTTTTAGCTACAAAAATGAAGAAATGGGGGGCCATCAAAATTGTCGGTTTTAGATCAATTTTTACGGAACCCTAAAAGAGCGAGGTCCGACTCGCACTTGGTTGATTTTTTCCATTAGATATAACAAGGTACTGGAGTGGCGACCCCGTACCGGAAAGTGCAATGTTGGCAGACCCCCCACCAGGTGGACCGACGAAGTCAAACGAGTCGCAGGGAGCCGTTGGATTCAGGCGGCGTAAGACCGAGACCTGCGGAAGTTCATGCAAGAGACCTTTGTCCAGCAGTGGACGTCTATCGGTTGATAAAGAAGAAGTAGATAACAAGATAGGTTTTGACTGCGATCTCATCTGATTGTACATGATGATTCTTAGGTAAAATGAAAGCGAGGTAATCTGAAAAGGATGCAGTTTTTTTTATCAAATTTCACACATCTCATTAAATTGTGCACGGCTTTGTACTGAAACGTTAAAACTACTTCGCGGTGGCGTTTGTCGAGCAAGTAACATGTCCCACTAACTATGTACTCATGAGTACATAGTTAGTGGGAGTTGGGTAGTATACGTCTGAAGCATATAGGTACGATCAGACCAGAGACACTAGACCAGAGGCGATTTTTCCGAATTTGACGCTTAATTGACCCTGCCTAAAACTGAACCCGAGATCTCCCACTACAAGACTACCAGGTCACAACACTGTGCCAGAGGTCGTCAAGAAATTGAGATCAAGAAACTAAAAATTGAGACCACAAAAGAAAATCATACTGTACCTACTTCGCCCGATCCCGTTTCGCGCTGACGCATGGTACGGCTGCGGCCGCGAAGCCTGAACCCCTAAAGAGTGAAAGGCGAGCATAAAAGCTACTTACCACTAGCGGTTCGGGGAATTATGTAAAGCAGAGTTCGGTCCAGGGGCGGCGCAAAAACCGGCTCGTTGGATATACCGCCAGGAAAAGTGGCGGTACAAAACATAGGGCAGCACCGGGCGCTGCCACACTCGACTTCTTGAACAATATAGATAAAAATAAATAAGGTTTTAAGTTCAAAATTATTTATTTCATGTAGGCCAACCTGTGGCTCTTAAAACACGTCATGATTCTACCACACCGGTTCGGAAAGCGGATTCTGCCGAGCAGAGCCGGCAAGAAACTCAGCAGTAGCTCTTTTCAAAATAATCATTTTACAATATTATTATACAGCTATTACATTGTAATAAGTTTTTTATACTATCTTGTGGGCAGCCGGATGCCATGCCGATTTAACCCACGCAGCTTTGTTAGAATAGAATAGAATATAATATTTCCACAATGAGGTGAGGTTCCAAAAAAAAGCGTAAGTACTACAATTCATTTCATGTTAAAACGGGCAGACAGATCAGGCAGAGATTACTTGCTTAAATATGAGTACAAGAATAGATGAGGTGACTGAGCATTGTCAGTTCGCAACGTCTCCTGAGGATACTCTGGTGTTGGAGCGAAACGCTAGTTGAGTGTTGGTAGGTATTTCGGAGGGTTTGTGTGGTTTGCGTTGTTTTTGTAAATTGTTCTATTGCTGGAAGAACAGCAGTGTATAGTATGTACCATGGGTATTGGGTAATGATTACAATATTTTTATATTCTCCTAGATGATGCCCGCGACTTCGTCCGCGTGGATTAAGGTTTTTGATTCCCGCGGGAACCGTTTAATTTTCCGCGATAAAATGTAACCTATGTGTTATTCCAGGGTAAATTACCCTCCATTCCCAGCCAAATCCGTTCAGTAGTTTTGCCGTGAAAGAGTAAAATAAGCATATTAATGTGATTTCAATCTTGCTCATAAGAACTATTTTTAGTTAAAGTAAAAAAAGTTAAGTAGGGAAAATTTAGAGGTAGGAAGTGCTGTAGTGGAAAATATCTCTTATTCGTAGGTACTTACTAGGTAGGCTATTTAAATTATTACACAGTTAATGAACTTCTATAGGACACCGTTGCTTGGAAGCAATCGTTTTGGTATTCGGCTGCCCACAAGATAAATTTATTTTACTGACCTAGTATTATATTTACCTAACACTTTTTGTTTTGATGGGAGCAACAGCAATTTTGAGGTTCTCAGCAGAATGTGCATTTTCTAGGCAAGCAGGACCTCATCTGTGCTGCCCAGCATCGATTGTCGTCAAGCACAAGCCTATCCCGAAATTAAAAAAAATGTGCTTTCTACACTGAGAAATAGAGCTGTGATAGAGTTTTAACTTTTCATAAGTGCCATAATAATGAAAATGGCCTATGAAATAAATAATTAAGAATATTTAAATTCGGGGTTGAATGTGCAGTAGACCAGCTACGCAGGGTCATTTCAAAGAGGTCAACCCTTCAGCGCTGTAAGACAGCACCTCCCATTCCGTGTCGCGCGGGTTAAGTGCGCAAAAACACCCGCGACGCCGCCCGGCGCGCCCCGCGCCCCGACACTTGAGGACGGCAATAATTTTTCCCATAGGTAAGGGATTTTGTATACCAAATACGAGAAGATACGTGCTCCTTAACTTTATTTGATAGAAAGAAATTTCCCTACATACTTGGGATTTTTTATTCGGTAATAAACTAGCTTAGGTATGCTCTTAGTCTTACTTAGTAGATATCTAAGTATGTTCGCGATTAGATATTATTTTTTTTTAATTTCCGCCGGAACACTCCGTTATTTCGGAATAAAAGGTATTTTCCATAACTTTTTGCATGGGTAATGTTGAGGACTTGGCATACCTAATATTAATGCTACTTTTCATCCCGGAGAAATAGAAGGTTCCCGCGGGATTTTTAAAAACTCAACTCGAAGCCCAACAGCAAAAGTCGGTTTTTTTTATTTAATGAGAAGATAGTCCTAGACTGCGATCTTACCTGATGGTAAGAGGCGATGCAGTCTAAAGATGGTAGCGGGCTAACTTGGAGGGGTTAGTTTAGTTATATAAAAGGAAAAGATGATTGACTGACTATCTATCATCGCAAAGCTCAAATCATTGGGCGAATCCAGCTAAAATTTGGCTTACCTACAAATAGCTATTACCCAAGAAATTTGAAATAGGCATCCGCTAGGAACGGATTTTTGAAAGTTCAATTCAGGTTCGAAAAGCCAGTCTACCTATAATTTTCTTAGGCACATTCCCCTCTCATAAAGTAGGTAAGTAGGTAGGTATGGAAACTTAAGTGTTAGCAGATAGGTTAAGTGGTGTGGAATCGTAGAAGGTCTCATGTCAGAAACTGCAAAAACCACAAATAAAAGAACTGCCGATGGAGTGGGCGATTACCTCGGGGCTTCGTGTTCGAGAGGCGATCCCGCGCGCCGCTGGCGGTGTCGCGCTGACCCGGTTACCACTTATAGTTACCACACATTATCACCACCACATTATATTACCACATCATCATTGTGCTCGACGATTTAATAACTACCTATAGAATACCATAGAAATGTACTTTATTCAAATAAAATTTTACAAGTACTTTTGAATCATCAATGAGTCTACCACTGGTTCGGAATGCCGTTCCTGCCCAGAAGAACCAGCAAGAAACTCGGCAGTTGCTCTTTTCAAAATACTTTTACAATAATATACTTAATAGATATTATTCTATGTATGCAGAGTTTCCACAATGAGGGTTCCACAAAAGCATACGTAGTTATTTCTAATTATAATTCAACACATGTTAAGACGGGCAGACAGATAGTAACCCCATTGCCGCTGGTGGCACCCGTTCACGAGCATGACGCATGACCCAGCCATTGCTTCGTACTAGTACCTACTAGTACTTAGTAGGCATGATGACAGCAATCAAGAATCTACAAATCTAAGAATTAACTAATAAAAAAACTTGAGAGGTGTCAAGGGACAATCGGGTTGAACGTAGTTCCTTTCGATTAATTTTAGTGAAGGAATTGTAATAAACTAGTGGTGTCATCTAGTATTAAATTGATTAACTACGATAAATTATATTATTTCGTTTATTTCTATTGCACTGTTACAAAACCAAAGAGTTACTCTGGTGTGTTACTGTTTTTCACAGATGGCGTTAGTAGTACAATAACTTTTTATCCAATTTATACAATAAAAAATTAGGGAAAAATTCCACATTTAGAAATTATTTAAAATAAAATTGAAAATAGAAAATTCAGTCTGTCGAGCTGGGATTCGAACCATAAACGTTAAACCTTTAGGCGACTGCCCTAACCACTAGGCCATGCAGACGCCGTGTTCTAAGGCGAAAATACCGAACACAATGCAAAATTCACATTCAAACAAAAAAAGTGTCGGTTTCAAAAATGTGTCGAGTGTCGGTTCCTTAATATTTTCCGTCTAGCCCCCGTCCGTACCGCGCGATAAGGAACTACGTTCCAATAGGATTCATGGATTATAAAAAACGTATTTATTTTTCTATTTTGAGCAAGAAAAACTCGTATTAAATGAGCAAGATTGATATTTATTATTTTGATATAATAATAAAACTATAAAAATATTGCAGGCCGTGATATTGGATTGAACACCAATCAGAGCGATACAAGCTTCAAACTTTGACAAACAAAGTACTTACTATGAAAAAACATACCAAGCTGGCGCAACTTCGAAGAGATTTTTTTTGTATGAAACCTGCGCTAATTTTAATGGCGGTTCTATTTATTTATCTTACTCTAGTCACACCTACCGAGTTCGCCTGCAGTCCTTGAGAGTTGACAGAATATTAGTTTTTTTATGTTTTATTTATTCGATATGCCAGCGGATAGGGGGACTTGACAATAGTCGCCGCCAGACTTTTGGAATTTTTTTACAATGTTTTGTTAGAAATAATTATTTATTGAAATATTCTTTTTAATTGAAATTTAAAAAAAACTTGAATGGCTCAAACGCTACATAATTTTGTTTGGAAAAACAGTGAAGAGGATCATTTTGTGAAACCATACTACTCAATGAATTTGACTATGGAAAATGGCCGCCGCCAGAGTTTTGGAAATTTTTTACAATGTTTTTGAAGAGGATCATTTTGTGAAAAACCGAAAACTCATCAATACAATGCACTAATTATAATAATTGTAAAATTAATAAACACTTTGGACTATGGCTCAAACGCTCGACGCGAGGAGCCACTGAGCAGAAGAAGAAGAAGATATGCCAGCGATAAATTGCAAATACACACAATAATACAATGTGCTTAATAAATTTTAAGACATGTTCAACATTGCCAGGGTAACTCCGATCAAAATTTTAAATAATTAATAAATATTAACAATGCCATAGCTAGTAAGATACAGTTATTAAATATTTACAGTGTCAAGGCTAAGGAATAGATATTATTAATTTGAATTAGATGATATTTACATAAATTATTCATGCTGATATGTACAATTTTTTCATATAGCTAAATAATTTATTTAGCTTAGTTTATTTAAAATAAACTATCATGGAATATGTCAATGTCAGGGCACGTCGAGTTATTGTATGCATTAATAATTCAATTTATTGGGGCGAATTTGCCTAGGTTAGATTTAGAGAAGTGGGGCTGGAAGATGTTTTTGATAAGATGTCTAGAGGGTTGTTGGTGCTGTTCGCTAACGCTAGCGCACGTTCATTTCTTTGTACGGGAGTCCCGACTCTTAAAATGTATAGTGATTACATTCTCTTTGAAACGTACCTAGAGGTGACGTCACGAACTACGCCATGACACCGGCGAGCGTTTTTGCGTGAATTTTAAAACTTAAAATTGAAATGGCAATCCCTACCAAACCTTTTTTTTTGCTGCTATAAGATATTTTTCCGAAATAGTAAATAGATACTTTCGAACATCATTCAACAGTTTTCCAAAATCGGTCATCACGCCTATTATGCAGGTATCTACTAGCTTCTGCCCGCGACTTCATATACGCGTACAGTTAGGTTCCCCGGGATATGTCTGTTTTTCCGAGATAAAAGGCAGCAGCTGTCACTCTCCAGGCCCTCAACACTATCACGTCGAAACGTCGCGTTGCTCCGTTGCTGCGTGATTGAAGGACAAACAATTAAACTAACACACTTTCGCATTTACAATATTACTAGCTTACGCGGCTTCGCTCACGTTCAGTTCAATTTTTCAAACCAATTTCCAAAAATCCTTTCTGAGCGGATGCCTACGTCATAGAAATAATTATATCAAACAACCCGATCCGTCCAGTGGTTTGAGTTTTACATTGATAGATCAGTCGATGTGAATGGTGCATTATCTCAAGTTTCTGAATGGTTTACGGCAAATAATCTACTTTTAAAAGCTAAAAAAACCAAGTGTGTTGAGTTTTTATTGCCTAACACCAGAACTGTCAGTAAAAGTTTAAAGATATGCCTATAAGGGTTCATTACCCTTGAAAATTGAGGACTCCACAGTGTTCTTGGGATTAACCCTGGACTCAAAGCTGCAATGGGGTACCCATATAGCAACACTTGCTGGCAAGCTTAGCTCTGCTGCTTACGCTGTTAGGAAGATTCGACAGTTAACTGACATAGAAACTGCAAAAATTGTTTATTTTGCATATTTCCATAGTGTTATGTCATACGGAATCTTATTATGGGGTAAAGCAGCCGATATTGGGAAAATTTTTGTATTGCAGAAAAGGGCAATTCGCGCAATCTATTATTTAAAACCGCGGGATTCCCTTCGAGAAAAATTTAAAGAAATGGGCATTCTTACAATAGCTTCACAATATATTTATAACAACATAGTATTTGTCAGACAAAACATTGTGAATTATATAAAAAAGGGTGATTTACACGATAGGCAGGTTAGAGATCCAAACAGACTCGTGATTCCTCGATTGCGCCTCAAGAGGGTCCGAAAGACATTTGTGGGAATGGGCGTGACGTTCTATAATAAAATTCCACAGTCGATCTTAGACTTGCCTTTACACAAGTTTAAGAAATCAGTTAAAACTAATCTCATGAAAAAAGCATATTATACAATTGAAGACTATATAAATGATAAAAATGCGTGGATATAATTCGTTCCAGCGATTCATGAGACAGTAGGTTATTAACCTGTAAATTCTCTTTTTCCTCATTGTGGAAACACTGTATGTATGCATATAGCATAATATCTGCTATATTGTAAACTTGTTTGAAAAGAGTAACTGCCGAGTTTCTTGCTGGTTCTTCTCGGCAGGAACGGCATTCCGAACTTGTAAAAAAGTTTATTTGAATAAAAAACATTTCTATTCTATTTGAGTCAACCATTAATTAGTACCGGTAATTTTTTAACCAGTATTTTTTTCTTTTTAGGTATCAATACCTATCTATTAAGAAGAAGAAGAAGATTAGTAAGGATAGATAGAACTTGATCATTATTCTTGCGATTTTCTTATTTGAATTCAAATTAAAGTCAAAATCATTCCTTTTAGGTACTTACCTAAGCTATGCTAGCTTGTGATTCGAGAAGTCTCAACTCTAGCACCACACCGCGCCGGTTTAAAAACCAGATTCTGAAACTAAACTTAGATTACTTAGGTTAGCTTAGGTTGCTTGGAAGCAATCGGCTTTGCTTCAGCTGTCCACAAGATGGATATTGGATAAGCTACACAATATTGTAATATTTTTGTGTTGACAAGAGCAACTGACGAGTTTCTCTTGCCGTCTCTTCGCAGCAGATTCAGTTTTCCGAGCCGATGGTAGATTCTAGACTTGTCATAATTGCCAGGTATAGTAGTTAGGTAGGTATAAGTACATGAAATAAATAATTTTGAATTTGAATTAGCTGTAAGTACCTAGTTAAGTTTTATTCTAACATTGGGGTTGATAAAAGAAAGATAATGTCCTCCCGACCGAATCCGATCACGGCGGCCAACCTCCTCAGAGATCAGCCATCTGCGCGGGAGATATTATAGTGCACAAGTGTGTGCGCATACACAGGTGCACTCTCTATTCCCTAACTCTCATAGTCCGATGGGACGGAAATCCGACACGACTGGATAGAGATCAGGCGCAGGACCGACGGCTTTACGTGCTCTCCGAGGCACGGGGGTGACTTACCACCAAGTTCCTAACTCCGGGCTAGTACTGAGAATTTCTTTTTGGTAGAAAAACCCAATACACTTTTTTAACGGCCCGACCCGGGAATTGAACCCGGGACCTCGTCATCCGCAGTTGAACAAGCTGACCACTAGACCAGTAACGAGGCAGTAAAAAGAAAGATAAGTAGGTAGGCAGATTCTTTTACCTTTATCATAGTAAAAAATATGGTTGTTAAGAAAGGATACTTATTTAGTGCATTTTAGGTACCTAGGTAGATAGCGGTATATGAAGGCTATGCGGAAATGTTACCTCGCGTCTCACTCACAGGATAGGTACCGGTGTAGGTAGCGGCCAAAGATTTACAAGATGGAGTCTAAAGGCTGTGAACGCGTCGAAAATTTGTGCTGCCACATGTGGTTCACGCCCTTTTCCGGCGCTCAGTTTGAATTAGGTCATCACCAGATATGGAGCTCGCGAGCCAATATTTTGTTTTTTTTAATGGCGGTTTTTGGTAAATAAAATGTGAAAAAAACTTAACAGGACGATCTAAAATAACCAATAACATCACCTACCATCAGTAAATAACATTCAAGCACATTAGTTCCTGCAAAATAAGAAATTGAAATTTGTAGAAAATAATTAAATTAGAGTTCGCCATTTAATGTGTGTTGCCAGTTTACGAACCCAAAATTTCCCTAATAAATAATGAAACCTTAGAATGTAGATACCGATAATATTCGAAAAGCGATTGCAGATAATGTCATTTTTTAATTTTCTTTCCAAGACAGTCCTTGTTCTACGATCTCACCTGATGGTAAGTGACGATGCAGTTTAGATGGTAACGAGCTAACTTGGAAGGGGATAAGCTAGGATTTATTAAATTTTTACACGCTATCGAGCCGGAACGCTAAATAGCTTAGCGATACGTCTTTGATGGTAGAATGGTAACTAGCCACGGCCGAAGCCTCCCACCAGACCAGATCTGAGATATTTCAGAAATTATAAATTTCGAAATGGTCTCCATCGATAATCGAACTCAAGAATTCCCCTCTTATTTTTTTTAACTTTTTCGTTTCTGATTTTCTTTTATTTATATTCATCTTAAAATTTTTTTATTTTTTTAAACGAATATTTTACCGGGAGAGAGTTTTTATGACTTTAGCGATTTAGCGATTCACCGATCGAGTTGGAAATAGGGTTTAGGGTTACCTTGGATCAAAAATAGGAAATGGTTGCCAAAATTTTTAAAAGTCAGCGCCATATTGAAATTCTTTGTTATTGCACCGATGTCGTTCAAAATCGATATTTAGGGTTCACTAGCGTCTTAAGAGACGAATTGGTTGCCAAAATTTTAAAAAGTCAGCGCCATATTGAAATTCTTTGTTATTGTACCGATGTCGTTCAAAATCGATATTTAGGGTTCCCTGGGGTCAAGAGAGACGAATTGGTTACCAAAATTTTAAAAAGTCAGCGCCATATTGAAATTCTTTTTTATTGCACCGATGTAGTTCAAAATCGATATTTAGGGTCCCCTAGCGTCAAAAGAGAGGGAATAGTTGACAAAATGTTTAAAAGTCAGCGCCATATTGAAATTCTTTGTTATTGTACCGATGTCGTTCAAAATCAATATTTAGGGTTCACTGGGGTCAAGAGAGACGAATTCGTTGCCAAAATTTTAAAAAGTCAGCGCAATACTGATAATCTATATTTAGGGTCCCCAAGCGTAATTCTCCCCATTTTATTGGAATCACCTGCGTACCTGGTATCATTACGCACGCTCAGTAATCCACGCCGCGCATGCGCGGCACTCACGTCACGCACACTAGCATATTCTCATTGGCCTGTTTTTTTCGTTCTTTAGTAGCGCGACACTCCTTCTAGACATATATGTATTCATAGGTAGCGGCGGTGGTTGTGTGGGCGTGTCCGCGGCCCAGGTGCCGCCTCACCTGCGCAGGTAGCCCCACCCCGCGGCAGGTGGGCGGCACCTGCGCACCTGAACACTCCTCCGCGACCCGCGGAGCAGCCACCGCGACGCGAATCATTCACAAGGTCACACAGGTGTGCTGGGAGCGAGGCTAGATATTAATACCCGGCTAGAAGCTTCTATATAACTATCGCTGAAGGCACTACCTATTAGGTGCGATCTATTTGGTGCTGAAAGTTAGCCGATAGCTCACTTTCCTACCTATTATAATTATTTTATGTACGTTTTTTGAATCCTAATTTAAATAAATAATAACTTATAACGAAGTTCCTTACCTATCGAACGGTAGGTAAGGACTTGGCTGGGCGAAAAAAGTGTAAGAATTTTTCTATTATGACCCTTGTGTGTTGCCTTCGTTTATTACACACTTTACCTATAGCTTTGTTGGCGTAGCGGCTAAACGAAGGAGTGAAACTATCTGTTCGGTTGTTCGAATCCTGACTTCAGATTATTACTTTTTATTTTTATTATTAATTTAGTATTTTCATTATTAATTTATTCAAAATTCAAAATTATTTATTTCACGTAGGCCAACCTGTGGCTCTTATGATACGTCATGAATCTACCACTGGTTCGGTGTTAATATTATGAAATTAACTTCGTTCCAACCGAGTGTTCCACCGACACTCACGCATTATTTTTTTTGAAAACGATCTAAATATAGGCCTAAAAGTCACTTTACGAGCTGTGTTGGAAAATATCTACCTACTAGGTACCTTTTAACGTCAGAAAATAACTAAGTAGGTAGGTAGATGTAAGTAACCTTGCTGTCAAATTGGAGGAAAAAATAGTCTCTCAGCTCCCATGCTCGCAACGCATTAAGGTAATTAGGTGGTAATGTAATTAGCTGCCATGTTTATACAAGTCGCGCCGCGCCCCGCGCCCTCTCCGCGCTCATTATGTAGAGTGGTACCTAACTACCTAGATAAAACTACCTTGTGAAAATCTTTGTAGATTCGGCAATTTCCCTTTGTTACCTTTTCAAAAATTCACATTATGTTGGCCTTAGATAGCTAGTAAGTAGGTACTACCAGCTTTAATCTAGGTACACCTAGCCTCTGAGGCACTAGCGCTTAGTAGGAAAAACCTATGCATTCTAGTGCGAGCTTTGACGGGAGATAGATTGTGGACTAAATAGACACATGTATAACCTCAAGCTCCAGGGCTCAGATATATGCAAGCTCTGCCAGGAATCGGTGGAAACGCTGCTGCATATTATCTGTTACTGCCCCGATGCATCCATCTAGGGAAACACATCGTGCACCCTGAGGAGGCTACACTCATCCCAGCCAAGAAAGTGCTGCTGTTCCTGGCGGCAACGAGTAGCGGAGAGGAGCTTTAAAAAGTGGCGAGCACAATGGACCGGCGACGGTCGACGTGCTACAGGGCCTCGGGACCTGCACAGCCGCATAATAAGAAGAAGAAGAATCTACACCTAGGTATAAAAGTATAAACTAAAATCCAATTCAAATTCACGCAAAGTGACTGAAACAAGCACCAAACCTGCGAGTAAGCACTAAGTACTTATAGGCACTAAATATTATTGTAGGTAGGTACCTACATCGAGAGTCGAGACCCACAAAGAGATCCTACGTTGAAGGGATAACCGTTCAAACTCGGCTCGTAGAGCATAGACTCTGTCACATGAAGTAACAAAACGTCTCATTAGTAGGGCTAACATGTGCGCTACGAGAAAATTTTGTCTACACTTTTTCTCGTGATAATAGGTAATAGCTAAAATAGAAAAAAATCTAGGCATATTAATCCCACAGGTGAAGTGCAAAGCTCTCTTCAGTTGTATTTACTACCCTGGGAAAGAGCGTCTAGTATTGCATCAAATTAGTAGGGACATCCGCACCGGGAAGCGCAGTGTTGGCAGATCCCCCAATAGGTGGACGGACGACATCAAACGATTCGCAGGGAGCCGCTGGATCCAGGCGGCGCAAGATCGAGGCCTGTGGAAGTCCATGAAGGAGAACTTCATCCAACAGTGGACATCTGTAGGTTGATTAATTCTTAATTATTATTGGTGGGTTTTATTCCACCCGAATAATTTATTTATTTTTTTGGAATGGGCGTAGGATTGTAAGTCCTACGGTCACTGGTTTTGGAATCAAATTATGTGGACTGTATATTTGGATTTTAATTCGATAGCTCCTACTTTTGGGTGAACCTCCAACGTCAATAAGCGAGCACGAAATTAAGGAATCCACTCACCTTCTTCGATTCGCCGGGCCAATGCAGGTGGTAGGGTCCGCCTTTGTTCTGCTATATTTCTCACCTGAGTTCGAACTTTACAACACACGACACTAGGCAGCAGCCATTTTTTCGAGTTCAATTTTGAGGAGCACGACACTGAGTTGACACGGTGAAAAGACAAATTTTCTTGATAGTTCTTCGAACAGCACTTTCAGGCGAACTAGCGTTAGCTACGTAAGATGGCTGCGAGGCTTGTTTGACTTGCGAAAGACAGACGAAAAAATATCGAATAGGTAGGGTAGTTAGATAAAATCTTACCCACAAAATTGACGTCGACGGTGACGGTTGGCCAGATTATGTAGATCCATCGAATTAGAACTTTATATTTCTAAACAAAGAAGAAGAACAAGTAGGGACTTGAAACTTATTAGACACAATAAAATTGAAACTGAACTTATACAATATCTTACTCCAAATTACATCGACGGCACCTCGAGATTTTATTTAATTTGAAACCAGCCGGCAGGCGACCATCTGGCGATCACCTCAACTCAACCCTTCCAAAAATTATATCATAATAAAACACTAATTGCCCGCGCAGTTCGATAAAGGCAAGACGCCGCGCTGGGAATAATAAAATTAATTAATTAAAAACAAACGACGCGCCGCACTTTTACAAATCCGTTTCCTTCCGAGGAAATGCATTTACCGCGCGAGCGACAGGGACGCTGCATGCGCTTTGTAGACGTTTGTAGCTGGACGGGGTTTTCTCCATTGTCTCGACCCCGACACGACAGAAAAAGACAGGTGTTCTATTCGATCCGGCGCTCGCGGAAAAAGTGAGTGTTAAAACAGGCAAAAAAGACTGAATCTTGTTTATTTTACACGTATAAATAATTTAAAAAATATAATAGATTGATATTTGACTTCCTTCCAACGGTTATTCCAACTGTTGATTGAATAATTTCAATGTTTCGTCCGACATCTAAAGTTAGTTCGACCATTTTGGACGTGAAATAAGTAAGAATAAACAAAAAATGGAGACAAAGACACGTCTCAGTTCGATTATATTATCGCGAAAAGGAGGGCGGGTCAATAAGTCCGTGACTTTTGGAATAAAACACAGATTTTTTGATAAATAAATCATTTTATTTTTCAACGTAGTCTCCCTTGAGCTCTATACACTTTGTCCAACGCTTCTCCAATTTTTTTATCCCTTCCAAAAAATATGATTTGTCGAGGTCCTCAAAATAGGCCTTTGTTTGCGAGATGACTTCATCATTGGAGTCAAATCTTTTTCCACCAAGCCATTTCTTCAGGTTTGGGAACAAGAAGTAGTCACTCGGAGCCAAATCTGGAGAATAGGATGGATGAGGGAGCAATTCATAGCCCAATTCATGGATTTTTGCCATGGCAACTGCACATGTGTGCACCCTTGCATTGTCTTGGCGGAAAAGAACTTTTTTCTTGGCCAAATGAGGTCGGTTTTTTTTCAAATCGTCATTGAATCGGTCCAATAAGTTGGCATAATATTCCCCATTGATTGTTCTTCCCTTTTGAAGGTAGTCAATGTGGATTATCCCGCGTGCATCCCAAAAAACAGTCGCCATAACTTTATTGGCTGACAAACCCACCTTGGCCTTCTTTGGCGCCGATTCACCCTTAGAAACCCACTGTTTTGACTGTTGTTTGGTCTCTGGTGTGTTGTGATGGATCCATGTTTCGTCCACGTTTACAGAACGGCGCAAAAACTCCTCCATATTGCGATTAAACAACGCCAAACCTTCCTGTGAAGTTGTTACACGATTGCGTTTGTGGTCGACTGTGAACAAACGCGGCACCCATCTTGCGGAAAGCTTTCTCATGCCCAAGTGATCATTCAAAATTGAAACCACTGAGCCATGCGAGATCCCTACGGCTTCCACAATCTCTTGCACTTTCAATCTTCGGTCGGCCAACACCATATCGTGAATTTTTTCGATTGTTTCGGGTGAAGAGACCTCAACTGGGCGTCCAGGACGTTCGGCATCTTCAGTGCTTGTACGGCCACAACGAAATTCAGTAAACCACTTTTTTACCATTGAAATCGATGGTGCAGAGTCCCCATAGTATTTATCAAGCTTAGCCTTGGTCTCGGTAATGGTTTTTTTTCGCAAAAAATAATGATTAATAAGGACACGAAATTCACATCAAATTACTGGGTAGTCTGATAAAGATAGCTGTCAAACACAAAATACCTGACGCAGCAAGTTCAAATTTTGAGAGGAGTCAACTGACAGATGCCTGTTGACAGGAGTAGTGCTGCTTTTTCAGTAAAGAGGTCAGAAATTCAAAAAGTCACGGACTTATGGACCCGCCTTAGTACCTACACTAAACTCTGTTTCGACATAAGATCATTGAGTTTTTGCGCGAGTGTTTTCGTCTAAATGTTGTTTGAATTAGTTTTGTCGAAAATTTAAAATTTGCTGAGAGTGTAAATGTTTAAATTTTTTTATTGATTGGTTGATACACAGCATTTTTAAATTGCTGAAATAAAGGTCTTGTTAAGGATTTTAATTACGGTGGGTACCTTTGACTGTTGTACCATTTTCTTCAGATGTCAACTATAGTTGTCGTGTCGCAGCTGCCAATGAAAACGCGCCCGTGGCTACAAAGCGTCAGTCACGCAGAAGTATTATAATAAATATTTGCAAAAGATTTCAGGCCTGCGATAGAATTGGGTGAAAACGAGAAAAGTTTTTCAATTTTCACACAATGTCTACCAGGATCCCAGTTTTAGAGTTTTAGCGGAGCCCGGATTAGTTGCGTTTAATTAATCGATCAGCTTGAGTCGGTTATTGTTATTACAATAATTATTATACACTAGCTTTTCCCGCAATGGCGTCCGCGTGGAGTTAGATTCTAAAAAAATCCGAGGAAAGTCTTTGTTTTATCGGTGTAAGAACAAGCTATGAATTCAGCGAGATATTTTGCATATTGGGTGTAGTTGACCTGGAAAGTGACATAAGCTACTTTTTATTCCGGAAAAACTACACGCGGGATTTTAAAATTAACGTAACTCGACGATGACGACTTTAATTTTGAAAAACTTTTTGACCTAACCGAATAAACTTGATTAGGGAATTTAAAATAAAAATTACTCAAAGAAATAGCGGTGAAGTGTCGAAGTGGAGTGGAGGGTTTTATAATCCCAATCGTAGATTGAATAATCTTATACAATACGCGCGTTCGTTTGTACAGAAGGTATTAGCATTCGATGAAGGGTTGAAAGAATGAACGAGGACCGAGGCTTACAGATTTAGAATATTTTTATAATGTATTTGCAAGTGTGTAGCCGGCAAGTTGCCAGTTACGTCGGATCCTCGGCTATAGTTATTTTTAAGCGACTTTAAAAAAAGGAGGAGGTTCTCAATTCAACGCTTAATTTTTGCCGATGTTACTCCATAACTCCATCAAATCTGAACCGATTGCAATATTTTTAAGCTATTGCATAGCTTTTATCGCGGGCTTTGAACTAGGACAAAGAACGCGGCGACCAAATCAAGAAATTCCGTAATGAAAAAAACCTAACACCGTCGTTCAGTAAGCGTTCAACATTTTAGAGGTTCTCAAGTAGCTCTATTTGGCGCAGTGGGCGAGCGACCGCTTTCTTTGATGATCTTGCAGGTTCGAATCTCACTCGCGAAGTAGTGACAGTTCGCTTTTCTTGTTTGTTTGTTTTTTAATTTTTTTTGCATAATTTTTATTATGCAAACAAATATATTGCATAAATATTATAATTGCATAAGTTGATAAAAAATGCTATGCAATAGCTTTACCGCGGCAGTCCCCAAGTGTCACTTAAGTTTTTTGGAGTTTACTCCTTAAGAATCGATTTTAGCAGCCCGGTATGAGAAAAATCCGGACAGTAAAATCAATTTATCAATGACCTCGTTACGTTTTTTCTGTCACATTTTTCACAACGTTGAAATTCCTACCCTAACATTGAGTAAATAAGGTTGGTTTTCCGTGACACAATTTGTACCTCAAGTACGTAAGTTATAACACAACTTCATAACGATGCAAATCTCCACCCAACGTTGAGTAAACAAGGTTGGCTTTCGTTCACATGTATATCAGCGCCATCTTTCGGCTTATGTGTAAACTATTTCGAATAGTTTCGGTGTTGTACTCCGTAGACAACCGGTACCGGTAGAAATTTGCATCGTTGTGAAGTTGTGTTATAACTTAGGTACTTGAGGTACAAATTGTGTCACGGAAAACCAACCTTATTTACTCAACATTAGGGTAGAAATTTCAACGTTGAGTATAAAGTAAACACCAATCGTGCGTCGTGCTAACACACACAAATTTTTTTTAGTTGAAAAGTTGTTATAGGCTGATATGAACAATAATTGAAGTTGTACATGTACAGGCATGTTGAAGTGGGGCTAGTGCGTATCGATTTAGGCCCGCCCGACTTCAACATAACTAAAATTACGTAAAAACTAAAATTATTTTATACTTTTTATTGACGTTTGAAGTCGGTTTTTTAAAAGATTTTTTATATAGGTATTATTAATGAAACAAAATAATACAATATCAGACATTTTAATCTATCTCAAATAGCTATAAGCTCTTAATATTAGTTAGGTATGTTTCCACTAGTTAGGTATCTTTTCAGCAAACCCTGTCTGAAAACTTTCCGTCAGTTTAACAAAGGGTGATTTTCTTTTCTTTATTTGTATAACTTTTAACTTTTTTGAATTATTTGAGGCTTCTACAATATTTCTGCAATAATTAAATTATTATTACTTTAATTATCATCATCTCTGAATTAAAATGACGCTGGATGGTTGGATCACTACTAGTCAGTTGGGCACGGGTGTGTTCTAAAAATAAGAAGGTTTAGAATTTTCAATTTAGACCATAGTCCACCGCACCACCTTTTTCTAAATTAAGTATGTATTTAGAAAAAGGTACGTGGATGAGATTCGAACCCGAAACCCACAAAAAAAGGGACCAAATTCCTATCATCGATCTTTTAATAAAGTTTCGCTTTAGCTGACCAATAGTGATAGATAGTAAAGATTTCCCTTCAGATTACACCTAAGTATACCTATACCTACCAAAGAACGCCTTCCATCAAGCTCAATTTTACCGCCAATTAAATTCTCTACCTTACAAGGGATATTTTCAATGGATAAACTAATTCCACCTTCATCCGAAACTCTCCCAAAGTACAAAAGGGTTGTTACACGGAATTCCAAAGAAACAAAAACCGTTAAACAGGGGTCCCCTTGGAAGACATACAAAAACTTCAAGATCAATAATCGGGAAGAGCAACCTGCCTGTGAGGGCAATTAACGGACTTATCTTGAAATAACGCGATCAAAGGGGGGAGGGGGTAGTTGGCTGAGAAAGAGGAATCAATCTTTCCGGCAGGTTTGACTGGACGAGGGCTTTTATACGCTACGAGATATCGTTACGGCTTGCGACTTACCTACGACTGAAGATTTTTATTACAGGTACAGTTTCTATTTTACTCGTAAGTTCTTGTGTGAATTTTGAAGTCAGTATATTAAATGGCTGTCACTTGTGATAAAAGCTTGCAATTGACTTGTTTTTACGCTAGCTATACAAATCCTGTTTGAAATATTCCAAACTTAAAATATAAAAAACCGGGAAACTTATGAAAACACTCAGTCTATATGTCAAAGCAATTTTATTCAGAATCTATTATTATTAGTATTAAGTATAAAACTAAAAATTGAGCAATTTTCTAAAGTTGTCTTGCGTATCCTCTCCCCGCCTTAATAAACTCTTCGAATAAAATACGCGTTATTTAGCTACGATTCACTCAAAAACATCCTCAAGGTAGATGCTGATCAACCTTACGTTTGACAGTTGCTTACTCCACTCATACTCACCTCGAGTGAGGAAACTCCTCGAGTGGAGGTGAAAAATTACAACTAAGAATATGAAATCGCCTCAGTGAGGCTGAGTCGAGTCAAGGAAATCATGAGGTTACGACTTAGAATGATATGGGTAATAAGTCTTTAACTACAATATTGAAAAATCTTTATAAAATTGTCGACCGTTTGTGCGATTCTCTAAAAATAATTGCTACATTGTGAGGATTGCAGTCGCAGTCGCCTCTGATTGGCTGATACTCACTCTGCTATAAATTGCAAATGCTATAAATTCAGACAATCAACACAATTGAGACTGTATAGTAGCAATTATTATTGATGATGAATTTTACAGGCTCAGTCTGCGTACGCTTAGAGTATTTCAGTTAGTTACAATATGCTCTCAGGTCGTATAGTATAAAACACCTAAGTGGATACAAAGGATCGCCAGCGGCGCGCGGTCCGCGGTACTTATTTAAATATCAAAACTAATTACGCGCGAGAGGAGAGGTTTGATTGCTGCATTACGCGAGACAGGGGAAATATTGCCGAAGAAGGGGTTGATGGCTGCTGATGATGATCTATGGAACCGGGAACTGCGTGAGGCCAATTTGTTGTTTAGAGCGGCCTTGAGTCGTTATAATTATGTACAGATTGGTTTATTTGCTTGCTGTTTTAAGTAGGTAACTGTAGCAGCATCAAACATTTACACTATGCGAATTTTGGGCCAGTAATTTTAAGATCCCTGCAGCCTACAAGCGGATGTAACGTACTGAAAAAATGTCACAAGTTCTATGAAGAAGTATAGACAATTAAGTAACGCATTCATTGATATATTTTTACCATATTATATGATTGAAAATACGTATACCTAGGTAGATAAAAAATGTAAACCGGTTGAATTAGACTGACATTAAAATTAGGTCGACAAAAACTGTAGCACTAACGAGAGAGGAAAAGCAATTTTCCTGAGATAAAGATAAAGATTTTTCCTTCAAATTGCCGACACAGTTCTAAACGGACGCATATTTCAACAATAAATCATTTTTATTTTTCATTTAAACAAAAATTGTTTTAAAACCGCACCCAATTAAAACAATAAAAGTGTAAAATATAATTACTCAGTCAGTTTTAAATCACAGTTGCGTTAACCCTCTCCCTCGGCACTCGGCATCTCGGCAGCCGATCGTAATTAGCAAAAATCGCGACATTTCATTCCTTGTCAAACTTCCGTATTGAAAAGCACCTTACTCACTGCCCACAAAAATTGTAACGTCAATGGTAAATCTCTCATTAAAACTACCTTCTCGTATCTTTGACGTTGTACGTGGAACGGTGGAAACTTGCTAGTTACAGTAATCGTCTACCAGGGCTGCCATTTGTACGATTTAAATCGTATTTGTACGATTTTTTGACAATTATGCAAAGTATGTCCAACCTCAGCATCATATCTAATCATACATAAAACGTACAATTTGATTATTTACATAATCTTATCTTTGAGAGTTTTTAGGTAAATCTGAACATTTTCAGGTACATGAACAACATATTACATACTAGGGCATGTATTCACATCCAATGGGCAAAAATGTATTACTAACTAGCTGATGCCCGCGACTTCGTTCACGTGGATTTAGTTTTTAAAATGCCTCGGGAACTCTTTGATTTTTCGGGATAAAAAGTAGCCTATGTCACTCTCCAGGTCCTTAAATATACCCATGCAAAAAATCACGTCGATCCGTAGGCCTGTTGCGACGTGATTGAAGGACAAACCAACAAACCAATAAACCAACAAACCAACAAACAAATACACTTTCGCATTTATAATATTAGTAAGGATTGAGCTTAGAAAAATGGAGAGCAGAAACCTAATGAAATATTTAAGGATTCTAAAAAATGACGTAAACGCTTACTCTGTTCGTCAGATTATTATTACATAAAATAAAATGTTTAAAAAAGGCGTTGAATATGGGCATGTAATTTTCGAGAGTTTTTTCATCAATGTGCAAGGGTCTTTATACAAACGGAACTTTCCAGTTAATTTGTTTTGCACCAAATGACCGGCCCTTAATGAGAATTAAGGTGTTTATGGAAAGGGCGATAATGGCGGGAAAGTGGATTTCATTTCAGTTATTAATGAATTAGCGACGGCTGCTAGTTCTGCACGTGGAAGTTATGGTTCTGAACTTAATTATACTTTTTCGTCTTATTGAATTTGAGATAACGCAACTTTTTGACATAATATTATAACTTTTATTTTATTATTAGTTTCTTAATACAAAATATTATAAATAACATAGACAACTAAATAATTATAAAAATAAAATTAAAACTTTCCTATTGTTGAAATTCCTTACACTCTCAAGTTTTCAACGAAGTATCTAACATACAGAGATGCCAAATTATGAACTTATGGAGTACTTAGTTCGGATTTTTAATTATACAAATGTTTCTCATACTGATATATACGGAACTGTGTTCTACACGTTTTTTGAAGCGCCAGGACCAGTTAATATGGTTATTATTAATATTAACAATTATTAATTTAATTTAGGTATCATACTGCCATAAGTAACCTTTGCTAGGGTCGGCAAGAATACACTCGGAGTCGACGAGGTCTACATGAATGATTTAAAATGCTTATATTATTATGAAATTTATTTGATTTGGCTGCCAACCCTTCCCCACGCAGGCGCCTATGTAGTGCAGGTATATCCAATCATTTTTCGCCATAGTATGATGCAGACGCAATGAGCCTTCTCCCAAGTGCCATCAAGTATCAAGTTTGTTTGTTGCAATAATAAATTGTTTGGCCATTCCTTCTAAATGTCGTTAAGAAGCAATACCAGAGCACAATAAACCGTAAGCGTTTAGGAGTGAAAGTATCCAAGTGGCTCGGCCCTCGAAGTTGGCACATTAGGCGCAGTCCGGCGCCCTACAGTAGCCTACGCTACGACGTAAACTTGAAATATCCGAAAGGTTTGGGAGTTGAGCAATAAAACAGGTCTGCGCCGTGCGGGAGGTGCTCGGCCGCCGTTATTTCATTGCTGGGCCCAATAAAACGAATTAAAACCTAATTAGAGGCCGCGATTTTTGAACATTAAAAGAGGGAGGAATTAATTAGTGGAGGGCAATGATTCCAGTTCGGCGGGTAATTGCCGCTGCGCCGTCTTAAATATAAATCAGATGCGGTCCAAGTTGCAGAAGGTTCTCTCAACTGAGCATCCTTCGCCACGGATTGCCCTTTCTTTAAATTTAACCTGATGTTTAATCATCATCTCACACCAATAACTATGGCTTCAGTTTGGCGTATTTTAGTAAATAAAGAAAGAAGTTTGCTGTGAAATAATATTCACAACTGCCCTCATAGCGCCCGACGACCACGAAATTTAACGGTCAAAGCTAATTATTTGCTCTGGGAATATACTACCAACGCTTCAAGCAGTAATATTTCAATATTGTTTTGACAACTAACAGTGTCAATCTTAAAGTACCAAGCGCGCGCAGAAGCCCTACCGGCCTACCGGCATAGAGGAGAGCGGAAGCTATCGGCAAATCTTCTGCGCAGGGCTTATAGGTAAAATCTTTGGTTGTTAAACTTTATGGTTGTCATCAAAATTTAAATAATACTGCTTTAAGCGTTAGAAGCTTTGTATCAAATATAGGCTGGTCTCAAAAATAAATGATTTATGTGCATATTTATGCTTTGGTCACAAAACTCATTTTAAAGCTTGAAGCGCAAAGCGAATTCGCTTGAAGCGTTGATTGCCTTCGGGTCAGTGCATGTTCGAAAGGCTGCAAAACACGAACTAAAAGCATTGAGTTCCATCCACACCATGATTTATTGGTGCGCGATGTTAGCAGGCTTTTTGCGCCACGGGCGATAGAGCGGGTATCTCAAAGGTATCCGCGGGTAGCTCTGAACTTGGACCACGCCACGGGTCGCGGAAAAATCTCGTAGTGCGGCATTCTTCAGATCCGCTTTGAGGAGGTTCCACTGAGCGCTGAATAATTCTGTTTGTCCGAGCTCTCAAACATTTGCCCGCCGCTGCGCGCCATTGTTCAAACCGACTTCACCGCATTTGCAATTACCTACTTCAATTATTCTGTAGGTACGCGGCGCATGAGATCTTTCAGCAGGCCAGTCTTTGTGAATTGTCTTAGGGCTGTTTAATTTTAAGATGTTTAATTCATTAAGATGTATGGATTCTTACCCTATTATTGTAGTATTTTCGTTGTTTGAACTTATCAAAGCTAGTAAGTAGTTTGGACACGATAAACTAACCAGGCAGATTACTAATCTAACAACCTCCGTGGCGCAGTGATAAGCAATGTGGTCTTTTAATTTGGAGGACTTTGGGTTGGAGAGTGGCACCTAAGCAGGGTGATTAGGGGAATTGTTAATAATTTCTTAATTGTTTCTAGTTGCTTCTGGTGGAAGTCTTTTGGTGTGGAAACCGCGTAGAAGCCTTCGTTGGTTTTATATATTTGCCATACCCCTTCCAGATGCGAACCCCCCCTTTGAGCGACCTGCTACCATCTTGGACTGTGTCGTCATTGAGGTGAGATCGGAGAAGGAAATAAAGATCTACCAGCGATAGTGACATGGCGATAATGATTTGATACAACCAAAAGACGAGAGGCAATGTAACGAAATGTCAGTGACTAAAACTAAAAGGATATTTAGTAAAATTAGCTATGATTACATAATATAATGTTAAGTATATCAAATAAAATATTAAAGCAGTGATAGCCTAGTGGTTAGTACTGGTACTGCGGTCTCCTACTGGGGAGAGGAAAACCTCTGGCTTTTCTAAGTTAAGTGCGTTTAAGAAATTATATATCATATGCTTCAACGGTGAAGGAAAACAATAACAATCACATTAACTAACATGTGTTAAATTATAATTAGATATAATTAGGTATGCTTTTGTAGAACTTCCCCTCATTGTGGAAACACTGCATATATACTATGTATGCAGTGCAGAATGATACATCATGTATCATACTATCTATTATATTGTAAACTTGTTTTGAAAAGAGCAACTGCCGAGTTTCTTGCTGGTTCTTCTCGGCAGGAAGGGCATTCCGAACCAGTGGTAGGCTCATTGACGATTCAAAGGCACTTGTAAAAAGTTTATTTGAATAAAAACATTTCTATCCTCTTCTATTCTATTCTATTCTATTCTATTCATCGTGAGGAAACCTGCACACCTAAGAGTTCTCCATAATGTTCTCGAAGGTGTGCGAAGTTCGCCAATTATCATTGGCCCAGTGCGGTGGACTATAGCCTATAATTCTTCTCTGAGAGGAGACCTGCGCTCATGTAGTGAGCCGTTGATGGATTGCTGATAATATGTAGGTACTTTTATCAAAGGTAGATTCAGATTTGTAAACAGCCTACAGCCCCGCATTATGAGATGCAAGCAGGAAGCTAGAGACGTAGCGTAGGCGTCATGGGCGGCGCGGGTGGGCGGTGTGACGTCACCCGGCACGAGGCTCGCCAATTTTTTCTAGTGATTGGTAATCGGGGAACTCATTAGGAGCCGCTTTGTTTTTTATCGGCGGGCAATGAAGCGGACAATGTCGTTAGCGGCCGCGCGGGGGCGGGCAGGTGACGGGGAAAATGGGAAAAAATAAGGAAAATTTGCTATTATCTGCCGGAGTGCACACATTTTTAGTTCAATAGGCTGCCCACTTTTGACTATAGGTAATTGCCTACACTAGTTCCTGATGGCCGTGGCCATTCGTATGTGGAATAAAGCCTCCGTAGATGGAATACACATAGTTCGAAAAGCTGATGGTCGTTGGGGTCCCAAGGTGCTGGAGTGGCGACCCTGCACCGGGAAGCGCAGTGTTGGCAGACCCCCCACCAGGTGGACCGACGACATCAAACGAGTCGCAGGGAGCCGCTGGATGCAAGAGGCACAAGACCAAGCCTGTGGAAGTCCATGCAGGAGACCTTTGTCCAGCAGTGGACGTCTATAGGTTGATAAAGAAAAAGAAGAAGAAGATGGGATATCAATGACGTAGGTGTGGTGGTAAAAGGGTGAAAGGGGTGTAGGTCGAAAGCTGCTGGGTTTCTTGATTTCGGACTTGTTCACTAAGAGAAACTTCACAGCCCTCTAATAGGCAGTCTTTTTCGTCTGACAAGAAAGCCTTCGACTGCGATCTCACCCGATGGAAAGGGAAGATCCAGTGTAAGATGGTAATTGGTAGTGGCTAACATAGAAGGGGGTATAGCACTTTTAAAATTAAACCTATACTTAGTGTCTTAACGGCTTCTACACGCCATCGTGCCAGAACGCTAAATCGTTTGGAAGCTAGATTAGTAACTAACCATGGCCAAAGCCTCCCACTGGACTTATTAGGTCCTCCATACAGAAAAAAATATGTAAGTATTTACAAAGTCATATGGCAAAGTAAAACCTTTAAGCTCATGCATCTAGAAATGCGATATAAAAAATTCAATGTTAGCTGCTGGCAAGCTTTTTCCAGTCTGCAATTGAGTTACAAAAATATACAGCGGACTCCGAGAGCGTAATCACATTCAAAGGGAAGATACTCCCAACTTTGCAAATTAAATATTATTTTTCCCCGCCATGTTGAAACTTGTCCCCATGTACTGAGGTTAACTAGTTATCGTAGGCTTATGACACCCTAGATAGGTAGAATAAAAGAAGAGACAGAGTAAAATTAGAGAAAATTAAAAGAAAAACAAAATTTAAAAATGCACACACAATATATAAACAACTAAAATGGCGTTGGACAGGACACATGATGAGAGAGAAGAAAGAGAAATGGACCGCACAAATAACAGAATGGTATCCACGGGATGGGAAAAGGAACGGAGGTAGACAATACAGGAGATGGGACGACGAAATTAAAAAAGCAGCCGGTCCACTATGGACTCGGACTGCAAAAGATAGAACCAAATGGAAATACTTGGAGGAGGCCTTTGTCAGAGGACAAGCTGTTACATGATAAATACTAATAAGACAACCGTTTACCGATGTAATTAATATATATAACTACCCTATTTCTAAATATAAAACTCTTCCTAACAAAAAATTTCAACAAAATTTTTTTCTATTAAAAGTTTTTATGTTTTAAATTTAGAATGTAAGTTAAAAATGCATTAGGTAGTAGGTATCAGGTTTCAACCAATGTACATGAATTAACAGCAATAAAGGCTTATTTTATTGTATTTTATTTTATTTACAAGATAGGTAGGATGCATGCTCTTATAGCTAGGGTGTCATAAGCGTCCCTGGAGGTAAAACCCACGGCCGTCCGTTGGTTAGATCTCGGAAACGCTGATATGAGACTCAATCATTTGAAAAATCGGATGCACAAAGAGTTAGCCGGAAAACAGACGGATAAGAAGAAGAGGATAGTTGTGATTAGGTACCAAGTAGAAAGGAATCTGCCACTCACCTTCGAGGTAAGCTTTGATGGACTTTATCGTTATACATTATTAGTTATGAGTTTTGTGAGTTTTAGATTTCTGTAGACTTTATTAAGTATCATCGGAATGTTAATAAAATTATACACTTGAGGGTGAAATTTTTTATGGTTAACTAGCTGATGCCCGCGACTTCGTCCGCAGGGATTTAGTTTTTCAAACTCCTCAGGAACTCTTTGATTTTCCGGGATAGAAATTATCCTATATCACTCTCCAGATCCTCAACTACACCCGTTCAACAAAATTACGTCGATCCGTAGCTCTATTACGGCGAGATTGAAGACAAACAAACACACTTTCACATTTATAATATTAATATGATGTAGATAACCAATATTATCTATTTTATAAAAAAGTAGGTAGTGTAATATTATATTAACCTGAACTTTTGAAAAAATTTAGCAATAATTTTATTTAAGAGTTAAATAAATATAGTAGTCTCATGGTTAGAACCATAGACCATAATAAGTTAAAAAGAACCTCAACAAACTACTCCTCACTATAGTTTATAGAGGAATGTGCAGAGCCCAGACAAGCCGGCAACGCTTAAGGGCGCTAAGGAAATAAAGAAAATATGTAGTAATCTATTTATATATATAAAAGAAAGTGGTGTTAGTTACACTTTTTATAAGTCAAGAACGGCTGAACCGATTTGGCTGAAAATTGGTGGGGAGGTAGCTTAGAACCAGGAGACGGACATAGGATACTTTTTAATATTATAAATGCGAAAGTGTGTTTGTATGTTGGTTTGTTTTTCAATCAAGTAGCAAAAAAGCTACGGATCGACGTGATTTTTTGCATGGGTATAGTTGAGAACCTGGAGGGTGACAAAGGCTAAGTTTTATCCGAGAAAATCAAAGAGTTCCCGCAGGATTTTAAAAATGAAATCCATGCGGACGAAGTCGCGGGCATCAGCTAGTTGTAAATAAAATAAAAAAATAAAAAATAAACAACAATTAAGAGTCAATTGTGTAACTTACTCTTGTCAATCCATTAATCTTATAAATCCTAAGGAAACTAGGTAGTATCTTTGTTTCCAATATCAGCGCTGGTTATATAAAGCCGAGCGCACACGAGCCCCTTTAATATTCGCCACTGGACGTCTACAATTAACGCTTGAACAATTTCATAACTCGAGTCCGCCTTTGAGCGCGGAAACGCTAAGAGAAAGAATATTAAAAATATGTCTAAAAAACACGCGGCGATACAAAGGCCGCGTAATTAGATTAGTAGAAGTCTTCGTTCAATCGGAGCGGTGGACAACTTCGGTACCGACTACCGAGTACCGACTTACCGAGTGCCTACTTCTTGATCGCGGGCTTTCGTACCCGGATACGCTCCCCCTACCAACCAAGGAGTTTTATTTCTTCGTTTGGAAGTTTTAAATGACGTTTTACCGTTACTGCACACTATATAGACTCCAATCAATCTTTGCACACACACATAATAATTATCATCATCATCATCATCAACCCATCATCGGCTCACTACTGAGCGAGGTCTCCTCTCAGAGAAGAGTTGTAGGCCTTACTCCACCACGCTGGCCCAATGCGATTTGGCGGACTTCACACACCTTCGAGAACATTATGGATAACTCTCAGGTGTGCAGGTTTCCTCGCGATGTTTTCGTTCACCGTTAAAGCATGTGATATTTAATTTCTTAAACGCACTTAACTTCGAAAAGTCAGAGGTCCCGGGATCGAACCTGCGACCCCCTGAATAGGGGACCACAGTCGTAACCACTAGGCTATCACTATTCTTACACACACACATATATGTCTCACAAAACACATTCGAAATTATTATATTTTTTGTCATTTTAGATTTATATTTTGTTCTTCAAAGCTCTTAATATATCTAAGCGACTAATATTGATGGAATTCACAGAACTTCTTTGATCACATATAATAATCTTGTAGTGTTTGTCACCTAAGTCCCTGATCCATTATGCTACGTATGCCATCTTGCCTTATGCCACTTATATCTTTCACTTATGCCTTTTAGGCATGCCCTGATTTTTTTCGGGAAATATTTTTCGAGAACATTTCAAAAGTGCAATGGGGATTTTCTGAAATTCCACCCCAAAAGGGTTGAAAAGGGTCGGTAAAGTTTTTTAAAACGCGAATTTTTTTAATATAAAATCCACGCGGACAAAGTTGTGAGCATCAGCTGCTCTTGTAAAAGATTTTAATATAAAACACATACAAGTATGAAGAAAAATGAATTTGAGAATGGCAATGATCTTCATCGCGTCCCATACGTATCATAACGTATTATTAGGTAGGTACGTACGAGTGCGCTCGTATCTCGGGGCGGTGCGAGACGGTGCTAATAAGACCGCTCCGTATGAGGATCGCCGATAACATTGAGTTTTTGTGTTGGGAGTTGGGACACACCTCGCGGCGGGTTCAACTGCCGGCCTAGGCCGAGAGACAGCCGCTGGATGTATCAACCAAAGCACTCTACACACACTCTCAACACTAAGGGTAGCATAAGTATGTCACGCACTCTTTAAACATTTCTGTGGTGGTGTCGTGTGATGCGGGTTGTTACGTTCCCTCAAATATGGTTGAGCGAAGCAATGGCTGGGTCATGCGTCATGCTCGTGAACGGGTGCCACCGGCGGAAATGGGGCTACTTTATGTCTGCCCATCTTAAGATAGAAGTTAGTCGGTATGCATTTTTGGAACTTTCCTCATTGTGGAAACACTGCATCTAAAGCATAGTATTTACTGTATTATAATTTGTTTTGAAAAGAGCAACCGCCGAGTCTCTTGCTGGTTCTTCTCGGCAGGAAAGGCATTCCGAACCAGTGGTAGATTCATTGACTATTCAAAAGCACTTGTAAAAGTTTATTTGAATAAAAAATATTTCTATTCTATTCTATTCTACTCACGACAATTTGAGGCTGAAACACTCACGACAATTTGAGACTTATTTTTTTATTCGATGACAAGATAGTCCTTGACTGCGATCCCACCTGGTGGTAAGTGACAATGCAGTCTAAGATGGTAGCGGGCTAACTTGAAAGTGGTATGGCAGTGAACATTCACAACCCATGCCCCTAGTTGGTTTCTACACGCCATCGTGCCGGAACGCTAAATTCAGAAATTATAAATACCTCCCAGTTATAAGACAACAGCGCTCACCACTGAGCCCCTGGCTCGTCAATAGGACTGAAAGCAATCACGACAAATTGAGAATGAAAGCACTCACGAATATAATTATGAGGGTGAAGCATACATGAAACTTTGCGACTGAAGGCACTCACGACAATGTGAGCGCGAAGTATTCGCAACAATCACGACAGTTTGGGCTTAAATAAAAGACTCGCCGCGTTTTTTGCTGGTTCTTCTCGGTTGGAATGGCATTCTGAACCAGGGTAGATTCACTTGACGATTTGAAAGCACTTTCTTAAAGTTAAATTTTAATTTGGATAAAAAATTATTCTATTCTACTCACGCCAATTTGAGACTGAAGCACTCACGACAAAAGGCTGCTTCATTCAAAACAGCTTGAGAGCGTCATCTAATTTGGCATACAAGGAAATCTGACATGTATATACAATATCTCATGAGTTATGTGTCTCGTTTTTACTCTTCTTTTCGATTAAAATTGTATTCCAATCTACGACAAAAATTTCAATACAATGTAACTATTTCAGTCAGTAGTAGGTAGGTATGTGGACAACTTTTATTTCAGCTGTGTGCCATCACGACATCGCGGAGTGCGGCGGCCGTATCTTGCAGTATTTCTCTTTTACGTTCGCCAGCGGCTATCGAGAAATTCGAAATTTCGCTGTCACCGGCTTTTCCAGATTGTCACCGAGAATAATCTCCGAATCTAACTGGCAGTAAACTGGAATAACTTTTTACGTTTAAATCGCTTTATGGCTTTTATGAGCGTGTCGATCGTTGGACACTAAATACTTTGTATAGGTATGATAAATTCACCTTCTAGAGGTTAACAAGTTTTCGTAGTGGTGCGGTTATCGAAGTACAGTTAAGTATAATAACTAGATGATGCCCGCGACTTCATCCGCGTGGATTATGGTTTTTAATTCCCGCAGGCGCTCTTTAATTTCACGGGATAAATTAAAGCCTCTGTTAATCCTGGGTATAAACTTTCTCCATTCCAAATAGTCAAATCAGTTCATTCGTTGTAGCGTGAAGAGGTAACAAACATCCATCCATCCTCACAAACTTTCGTCTTTATGATATTAGCACGATTACTAGGAAATGTTATGAGAGAAGAAATAAATTTCATCTTAATATGAAACTCCTAAAGTTTAGGAGCTCTGTTTATTAAATACCTATTACTAGGAACTATGTATATTTAACTAGCTGATGCCCGCGACTTTGTCCGCGTGGATTTAGTTTTTAAAGTCCCTCGGGAACTCCTTGATTTTTCGGGATAAAAAGTAGCCTAGATGTTGACCCGAGTAATAAGCTACCACGGTATGAAATTTTGTAGAAATCTGTGCGGTAGTTTTTTACGTGAAAGAATGACAAACAAACAGACAAACAGACAAAAATTAAATAAAAATCTGTTTTGGGCTCAGTATCGATAGTAAAATCCCCCAATTAAAATTTTCAAAATATATTAAATGTACAGAAATCTTCCAGTTACAGTTTTATTGTATGTATAGATTACTAGGAACTATGTATATTTAATGCACTGTATTATAAGATAAGATATAGCGAGTCGTTTTATTAGTCCGCCGCAGTGCGAACGTGGAGGTTTATTGAGAAACCTTTAACTAGGTCACTTCGATCTGTGGAGATAACATACACGCGTGCAAACACTGCGAGGTGCAAAGGCAGGCAGTGCAGAGGCAAAGGTACCGACCGAGTACCGACGCTCTGGCGTGGATCTGTTAGATTGTAATAACACATACTTAGGTCACAACGTTACTCTATTTACTTAAGTATTTTTAAAGTAAGGATTTTTAACTTTTTCGAACCCAAAGTGTACCTACTTAAATCTTTCATAATATCATCATCATCGTCAGCAAATCCATCACTACTGTGTACGACGACATCAACTACTGGGTACAATTCTCCTCTCAGAATGGTCATAGGGTTTGGTCCTATTCTACCAAGTGGCCATTCTGGCCAAGTGTGGATTGAGTGAATCCACACATCTTCGAGAACATTTTGGAAACTTTCAAGCATGCAGATTTCACGCAATGCTTTCCTTCCCTGTTAGGTACAGCAATTTTTATAGCAAGTGATAGTTAGTCTAAATAATATTTAAATATATGAAAGGGAAAGGTGACGTTTTTCCAACCTTACATAACTCATTCCGTAAATAAGAGCTGACTACACTAGTTAAAAAAGATTAAAGTTTTTCTTTTTGTTGTTTGCACTAGATGGCGCTGTATTACTTTAGATCGCATTATAAATTCCTCCCTAAATAATGTAATTATAAGACTCATATCAACCATGAAGACTTGAAGAAAGAAGATCGTTGAAATTCGGCTCGAAGGACCATATGGAAATTTTTGGAAAAGTTGCCCTTTCTGGCAACTTCGTTAACCTGATACAAACGAATCTTATGCAACTATAATGTGGAATTGAATTGTAGAACTGGAAATTATCGATTTCAGAAGCTCGTTCCTTCATCCATTCTCAAATCTCAACCCATTCCCATTGTCGGCTCACTAGTGGGGGTTCAGAATCAAGTTAATGCATAATAATAATAAAGGAATATCTGAAAAGCTACCTATATTTATCTAAATACTAGCTGATGCCCGCGACTTCGTCCGCATGGATTTAGTTTTTAAAAATCCCGCGGGAACTCTTTCATTATCCGAGATAAAAAGTAGCTCTCCCGGTCTAAGGAACCACTACTACATTCATTACTATACCCATGCAAAAAATCGCGTTAATCCGCTGTTCTGTTGCGACGTGATTGAAGGACAAACCAACAAACAAACACACTTTCACATTTATAATATCAGTTATGCTATATTATAACACTTTTTATAATTGTCAAATTTTTTATCATACTTAACCAAGGACAAAATAACGTTTAGCTGTCATTTACGTTTTGTTATTCCACTGTCATTTGCGTTTTGTTATTCCATGTCAGATGCGTTTTTGTTATACCACGTTTTATAGTGACTTAACGGAAACGCGGTCGAACGGGATAAAAAGTATCCTATGTCCGTCTCCTGGTTCTAAGCAACCTCTCCACCAATTTTCAGCCAAATCGGTTCATTCGTTCTTGAGTTATAATAGTGTAACTAACACCACTTTCTTTTAAATATGTGGCTCAAAATCACCAAGGTGCAGAATTGGCTTTGCTAGCAATTTAATGTCTTAAATCTTGACTTTATTGAGAAAATAAAATTAATAAAATACTATAACTAACCTGTTTTGTGTGTACATCAAACAATGCAATTTAATAATGAAGTAAATTTTAAATTAAATCAATAGGTATACATTCATAGAAAGTCATTTCGGGAACGCGTCCTAATGTACGATCTTCAACAACAAGTCCAAAATATTAATGAAAAATTTAAGATATTTAACACCTGTCATTACTTAATATACCGTAAGTTTTATAAAAAATCTAGTTTTAAAAAGGATACTACAAGATTATTTATTTTTAATTTTAAAAATACAAAAATAGTTTGTCCGATAGCGCACGCGTCATGTCAGTGAACGCATCGATAATCTTAGTAACCTTTTTGAGATCTGTGCGTAATAATATTAGAAAATTCAAACTGGAACCAAACGATGTGTCATATTATGTTAATAATTAGTATTTATTAACATAATATGACACATAAAATTAGTATTAGTATTATTCCAACAACATTGCTGAAAAAAGACCAAAGTCGAGAATATTATTATTTTGATAATGATATTCATTAATTTCGAAAAATAATAAGTTTTGTTTTGTTTTTTAAATATTTTTTTAGTTAATATTACAGAATGTATTGTTGATTTTCTTATGTTTCATTTTTTTTATTCCATCATTTGTAGAAATTTAGTGAAGAAGACTGTGATTTTAAGTCAAAATACTCAAGTTGTAAGAACTGATTAAAACTTTAAGGAGATATAACTATGCTTAGAAGTTCCTCTAGACTGGTTTATGAAAATGTTATAGCTTATTTATAATAACAACTAGCTGATGCCCGCGACTTCGTCCGCGTGGATAGAATTTTCTTTGCTATAAACCTTACGGAGCCCGAGACCTTTCCAACGAATGCAAAACCGTGGAAATCGGTTCGTGCGTTCTGGAGTTCTGTCGTGCGTCAGGAAGGAAAACCCGACTTATTTTTATATAGTAGATGTATTGACAGTAAGTGATTTTTCTTAAGTGCAAACAATATGGCAATATAAATAAATAACTTTGTAATTTAAAACGTTGTTTATAATTATAATATTTCCTAACTTATGCCTTATGATATCAATATCATCACTTCCGTAACATTTTTGTCATTCCGGGAACGGTTGATCGTTTCCGGGAACTATATTTCAATAAAATACGCATAATTTGATCTATTTTTTTAGAAAAAACATATTTTATTACATTAAAAAACTTTCATTCTGTTCATGTAACGTTAATTCGATTATTAGAGTTTTGAATATTTTGAAATTTCTTAAATTTTATGCACGATAATAGCAACTTCTTTAATTTTTTGATGTATTTTACTTGTAGAAGATTTTTATGTTTTGTTTTCATTATTGTTTATATAGTATAAATATATAACATACCCATGTTATTCAACAAAGCTTAAATTATGTACTTTGTTTTGTTTTTGTTAATTTTATCAAATTTAGAAAAACGTTCCCGAAATGATGATTTTCTGTAAGATATTCGCCAAAAAGCAATATTACAAAAAAAGTATAGAATTCTGTGCGCTGCCCTGGCAAATTTTATTAATATACAAATTTTGCAACAGTATAAACCAAGAGTCATCATTATAGCTTGCATTTTTATTGTCATAAAACCAATCTTGAAATTTGCAACCTTGGTGATTTTGAGCCATATAGATATAAAAGGAAAAGGTGACTGACTGACTGATCTATCAACGCACAGCCCAAACCACTGGACGGATCGGGCTGAGGTAGCTATTATAACGTAGGCATTCGCTAAGAAAGGATTTTTGAAAATTCAACCCCTAAGAGGGTGAAATAAGGGTTTGAAAAATCGAATTAAACGTGAAAAGCTAGTTTGTAATGAAACACACAAAACTGGTGGTTGAAATCCAGCCCACTCGTACCTACGAAACTTTGACTATGAAACGATTAATTCGACGTTTCTGGAACGAACCGCTAAAGTGTGGAACGCCCTTCCAGAGTCCGTGCTTCCCTACCACGTATAATTTGAGTACATTCAAGGCAAGAGTAAATATGCATTTTCTAGGCAAGCGCGCCCCAACCTAATCTCATCAGTGATTTCAATTATTGATTATTGTTAAGCGCAAGCCTGTCCTGTAATTAAAAATTGCGAAAATTCAGAGATCCGTAGGCACCTGAAATCCGAAGTTCGAACCCTGCACCTCCTAGAAAAGAAGATCCAAGTCAACCGGTAGGCTAATAACCGCTACTCGTTATCTACTCGTACCTATTAGCGCATCAATCAGTTTTTATCTAATACGCAATTTTCCTGTAATTCATATCAAAACAACACGTATGGAAGTGCGCAAATAAATATTTTGTTCTCGCGGCAGTCGCGTAGGTGGGGGCCGATTGTAAACATGTTTATGATACGCTCTGACCCGCGCGGTGCGGCCGTGAATGGAAAATCCAGAATTCGTAGAATCACACTTTACCCAATTGTAGAGCCGCCGCAACACCTCTTCATGGTGATCCAGAATATCTGCGGGGGCGCAAGAGCTGCTAGAATTGTTATGGTTTGTCATTCAAATCCAAAATTATAAATAATAATTCATATAAAATTCAAAAAAATTCAAAATTATTTATTTCACGTAGGCCAACTTGTGGCTCTTATGACACGTCATGACTATACCAACGGTTCGGAAAGCGGATTCTGCTGAGAAGAGCCGGCAAGAAACTCAGCAGTTGCTCTTTTCAAAATAATCATTTTACAATATTATTATGTAGTTATTACATTGTTACAAGTTTTTCATACTATCTTGTGGGCAGCCGCATGCCAAGCCGATTTAACCCATGCAAATTTGTTAGAATAGAATAGAATATAATATTTCCACAATGAGGGGAAGTTCCCAAAAAGCGTAAGTACCTACTGCAATTAAATTCATGTTAAGATGGGCAGAAAGAAAGTAGTCCCTTTCCACCGGTGGCACCCGTTATAGGCCAAACTGTAGCTTTTATGACTCTACCAGTTTGGAAAACAAGTTCTGCTGAAAGGAGCCGGCAAGAAACTCAGTAGTTGCTCTTTTCAAAATGAAAAGTTGCGGTTTCAATGTTTTTGTTTTTCATTACATAATAGAATATTAGCCATGTTGAATTTATTGGATTCAACTTACAATCATACAAGATAGAGCAGTGATAGCCTAGTGGTTAGGTCTGCGGTCTCCTATTCGGGGGTTGCAAGTTCGATCCCGGGCATGCACCTCTGACTTTTCGGAGCTGGCAATTAAATATCGCATGTTTCAACGGTGAAGAAAAACATGGTTAGGAAACCTGCACACCTGAGTGTTCTTCATAATGTTTTGCAAGGTGTGTGATATCCGCCAATTCGTATTGAGCCAGCCTGGTGGGGTTAACCGTTGACCGGTACGGTATAACCGGTTGATATTTACCATTCGGCATTCCGAACCAGTGGTAGACTCATCGACGATTCAAAAGCACTCGTAAAAAAGTTTACTTGATTAAAAAACACTTCTATTCTATTCTATTCTATTCTATTCTATTCTATTCTATTCCAAGAAAAGATAACATACTTTCTCTCAATCAGAATAAATTTATAAACACATATCAAAATCTCATTCAATTCTCATTCAAACTCAATTAGGTAAGTATTAACAGTGAAACTTTGCAGGTACTATAACATGCTCTGGTTTTTCTCAGATTTACACATTTTTTCCGTGATTCTCTAACCTGATTCAGCTTATATTGTTTCGATGGCCAAATCTCCACAGTCTTTCTTACGTCCACGCAATACCAATAAAACTTATCTATCTTTGGTCCTTACCTCCGCGCGCCACGTCACAGCGAGTGACGCATCAAACGGCGGAGGAGATGATCTAAACGGGAGGCTCGGGTTTTACGGCCAAGGTTGGTGTAGACCTCGCCCCAGGGACGTGTGAGCGCTCGCCTTTATCGCAAGGTAAGGCTGTTAGGAGGGACACTGATACCTCGCTAGTCGCTGCCAGCCGAGAAATGACACTTTTTGTGATGTTTACGGCCGATTTTACCAACGTAAAATAAGTCTTATCTGAGCGTAAATTTTTAAGCTATTGCATAGCTTTTATCGCGGGTTTTGAACTAGGACAATGAAACAGGAGCGCGGCGACCGAATCAAGAAATTCCGTAACGAAAATAAACCTAACACCGTCGTTCAGTAAGGTTCAACATTTTAGAGGTTTCCCAAGTAGCTCTGTTTGGCGCAGTGGGCGAGCGGCCGCTTTCTTTACCGTATGGTGTATGATGTCGCAGGTTCGAATCTCACTCGCGAAGTAATGGCAGAGATTTTCTTGTTTGTTTTTTAATTATTTTTTGCATAATTTTTATTATGCAAAAAAATATTGCATAAATATTATAATTGCATAAGTTGATAAAAAATGCTATGCAATAGCTTTACCGCGGCAGTCCCCGAGTGCCACTTAATTTTTAGGGTTCCGTACCCAAAGGGTACCAACGGGACCCTATTACTAAGCCTACGCTGTCCGTCCGTCCGTCCGTCCGTCCGTCCGTCTGTCAGCGGGCTGTATCTCGTAAACCGTAATAGATAAACAGATGAAATTTTCACATATTATTTATTTCTATTGCCGCTATAACAACAAATAATAAAAATTAAATTAAATTAAAAAAATTAAATTAAAATGGGTAGGTGGGTAGATGGAAATCTTTTAATTAATTTTTTTTAACGGAACCCTAAAAGAGCGAGGCCCGACTCGCACTTGGCTGATTTTTTATTTTAACAGAGTTTTCAATACAAAAACTGTCAAAACGCCCACTTTGTAAACGTCATCGACGTTGGTGAAATCGTCACTTACAGTAAAACGAAAACTTTTCTGGGAATATTCGTAACATTGATGAAATTATATTCTACTAGCTGATGCCCGCGACTTCGTCCGCGTGGATTTAAAAATCCCGCGGGAACTCCTTAATTTTCCGGGATAAAAAATAACCTAAGTCGGTACACACCTACACCAAACTCATCTTCAACTTTACCCATGTAAAAAATCCCATCAATCCGTTGCTCTGTTGCGGCGTGATTGAAGGAAAAACGCTCGATTAGTAAAACGGAGGTTGTTAAAAGAGCAAAGTGCAGCCGAAAGCTGTTGGCGACCGTCGTGCAGAGAAAGGTAGCGTTTTTCGGGCATCTGCAAAGAGGATTCCTTCACGAATTTCCTAGGTTGACCCTGGAGAGCATGATTCCCGGAAAAAGAGCACCTGGAAGACAGAGGAGAAAGTGGATGGATAACATAAAGGAGTGGACCGGGCATAGTTACACTGAATTGAAGAAGATGGCACTGGAGCGAAAATTTTTTCACATACTGACCTCTGAACTTCAAATTGAAGATGGCACCCAATGATGATGATGATTAGTAAACTTATAATCCTATGAATAAATCATGATAATGTAAAATTCTAATCAGACAAGTGATCAAAATTCAAGATTAAAATTCAAATTATGTTGTAAGCGGTAAACGGTAAGCTTGTCGGGGAAATTTACAACTCGGACAAACGGAAATGATGTCCGTAGGTGGCCGTCACAAACTTCGCGCATTTACATTTAAATGCGGCGCACATAAAATATCACCTAGCGGCGGTGGGGCAGCTGGCCGCGCACTGGCGACATGACGTGCGATTAAAAGTTGCACTTTCAGGAAACATGCTTAATACCATATTGAGAATACCTACCGAAAAGCACCTCTGACTTTTCGGAGTTATGAGAGTTTAAGCAATTTTAGTCTTAGTGCCTGAAGACTCAAGTCTTCGAACAGTGCGTGTTGCCAGTGATGACTTACGGATCCGAGACATGGTCGCTAACTAAGGGCCTCATAAGTAGGCTCAGGACCGCTCAGCGGGCGATGGAGAGAGCTATGCTCGGAGTGTCCCTGCGGGATCGAATCAGAAATGAGGAGATCCGTAGGAGAACCAGAGTCACCGACATAGCTAAGCGAGTCGCGATACTGAAGTGGAAATGGGCAGGGCACATAGTTCGAAGAGCTGATGGTCGTTGGGGTCCCAAGGTGCTGGAGTGGCGACCCCGCACCGGGAAGCGCAGTGTTGGCAGACCCCCCACCAGGTGGACCGACGACATCAAACGAGTCGCAGGGAGCCGCTGGATTCAGGCGGCGCAAGACCGAGGCCTGTGGAAGTCCATGCAAGAGACCTTTGTCCAGCAGTGGACGTCTATCGGTTGATAAAGAAGAAGAAGAGAAGAAGCAATTTTATATCCTCGATCCTCGATCATCATCTATCTAACGTCTACTCATTGAGACCATTCAATGAGCCCAAACATACTATACCTGCAGTAAGTTACTGTAGAGTTGGGTATCCCGCAGACTAAATAAATAAATAAATATTTATTCAGCTTTTGTCAACAACTAAGTATTTAAGAACAAACAAAATATAAGCAGACAAAAACTTAATCACTAAATAATATTATTGTCCCTAAAAGTTAAAGCTGAAAGGCTACTGCCTCAGCATAATGCTGCAACTTGATGCTGCAGCATCAGCTCAAGGTAACCATGCCTTGGAATTAATCCGAAGTAACAGTAAATCTTCAAATCAATCGCACCTGTAAATGTAAGACCATTTAATCAAGTAGGAAATGAGCTGATGATCTTCAAACGCCTGAGCAGCTCTTCATAAATTATAGCTAATATCCACTTCAATTATGTTAGCTTTCGAACAGAAAAAACCGCATCAAAATCGGTCTATTGGGGAGGCTGCTACGAAGAAACAGACAGACACACAGCTGCATAGATGCACACGTCAAACTTATACCTCCGACAAAAAAGAGTTTGTCGGGGGTTAAAACGAAAAGTCGCATATGTGGTCTGCATTTGGCGTTATAAAATACCTACCACGTACCTAGCGGGGTAGCGGAGTCGCTAACAAATTATGAACAACTATTAGCGCGCCTGACACGGCCGGTGTCGACTGACGAGATACGGCCTGACGCTGTCGGGTCTGCAAACCCTTTATTATCTTTACATTCAATTATTATGGAACGTTCTTAATCCTTTTAGTAAGGCCGTCAACATTTACCTACTGAAAGTACCCAATAGTTGTTAAAATAAAAAATATCTCTTCAATTCAGGCCATTGCTCATACCTATTTAGTGTTAGTATTATATACATATAATATTAATAATAGAAGCAATATCACTAAATTAAACTAAATTATGTATATATCGTGCTTCTTGGCGTGATATACTGAGAGAGATTATGTACTAAAGGCCGATTTTACCGACGTAAAATAAGTCTTAACCGAGCGTTGATATTTTGGCATACTTTCAATAGAAAAATTGTGAGAACGCCCAATATTTTATTCCTTGTTTAGTACACGTCACTCGATGTTGGTGCAATCGGCACTATGTAACAGATTTTTTTAGAATGCAGAAACTTGACAAGTCGTGGATAAAATTTGGCACTGATTGTGAAAATGAATTACCTGAGCTTAGAAAGCGTATAAAACGTAGCATAAGTTTTTTTCAGGTAAATTTAAATGCATACCATTACTATTAACAATCCAAAAGTTGTTAGCTTACGTTGTTATTAGATTTCAACAAGAGGCAAGTCGATTGCTTGGATCCCGTGAAAGAACATACAAGATCATCAAGAAGTTCCCATTGTATTTGAAAAAGTCTGAATCCACGTGGACGAAGTCACGGGCAAAAGCTTTATGCCCGTTTTCACCAATCATACCTAAATCATCCCCAAATGAGAAGTATCTTTACGTAGGTGGCCCCTAATTCAATTCCTTAATCAATGTCATTTCTACCTTTAGGTGTTTCCTCAAGGTTCGTGAAAACGAAACTGACAGAATGTGTCACCTAACTTAGCTTAAGTAGCCCGTAAAAGTTAAGGGACTTTGGTGAAAACGAAACTGACAGAATGTATCACCTAACTTAGCTTAAGTAGCCCGTAAAAGTTAGGAAACTGTGGTGAAAACGAAGCTGACAGAAAGCGTCACCTAACTTAGCTTAAGTAGCCCGTAAAAGTTAGGGAACTTTGGTTAAAACGGGCACTAGTGTCTTGTACATCTGAATCTTGTAGTAAATTGGCAGAGAGATAAATAATTTGCATGTGTTCGCCCCAGTACTACAAAGTTGTCAGCGGCAGATGAGATACGCGGTCACACGCACCTGAGCCCCTGACCCCCCCCTGCCCCCCTGCCCCCCGGGGCGCACACATTCATCGCCCCCCGCGACAGCATGCAGGTCAATGCCTGAGATTTATTCCGCTGAATATGGATTAGCGTTGACCATTGAGTCTTTTGTACGAAATTATTTAACATGCCTCCAAATTAGACCTCACGCTTCCATCATTTATTTTTGTCAAGCGCAACCATATCTATATAAAAGAAAGTGGTGTTAGTTACACTATTTATAACTCAAGAACGGATGAACTGATTTGGCTGAAAATTGGTGGAGAGGTAGCTTAGAACCAGGAGACGGACATAGGATACTTTTTATCCCGTTCGACCGCGTTTCGGTCAAGTCACTATAAAACGTATAACAAAAACGCATCTGACATGGAATAACAAAACGCAAATGACAGTGGAATAACAAAATGACAGCTAAACGTAATATTGTCTTTGGTTAAGTATGGTAAAAAATTTGACAATTATAAAAAGTGTTATAAATGATATTATAAATGCCAAAGTGTGTTTGTTTGTTGGTTTGTCCTTCAATCACGTCGCAACAGAACAGCGGATTGATGCGATTTTTTGCATGGGTATAGTAATGGATTTAGTAGTGGCTCCTCAGACCGGGAGAGCTACTTTTTATCTCGGATAATGAAAGAGTTCCCGCGGGATTTTTAAAAACTAAATTCATGCGGACGAAGTCGCGGGCATCAGCTAGTCTATCAATAAAAAAGCCTCCTGAAATGAACTTCATACTTGTAGATACATACTAATATGAGCTATCCTTACTCTGTGCTTGCAGAGAGCAATTACTCCTAGACTTTTCATGTTCTCTGCCGATGGACAGCTCTTGTAGGCTCCATACTCCAGTTCCGAACACTTCATAGTCAGATTGTATCCAGCGGCTCACTGCAACTCGTGCGTGTCCATTCAAGATGGCATTTAACCGTCATTAATCTTTTTAAATTAGGTAGGTGTTGTTGAAGACCTTTGTAAACATTTCAAAATATCATTCATGTGGGTTATTTTGTGGTTTATATGACAAATGAGGAAACCTGCACTCCTTGAGGTCTTCATAATGTTCTCGAAGATTTGTAAAGTTTGACATTTCGCATTGGGCCGACGTGGTGGACTATGGCATACAACCCTTCTGTGAGAGGAGACCTGCGTTCAGTAGCGAGCCGTTGATGGGTTGCTGATGACGATGATGACAAGTCAAGACTCCAACACTCCGGTTGGCAATGCAGAGCTGATACTGTAAAAACTTTGTCGATCGTAACATTCTAATAGTTCCATGAGATAAATCACCGAAAGGTCTTCGTAGATTCGTTCTTAAGCTATATTTCTTTATGAAAATGAGGATCGTTCGTGTATTGATCTCGGAGTGCGTGCTCGGTAGTTCGATCGGAGGTAGGGGCCTTAATAGCCATTGAAATTGAACAGAACGTGAGTGGACAAATTGGACCGGCCGGGTCAAGATAAGGGCGCGCAAGGAAAGGGAAATGTCCATAAACAACAGGCGACTGGGTCCCAATTAATAAAGCAGCCAACACTGAAGTAGCGCAATTAATTCTGTGCCTTCGTAGATTTTAATAGTTCGCATAAATCAGTGGCCGTTGGGTCGCCGGTGGGTTAATCGCCGTTTAATATGCCGGCCTTCGCGCTATCGGCCATCTTCCTGCGAGTGTTGGCCGGCCCGCCGCAGCTGATAAAGCACGATACGTGGACGTGCTTCGGAAACTATCCTGTAACAAGAATAGAAAATTCAGTCTGTCGAGCTGGGATTCGAACCATCGACTTTTAACTGTTAAGCGACTGCCGAAGCCACTAGGCTACGGAGACCCAATATTGTACCGCGAAAATACCGAACACAATGCCAAATTCACATTCAACAAAAAAGTGTCGGTTTCAAAAAAGTGTCGAGTGTCGGTTCCCTAATTTTTTCCGTCTAGCCCCCTTCCGCACCGCGCGATAAGGAACTTACGTTCCAAAAATGTTCAACCATGCTCTTTGAAGACCTTTGAAGACATTGTTTTCTGTTAGCTAGGTATCTACGTATACGTACCTATCTAGTTTTGGATGTGCAAAAAAATAAAGAGGCAAGCACATTATTTTGCCACGCAAACCCCATAAATGGCAAACACACTGATTCTTTTTTTTTATTATTTGGAGATAGGCTTACGCTTGACGACAATCAATACTGGAAAGCACTGATGAGGTCTATGTTGGAGCGCGCTTGCCTAGAAAATGCCTATTCATTCGAATCTAAAATTCAGGAAGTGGTTTAGAAAATGAAACGCAATGTTTAGGTCTAGACGTGTGTTTTTCTTAATCATTCAGACTTAGCAGAAACATAAGCTAGCTTTACGACTACAGACTGTTGTGAGAGCCTAATTTTGTCAAGCGTGCCTGAGATCGCAATACATAATACTGATACACTATTTGCTTTACCTACGTGTTATAATAATAAATATAAGTATATTTAATTATAAGTAGAGGTTATTAGTTATGCATTTAAATAATGAATTTCTCAGTGGCAAAGTTGCCTGGAACCAATCGGCTTTGCTTCAGCTGCCCACAAGGTTATATTGTTAAGCTGTATATTTTAACACATTTGTTTTTAAACGATCAATATTTGGGTTTGTTACCGGCTCTTCACAGCAGAATTAGTTCGGCGGTCGTAGAGTTTTGACTTGTCCCAACCACAAATTGGTCTGCATGGAACAAATAATCTAAAATTTTAATTCGGATATAGGGCTTACACAGAAGGTGTTAATCAACCAATCGTGGACATAACACCGTCATTAACAAGTTTATAACATGACCTGTCCCTGCGCGCGGTTTTCGCCGGAACGGCAGCGATATTGTCCGTCGTTGCAATTCAATTATATTTCGGACACTGGCGAGGTAACCAAATTCAATCGCAGCTAGACTTCAGTTCGCGTTAAGTGGTTATATCCCCTCTGGCGGGGAGCGGGGAGCGGGGAGCGGGGAGCGGGGAGGGCTGGTCACTAAACACAAGGTGCGAGGCGGTAAGGGCCGCTGTACACGCGCACGAAATAGGCGTGATGACAGTAAACACGAATCAATGAAAATATGAATTTATCTCATGAAATAGGATTTATGGATTATACAAAAAAAAACATATTATTGGAACGTAAGTTCCTTATCGCGCGGTGCGGAAGGGGGCTAGACGGAAAAATCGGCCAAGTGCGAGTCGGGCCTCGCTCTTTTAGGGTTCCGTTAAATAAAATAAAATTAAAACATTTCCATGTACCCATGGAAATATATTAATTTAATTTTTTTAATTTAATTTAATTTTTATTATTTGTTGTTATAGCGGCAATAGAAATACATAATATGTGAAAATTTCATCTGTCTAACTATTACAGTTTACGAGATACAGCCCGCTGACAGACGGACGGACGGACGGACGGACGGACAGCGTAGGCTTAGTAATAGTGTCCCTTTGGTACCCTTTGGGTACGGAACCCTAAAAATGAAGGAACCGACACTCGACACATTTTTGAAACCGACACTTTTTTGTTGAATGTGAATTTTGCATTGTATTCGGTATTTTCGCGGTACAACATTGGGTCTCCGTAGCCTAGTGGCTTCGGCAGTCGCTTGACAGTTACAAGTCGATGGTTCGAATCACAGCTCGACAAACTGAATTGTCTATTTTAAATTTTATTTTAAATAATTTCTACATGTGGAATTTTTCCCTAATTTTTTATTGTATAAATTAGATAAAATGTAATTGTACTACTAACGCCATCTGTTAAAAAACCAGAGTAACTCTTTGGCTTTGTAACATTGCTGCAATAGAAATAAACTAAATATAATTCATTGTAGTTAATCAATTTAATACTAGATGACACCACTAGTTTATTACAATTCCTTCACTAATTAATCGAAAGGAACTTCGTTCCATCCGGGTGTCCCTTGACACCTCTCAAGTTTATTTTATTTTTCTATTTTGAACGATATTCATATTTATTTACATAAAATAACAGTATCTATCTTTAAACTTTAACAAATTTCGACGACAAATCATTGAATTTGAACGACGCCATGACACCGTGGAGCGGTTTTGTGTGAATTTTGAAACATAAAATTGAAATGGCAATTTTATCTACCAAACCTTTTTTTTTGCTGAAGTAAGATACATCCAACAGTTTTTCAATCACCAAAGGTTTGTGAAAACGAAATTGACAGAAAGCGTCACCTAACTTAGTTCAGCTAGCCCGTTTAGGTGCCCGCCGCGTTCAACGCAAACGCTTCTGCTTGAACGCTCTAATACTTGGCCACAATATTATGTTTGATTTAACCGCGCGACGCGACGCACCACGCGACGCGCAACGCGCCGCGTGACCTCGGTGCCCGCCGCGTTCAATGCAAACGAATGCAAACTGTATGAACGCTCTCTTACTTGGGCTTAAGTTTGAGTTTAACGCGCAACACGACGTACCACGCGCCGCGCAACGCCCCGCGTGTGCAAAAACGTACCCTAAGACTGCTATCCTAAGGCTTAACTAAGCAATAGCTGTTTACAGTACCCGGCGATATAGGTATATTGCACATCGGCCTTTGGAATAAAACGCTATTCTATTCTATTCACAGTTCGACTGCATTTTTTTTATATATGTTACGTGATGTGCTCGCCGATTGTGAAGAGATTTCAGTAATTACTACGTGAATTTCTGGCTAGCTTTCCTTGCAATAGAATAGAAATAGCGTTTTATTCCAAAGGCCGATGTGCAATATATATCGCTGGGTACTGTACTCGTGAATTTCTAGGTTCGTTCTAATTTAAGTCCTCCACACGGAAAAAAAAGGGTCCAGAGATTTTGTTCCGTTAAGAAAATATATTGTTTTAAACATATTTCCTTAAGTCAAAATAAAACGTCTTAAAATACAGCTATGTTAAATTGAATTAAATCCGTCAATTTCTCAGTTTAATCTAACAATATTAATTTAACTTAATGCAACTTTCATTGCTCCAATAGTATAAATCTTCCTTCCCAAAAAATAACTCAAATTATTGTTTCAACAGTCAAATTTGCTTGTTTAAAGAACATATCAAGCCAAATCAAATATTTTGTAATCTTCAATGTCAATGAGCGATACATTCCAACTGAACTAATAGAATGGTATGACAATGCAATATTACTTTACTTCAAGAAAACGGTTCTCTAGGTTCAAACCAAGCAATCTTCTTGCTTTCAATACACGATATCTTAACATAAAACACTCTATATTTTCGTTTAAGAGTTTTTACTTGAACGCAAACCATTAGAATTTTGTTACAAATATAAAAATTTACTTGAAATAAGTAAAAACATACAGGTGTTGTACCTAATTCAAGGAAATATTCTTCTTCACTCAAATATACTCGTTTTCTTGGATGAAGACTGATAAATATATTGAAAGGAGATGATAAAATATCCATTTAATCTCATGATGATCTCAGCTTAACTGTTTTTGTTGCAAAGACGAAACAGTGTGATTGTAATGAATAGAGACATTTTGCATTTAACCCCGATCAAAATTTTTCTTTCGTTTAAACTATTTTTAATTTTTAGTATGAATACTGATCGACTCGAAATAAGTAGTGTTGGCCTCGAAGGCCAACACTACTTATTTCGATATTATTCTTTAATAATATCGATAGCATTGTAATTTATCGATATTACGTATAGAAATCAAAGCCAAGAAGGACTATTCCATACAAAAAGCACCAATATTTTAAACTAAAAGAGAAGGTGCATTTTTTTACTTCGTAGCCTTGGTTTTATAAAAAAAGATGTTCATATTGACAAATTGAGTCACCCCTTTCAGTAAATGTCGGACGTTATTTTACACCCTGTTTACAAGTACAAGCAAGTTTTCGACCGAGCGAAGCGAAGGTCTCTGAGTTTACTTGAGTGAATTTGCACTTGTCCGTCCGTCCGTCCGTCCGTCCGTCTGTCAGAGCCTTATAACTTCTGAATTACTGAACGTAATTACTTCAATTTTAGATATGATATGTAAACCGATGGCCTCCAGCCGAAAATGGCTTAAAAAGTTATAAAAATCTTTATTTCAGGGGGGCTCTCATAGAAGCGAATGCGAAGTAAAATAAATTTTTTTGCATTTCATAGGGTTGCAGTACCTCATTTTAAAGATAATTTGGAACAGAGTACAAAAGTATTCTTTTTTTATTTTTTTTCCTAAAATTGACGAAATGGGGGGCTTTCAAAGTGGAGATTTTATTCGAGGCTAGATCTCTAAAACCACTTTTTTTTAAAACTTGAAACTAACACATAATTTCAGCTATATTCTGTACTTGAACAACAAATACTAAGATTAGATAAATATTATAAACAAACGAAATTATTTAAGTTTTAATGGGCATCAATGTTTTTAACAAAACTTCACTATACTGTTAATAGATGGCGCTGTCTTTAATATTGTAAATACGCATCCCACCCACGAAAGCAGATGACGATTGACGTCATCAGATTCGGCGCGTTTTAATTACAATATAATATAGTTAAAACTACCTTATGGGAATTATGGGATACCGCGAGGTCTCAGTTCGGGGCGAACCACTAGTTACAAGTGTTTACCAGTACAAGTAGGTACAAGCCCAACTACATGGTGGCTTCTGGGTTTAATCATCTGAGTTTCTGTTTAACCCGTAAGCGATAGAGGTGGAAGTATGTAACTTGTTGTTTTTTTCACGTAATCTACATTGTAAATTTATAATAATACTAGCGGACCCGACCTACTTTGTACTGACCTTACGTTCTTTATGAAAACACGGTCACGACGCCATTTACTTTACTACTACCGGGTTTAATTGTATTTTCAAACCACCCATTGAAATATACACACAAAATTTCATCCAAACCGGTCTAGCCGTTTAGGAGAAGTAAGGTGACTAACACACGTACAGAAGAATTATTTAAATTACATAAGATTAATGGGAATTTGCTGCTATATTCTTCTCGACCTAACCTCTAAGTATGTATCACAATCCACCAAAGTATTACCTATTCAATATCAGTATCAATTCGCAGATGTTAAAATACACTTATCGAATGGATGTACATACCGGTCGATACTAGATTGCATCGATGTTCATACATGGCATCCCTAATCATATTTAACCCGCCCCGCGGCCCGCTCGGCCCGCGCGCCGGCCATTTTATTTCATTGCTTCATCGTGCGCCGTGCGACCATCGTGCTAGCTGCTAGACGCGTTCTAATTCTAATTTCTAAGATCTATCTTCCTGTCTTTGCCGTGCTTTGGGGCTGGAAAAGACGCTCTTTTCTAGTCTCCAAGTTCCTAGTTCCTATATTTATATATCGTAAGTTGAATTCGCGTAAATCAGTTGATCAGTAATGTAGTTAATAATAATTATGGAAGACAAAAACGATGACTTAATTTTACTTTTAGCCGAATGGACGATCCCCGAAGAGGTGATAGAAGCATTTCGCAGTAAGTACCTATTTTCTTTTAAATTTTTGGAATATATTTTAGTAATTAATGCTCAGATTTGATGATATACTTATCTTATCCCCAAAAAAGTCAGTATATAAAGTACCTGAAGTTAGATGCCCGTTATATCTATATATACTTACTTACTTCGTAATCGTACGATCTTCCAATGAACCTATGTAGTACGTCTCAGGTACATACCTATGTATGTACTTGAGACGTACTACATAGGTACATTGGAAGATCGTACGATTACGAAGTTAAGTGTAGGTAAATTCTGTTATGTTTCTGTACTCAATGCCTCTAAAGACGTTATTCCGTTATGCACCTACTTGTACTTACATAGAAGCAACATAGAAGTTCATACAAGAACAAACCTCTATCAAGCTTTGTGAGCCCCACCCATATCTAATCAAAGATGACGTCATGACTTTATGCAAGACTTGCCTTATGGAATAGAGCGTTAAGAGCCATCATTCAACCCCATTGTAGATTGAATGACGTGACTGCAATTCTCTATCAAAATTTTCTGCAGGGCGATCACGTAACTTTTATCGCTGTCCTTAAAGGACTTTTTCAATGTCAAAACATGGTTTTGGCCAATAGGAGAAGCCCAAAATCATATTTGTACAAAAGTTGTCTGAGTAGAGGTCTATCTCACCTATTTTTGCCAAGAAGCTATTTTACTTAGCTGTGTTCTGGTTTGAAGAGCGACTAGGCAGTGTAGCTGTTGAGTAATGTAATAAAAGATATTAGGCCATAGGCGATTGTTACCACTTACCATCATGTCAGCTTGGTTGCTAGCTTCCTGGTATAAAAAAATATTTCGCAATGACTATGTGACTAACAAACTAAATTATAATAAATAAAATTTTACATCAAATAAGAAATACGTATATTTTTGCAGATACATTACCCCTGGAATTGACATTACTTGTCAATATTGCTCCACCAAAAGGGCGTGTGTCTAAAACTGGAAAGTTTTCAACTCAAGAATGATTGGACAGTATAATGATACCTAATAGTGGAGGTGAGTTTCAGTTTTTCTTTCAAACTACACATGACAGACATACATAGACGCTTTATATGTGTGGTTGCCTATTAAAAATATGATCACCCCATCTCTTCCTCTGGGTTTCGTAAGAGTGTAGTAAGGGTTCTTCTTCTTCTTGTTGCGCGGTTATGCAGGTCCCGAAGTCCCTATGGCACGTTGACCGTCTCCGGTCTATTGTGCTCGTCACTATTTAGAGCTCCTCTCCGATACTCGTTGCTGCCAGAAATAGCAGCACTTGGAGTAAGGGTTAAACACTGTGTCTAACCACCTGAGCATCCTACCGAAGGATAGTGGTACATCTATTCCATAGAATAAGCTAGGGAGAAAATAAGTCAGACACCAGCCCACAACATAAAAATTGCAATCAGGGACAGAATTTTTCTTTAATATTATATTTTTTTCAGAATCCTGGGGATATTGACTCCGTTCTACAGAAGCAGATTGATAGATATGCAAAAAGGAAATTACAAGTCCAACCTTACGTCATTCTACTCGGAACGCTGCAAAAAGTTTTTCAAGCCTATATAGTTATAGACAAAATTAGGTATAATTTTACATCCGTCACAGAAGCTTTCGACATCCTATTCAAATCATATCATGTTTTAAATGCGCGTTATCCAAAACCGAGTGATCACATTCCATGCAGCCTTTCCTTTTAAATATGAAAAAAGACTTTGTATTTTTGTTTAATAAATAATTTGTATTTTTTTATTTAGTTTAAATAAATAACAAATTACTATATTGAAACTCTTTTATTTCTCAAATCAATCTTTGAAGTCCTACACACAAATAAAGCTTAAAAGGGGAACTATTTAACTATATTCTTATATCTATATAACTATATCTTATAACTATATATCTATATAACTATATATCTATATTCTTTAACATTTTTTGTTATGTTCCAGCAGCAGTTGAATCTTCACGTGCTCGAGTCCATGGAATTGATTGGTTAGGGAAAAAATCCTAATAAGGTAGCACCGTCAAGCATTCTTTACTCATACATACTGAAACTGGACTTTCTATGCATATTGTGACTCACATCTGCTTAAACGATGTATCAGCAAACAGTTGCGGGTGCCAATATGCCGTAAAACCGATGTTCAGTATGCATGAGTAAGGAATGCTGAACGGTACTAACCTAATGGGATTTTTTCCTTAACTAATAAATTTTATTGAGTCGAGTGTATGTCAGTTTCCTTTAAGAACACATTTTAATTTAGCCTTAGATAATATTTTCTTAACAGAATATTTGGTTTAATTGAGGCAAGTTAAATATATAATTATTTGAAATACTTCACTTTTCATCTAATATAACAGCATGTCGGTTAAAAAATAAAATCTTTACTTTGAACCCGATCATACTTTGAGCTAAAACATCAACATTATTGAATAAAACAAAAAATAGTTCGGAGCAACATATATTTCACTTTATATCAATCGAATATAACATTTAGTTAATATTACAATTTCTTCTGCATAAGCGTACACACTTTTATCGGAAATATGTTGGTTTTTGTTCGTAACACTTATTTTCTAGGTACAAAACATTATTTTCTCTGTTGAAAAATTTGTCACCTTAATTTAAGCTAACAGAGTTCAAAATAAGAGAACCACTACCTTGACTGAAAGGAAAAAAAAGCTTACAAAGAGTGTTCTAAAAACTAATCTTTTTGAATTAAGAAAATAGTTATTTTGGTTTAAGATTATATCACTTCATGACTCCTATCTGAAACAATCTATTGTCTTAATTTGAGATTAACAAAGTTCAGGACGAGACATCCGTTACGTTAGGTTGAGAAATCGATTGTCTTATATATTTTTTCAATAACCAATCATTAGAACGAAGAGAATCATAATCTATATTCAAGATTTTATAACATTCAATAAATCGCCAGTATTATTTTGGTTGAATGTATTTTTTATTTACTTAATTAAATATTACTTTGAAATCCAAAGCAACATGATATTTTAACTGGAGTCAATTTACTGCATGGTGCATATATATGCGAATATTTGCTTGGATTAAAGAATCGTTTTTTACCGTGCACAAAATATCTTAACGTACCTATTTTAGTGACCAAAGTTACAGCAGTTTCAGGTTTCCCTTTAACTAATGTACAAAGGCCCTTACAGGGGAGGCAGAGGGGTGGAGGTTGGTCGCAGGCGGCGACACCTCGGGATATTGAATTTGCGGCGGCGAGCGCCTCAATTGTTATCTGCCGCTGCAAGGTCGCCCTGAACACTGCTCAGGTACTGACGGCCCTTTCTTTTAAGATAGGGTTGACCCACCCTCTCTTTTTTAACCCCCGACAAGAAAAGAGGGGTGTTATAAATTTTTCGTGTGTATCTGTATGTTCCCTCGTAACAGCCTCCCTAATGACCGATCTTGATGCGGTTTTTTATACGCTTTTTATTAGCTTCACTTGTATGTTTGTAACAATGTAACTTGTAACCAACTTCTTTGGGCGCGATTTTGACCCACTTTAAACGGCCAGATTTCGTTCAAACTTTGTAGATTTATCGAGGACCGATGACAATACACTAATTTGATAAAAAAAAAAACTTGTATGTTTGTAACCGACTTCTTTGGGCGCGATTTCACTTGTATGTTTGTAACTTGTAACCGACTTCTTTGGGCGCGATTTCACTTGTATGTTTGTAACTTGTAACCAACTTCTTTGGGCGCGATTTTGACCCACTTTAAACGGCCAGATTTCGTTCAAACTTTGTAGATTTATCGAGGACCGATGACAATACACTAATTTGAAAAAAAATAAAATTAAAAAAAACAAGCTATTAAAAATAAACCAAACTACAAGTAGAAAATAAATAATAGTTTAAAAAAAATCGGCCAAGTGCGAGTCAGGCCTCGCTCTTTTAGGGTTCCGTTAAAAAAAATTAAATTAAAAGATTTCCATCCACCCACCTACCCATTTTAATTTAATTTTTTTAATTTAATTTAATTTTTATTATTTGTTGTTATAGCGGCAATAGAAATACATATTATGTGAAAATTTCATCTGTCTATCTATTACGGTTTACGAGATACAGCCCGCTGACAGACGGACGGACGGACGGACGGACGGACGGACAGCGTAGGCTTAGTAATAGGGTCCCGTTGGTACCCTTTGGGTACGGAACCCTAAAAACTAAAAACACGCTTTTTATAGAAAACCAAACTAAAAAATAGAAAATAAATTTTAATAAATTTAAATTAAGAATAGGGTCCAATAATTTCAATAAATTTAAATTAATAATAGTGTAAATAAAAAAAAATGTATTTTATTTTAAAAAAGCGTGGGGTGCATGGTGTCAATAGTTATAAATATTTTATTGACAGATATGAATAGAGTGATTATCATTTTGATAATATCTTAAAAAGCACCCCACGCTTTTTTTAAAATAAAATACATTTTTTTTATTTACACTATTATTAATTTATATTTATTGAAATTTTTGGACCCTAATCTTAATTTAAATTTATTAAAATTTGTTTTCTATTTTTTAGTTTGGTTTTCTATAAAAAGCGTGCTTTTAGTTTTTTTAAACTATTATTTTTTCTGTTTGAAATCTAATGTAATCGAGGTGGTCTTAGCTATAATATTTTATGAATATCTATTCAGGCAATTGAAGATCATGAGCTCATTTCCTATTTGATTAAGAGGTCTTACAAGCTTTCACTGGTGCGATTGATTTTTAAATTTGGTGTACCTAATGTTAATTCGGATTATTTCCAAGGCACGGTAACCTTGAGCTCATACTGCAGTATCAAGTAGTCTGCGGGAACTCCTAAGCAACTTAAAAGATATACTTAGTCTGTTTGGGCTCATTATAATGGTCTCAAGATGATGATGGATTATCGAGGAGGAGGATCTGACGATGGAGCAGAAACCTGGGTAACCGAATGGCAGGTATATCGTACATAGTCCGGCCATATTTTTACATGCCGGGGGTGTTTTAAATTTTTAGTTTATACTTGCACTTGTCGATATTTATGTCTGATGGTAAGTAATTATGAGGTCTAGATTGGAGTGCACTTGGACAATTATACACTGTCGCACTGTACTCAACGAGAATGATACTGATGTAAGTTGGCCGTGAAATTACCAATAATAATCAAAGAATATTTATAAATGATGAAATGAAATTTTAAATTTCTACATTCTTACAAAGTAAAAAAACATAACAACATTAGTTAACAATTATTTCGAATTAAATCTACAATTTGGAGCACTTGACAAGACAATCAATTATTCAAAAAAAAAAAATCTAAATTATTTATTTCTCGTAGGCCAACCTGTGGCTCTTATGAAACGTCATGAATCTACCACCGGTTCGGAAAGCGGATTCTGCTGAAAAGAGCCGGCAAGAAACTCAGCAGTTGCTCTTTTCAAACTAATCATTTTACAATATTATTATGAACCTATTACATTTTAATAAGTTTTTGGAGTTTACTCCTTAAGAATCGATTTTAGGCGCCCGGTATGAGAAAAATCCGAGCAGTAAAATCAATTTATCAATGACCTCGTTACGTTTTTCTGTTACGTTTTTCACAACAATGCAAATTTCTACCCTAACGTTGACTAAATAAGGTTGGTTTTCGTGCGAAAGTCGGTCGGGGCGCGCTCGGACCCGAGTCGCGCGTACACTCCAGTCGTGCGTCGGAGGCCGGAGCTGACACACACTTTTTTTATAATCTTGTGGGCAGCTCCTATTTCAAAGCGAATTCGTGAAACCTATACCAAACATCGTATATACATAACTAGATGATGCCCGCGACTTCGTCCGCGTGTATTAAGGTTTTTCAATTCCCGCAGGAGCTCTTTACTTTTCCGGGATAAAATGCAGCCTACGTGCTAATTCTGTATATGAGCTATCTCCATTCAAAATTTCAGCCAAATCGCTTCTTTCGTTGTGGCGTGAAAGAGTCATAAACGTCCATCCATCACCCCATACATCCATCCATACATCCTCACAAACTTTCACATTAATTATAATATTAGTATATTCAATAAGAGAACGTTTTTCCAACCTTACATAACACATTCCGTGAATAAGAGCTGACTACATTAGCTAACAAAGATTAAAGTTTTTATTTTTGTTGTTTGTACTAGATGGCGCTGTATTACTTTAGATCGCATTATAAGTTCCTCCCTAAATAATGTATAATGTAATTATATCGTGAGACTCATTACAACCATGAAGACTTAAAGAAAATAAAAAAGAATATTTTTGGAAAAGTTGCCCTTTCTGGCAACTTTCATAACCTGAATTATACGAATCATTTCATAAGCAATTATGTATAATGATGAATTAAAATGTAGAACTGTCAACTGTAAATTATCGATTTCAGAAGCTCGTAGATTCATTCATTCTCAATCCATTCCCATTGTCGGCTCACTAGTGGGGTTCAGAAGCCAGTTAATACATACTTAATAATAATTAAACAAATATCTGAAACCTATATTTATCTAAATATACAAAAGGAAAAGGTGAGTGACTGACTGACTGATCTATCAAAGCACAAAGACGCAAAGCAAAGACGGATCGGGCTGAAATTTGGCATACAGAGAGCTATTATGGCGTAGGCATCCGTTAAGAAAAGCTTGAAAATTCAACCCTAAGGGGGAAAATAGGGGTTTGAAAAATATAACTTAACGTGAGCGAAGCCGCGGGCTAAAGATAGTCTCAATATACTTAAAACATCACTTCCTGAGCTTTCTTCGTTTTAGGTAGGTAATAAGGCTTTTAATTATGTAGGACTGTAGGTAGGACCTATAGCCAGCACTTGTACAACAAAAACCGTTCAGCCCTGTGGCCTGCGCCGGCAAGGGCGGACATTGGTCAATTTATTTCTTGCGGTCCGCAGTTATCATGATTGAATTAAGTAACTCCAACATTGCACCGTGATTTAGATTCAACCATTGTGAACTCCGGAACCCGTAAACACCGTAAAGGCCGTAAAGTCCGGGAAGGCCGGTGAGTCCGGCGTCCCCGCAAAAAGGGAATTCGGAATTTTAATCGTGGGAATGTACGGCTGTCCGACGTTTATTTAAGGTTAATTTGAGCGGTCAGTTGTCGACCGATTGGGGGTCACTGAACATTGATTTGTTTATTTAGCGGACGATACTCGGGTACATTGTAAAAGTAACTGTTGATTTTACTACTTGCTGCGAGGTTCCCTTACTATAGTCGAAAAGCATGTATATTATTCGAAAGATAGTTTCAGCGAAAGTTACAAGCATAACAATGATAATGTATGTGATTGATTTCCCTCCTTTTGACGTGATAACGTCTTCTAAATCGATGAACACCGGCTACACGCGCGAAAAAGTGTCACGTTCCGGCTGAGCCTGAGTTTGCAAGCGAGAGCACGGAACAAGCGATAGAGAGGCACGATCGGCCCAAGCGTTGCCCGCCGCCGCCCGCCAGTCATTTTTGTTTCTTTATGACGTTATCACGTAAAACTATAGTCCGTTAACCGACCTTACAGACAACCAATTTTTTTTAAGGAGTCTGAGGTTCTATCCCAGGCACGCACCTTTTCAGAGTTATAATTATATGCGTTTAAATAGGATGCTTTATCAGTAAAGGAAAACTAAATGCCTGAGAGTTCTCGATAATGATCTCAAAAGTGTGTCTCAAAGACTCAAAAGTCTGCCAATCCGCAAGAGGCCAGCTTGTGGGAGTAATATGGTCAAAATGGTGTGATGCGGGTTGTTACGTTCCCTCAAATATGGTTGAGCGAAGCAGCGGCTGGGTCAGGCGACATGCTCGTGAACGGATGCCGCCGGCGGGAATGGGACTACTTTCTGTCTGCCCATCTTAATATGTAGGTATTGAATAAACGTTTATAAGTATTATGCATTTTTGGAACTTATCCTCATTGTGGATCGAAACACTGGATACATAGCATAATATCTATTGTATTGTAAACTTGTTTTGAAAAGAGCAACTGCTGAGTTTCTTGCTGGTTCTTCTCGGCAGGAAGGGCATTCAGAACCAGTTGTAGACTCATCGACGATTCAAAAGCACTTGTAAAAAAGTTTATTTGAATAAAAAATATTTCTATTCCATTCTATTCTATTCTAAACCCTTCTTTTTCCGAAAAGTGACCCGTGCCGAGTAATAATAAATAAATAATAATGGGCCGGGCGGTGAATTGAGGAAAACAATTTTGATTTGATTTAGGTGATGATGAATCAACTAAACTTTGAATACATTTTCATGAAATCGTAGTAGGTAGGTACTACGGCCGACGTAGCTCGCGCTGGTCGTAGCACTTAAGTCGTAGCACCACATGGCGAAGGCTGCTAATTGCTTTAACCCGATGGAAGGTGCTCGAACACTGCTAACAAACTTCTCACTTAAACAACTTCGGCTTGACCCTTGTCATAGCTAAGAAACTTCATTTTAATAGCTATTACAATATTTCGTTTAAGTAATTATTAAAGTAGTATTATTATTTCGACAAATAATAAAGAAAAGGTCAATTAATCAAATAATAAGCTCAGATTTAAGCCTCAGTAGCCCAACGGTTAAAGGTGAGGACTGAAAACTGAAAGGTCGCAGGTTCGAATCCCACCCGTTGCACTATTGTCGTACCCACTCCTGGCACAAGATTTCCGCTTATTTGGAGGGGAGAAGGGAATATTAGACAAGTTCAACTTGGTTGATATTCTTTTTAAAATAAAAATAAGAAGAAGAAGAAAAAAATAAATTCATTAAAGCATTAATGCTTTATATACTCAAAGCATTAATGAGTTGATTTTTTACCTGTGCTTTTTTATTTTTACTTAAGCGATATTGCATGCCTAAACCGTTTTTTAGATTCTTTTAATTTTCGGGGGAAAGTGCACTACACTTGTCTGTAGACCCAACATCTTATGTTACCTATTAATCAGAAAAAGTCCTTTCTTCATGGTTTTATAGAGCACTTCAACCATAGTAATAGGAAGACTAAGTCGCAATTCCTAGTTCCATGACTTCAACAACAGCAAAACTACTTAGACTAAACAATCCGCTCATTGTCATTCAACGGGTCCGCCTTTTTGCGAAGGGAATAGCAAGAATAATCCATAATTTATTGTAATAACTAGGAACCTATTTGCATACAATATCGATGAAGGAACTCGGCATAAAAGTGAGGCATCGGCGCACGTCAGTCCCGTCAAATTATTCCATTCCATTTTAGAGGAAATGTATACAGAGCAAACATGAAAAGAGAACAAAATTAAGCATTACCGGGGGCGCAATCCACTGGCGCTAGCGGACTGACTCAATGATGAACTTATAATGTCTAGTACCGACGGGAAATCTTCAAATCAATAATCTAAATTAGTTCCTTTTTGGTTTGGCAGGAATCTTAAAGGAAAGGAAGAAAGTTGTTATCAGATCAGCACCAACCTCACAGAAAAAACATGACCACACTTCCAGATCAATGTTTTTTTGACGTAAGCTTAAGTTATGACAGAAGTACCAATTATGTAGATCATACTATTGCAGGAAACAATGAAATCGTACACAATTAGATACAATGCAATTAACTCCCTTAAACACACCGCTCGAGTGCTCGGCGGAAGGAAAATAGGCGCATGACATCATCACATCCGCTGAAATTTTTAACGTCGACAGTCTATCTCCTTCATTCGCTTCACGGATTAACAAACTTGTTTTCATTTAATTATTAGTTTGATCTGAGTATAATATTTTATTTGTCCTATGCATTAATATAAACACTAATAACCTATAGAACGCGATGTTCTTTTAAAAAAAAACTTGAGAGGTGTCAAGGGACACCCGGATGGAACGTAGTTCCTTTCGATTACATTGTGTTCGGTATTTTCGTGGTACAACATTGAGTCTCCGTAGCCTAGTGGCTCCGGCAGTCGCCTAACATTTCAAACTGCCAGAGCCACTAGGCTACGGAGACCCAATGTTGTATCGCGAAAATACCGAACACAATGCAAAATTCACATTCAACAAAAAAGTGCCGGTTTCAAAAATGTGTCGAGTGTCGGTTCCTTAATTTTTTCCGTCTAGCCCCCTTCCGCACCGCGCGATAAGGAACTTACGTTCCAATTAATTCTGACATTATGAAACACCAACCCCGCCGCCGCCGCTGCCGTGGTCCAGCTCGCAGGCGGCGCGCGGGGGGGCGCGGGGCGCGTGCGGAGGCCCCGACATCAATAATCCTCCTTGTTATTCTTATGCAAATGCCCACCGTACGATAATAAGTGGAACACGAATCACCAGACGTTATACAGATTGGAAGAATTCGCTGACAGCCGGCACCGCCACCCCGGCTCGCGTTCTGAGCGACCTTTGACGGCCGGCGCCCGTGATGTGGGCAGGGACCTTTACTTCTAATACGTGGATAGCGATCTGTGATACTTACTGTTCACTCTAACACCAGCGTATGCTTTTGTGGAACTTCCCCTCATTGTGGAAACTCTGCATACATAGAATAATACCTATTAAGTATATTGTAAAAGTATTTTGAAAAGAGCAACTGCCGAGTTTCTTGCTGGTTCTTCTCGGCAGGAACGGCAGTCCGAACCAGTGGTAGACTCATTGACGATTCGAAAGTACTTGTAAAAGTTTAATTTGAACAAAAAACATTTCTATTCTATTCTATTCTAATGACTAAAATAGAGTAGAATAGGGTACGATGGTATAGAAGACAAAAGAGAAGAGATGACGAGATGGGACCGGGATGGGAAGAGATAGGAAGGGAAGGGAAGAAAAGAAAAACAGACCAGTAGGCAATTCACAAATATCTCTGACAATGTCAGGAATCGAACCCGCGATTATTGACTTATAAGACCACAGCGTTCACCAGAGCGCTGTCTAGGGAAGTCTTCAAAGATGTATTTCGCATACTTTTAGCATAAGACATACATTATTTGTGTGTAATTAAACAATATATTCAAGGGGTACCCCGCCCTTATAAAAATTGTAATTAAGTAGTGTTTAATTTTATGTTTTGATGAATAAATTATTCTTATTCTTTTTATTCTTCTCAGACTGGCTTTTGCCCGCGACGTCGTCCGTGTGATGTTGTTAAAAATCCCACTGGAACACTATTTTTAACCCCCGACGCAAAAAGAGAGGGGTGTTATAAGTTTAACGTGTCTGTCTGTGTATCTGTGTATCTGTGTATCTGTCTATGATAGCGTAGCTGCCAAACGGATGAACCGATTTTCGTTTAGTTTTTGAGGGATAAAAGGAGTTTTAAGCCTATGTAAGTCCCAAAACCTCTCAACTATATCCATACGAAAAGTCACGTCAATCTGTTGCTCCGTTGCAGCATTAATGAAGGGCCAACAAACAGACCAACAAACAAACACACTTTCGCATTTATAATTTTAGTACCGATCCGGGCAGATTCGATGCTTTTAGCAGCGGCGATCGGCGATCGCTTGAACGCGACTTCGACTGTGGCTAAAAATAGCTAAAACGTTAATCCGTGCTGCTAAAAGCATCGTATCTGCCCTGGCCCTAAGCCCCAATACCCACGGAGCGGTTTTCACCCGCGCCCGCAGCGGTTGCGAGCCCGCGGCCTCCGTAGAATGCAGATTTGTATGGAAAATGAAGTAGCAATTATCACAGCGCGGTTTGCGCCCGCGGCGGGTGCGGGTGCTCGCGGCGCCCGCACTAGAACCGCGCGGGTCGCGGTCGCGCGGCAGCTTGGCGGCCGTCGTCCGCGGACTCTGCGATCGGTCGTGCGGACGCGGGGCGACGCGACGTAGGCGCATGTTCTCTCTTTCCGACGCCATTTTAGCACTCCTTCCCCCCAACCGCGGCGGCTGCGGGACCGCATAAACCTGCGGTCTCGTGAGTATTGAAATAAAACAGCGGTACCGCAACCGCTACGGGCGCGAGTGAGAACCGCGCCGTGAAAACGGGCTGGACCCAAGCAAGCAAGCTATCAACGAGAACTATTCGATTTTTGAACGTTATTCAAATAGAGCTCGCGTTGCGCACACGGGCTGCATATCAGTCGCAGGCTTCCACATATTATCATCCATACCTGGTCGACCAGAGCCAGCCAACCTATTAGTACCTAATTTACCAGTTTTGTTAATGTTATCGTAGTTTATCTAGTAGTGAAGACATTACAACACGTGCAACAGTTCATCGAGGTTATTATCTTCCGCCACGAAGCTAGGGCGCTGGACGTCAGCTGATGTAATGCAACGAGACTATTGCAGTAGGTACCGACTTCGTTTCCCACGTCAACCTATCGGCGTACCTCTGGCCTTAATAGTAAACAGCTCTATCAGCTATCAGCTGTACCGCGTCGCCTCCGACCCCGGCAAGTAGGCCGCGCCGCGGTCCCCAGGTTGAGTGACGCGGAAGCTTTTTATCTTATTTACGTAAATGGTATGTACTTCTACAATCATGGTTCGCGTAATTGCGTTGCTCTTTACCCAATCGCAGTGTTATCCAAAAGGAAGGCAGTATTCATTCATCTCAACCCATCGCTGGCTAAGAAGGCATTGTTTGTTCATTGATTAGTTAATTCTCAATCCATCGCCGGCCCTAAAAGGCAATGTCGATTCATTCCTTCATTCTTTCATTCATCTTCACCCATCGTCGGCTAAAGAAGGCAATGTTGATTCATTCATTCATTCATCACAACCCATCGCCGGCTAAACAAGGCATTGTTCGTTCATTGATTAGTTAATTCTCAACCCATCGCCGACCCAAGAAGGCAATGTCAATTCATTCATTCATTCATTCATCTCAACCCATCGTCGGCTAAAGAAAGCAATTTGGATTCATTCATTCATTCATCACAACCCATCGCCGGCTAAAGAAGGCATTGTTCGTTCATTGATTAAGTAGTTGATTTTCAACCCATCGTCGGCCCAAGGAGGCAACGTCGATTCATTCATTCATTCATTCATTCATCACAACCCATCGCCGGCTAAACAAGGCATTGTTCGTTCATTGTTTGGTTAATTCTCAATCCATCGCCGGCCCAAGAAGGCAATGTCGATTCATTCATTCGTTCATTCATTCGTTCATTCATTCATTGATTCATTCATTCATCTCAACCCATCGTCGGCTAAAGAAGGCAATGTTGATTAGGTACACCACGACTGCACGAGTGATAGGCTTTATGAATTCTTCTTCTTTATCAACCGATAGACTTCCACGGCTGGACGAAGGTCTCTTGGGTGGACTTCCACAGATCTCGGTCTTGTGCCATCTGTATCCAGCGGCTCCCTTCAACCCATTTAGCTGCCAACACTGCCCGGTGCAAAGTCGCCACTCCAGCACCTTGAGATATTAAAATAAAACTTTTTGTAATAGCAATAGGTAGTAGGTACATTACATTTTACTAGATGATGATACTTTATGAAGATCTGCTCAGGCGTTTGAAGATCATCAGCTCATTTCCTACTTGGTTACAGGTTTTATCAAGCTTTCACTGGTGCGATTGATTTGAAATTTGGTGTACTGTTACACCGGATTATTTCCAAGGCATGGTTAAGTCCCCTGAAGTTATTCTGTCTTCAGGGGACACCACATTGCTTTCCACGTATAAAAAAGAACTGGAAGCTCTCCAATGCGTGGACGCTACATACATAGTGCCAGCGTACAGTCCACGGTTTGAGGCCTGGCGCTCGAGTCTGGAGATTTAAAAAAGGGGATTCCAGCACTACCGTAATGAACCTAAAGGTGGCGGTTCTATCATATCCACCAACAAAAGCATTCCCAAAGAGGGTTGACGTCAGGCAGGCGGCCGGTCGTAAAATTTCATGCCGAATTACATACAATACAACATGGCTTACAAGACATGTGGGCTCATTATAGGTCTCAAGATGATGGACGCGGATCGAGGAGGAGGATCTGAAAAACTGGGAAAAGAAAACTGGGTAACCGAATGGCAGGTATATCGTACATAGTCCGGCCATAGATTAACATGTCGGGGGTATTTTAAGTTTTCAGTTTATACTTGCACTTTTCGATATTTATGCCTGATGGTAAGTAATGATGAGGTGAGATTGGAGCGCACTTGGAAAATTAGATTTATAATTTTATACACTGCCGCAGTGTACTTAACGAGAATGACACTGATGTAAGTTGGCCGAAAAGAAAAACAAAATTAGCTTACAATTTCGGATTAAATCTAAAATTTGGAGCACTTGACAAGACAATCAATTTTCTATTTCCGTCCGCGTGTATTAAGGTTTTTCGATTCCCGCTGGAGCTCTTTACTTTTCCGAGATTAAACGTAGCGTATGTGTTATTCCAGGGTATAAATCTCCTTCCTTTAATTTCAGCCAAATCCGTCCAGTAGATTTTGCGTGAAAGAGTAACATACACATACACACACAGATACACACTCACACAAACAGATACACACTCACACACACTCGCACACACACACACACACACACACACACACACACACACACACACATCCACACACACACACACCCCACAAGGCGCGGGCGTTTGAACTTTGACGTCAGACCTGAGACCGACTTATTTTTGAATTATTTTTTATATTAAATTGTAGATTAACGAAGTTGCCACTCTTGCCAGAAAGGGCAACTCATCCAAAAATACTTCTTTAAAATAGTTGCAGTTCCCCACGGCTCGTTTTCAAGTCATCGTGGTTGATAAGGGTTTTACGATATAACTACAATTTTTAGGTAGAAACTTATAATGCGACCTAAAGTAATACAGCGCCACCTAGTGCAAACAACAAAAACAAAAAAAATCTAGCCCTTTTTCTAACTCTTACCTACAGGGGATGTGATAGGTAGGTAGGTAGGTATGGTGGGAAAACGTTTTCTTATTAATTGATATGTGATATTTGATAATTATTATGTTTCTAAATTCGCTTTGAAATAGAAACATTAAGTCTTCTCAACTTTCCAAAAATTTAGATTTAACCCGAAATGGTAACTAAGTAATTTTTATTTGATTTTTCTTTTGTTAGAGTAGAATATCACAACTTTCAATAGAAATAGAAATAGAATAGAAATAGAAATTCTTTATTTGCTTAATGTGTGTTTACATAGGATGTTAATTGCTAAAAAAAGTTCAACACATTAGCCGTAGCGGCGTACAAATACTTTGTCATATCGACATACAATAGAAATTCTACACATTCCAATACAATAGAAATATACATTTGAACTACTTAATAATAATAATTATAGGCATACATAACTTACAAATACTAAAATGTCAAGATTTTAAATTGTCAGAAACCAAAAATAAAATTAGAAACACTTTTTATCATGCTGGAAATATTCTTCTAAAGAGTAAAAGTTTTTTCCCTGCAGCCATTTCCTCAGCCCCTGCGCAAACTGTTTCATTGGAAGTAATTGTATATCATATGTAATTTATTAAAGATTTTAAATGCCATGGCGTAACAACTTTTGTTATATAGTGCTGTCCGTGGCGCTCTTGTAAGCATTAGTTTATTCGGAAATCTTAAAGATCGAGTTCGAGTTGTTTCGCACATGGCCTGGAAAATATGTTTATTTAATTTGACAAATTTTGAAATTTCTAAGATGTACATGCATGGAAGCGGCAATATTTTAAGTTTTAGAATTCAAAATCGTAATGAATTTCTTTCTTTGTTATTTTAGTGGCCATTTCGCGGCCAACTTGCATCAGTGTGGTTATGCCGAGTTTTAATTCGTTTGATCGTAATAGTTAACTATGACATTAGCATCAAAGTAAAATTAACCATAATAGTATCGCTTTAAAGTCATACACGATATTGAGCTCTAAATCAATACTGTTATGGTTTATTTTACTTTGATGGCAATGTCACAGTTTACTATTCATAGTTAACTATCCAATCTTGTACTAATAACCTTACAGGTCATTCCCGATACACGGAAGCACATAAATTGAACAGAATATTGAACGCATTCATAGAGGGACGTACGGCCGGCCTTGTTGCTACAGTGCATGTGCATGTCGAACGTTCAAGCTGGTTAAGTAACGTCGGTCCCGATCGGTAATTGGATTGGCGACCGACGTTAGCTGGTCTGCTTCGGCCTTTCCGCTTTTTCCTTGTCTCGTTTAGCCGTCGTCGGTCCCGATTATTATCACTATCATCTAATAAAATAACCGTAAGATCTTTCAGACCATATCCACCAGACCAGGATCCAGACCTTAGGCCCCATATAACACAAATAACTATATAAACATCTTATAAACATGTACATAAACTACTTATAGAAATTCCGAGCGCTCCGCGACGAATGACGGTGTACGGATAAACCAGATTGGGGTTTTGTGACACCGTAGATAGGTAGTAATAATACTTTATTGTATTTTTAAAATGTATTTTATATTTAAGTTGTGCCGATTCTCTAAAAATGATCGCATCAATGTAACGATCGCAATGACCTCTGATTGGCTGAATTTATGGTGTTGTTGCTGCATCAATGCATTTTAACCAATAGCGGGAGAGTACCGGGCAATCAGAGGTCATTGCGACCGTTACACTGATTCAATCAATTTTAGTAAATACTCTAATAATAATTTTAGGAACTCACCGCATTATTAACCCAAGAAACCTTTACCTTTGTATAAATAATAATGGGAAGGAGTCACGTCGTCACGAGTCACGACCCTCAGTAATGGGGAATACGATGCAGAAAGAGAGAGAAAGGTAGTATTCATATATTTTGCTGCCGATAGCCGTCCGCGAGCTCATTGACATACGAATACAAAAATGGCGGCTATGAATGGCCCCTTGCATGTGTATGTTCTAATAATAATTTTAGGAACTCACCGCATTAATAACCCAAGAAACCTTTACCTTTGTATAAATAATAATGGGAAGGAGTCACGTCGTCACGAGTCACGACCCTCAGTAATGGGGAATACGATGCAGAAAGAGAGAGAAAGGTAGTATTCATATATTTTGCTGCCGATAGCCGTCCGCGAGCTCATTGACATACGAATACAAAAATGGCGGCTATGAATGGCCCCTTGCATGTGTATGGGTGTGTAGTGTGTACGCATATAGAGATAGCGCTTGCTCGTGTGTGGGGTATTGAATTGAATTTGTATGGTAATTTTTTACCTAACAGATAACAAGCATGACGCTCAGCTGCCTATCTCTATGTTGTTTAAACGTCTACCTATCCCCTATTTACCTATAATATGTAAAGATACGGAGTTATTATTTAAGCGTAATAGATTATTTAAGGATGCATTCAAATAGGCGGGGCGCGAGCGACATAGCTAACTTACCTTACTAATAGCCAATGATATATTATATTTCTTTGCTAATAGCTATAAAATGAGAAAATGTGTATTTGTGTTGGTTTCTCCTTCAATCACGCAGCAACTGAGAAACGGATCGACGTGATTTTTGCATGGACAGTAAGATAATGGCAGAGGCCATTGCCATGACAGGCCAGGGCTCCCGCGGGCGGAGGTCGCGAGCAAAACATGACGTGTATTCATTTTTATTTTTTTATTTTTATTAAAGTGTTAACTTATACATATGGAAATATGTGTATTCATTTAACACATACCTAACGCAAAACCCCCTTCACTAATTTATTTCATCTTCATTTCATTTGAATGAATCACGCCTTAATTTGCTAGATTGCTACCTACTAATTTTTACTATAGAAATTGGACACATTAAACTACTTAGGTGCTTAGTAATTTAATATAAAAAATCATTTTTAAACAACCGACTTCAAACACCCACGCCAGTACAAAGTATATAATTTATTGTTGATATTTTAAAAAACGCTGGTCCGATTTCGATAAAATTTCAATGGGACCACCTGAGAAGTATATCCTTTGAAACAAAAAAGAATTTTCCAAATCGGTTCAGGCGTCTTCGAGTAATCGGTGAAGATACATAAAAAAAACGATTCCGTTGAATTGAGAACCTCCTAAAGTCATAAAACAAGCTTTATTTAGAGGGGAGAGGGGAAGGATATTCCTTCTCCTCTCCCCTCCAAATCCTACACCGTTCAGCGTGGTTAATATTCTTTTAAAATATATTTACTTTAGAAACTTAGTAGGTACTTACTTAAAGATGTTATTTCTTCAATAAACATAGACCTTTGATCCAGCTACAATAATAAATATTGAATTATTATGTATGATAATAAAAGGATATTTACTATTGTAACTGAAAACAAAGGTGGGAGATAAATTAATGGTCCCAGAAAAAATATGTTAGGAACTAACTTAAGCCGTTTAATTAGATTAGAATAAAAACATTTCTGTTGTCGCCACTAGAAAATTGTCATGACTTTCCCAGCTCTTTTTTCTTATCCAAACTGACACCCGTACCTTGTTACAATCCAAAAAAAAAAATTTTAATTTGAGTGCTGCTTTTTGATACGAGGCTTGACGAATATCAAAATACGAGAATTAAATGACTCATTAGTAATTACTTACGTACAAGATACATACAAGATTTTATCTACGACAAGGAAAATAAAATCATTAATTAATGATTACTTTCCTTTAGAATTATTTAAAAAAGTAAATAAAATCAAAACAAATTGCAAAATTAATTGCAAAAGTAATCCGTTTGCCGCGTAAAGTTTTTTTTAAAATATTTTTAAATATTTTTTTATTTGTTTTTAAGGTTTGATATAAATATTGAGTGGCAGTACCAACCATAGAGTGGGTTGGGTATCAACTTAAATATTTTATATTATGTTCGATACAAAAGTGCCAGAACTCGGACCCTCTTAGCTTTAGATATCCTATTTTACGAAGATAACCATTTCGATGCAGCTCCCATACAACGAGCTGCATCGAAATGAGAAGCAAAACCGAAAGAGGGTTCATTTCGATTCAGCAGTCAAATTCGAAATTGGAACTTTTCGATGCTGGAGTAGTTAAAGGTTTCACTTTTTACCATTTCCACTTCGCCCTTCGAGCATTTTCGTAGAAGTGGACTAGTAGAAACTTTTCATGTCAGTTCTTAGGCCTTATTATTATGAAATCAATGTACGACACACAGCCAGACCAACCTTTACAATGAATCCTTACTGTGCGAAAGTGTTTTTCTTGGTTGGTTTGTCCTTCAAACACGCAGCAGTGGAGCGACCGATCGACTTAATTTTTTAGTTATACTTGACGACTTGGAGAGTGACAAAGGCCGGAAATTGATCCCGGAAAACCCGAAGGTTCCAGCGCGATATTAAAATACCAACTCCACGCGTTTAAAGTCGTGGGCTTAAGCTAGTAAGATATTTTTACTTTAAGATTGTTTAAGGTTATTGCCTTTTTGTAAATTGCGTAGTTAGATTTGAGAAACCTCGGCTCAGTAGAATGAGGCCGTCAGGCCGAGGCTGTGTCATGTACCTACTCGTAAGTCGTAGGTGCAAAGCGGTATCTTCTCCGCGTCACGCGAAATTAAACCCTATCTACCGCTGATAAGATGTCAACACTTGCATACTAGGTACAGGGTACAATAGACCTAGACGATAAAAGTTTGATAAATTTTCAGGCACAGAGTTGAGTGACTGTGAATGTAATAATAGGTTAGATTGAGTACCTACCTACTGAGAAGAGAAGTGGAAATTATATTGGCTTGGTGAAAAGTGACCAAAATTGTTGTCATTGGAGACGATTGCCCAGTAGTGGACTGACGATAGGCTTAGAATTGATATTAATGAATTAGCAGAAGAGAATTTATGGCATTGATTAGAGTCCATGCCAAAAATATAACTGTACCGTACTGATTTTTACTTAAATCTATAAAATATAAACGTATGCGGCCTCGCGTGTCCCATGCAGGATTGCCATTTGTCCCGAATTCCGATACATCGGGACATGTCGCTGTTATCAACAGTATCCCGACGTCCCGATAAGCTATTAAATGTTTTGTCATGGCAGTGATAAAATACAAGAGAAAAGTGCTTTTGAAGCGTCAAGTGAATATACCACTGGTTCGGAAAGTTCGGAAAAGAACGGGGGTGTACAGTTTACAGGTCTAATAAACTATTTCACGAATTACTGCAGAGCGAGTCATATCCACGCTTATTATAATTTATATTAATAAATTATAATCTTCAAAGATTAATATACCTAGCTATAAACATACTATTGCATGAGTACTTCCTACTTTTACATGTCCACTTATTTTATAACTCGTAAAAATATAGTTTTTTTAAATCGCTACTTGGGTCACTAAGTAAATAGGTATCGATTGAAATTGCAACATAATAATATTGAAAATTAATTTGATAATTATTAAAAATTAGACTTTTTTTCGTGATTATAATATCTATCGTAGGTATTTAATTCTTCTATGTTTTTGCCCAGGGGACTAGATCCCTTGATTTTAGGAAGTAATATTTATTTAAGTATACTTATTTTTTTATTCAGGTAAATAAAACTTGATGTATTAAAAGCATACCTATCTGAAACCAGCGATATCACTTCGTTACCCCCTCTAATGTTACTGTGGGTCCAATGGACCCAGCAGCGAGTGGTATCGTAAAAAAAGCGTGTTGTTTGTGTGTGTGTTAACGTAGGCCGGTATTTATAGGGTGGCTGACGTCAATCGGCGTCGGTGTGCGTGCTATCTCAGGGCGGAGGTGAAGGAGCGGCGACGCAACGTTCACGTGGCGGCGATCACAGTTCTGGGAACACGTCGCGGGCTGATTGATAGCTCTTTGTTGGCGGTAATTACCTACCTGCACTTTGACGGGTTGGCTTTAATTTATTACGGTTTGGGGAAGATTTTGCTTTGCTTCGCATCTACCGAGAGGTGTCATTTACAGCAGACAAGAGAAGAATCTTGTCTGTGGGTAGCGGACACCTCACAAAATGGCTGTAGAGAAAACTTATCCTACTTCCTACTTTTCTACTAAACTTAAAGAGTTCGATCGGGAATTAAAAACCTTATGATGAAGTGCACTTACTGCGCTTTCTAGTTTCTAGTGAGAGTTTGCCACTCTAGCATATATGTGGACCCCAACAGCCATCAATGCTTCGAGCTATATGTCCCGCTCATTGCCACTTCAGCGTTACGTCTTAAGCTATGTCGATGACTGGTTCTCCTACTTATCTCGTAATTTCTGATTTTATTTTACAAAGATACTCCGAGCGTTGCCCTTTTCATCGCCTGTCAAGCAGCCCTGAGATAAGCTGGAAATACTGCCTAAGACTACGCAAGTAGGTAGGTATCATCATGAATTTTGGATAACTCAGTCCTGGCCACTCCCTTAAATTATCATTCAACCACTTGCGTCTTTGGCGATCTGGAAGCTTTCTTGCCTGCTATCCTCCCTTTCAGCACTAGTTTTATGAACGAGAATTGGTCTCCTCTCTGTATATGTCCAAAGAATACTACTTTTCCTCCTATTTCCTCGTGTTTCCTCGTATTTTATCGGGCGTTACTTTGCGGAATTCGATGATACTTAAGGAAATATTAATATTCCTTTGCTATAATCCGCCAAACAGAATAAAAAGATTTATTCAAAAGCAAAGCGTTACTTGTTTATTACATAGCAAAGGAATAGATATTAAATTTTCATTAAATACTTTTCCTCTAATGATTAGTAGGTAGGTATACCTATTGAAAAATGGTCCTGTTTATCTATAAGGCATTTTTATGTGTGTGTCGTAGTAACACTCGTATATCATGGCATGCAGCAGGCTACGCGCTACGGTCGGCAGAAAGGTCACAATTTACCGCCCACTCGGACATGGCACACGAGAATACTTTTAAAGCAGTGTTCACGAGCCAAGAGACCACGCATTCATTGTGCAGCGAGCGGAAACGGCGAAAGACAATCGAAAATGTAAGGCGGTGAACTGCCTTAAATTCACGCCGAAAAGATGAGACTAGCCTCAAATCTATACCTAGATTGCACGTGAATTGCAATCAGAGCATTTGCAATCAAATTAAAATCAAAATTATTTATTTCACGTAGGCCAACCTATGGCTCATAACTACCACCGGTTCGGAAAGCAGAGAAGAACCGGCAAGAAACTGGACAGCCTAAGCCTAAACCTTGACCTAAGCTAAGTTAGGTGGCGCTTTCTGTCAATTTCATTTTTACTAACCTTTAAGGAGCACCTATCGCTAACTATAGGCCTCATAAGAAGGCTCAGGGTCACTCAGCGAGCGATGGAGAGAGCTATGCTCGGTATATCCCTGCAAGATCAAATCAGAAATGAGGAGATTCGTAGGAGAACCAAAGTCACCGACATAGCTCAGCGTGTCGCGAAACTGAAGTGGAAATGGGCGGGGCACATAGTTCGAAGAGCTGATGGTCGTTGGGGTCCCAAGGTGTTGGAGTGGCGACCCCGCACCGGGAAACGCAGTGTTGGCAGACCCCCCACCGGTGGACCTACGACATCAAACGAGTCGCAGGGAGCCGCTGGATTCAAGCGGCACAAGACCAAAGTCTGTGGAAGTCCATGCAGGAGACCTTTGTCCAGCAGTGGACGTCTATCGGTTGATAAAGAAGAAGAAGAAGAAGAAGGTGCACCTAAAGATGGAATTGGCAGTTTACCGGCATTAAGTAAGGAATTGTATTTAGAGGCTGCCTACGTAAAGAGATTCCTACTTAGGGGATGATTGGTAAAGCGGGCATACGTGTCCGTTCACATAGACCAGCTATGAGAGCTTCGAAAAGCGTTTTTCATCACACAGACCAATGGTGACGGCTGATACGCTCAGAGCCGACCGAGCCGTTCACATAGAGACCGGTTGGGATGCGCTCGGAGCGGTCACCATTCGGCCTAAGTATGTAAAATAATTTGGTTGTCTGTAAAGTCGGTTTACGGACGATAGTTGTACGTGATAACGTCATAAAGAAACATTGATGAATAAATGTGTCACAAGCCAACGCTTGGGCCGATCGTGCCTGTCTATCGCTTGTTCCGAGCTCTCGCTTGCACGCGCAGGCTCAGGCGGAACGTGACACTTTTTCGTGCGTGCAGCCGGTGTTCATCGATTTATAAGCCGTTATCTCGTCAAAAACGCTCTCGTGACTTGAACCATGATCTTCAAGCCGGTCTATATGTGAACGGACACTATTGATTGAATAAATGGCTCATTGCAACTTATTTGAAAACGTTTGTCTCTAGCTTTAATCTAATATTTCTAAATATTGTTCATGTCGACTGAAAGTCTAGGTACCTATTCACAAGGCAATAACAACATTTTCCTACTAATTAAGTATGATAAAAATACTTTGCAATAAAAGAACAATGGAGGTTACGACCACAGAGATCAAGTGCAGGCGAACGACTACCTCTGTTATCACTCGTACCTCTGCGATGTATGTAGGTAACCGACTAAATATAGATGTTACAGTTAGGTCGACCACAGACCGCATCCTGCTACCGTACCTATAATACCTACCTGTTACAGACTAATTGGGTAAGTATTAGGTACAACAAAATAACCAACAGTATTTCCCCGATAAGGTCTCATTAGTCATACCCAGTTATATTAATAAATTTAAAAAAAAATGTGTGGCACTGGGGGACTGCCGCGGTAAAGCTATTGCATTGCATTTTCTAGTCGCACGTACACAAACACCGTGCCGAAGTCTGCCGAATTGAAACGACGGTGTTAGGTTTATTTTCGTTACGGAATTTCTTGATTCGGTCGCCGCGCTCAAAGCCCGCGATAAAAGCTATGCAATAGCTTAAAAATCAAAAAATATTTCATGCAGGCCAACCGGAGGGTCTTATGGCAAGTAAAGGCTCTACCACCGGTTCGTAAAGCAGATTCGGGTGAAAAGAGTCCGCAAGAAACTCAGCAGTTGCTCTTTTAATACACCCAGCCAACTTACGAGCTGGATCGGCGTTGGCTTTTGAAGTTTGACTCATAAGACCACTAACCTTGCATTAGAAAGATCGACAAATTCATAATTAATAATATGATGTGACTAAACAGAAAATAGGAAGGTCACTCTTTTGGGATGCCACCTGTGCGGACACCCTCGCTGCATCCCACTACAGACGACCTCCTCTGTGGCATTCCGAACCAGTGGTAGACTCATCGACGATTCAAAAGCACTTGTAAAAAAGTTTATTTGAATAAAAAACATTTCTATTCTATTCTACTCTATTGTGGCGGAAGCAGCGGCTACTGCAGGCGCCGAACGGGCCGAGAGACGCAAGTATGAAAACCTTGATGGTAGTTTCATATTTTTGCCTTTTGAGATGGAGTCCGAGCTCTTTTTGACAACCTTTCAAAGGTCTTCTAGTTTACCGGGGATCCAAGAGCTGGCAGCTACTTTGGCCAAAGAGTTATTTGGCCATCCAAAAGGGCAATGCTGCCAGCATCTTGTGTACTTTGCCGCGTTGCGGTGACATTGATAAGGTGTATTATTACTAGATTTATTGTAGTTTTAATGTTAGAAGTATATTAAACTTATATTGATTGCTCATTTTTATAACTATTGAATTATTATTGTGAAAATAAAACGTATTTTAATTGACTTAACCATCTAGTAAAAATAAATGACAGCTAATAAATTACCTATAGTACTGTAAAACTAAGGTATAAGTATTAAAAACAATAGCACAAAGCCACGTACTTGCAGCAAAAACAGATTTGTTTGACGTGCATTGTGTAGGTGTCGCATCTACGTCCGGTGCATCATGTGTTGGCCAGCCGGCGCTGGGCGCTGGGGCCTACAGGCGCTAATTGTTCTACCGTGCCTCCCAACAACCACTGCCCCAATGCGTACCCACCTAGCTTTAAAACAATCTACATAAAGTTCAATTTCCTTCGTCCTAGTATTTTGTAGTCTGGTGCCAGATGGTCTGCACTTCCACAGGGCCGCTTTATGCTAGAAGTGTCAAAGCAATTGTCTTATACCATCTGCAGACGTGCCAACTTCCTCTTTTAGATAGCTCAGATCGGGAGACAACTTTTTGCCACGACTGTGCGAGTAGGTTGGCTGACTATAAGCCTCAACGATGAAAGGGACGCGAAATTTTGCAAGCAATAGTGTTAATTTGGGTGTACACATATATATCTCAAAAATAAAATAAAGAACCTACCAAATTCTTAGGTCACTAGTGTAGACACATTAAACATAGTATTAAGTACCTACTACATGGGTAGAGAATTCATGTCTCAAGTGCTTTAGTACATAATAATTCAATGGTCTCAAGGAGACAAATGTTTCCTTGACCACCATGTTTCTTTTTTCTTGGTTACGATTTTTTAAGTTATATAAATAAATAAAAAGATAAGTCTCAAAGTGTCTTTCTAATCTATATTATATACAATACGTATTACTAATAAATTATTTATAGAGATTCAATCTTAATCGACCCGTGTATCTAACCTTAAGTAAACATTAAGCGCACTAACCCGGAAGGAATATGGCATCTTATATATTATGTACCCAAACAAAATCCATACTTCCGTTACATGAGATCAACGAACTTATATTATCCAGTAGACCTGATTATAAAGTTGTTGCATTAGACTCAGTTTTACTAAATAACTAGGTTGGAACGTGTCGACAGCCGACTTGTTGGCATATCTATAGACAGTTTAACAATCGACCTGTGCCGAAGATAATGACAGGAACGCCGTAAATTCCTTGTTTGTACAGATAGCAAAAAACACAACGCACAATGGGTTTTTAATACGACTGTCATTAATGCTGTGAGGTTCGGTTTCATGTGGTAGAGATTACTTACACTTGTAGTATACCTATAGAATAGAATAAGATACTGTTTTGAAAGTACGGCGGGTGTGATAGCCTAGTGGTTAAGGTTCTGGCCTCCTTTTAAGGGGGTCCGAGATTCGATGCCAGGCAAGCATTTCTACATTTACCCGACTTAAGCAAAGCCAAAAGGAAGCGTTATGTTTTTTAGCAGTCCATGTATGTATGTGACTATTAACGAATTTTCCGCCGTAGCGAATAAACTACTGAGCCGATTTTGGTGAACGAGATAAAGTTCTTGCAATTCACGAGCTATAGGTATTCGGTTTTGATTATAGTTCTTGCAATTCACGAGGGCGACTGACTTATGGTTGTGTGTGTGTCGTATCTGTATAAGTGTGAGCGAGCGCAATGCTCGCGCCTGCCCGCTCCCACCTAGGCTTTGACAGGCACGCACACTTATGCAATGTGCATGTACACGAAGTAACCACAAGTAAAGCTCACTCGCCTTCGTGAATTGCAAAAACTGTATCAATCGGACCGTTGATAGTCTGGAACAGGAGGCAGACGTCTTAACCACTAAACTATCACCTCTTGTGTCATTTAACATTGCAAATTTATAAAGAAAAATGTAAATTAAATAAAGTACGAAAATGCATATCAATTGTCAACCCTCCCCCCCCCCCCCATTAGGTCGGGTCGGCAGTTCGCGCCGCGTCATCCTCGCCATAAAGCACGCCGTAATTAAATAACTACTAACAACAATAGGGGGGTGTTTTTATGGGCCCTCAGTAATGGCGCAACTTGGAATTACTCATTCGCGACTGAATTTATAATTATTCGGCACTTCTAGTTTTTTTTTATTATATATATTATTAGACTTGCTGAAAATAACGAATGTTCTCCTTTCTCCTGCAGCTAAGTATAAAATAAAGCCTGTGCTAGGAGTAGATATAAGTACCTAAAATAAGTACCTATGACAAATATAATGTTACGATTTACGTTTCTCTTCTCAGCCGAATCTTCCGAACTGATGGCGAGCCAAAAGTTGGCCTACATGAAATAAAATTTTTGAATTTGAACTTGCTTTTGTATGAACTAATTCATGTTAGTATGTACTCGTGCTAACATAATATTATAAACCTATTATATTAGGTATGCAATGTACATACGCATCAGATAAACAACGCACAATATTGAACAATAACAAAAAATGTCGACAAAGATGATTAACATTAAAAATGCTTAGGTATTATAGGTACTTACCTATACTTATTATGAATACTTATTCACACTTATTTTGAAAATACCCAGGGTATAAGAAAGTCAAACCTTGGGTGTTTAATACCCAACTATACCTACCTGCCCCGTTAACCGTCTCTATGTTCTCATCAAAACTTCGTTATCAACGCTTTAAATGCGAGGAAAAACTTTCATAAAGCGTGATTAAAGCTGGAGATAGTACCGACCTAGGGATTCTTCTAAATGCGTACATGGTAGAATGAAAATTATCTTTTTGGTAATCTACAAGAGACTATCACTTTTTACCTCCAAACAAAAAATCCTACACTGTCATTTGTAATAACATTACAAGTTTTTGTAAAGGGTTGCAACGCAGGTCGCCGTGCCGATAACCCGAGGGTCTAAACTCTAAACTGTTCTAAACTATTAGGGTTGAATCGCACTGGCGACGACGACGTCGCGCGCCAAGCGACCGGTTGACTCACTCGCGGTTTATTAATCAGAAAGGTGATTATTTATTTGCCGCTTCATTCCCAAATTTTTTTAGTCAAATAAGTCAAGTCAAATAATTTAGTCACAAGTCGAATAATTTCTTCTTTTCTACTGGAGAATTCTCAAATCCTATGGCCAAGTAAATCGAGTTTATAGTAATTATCAATACTACTGAAGCAATTTATCGCAACACTAGCCCTTAGAAGAGACCCCAAAAGCCTCAATTAAAGCCAAAACCACGATCACTCTTTCAGGAGGAAACGAATAGTTCAGATTCAAAATATTTTTTTTCCACGCACTACCAAAGTGTGGAACCAACTCTGCTTCTGGTGCTACGAATGTTCAAGGGCAGCGGTAAACAGTTAACATCAGGTGAACCGCTTGATCGTTTGCTCTCTATTGAAAAAAAGTAAAATTAAAAATTTTAAAAACCAAAAAATAACAAAAAATAATCTCTAAAAACTAACAAATAATATTTTATACCTATATATAATTATTATCGTCACATATATTATGTAAGTTCAAATATTTTTATTTTCCAAGTGTCGTCGTCGCGTCGCGGGACCGCTAAAGTTTATAAAGTATTTTTCCAACAGCTAATTAATTGTTACGAATTACATTTAGGTACGAGCGATCTTAAGTTTCATGCATGTATAGTCTACGCTCTACGTAATGCCGCGCGCGACACGTGAGGGCAGACGACGTTGACGGTTGTGTCGATTTTGAGTAAATTCTTTTGTTGCAATCTGCGACTACACTTGTTTTTCTCACTTAGCGGTCCCCCGACGCGACGACGACACTTGGAAAATAAAAATATTTGAACTTACATAATATATGTGACGATAATAATTATAATATAGGTATAAATTATTATTTGTTAGTTTTTAGAGATTATTTTTTGTGTCGGGGGGTTTTTAAAATTTTTAATTTTACTTTTATTTAGTCCTTTTTAAAGTAGGTATAAATATTAGGAAGGTATTTATAGTGATTTGTTAGCGCAGTGGTAATTGAGCCTAATTGATCCCATTTAATTACCCACCTTCGAAATCTAAACCTTACTCTAACATGTCATATTTAAAGTCATGGTTACCTTACCATGTTCTTTCAATATCATTGAAGTAATACGGTACCTTTCGAATCGATAGGACATATGGAAGGTAGTCAGATCACCTCATCAACTATTAAAGAGCTGATGATCTTCAAACGGCTGATCAGGTCATGGTTACCTTACCATATACTTTCAATATCATTGAAGTAACACGGTACCATATTTCGAATCGATAGGACATAATATGGAAGGTAGTCAGATCCCCTCATCAACTATTAAAGAGCTGATGATGTTCAAAGGGCTGATCAGGTCATGGTTACCTTACCATATACTTTCAATATCATTGAAGTAACAAGGTACCAAATTTCGAATCGACAGGACATATGGAAGGTAGTCAGATCACCTCATCAACTATTAAAGAGCTGATGATCTTCAAACGGCTGATCAGGTCATGGTTACCTTACCATATACTTTCAATATCATTGAAGTAACACGGTACCATATTTCGAATCGATAGGACATAATATGGAAGGTAGTCAGATCCCCTCATCAACTATTAAAGAGCTGATGATGTTCAAAGGGCTGATCAGGTCATGGTTACCTTACCATATACTTTCAATATCATTGAAGTAACAAGGTACCAAATTTCGAATCGACAGGACATATGGAAGGTAGTCAGATCCCCTCATCAACTATTAAAGAGTTGATGATCTTCAAACGGCTGATCAGGTCATGGTTACCTTACCATATACTTTCAATATCATTGAAGTAACACGGTACCAAATTTCGAATCGATAGGACATATGAAAGGTAGTCAGATCCCCTCATCAACTGTTAAAGAGTTGATGATCTTCAAGCGGCTGATCAGGTCATGGTTACCTTACCATATACTTTCAATGTCATTGAAGTAACACGGTACCAAATTTCGAATCGATCGGACATAAGGAAGTTAGTCAGATCCCCTAATCAACTAGAAAAGAGCTGATAATCATCAAACGGCTGAACAGATTTTCATGAAACATGGCTAAGAACACTCGGGATAAAATTATCTATGACACAAAAAAAACTAAACGAAAATCGGTTCATCCGTTTGGCGGCTACGCTACCACAGACAGATACACAGACACGTTAAACTTATAACACCCCTCTCTTTTTGCGTCGGGGGTTAATAAAAGAATGTATTTCATGTTGGCCAAGCTGTGGCTGTCACGATAAGTCAAAACTCTACCACCGGTTCGGAAAGCAGCATCGGTTCTCAGAACATAATGAGGAGAAGAAAAAGAGTTTTAAGAGAATCATTACATTTTTAACCGACGTCCAAAAAGGAGGAGGTTCTCAATTCAGCCGGTATCTTTTTTTTTTCTATGTATGTCCACCGATGTCTCCGGGATTACTCCGCGATTCGCGTGATTTTTTTTTTAATCGACAGAGGATGTTTGCGAATTGGTCCCATAAAAATGTTCACCTTCAACTCCTCAAGCCTGATGCTGCAGGGATATTACTCACCTAAAATAAAGAGATTTAGGAAATGTCGATTACGAATTATTATTGTAGGTAACAAGTATGGACTACATCATGGAGCTCCAGGTCCTAGCTCCTCAATCCTGATGCTGCAGGGTACTGCCTACCTAAAACTATGGGGATTTAGGAAATTTCGATTACGAATTGATATTGTAGGCAAAAAGTATGGACTACATCATGGAGCTCCAGCTCCTCAATCATAGGATACTACACTTAAAAGCTTAAAATAAAAATTCTTTTCAAAAAACCGACTTCTAACGCCACTACAAAGTATAAAAATAATTTCAGTTTGTCCACGTTTGTTGAAGTCGGGAGGGCCTAAAATACAAACTATGAAACTGACTCGCGATTCTCGCTCAACTTCTACAAACGAGTCTCTCATATTGTGTAGCGTCGCGCATCGGTTTCATAGTTTTTATTTAGGCCCGCCCGACTTCAACAAACGTGGACAAACTAAAATTATTTTTATACTTTGTAGTGGCGTTAGAAGTCGGTTTTTTGAAAAGAATTTTTATTTTAAATTTTAATTGGTTTTACAACTCATGGTTACTGGTAAGTCGCGCTCGCGTCTGACTTCCGTTCCAGTGTGCTTACACCTTAGCGCAGTAAGCAGTAATCAGCTAGTCAGTTGTTTATCGCGCCTGGAGCCCACCGAAAGAGATAATTTTGAATGGATATTTGTTTCCTATGGATATTTGTGTGATAAGCTTGATTGACGCTCATTTTTTTCCCGAACAGCGATATTTTATGATAAGTGTCAGTATGTATTAGGTACCTATGGTTTTTACGTCTCGTTCTACAGTTTCCATGAATAGGTTACCTAATATTTGTTATTTATAGAAAATATATTTTACTTAAGCTACCATCTATAATATAATAAAACTGTAACAGGTCCAATTCTGTACATTGAAGATATGTTGAAAATTTTTGTTTGAGGGCACTCTATAATCGATACTGAAGCCAAAACATTTTTTTTTTTAATTTTTTGTCTGTCTGTCTGTCTGTCGCGCCCGAACTTATCATGCCGAAACTACTGGACGGATTTAAATGAAACTTGGCATGATTTAAGTTCATACTACGAGGTATAATATAGGATACTTTTTATCCCGAAATTCAGCACGGTTCCCATGGGAGAGGGGATGAAAGTCAAAATGTGTATTTAGCTGTAATTCATTAAGGCGTATTCCGATTTCATTCATTCTTTTTTTAGGGTTCCGTACCCAAAGGGTACCAACGGAACCCTATTACTAAGCCTACGCTGTCCGTCCGTCCGTCCGTCCGTCCGTCCGTCCGTCCGTCTGTCAGCGGGCTGTATCTCGTAAACCGTAATAGATAGACAGATGAAATTTTCACATATTATGTATTTCTATTGCCGCTATAACAACAAATAATAAAAATTAAATTAAATTAAAAAAATTAAATTAAAATATTTCCATGGGTACATGAAAATATTTTAATTTAATTTTTTTAACGGAACCCTAAAAGAGCGAGGCCCGACTCGCACTTGGCCGATTTTTTGTTAGAAAGCGGATACTTTAGAGATTGTCCTGTAATTATTTCAAGGTCGTTAATTTTGTCAGAAATTATAGTATATCACAATCTTCAGTATAAGTCCAAATAACTTGAACCCCGGAATCTACAGGATACTATGAATGTACGGCTCATCTTAAGCTGGCAAGCTTACTTTATCGTATATAGCCATCGTGGATAGCCCTATTTTGTCAAAGTCAATCTACTCCAAAGGCGTCAGATTTTGCCAAACGACCATTATACCTACATACTACATAGTAGGTATGGATGTAATACATCGTATAAGGACGTAATGTTACAGTGTTTTCCTATGCAATTTAATATTCTAATCATACTAATATTATAAATGCGAAAGTGTGTTTGTTTGTTGGTTTGTCCTTCAATCACGCCACAACAGAGCCACGGATCGACGTGATTTTTTGCATGGGTACTATAGTTGAGGACCTGTAGCATACATTACACATGGACATAGGCTGCTTTTTATCCCGGAAAATCAAAGTGTTCACGAGGGATTTTAAAAACTAAATCCACGCGGAAGAAGTCGCGAGCATCAGCTAGTATTAAAATAAATTTAATTTTAGTTCCTTGGCAATGAGCTGAGTGCTTGTGTTTTTATTTCATCTCAATTTGGTGAATAAAATATTAATAAATACCTAATTAATATCATCACTATTCATATTATAAAACAAAGTCCCCCGCCGCGTCTGTCTTTCTGTCTGTCTGTTCGCGATAAAGTCAAAACCTACTGAACGGATTTTCATGCGGTTTTCACCAATAGATAGGGTGATTCATGAGGAATGTTTTAGTGTATAATTTGTTAATGTTTTGTGTAAATTGGTTGAAATATGGCGATAATTGTTGACAATTTCGGAAAAAAAAAAAACCGCTGCCTACTTCCTTTGAGATATAACAAAACAATGTATGGCGGTGGTATGGTGGGATAGGCCTATACAGAAAAGTACGGGATGGCAAGATAGCTTACTATACCAATTTTAACTTCTAAAAAAATCACGTACAATGCGGCAAATAGAAATCTATTTGGACGGATACAGTATTAATTCTTATCAACTTAAATAGGTCCGTCAGTTACCATAAGCATTTCATGCTCATTATGATAATCCTTTACACCATACAATTTAAATAAATATTTTAGGAGTTATCGCAAAATAAGAACAAACGCGCGCGAAAATTAACTTCTTTTATAAGTTATAAGCCTATACGTACTGTTCAATATGCTGTTCAAGGTATAACTTATGGAACATTCCAAGGAGTTTGCAAAGCATAGGCGTAATATTATGCTCTACTACCCGTGCGAAACCGGGGCGGGTCGCTAGTACAGTCATATTTTAGTAACATCTACCGAATTCTACTAATTCGTTATCTAAATTACCTCAAGAGGGAATTGAACCTTGCACCTTGCATATGAGATAAACACTAACATCAGTGTGCCAGAGGTTAACTAGTCTATCCTCATTAATTATTATCAGAAGGAATTTTTTTTTTGTACAGGAAAAATAGATACCTTTTAGCAAGAAAAGGGTAGAATTATTTTGCTATAATCCGCCAACAGAAAAAATCTGTATAATTTTTACACTACTCTCGACGCACGTTGTAGAGATCTGACACGTCTAGACAATGCATCGTTGTAGAGTCAACATCTCCTGAGGATGCTCCGGTGTCGGGGCGAAACGTGCGTCGAGAGTAGTGTAAAAATTATACAGATTTTTTCTGTTGGCGGATTATAGCAAAATAATTCTACCCTTTTCTTGCTAATCATGGACTTCCGCAAAGTAACGCCTGCTTCTATCCAATAGATACCTTTTGTTTATACACTACAGTTTATATCGTAGCTCCCAAATTGTGCATCCGCCAATAACTGCGTATATATACCTCACATTAATTACACTAGCGGCACGCTATGATGGCCGGTTTGACGTTTGTCCGCTCATGAAGTTCCGTATTAATTGATAACGACTTTGAAGGAAATAATTGTATTACTTTATTGACGATAGTGATGTGCAGAGAGTCATAAATTTTATCGAATGTAGTTTTAGGTTTAGGACTCAAAATTTATTTATTAAATTGATTTCTAAAATGTATACAAGTGTAGAAAAATCAGTTTGCACCATTTAAGGGGTGAATGTACTTGTGAATATGAACAATTTTCACTATGTGGACAAACCTCTGAAATCGCAAAAAAATATCAGCTGTTTCATACAAAAGGTAAAATTTTTATTTTTATATGATATATACCACAACTCGGCATTTGGTTTTCTAAATTGAAAATTTTTAAAAATGGAATCTAATACGATCGTCACATAGGATCGCTGGCTAGCACAACTACTACCTCCGGCAAACTCGCGTCAATGCTCAATGCAAAACAAAGCAGTTTCGAATTGACGTTGCTTCGAAAAGTATAAACTGTCAGTGCAATGCGATTGTGATATAGTTTTGACCTGGCTTTGGATTTCAAATATTGATACTGCATTACTGTTGACCCTTGCTCATTAATTTGGACTCTGTTCAAGCCCTTTGTTGTGGATTTCGTCGATATGACCGAACGTACGCAGAGAACTGTTCTAAATAGTCAGACACGTGAGTTCGTAATACGCCTTCGTAACTATTTCGATCGTGAAGCTCAAAATGGAGGGCCAATTTTACCTATAACGTCAGTGGTTGAACGCGTAGCTGATGCGCTTAATATTGGACAACGAACTGTTAGACGGATAACTAAAAAAAAAATATGGCGAGACTGGCACAGAAGAAAATAAACTTCACACACCAAAAAAGAGAAAACGAGCAAAACCAGTCGTAGGCATCGATAGCTTTGATGCCGATGCTATCCGAAGATACATGTTTACGGCTACTATTTACAGAAGGAGTATCCAACAAGAAAAAAGTTGGTGCATTCACTGAAGGAAGCTGGATTATTCTTCGGTGGGGAAAGTTCTTTAACGAAGATTTTGAAGACCATTGGATTTCGATACAAAAAATGTAACAAACGCAAAATATTGATGGAAAGATTTGATATAGCGATGGCAAGGTATACTTTTTTACGGCAAGTGAAAGAAATCAAAAATTGGCAAAATGTTGTGTTCTTGGATGAAACATGGCTTAATGCTAACCATACTGTAGGCCGTTCTTGGAACGATGACACAGCAGCATCTACTTCCAAAGTTCCTGTAGGAAAAGGATCGCGACTTATAATTTGTCACGCCGGAACCATCAACGGGTTTGTCGAAGGTTCTCTCATGGCTTTTGTGTCAAAAACCACTGGAGACTATCATGAAGACATGAATGGAGAAAAGTTTACTGAATGGTTTACCTCAATGTTGTGTAGCCTCCCTGAACCATCTATTATAATTATGGACAACGCCCCATACCACTCGATGCAAATTGACAAGCCACCTGCCCAATCCCAAAAGAAAGCTGATATCGTCGCATGGCTTCGTAAAAATGGCGTAGATGCAACCATGAATATGTTAAAAGCGGAATTAGTACGTCTTTTAAAAGAAAACAAACCAACCAAGATCCGATACGTCATTGACGAAATAGCATTAGAACATGGGCACAGAGTTATACGGTTACCGCCTTACCATTGTGAGTATAATGCGATTGAGTTGGTGTGGGCTCAAATTAAGGGATATGCTGCAAGACACAATACAGAACCCCCATTTACCACAAAAAAAATGCTAAAATTATTAGAAGAAGCTTGTGAACATGTGACTAAAGGAGACTGGGAAAAGGTTGTGAATAGAACTGTTAAATTAATAAGGGAAGATTATGAAAGAGATGTGAAAATAGATAATATTATAGAAAACGAACATATAATTATTAATGTAGGTGATGATAGCAGTGACGACAGTGAAAATAGTAGTATGGACGAATCTGATTAATTATGGCCTTTTGTGGCACCTTTTTTGGTATCTTTTGTATTCATATGTTTCTTGTGTGCATATAAAGTATGTATATTCATTTTCATTCAAATATTCAGTTCGTTCAAATAAATTAAATAAACATATACATTTTTGTTTTATTAAACCTATTTAATCAGGTACAAAAACAAAACTTAATTGTTTTTTGTTCGAGAATAAATTGACATTCCACATCACTATTGTAATGTGTCAAACCGGCCATCATAGCGTGCCGCTAGATTAAGTATACTTTTTCCTTAAAACTAAATAAGAACTGGGAATTACTAACACCTAACAGACTCTCTTTTACCTGTTAGGCCCGCTTGCAGAGACGCCGAGTTAGTTATACCAGGAATAATAATTGTAATTTTGATAGCTAAGCTTTATATATTATACGAAATCTGTCAAATCTGTCCTTTTAACCCAGAGTTAGCTGCTAACTTTTTTTTTTTTTTTTTTAAATACAGGGTGTCCCCTTTCATAAAAAGGGTCCTTTTTTGCTATTCCTATTATAATCATTTTTAAAATTCTAGTTTTCATCCATACTACTTAATCTGAGTAAGGTGTGGTCATGCTTCAAAGCTCGGAGCCCGGAGTGCGCAAAATAGGAGAATCATTCCGGCTTTTGCCAGGAGCAGAGCGACGCGATTTATATGCAAGTGCCATCTATATATGCTCACGATATAAGAGGCACTATGCATCTCTATCGGTCGCTCTGTTCCTGGCAACAGCTACTCTCGCTATTTTGCTTGCGTACTCCAGGAACGCATCTCTGCCAGAGGTCTCGCCCAGTATGGTGGGCACGGAGTCTCTGCACAGTTTCATCCGCAATTCTTGCTGTAGGTCCTCCCGGGCCGCTTCGTGTTGAGGACAGTCCATCAGAAGATGTATAATCGATTCTGATACACTGTCGTCACACACGCAACCCGGGTGGTCCTTGCGTTTGAACCTATGCAGGTACTCCGCAAACCCTCCATGACCAGTCAACACCTGGGAAAGCACCATATTGTGGTCGATCTTTTTGACCACGCGATGTGCAAAAAGCACATCCGGCAGAAAGACCTTTGTGGTGCCCGCGGTTTCTTCGGACGTATACCTCCGGTTCCACTCTTCAAGCGACTCCTCACGGAGCAGTCGCTTGACGAACGAAACCGGGCACCGGTCATAGTCTGGTTTCCTCCTTAAGCCTAGAGCCGCCTCTTTCGCGAGCTCATCGGCTCTTTCATTTCCCTCCAACCCCGCATGCGCTTTCACCCAGAACAAGGAAACTTCCTTGTTTTGACATATTTTTAAATTGTCGACAATGCGTGCAACTAATGGGTGGAGGGATTTGCGCCCGACCACCGACTCAAGAGATGATCTTGAGTCGGTGTATATGCCGATGGAAGCTTCCGAGCGCTTCGTCGCGAGAGAGGCAGCTCTATCCAGGGCAAGGAGCTCAGCCTGGTAGACCGAGCAGTGCGCACTTAACTTTAGCTTGACGGCTTTGGTTTCGGCCTCGTGATTCCATATGGAAAGCGAGGCCCCCACCTTGCCGTCAATTTTACTGCCATCAGTAAAGATGCGCACTGCTTGAGTGTTGTTGTTCTCAAGGTCTTCTCGGTCCACCAGGCTGGTAAACCGCAGGCACGTCTGTTCCGCCGGGTGTGGTCGTCCACAATATGGTACCTTCCCTTCCATCTCCCTATCAAGGAGTACTCGCTGAGACACTCCCCTTTTGGCCTCGTACAATGCCGAGGCCTCTCGGATCCTAAGATCCAAGGGGAGTATCCCAGCCAGTATCAATGCCGAGTTTAGGGAGACGGTTCGGTAGGACTTGGTCATCTTCAGCGCGAAGCCCCTTTGGAGTGCACCCAAACGCTTCCGCACTCCGAGCTTTGAAGCGGCAGGTGCCCAGGCACAGGCAGCGTACAGGACTATTGGCTCCACCACCGCAGTATAAATCGTTTTTATGACTTGGGGATGGAGGCCCCAGCTCACCTTGGCGGCTCTCGACAGCTGCTTGTAGAGTCCTTGAACTCTCATGCAAGTGTTACTTACATGAGAGTTGAAGGTCAGCTTGCTGTCGATCGTGAGCCCAAGGATCTTGATTTCGCTGGACAGACCAATGCTGGTCTCACCCATGGTCAGTTGCGGGGAGTCGTACTTCAGTTTATTGGTTAGCACCATCGCCTTTGTTTTGTGAGGTGCAAACCTCAGCTTGTTTCTTACTCCCCACTCCTGAACATAAGCGAGAGCGGCATTGGCCCTTCGCGAGACCTCCAGCCCCGTGTCGCCGTCGAAGACGAGGACAACATCGTCGGCAAAAGCCTGACAATATTCTCCCCGCCTTCCCAGGCCCTGCAGTAGTGGATCCAATAAGAGGTTCCACAGGACGGGACCCCCGATGGAGCCCTGAACACAGCCTTTGGTGGTATTGCGCGTGTGCTCGGCTCCCGCGTACCTCACTCTGACCTTCCGATCTCGAAGATTTAGAGCTGCTAACTTTGGGTTAAAAGGATAACCCGGCGTTTCTGCATGTTGCCTTTATTTGGCTAATAGGGGATACAATGTCGAACGATCGATGTCACCAACTTTATGAATGTCTAAAAATGGCATAGGTACATCAGGTGCGATTGTCTAAAGTTATTCCATTGATCGTAATCGTTTAGTTGACATTTGCGTCAAAGTAAAGTAAACCATAACCTCATTTAATTAGAACTCAATTTCGTGTACGCATTCTTATAAGTTTAAGTGTGCACGATACGCTCCATATCACTCTATATTAAAATCGGTTGTACCTACTGAATTTGTGATTTAAAAGTAAAATTAAAAATTTTAAAAACCCCCCGACACAAAAAATAATCTCTAAAAACTAACAAATAATATTTTATACAGGTATATATAATTATTATCGTCACATATATTATGTAAGTTCAAATATTTTTATTTTCCAAGTGTCGTCGTCGCGTCGCGGGACCGCTGAAGTTTATAAAGTATTTTTTCCAACAGCTAATTAATTATTACGAATTACATTTAGGTACGAGCGATCTTAAGTTCCATGCATATAGTCTACGCTGTACGTAATGCCGCGCGCGACACGTGAGGGCAGACGACGTTGACGGTTGTGTCGATTTTGAGTAAATTCTTTTGTTGCAATCTGCGACTACACCTGTTTTTCTCACTTAGCGGTCCCCCGACGCGACGACGGCACTTGGAAAATAAAAATATTTGAACTTACATAATATATGTGACGATAATAATTATCTAAAGGTATAAAATATTATTTGTTAGTTTTTAGAGATTATTTTTTGTGTCGGGGGTTTTTAAAATTTTTAATTTTACTTTTATTTAGTCCTTTTTAAAGTAGGTATAAATATTAGGAAGGTATTTATAGTGATTTGTTAGCGCAGTGGTAATTGAGCCTAATTGATCCCATTTAATTACCCACCTTCGAAATCTAAACCTTACTCTAACATGTCATATTTAAAGTCGTGGTTACCTTACCATGTTCTTTCAATATCATTGAAGTAATACGGTACCTTTCGAATCGATAGGACATATGGAAGGTAGTCAGATCACCTCATCAACTATTAAAGAGCTGATGATCTTCAAACGGCTGATCAGGTCATGACTCATGGTTACCTTACCATATACTTTCAATATCATTGAAGTAACACGGTACCAAATTTCGAATCGATAGGACATATGGAAGGTAGTCAGATCCCCTCATCAACTATTAAAGAGCTGATGATGTTCAAAGGGCTGATCAGGTCATGGTTACCTTACCATATACTTTCAATATCATTGAAGTAACAAGGTACCAAATTTCGAATCGACAGGACATATGGAAGGTAGTCAGATCCCCTCATCAACTATTAAAGAGTTGATGATCTTCAAACGGCTGATCAGGTCATGGTTACCTTACCATATACTTTCAATATCATTGAAGTAACACGGTACCAAATTTCGAATCGATAGGACATATGAAAGGTAGTCAGATCCCCTCATCAACTATTAAAGAGTTGATGATCTTCAAATGGCTGATCAGGTCATGGTTACCTTACCATATACTTTCAATGTCATTGAAGTAACACGGTACCAAATTTCGAATCGATCGGACATAAGGAAGTTAGTCAGATCCCCTAATCAACTAGAAAAGAGCTGATAATCTTCAAACGGCTGAACAGATTTTCATGAAACATGGCTAAGAACACTCGGGATAAAATTATCTATGACACAAAAAAAACTAAACGAAAATCGGTTCATCCGTTTGGCGGCTACGCTACCACAGACAGATACACAGACACGTTAAACTTATAACACCCCTCTCTTTTTGCGTCGGGGGTTAAAAATCAATACAGTCAAGGATTGTTTTACGACTTTACTTACTATACTTAGTTACTTACTACTTACTTTACTTTTTTTAACCGACTTCCAAAAAGGAGGAGGTCCTCAATTCGGCCGGTATCTTTTTTTTTTCTATGTATGTCCACCGATTTCTCCGGGGTTACTGGACCGATTCGCGTGATTTTTTTTTTAATCGACAGAGGATGTTTGCGAAATGGTCCCATAAAAATGTTCACCTTCAATTCCTCAAGCCTGATGCTGCAGGGATATTGCTCACCTAAAATAAAGAGATTTAGGAAATGTCGATTACGAATTATTACCTATTGTAGGTAACAAGTATGGACTACATCATGGAGCGTCAGGTCCTAGCTCCTCAATCATAGGATACTACACTTAAAAGCTTAAAATAAAAATTCTTTTCAAAAAACCGACTTCTAACGCCACTACAAAGTATAAAAATAATTTTAGTTTGTCCACGTTTGTTGAAGTCGGGCGGGCCTAAAATACAAACTATGAAACCGACTCGCGATGCTCGCTCGACTTCTACAAACGAGTCTCTCATATTGTGTAGCGTCGCGCATCGGTTTCATAGTTTGTATTTTACGCCCGCCCGACTTCAACAAACGTGGACAAACTAAAATTATTTTTATACTTTTTAGTGGCGTTAGAAGTCGGTTTTTTGAAAAGAATTTTTTTTGACGCTAATGTCATCTTATAAGAATACGATCAATGGAATAACTTTTAGACAATAATTGGTACCCTGATTGAAAAATGCATTGATGCAGTAAGAACGCCATAAATTCAGTCAGTAATTGCTATCACACTGTAGCAATAATTTTCAGATAATCACACAGTTGGTGTTAAGTGAAGATGCAGTGTGTCAATTCTCCTAAAATGAATGAATCAGTGTAACGGTCGCAATGACCTCTGATTGGCCGGTACTCTCCCGCTAGTGGTTAAAATGCATCGTCGCAGAAAGAACGCGATATATTCACCCAATCACCACAATTGAAACTGTAGCAATGATTGTTGAGGCTTTTACAGAATCGACCCACATGTTAACCCGAAGGAATATGCCAATTCTAAAGCGAAGCGAAGCGAAGCAATGGCTGGATCATGCGTCATGCTCGTGAACGGGTGGCACCGGCGTGAATAGGGCTACTTTCTGTCTGCCCGTCTTAACATGGTGTTGAATTATAATTAGGTATGCTTTTGTGGAACTCATTATGGAAACACTGCATACATAGCATAGTATCTATTGAATTGTAAACTTGTTTTGAAAAGAGCAACCGCCGAGTTTCTTGCTGGTTCTTCTCGGCAGGAAGGGCATTCCGAACCAGTAGTAGACTCATCGACGATTCAAATTCAAATTCAAATTATTTATTTGCCAGATTGAGTAGATTTAAGATCTTAACAATTATAATACATTCGCTTCAATCCGCCACAGAGTAGCATGCAAATTTGTAATTAGTTACATAGTTAATAGTTGTCCTTATAACTAAGTAATATTATTATTAATTTCAACTACTGAAAATTCAAAATTTGTAAAAAAGTTTATTTGAATAAAAAATATTTCTATTCTATTCTATTCTATTCTAAAGCATCTCGTCAAACCACACCTGACACAATTAAGAGGAATTTATAAATTCACAAATTGCCCAATATTCAAAACCGAGTTTCCCACCAGTAGTACCTATATAAATAGATTTAGGTATGCATATTTTTTAAGAATATTAGCCAAGTTGAACTTGACGTAGGCATTATTCTACTCTCCCCTCTAAATAAGCGGAGTGCTAGGAGTGGGTACGACAATAGTGCAACGGGTGGGATTCGAACCTACGACCTTTCAGTTTTCAGTCCGCACCTTTAACCGTTGTGCTATTGGGGCTATATTATATAGCACCATCGCATCAGGGGGGTCGTCCAAACTGTTCAAACGAGAGTTAGCACAAAACACAATGTCTTTCACAAAGTTCCCGCAGCATCATTACAGCCCGTTGCAACAAATAATAATGCAGCAGCTTATAATAGGTAGAAATAAAAGGTATAATACCTATGCAGGTTTGTACGCACAACATGCGGGCGATACGTTCGAGCTCAGGCATTGATCGCGGATATCGATTGTCGATCGATCAGTAATTCTGATCTGATTATTATCAGCTCGAAAAATATAAAATAATTGCTCTTATACTCTACTAGCTGATGCCCGCGACTTCGTCCGCATGGATTTAGTTTTTAAAAATCCCGCGGGAACTCTTTCATTATCCGAGATAAAAAGTAGCTCTCCCGGTCTGAGGAACCACTACTACATCCATTACTATACCCATGCAAAAAATCGCATCAATCCGCTGTTCTGTTGCGACGTGATTGAAGGACAAACCAACAAACAAACACACTTTCGCATTTATATATATATCAGTAATGCTTTATTATAACACTTTTTATAATTGACAAATTTTTTACCATACTCGTACTTAACCTAGGACAAAATTACGTTTAGCTGTCATTTACCTACGTTTTGTTATTCCACTGTCATTTGCGTTTTGTTATTCCATGTCAGATGCGTTTTCTTATACCACGTTTTATAGTGACATGACGGAAACGCGGTCGAACGGGATAAAAAGTATCCTATGTTCTAAGCTACCTCTCCACCAATTTTCAGCCAAATTGGTTCATCCGTTCTTGAGTTATAAATAGTGTAACTAACACCACTTTTTTATATATATATAAGATTATGTATTTTATAAGCTATGTTTTTGGAGTTCGGTTTGAAAAAAACCCGCGGCCAAGACACAATAATTATTGCTGACCTAGTATAGTGCTTTTATTTTATTTATGAATATATTTTCAGTTCCATGGTTTAAATACTATAATATATCTACTACAAAATATGCAACTTACACTACGTGTAATACCTAACCGAGAAAAATCAGATATAACTCCTTAACTTATGAACCCTACTTTCTTTATATTATATATAGGTACTATAGCTGTTTTTTCATTCAATTTTTTCATGTATCCTATAAACAACCATTTAGCTAGCAGAGGGGGGGGACACTTGACTCTAATAAAATTTTGCAATTTAAAATATCATATTTCACAAACGGATTCCTGAATCAAAAAATGGTGTTTTCACACCCACAATATTTTTGAAAGACCTATTCAACGACATGCCACACTATGGGATAGACGGGGAAAAAAATCATCTCCATTTTACATGTAAAGTGGGGATGAATTTTTTTTTATTAAATTATAAAAAAAAATATTTTTCACAATTTTATTTCAACACTTTGTTGGCGTGATTAATATTTATACCCTTGCCAAATTAAAGTTTTCTAGTACCAATAAGCTCTGAGCTAAACCGCGGACGGACGGACGGACGGACATGGCGAAACTAAAGGTTCCTAGTTTACTACGGAACCCTAAAAATTACGCGGGCAGCTTCTGTTTTGCCAAACAAACACACTTTAGCATTAATTAATACCTATAGTAACGATTACGATTTACGATAGTAGGTAGATCCAACAAAAATAAATTCATATTTTTTTCAAGTCAAACATCTAACATCAGTAAACAAGACTTTAATTCATAAATGAACAGGTATAATTAATGTGCAAGCCGCTTCTGGGAAGCGTCATTTGGTCAGAAGTGGGCAATAGAGCGCTTCTCACGCCGAGCAGCAATAAAGGCAGCATCTGGCAGATGGCGGGCACAGGTAAACAAACCGACGACTGTGTTTACTTGTACTGTAACCGTTACCTACTACAGTTATTTAGATGACGGTAAAATTAACTGAATGAGCATTCCTCATAACCCTCATCAACATCTCAAACGGTAGACTAGATGTCCACTGCTGGACATCATCCGCGTGGGTTTAGATTTTTTAAAAACCCGCGGGAGTCAATGACACTTTTCAAAAAGAATCAAGATTATTTATTTCCCATAGGCCAACCTGTGGCTCTTATGACACGTCATGACTCTACCACCGCGACCGGTTCGAAAAGCGGATTCTGCTGAGAAGAGCCGGCAAGAAACTCAGCAGTTGCTCTTTTCAAAATAATCATTTTACAATATTATTATGCAGCTATTGCATTGTAATAAGTTTTTTATACTATCTTGTGGGCAGCCGGATGTCAAGCCGATTTAACCCATTCAACTTTGTTAGAATAGAATATAATATTTCCACAATGAGGGGAAGTTTCAAAAAAGCGTAGTTTAACTACAATTCAATTAATGTTAAGACGGGCAGACAGAAAGTAGCCCCATTCCTGCCGGTGGAATCCGTTCACGAGCATGACGCATGATCCAGCCGTTGCTTCGCTCGACCATATTTGCGGGAACCCTCTGGTTTTCTGGGATAAAAGGTAGCCTGTGTCACTCTCCAAGTCCTCAATTAATAGTAGTCCCGTTTAAAATGTTCGGACTGAAAATTCAAAGGTGGAGATCAATCTCCAGTCCCCACCTGTTATTGTCGTACCTCCTTGCCCACTCCTACTCAAGCTTTACTATTCTTTAGAGGGGAGAGGGGAATACATATTAATCAAGTTTTTCGCATAGCTGAAAAATCTTTTTTTGTAAGCAGGTATATCACCTATTCTATAGGTGATTGGTGATATACCAGCTTACTACTTGCTACTGTTTATTTTTCGGCTTATTTTTCTTCTGAACCTAGTGTGCTGACAGAAGTCAGCGTAAAACCAGAACACGCGGATGTCTTTCTCGATAAACTTTATTTTTAGAACGTGATCCAGTGAGACCACATGCTACCTAAGCTATGCAATATTTTGCGTTTTCCTCTTATTGGTACCTATATACCGATAAATATGTATAATTAATTAGGTAGGTAAGTACGCCCACACCGGTGTGGACGATAACAATATTGTGAATATAACAGTCAGATTCCACAGGTTTACCGAAACAGCTTCAATAGCGGACTGAAAACTGAAAGGTCGATGGTTCAATGCCCACCCTTTGCACTTGTACTCACTACTACAAACGAGTAGTTGAGAATGCACGGAAAAAAAGGATCAATTGAATCAAGAAAATTAAACTTGTGATTTCTTGGTATTTAGCGTGAGAAAAGGAAATTCTTTAAATAGACCAAATCTTGGTTGAAAACTTCCAAGTTTAGTTTAGCGTCAAGAGAAAAATATCTGATTTGAGAATATTTTTACCCCGATTAATGTTGGCCATTTGTTTTTTCTTGGTTTGATAACTAATATCTTACTTTGAGAAAATATACTTGAGCGCATTTATTTTTCTATTGGCAAGAAAATTTTGTCTCACGTCTACAAGGAGAAAATGTTTCTTGGAGTAAAGTTAATCGCTTTGATTTAACTAGATAATATTAAGAAATCTGTTTTTTCTGTGTACCTTCAGAAAAGGAGTGATACGTTTAGGCGGGTTAAGTAAGCCTGCCAGGAGTGCCAGGCATGATGAATGAATGAATTACATACGAACGTTGGTGTTACAACTTAAGGTGGAAGACACGGTTCTGCCCGCGAAATTTAAATTTAAAATGGTTTTTCGCAATTTGTAAACTAATACGACAAAGTAGGCTTATGGCATTCTAATTGCGACAATGGCAGTATCATCTTCACAGGTTTATATAAAAATCTTTACTTGAAAGTGTCTAGTTTAAGAAATTAATCAAAATATCGACTAATTTGTGAGTAACTCACGTCCAACTCAATATTTTGATTAATTTCTTAAACTGGTCACATTCAAGTAAAGATTTTTATGTAAACCTATGAAGATGATAATTCCAATGGCAAAATTTGAATTTCGCGGGCAGACCCTTGTCTTGCACCTTAAGTTTGGGCGACGCCAATGTAGCAATAGATAGGCACTGACATACTCTTACATTAGGTATTTTCCCAGAAATCAAAACAATTAGAAATATTTCAAACATAAGTTGTACCTATCGAATGAGTTTTCAAACAAATCATGAGTAAGCTCTATTTACCTACAATTAATGAATTTGAAAATAGAATCAGTTCCAAATTCCAATGCGGTCGAGGTTTTATAAGCAACGCTGAATCATAGTGGGTACTAGGTATTCATAAATAATATTATAATTAATCAGAATCAGACACAGTTTCGAAACCATTGATCAGATTGTGATGAAACTTTGGTTGATTACGCCCGCGAGAGTTAATTGCCTAAATAATCTATACCTACTATAATTTCTTTTTATTTTACGTGGCATTATAACGCATGTCGGGTTCAGCTAGTACATAGAATAGAATATAATAGAATAGAATAGAATAGAAATGTTTTTTATTCAAATAAACTTTTTTACAAGTGCTTTTGAATCGTCGATGAGTCTACCACTGGTTCGGAATGCCGTTCCTGCCGAGAAGAACCAGCAAGAAACTCGGCAGTTGCTCTTTTCAAAACAAGTTTACAATATAGTAGATATTATGCTATGTATGCAGTGTTCCCACAATGAGAAAAAGAGAATTTACAGGTTAATCATTACCTACTGTCTCATGAATCGCTCGAACGAATTACATCCACGCTTTTTTGTCATTTATATAGTCTTCAATTGTATAATATGCTATTTTCATGAGATTAGTTTTAACTGATTTATTAAACTTGTGTAAAGGCAAGTCTAAGATCGACGGTGGAATTTTATTATAAAACGTCACGCCCATTCCCACAAATGTCTTTCTTGAAGCGCAATCGAGGAATCACGAGCCTGTTTGGATCTCTAACCTGCCTATCGTGTAAATCACCCTTTTTTTTGTAATTATATATTACAAAAAAAGGGTGATTTGTGAAACATAATTATTATTACCATATTGCCCCTTCCACCTGCTCGCTGCTCAGGTGCTGCCCACGAACGTCCTTTGTATGGACTACAGCTTATCTCTGCTCGTGTGTGCTCACACGGTCACTGTACTGGCTCGCTGTGTGCGTGCTATCGGCGGTAAGCGGACGCGTGCGCACAGATTACGCCGCGATACTGCACTTACCCTAGTATGACTTTACACTCGACAAAGTTAATAGATTTCGATTTATTTTTTATTCAATGACAAGATAGTCCTTGACTGCGATCTCACCTGATGGTAAGTGACGATGCAGTCATAGATGGTAGCGGACTAACTTGGAAGGGGTAGGTATGGCAGTGAAAATTCGACTCATACCCCTAATACGTGGTTTCTACACGCCATCGTGCCGGAACGCTAAATCGCTTGGCGGCACGTCTTTGACGGTAGGATGGTAACTAGCCACGGCCAACGAAAGCCTCCCACCAGACCAGACCAGAGACAATTCAGAAATTATAAATTCCCAAATTGATCCCGCCTGGAATCGAACCCGAGACCTCCCAGTTATAAGACTGCGCCAGGGAGGTCGTCAAAAATTCGATTTGGATTACAACACGTTAGATACGATTTTGATTGTCAACTTTAGGACATTCGCACCTCTGGAAGACACTTGCTTGACGAGACGGCGGCTCTACTGTGGCTGACCTACTGTTAACAATTTATTGCCATCTCATGAGAAGGCATGATGACAGTAACTAATTATCTTATGAAATAGAATTCAAGGATTTATTAAAAAACGTATTTATTTTTCTATTTTGAGAGATTGATATTTTAAAACTCTAAAATACACCAATCCGGCATACTGGTTTGAACACCAATCAGAGCGATTCGTCACATCTATCTTCGAACTTTAACAAACTACTATGAAAAAACATAGAGGTGACATCACGAACGAAACCATGACGCCGTCGTGCGTTTTTGCCTGCATTGTTTTAACTTAAAATTGAAATGGCAATTTTATCTACCAATCCTTTTTTTGCGAATTAAGATATTTTGACGAAAGATAATCATTATGATGCCTATTTCTGGAATCCGCGCTTTTTTTATAATTTAGGTATATTATAATCTTAGTAGTAAGTACATATATAAAAAATAATAATATTGATTTCTTATTGTTTCAACAATAAAATGGATATTCTTCTATTCGTTTATTCTTCACCTTTCAGTCTCTGGCGGTAGAACTACCTATAGACTAGATTTAAGTAGTTTTACTTATGCCATACATAAGTACCATACTACTTTTCTACTACCTACTCGAAATGTATCAACGAGTTTTGCCGATTCGTACTAGGCCTATCGAGTGTAGTGTGTAGGTGTATCCGCTCCACCTAATGTAGGTGTGGGTATGAAATATTTATGAATAATTATTGTGATAAAATGAGCTAAGGTACGTGAACTCAAAACGAACTGCGCAATGTTAAAATAATATTACATACCTAAGCACAGTCCGGCGTAGTAAAATTATTATAATTATAGATCGATCTCAAAATCCTTAATTCAATTCGACACCTACGTTGATTTGCTAGGAGTTTAATAAGATAGGTAGTAACTACTAGGTGCCTATATAGGTAGGTGTTCTTTCTTACGCCTGTAAGAAGGTAGATACACCTACCTGTTTCAATTCGACTAAGTACTGTAGAGACTCGATTAACCAGACTAATAAATGAACTTAATGAGTTGTTATATAATTTTACTGTATATTAATTTACCTACACGAAGGCAATTTATAGGTGCAACATAATTTAACTGTAAGTAGGTACATGTTACATGTATCATTTATCACGTAACTTTAGCATGTAGGTAAGTACCTATTAAAAATCAAAAAAGGTAGTAACTCACAGGTTTTTCCAAAATTACATCGAATATACCACAAAGTGAATGTGTTTATCTAGAAAAAAAAAGATACTCAAGTTTAACCTAGCCCACGATCGCGAACTAGAAGAACCAACTAATTACTTAAGTATATTTTTTTTAATCTTGTTTTTGCTCTCCTGTAGTGTTTTTTGACTTATACGCTCATCACAGGAGGCACAAAATTAATCTAAGTGCCGATTTTACCAACGTCGAGTGACGTTTATCGGAGGAATAAATTGGACGTTCTGCTTCTGACAGTTTTTGTAATGAAAATTCTGTAAAAATATTATCACGCTCGGATAAGACTTATTTTACGTTGGTGAAATCGGCCCTTAGGTATATTAATTAGGTAGTTATAATTTATAAAATATGTTAATAAAATGCAGTTTTCGAAATATGTAGTCTGTTTTTAACTGACCTGCCTATGTATTATTTTTTTGTAGGTATAATGTATTATTCTTTTTGTAGGTATAAGTACCTACTCGTCAATTTAATAAAAGCAAGAATTCTTAACAATTTTTTAAAATTTTAACAACATGCCTTTTGAGCAGGTTATTAGTGTTTTTACGGCTTTGTTAGAGCTTCTATTGTTTTGAAAGAGTGTCACTAGACTTTAGTGGACCACTCACATCTGGACATCTGCTCCTCACCTTACGGCTTACAGGGACCGTAAAATTGTGTATAAATTGTAAATTCTCCCTTCATCAGTCATTGAATCGCTCGTTACATCGCTTTAAGCGTCAAAAACAATTTCAAAAGAACAGATAGTCCACACGTGTGTCCCGCGTGCGAACAAGGTGGTATTGTCTCTAACTATAAAGGTTACACAACGTATAAATTACACGCAATCTGCCAAACTAATTTAGAGTCTATCTCAAGTGCAATATGGTTTTAATTTGAAAAAGAATAACTTGACAATGAAGTTATGCCGGTAGCGTAACCTTACCAATTCTTGGTGGGCTTTGTTCTATTGGTAGGTGTAACAATAAATGCATCCGCATTGACAACTTTTACAATAAACCCATATATTTTGCCTTCACACTATGTAGTTGTTAAGCTATTGCATAGCTTTTATCGCGGGCTTTGAACTAGGACAAACAGTTTGAGCGCGGCGACCGAATCAAGAAATTCCGTAACGAAAAAAACCTAACACTGTCGTTCAGTAGGTAAGCGTTCAACATTTTAGAGGTTCTCAAGTAGCTCTATTTGGCGCAGTGGTTCTTGTTTGTTTGTTTTTTATTTTTTTTTTTGCATAATTTTTACTATGCAAAAAAAATATTGCATAAATATTATAATTGCATAAGTTGATACAAAATGCTTTGCAATAGCTTTGCCGCGGCAGTCCCCGAGTGCCACTTAATTTTTTTTACTTCTTTAGGTAGGTAAGTAAGTTATCTCTGAAGTAGCCAATTATTATGTCCTTCACCATCAATCAGTCTGCAAGGTGAACCGCAAAAAATTGTATACCTACTTAGCTGTCTTAGCTAGAGAAGGAACAATAACTATTATTTCATTATTTAAGAAAAAGTTTGCGTTTCAAATAATATTATTTTAGTGCTTGAAACTTGCTTTGAGCTACGCCTAACGCCATCTAGCGACAAGAAGCCAAAACGCGCCTCAAATGTAGAGTCCCGCGTAGAGGCCAAATTGTTTAACGTTTGTTTACATGCTTACGTAAATAATTTACTCGCTTTACTAGTACCAAAAAACAGTTATACCCTTTATACTTAAGTTAGGACTTTTATAAAATCAAAAATAATTATCTAGCAAGCTTAAATAGAAATGCCACATTTCACAAAATATAACAGATAAAATAGGTACCTATGTAGGTTAAAAAACCGTTTAATTTAATTGGTACATCTGTGCGTAGTAAGAATTTTTAATGGCACTTTTACAAAATATTGTAGAATAGAGACGACATAACAAAAACTATATCGAGTTAAATAGAGACGGCTAGATGAATGGGAAGGTGGAGCGTAGCATGAGTATAAATAAACAGTTTACTTTGTAGCTTGTACCTACTGCCAATTAAACTGTTGTCTGTTACACTTTTCATAATAAAATATATAGGCATTCTAGTAAGATAGGTGCCTATCTACGTTTTTTGCCACTTCTTTACCGCAGTTGCTTTCGCCTCAATCGTATAGGTCCAAAATGGGTAAGAGGCTTCGGTCGCAGCTAGTTACCACCACTCATCACACCTTGCCAAGTTATTTATAATGCGACACCGAGAAAATCCAATTAATTAATTATCGGCTTCCGGTTTATCAATTTAACATCTTAAGATCATAAGTAGGTGTGATCAGGTAAGCTTTCAGCAAAGCGAATTATTTATGAAGTCAAAATGACAAGAGCGGAAAGCTTTTCTTATAATTCACCTAGGACTTAAGCTGGAGTCAGACCCATACTCCGCAGATAGCCCGCTGCTCGGTGCACGCGGGACACGGGCTGGCTCCGCTCAGCGGCTCACTAATTAAGTATAGGTGGGGGTGGGGGTGAGGTGCGGCGAGGGGTGCGGGCCGCGGGCGGGGGCGGGGCGGGGCGAGAGGCGGGCCGGCATCATTCCGCCGCGCGCCGCGCCGCGAGCCACACGTGCGAGCGCAGGCCATGGTCGCGAGAACCGATGAGATGTTCGGCTGCTATGGTGACAGCTACTCGTACCGCCTGTGGAGCCTGGCCAACGTCTGGGGCGCCTGCCGATGTGAGTTGGGCCAGTAGCGGCTGTACCACGACCTCGCAGTGCTCGAAGCGACCTACGTTCAAAAGTTCAAGTTTAGTTAGTGCGTCGCGGCGTATATAGTTGATAGTTGATACCCGTGGAGTAGGACTGTAACTGCGGTTACACAAACAAAATATAAAAATTCACGTTAGTGCGTCCAAAATACACCGCAAATAAATAATAAAATTCGCGCTCCCGAATTGTTATCAGTGGTCGCAAAAAGTTTTAAGTGCGTCGGATTTATAAATTTTCTACCATCTGATGCTGTACAAATCTTCTTGTCCAGTGGTTAAGACGTAGAAAAGAAAAGTTTCCGTAGAGTTGTGCGTCGTAAACATACAAGTTTGTGGCCTGCGTGCCACACTACTCTGCTCCAGTAAGAATACTCTATCACGGTGGCTCCGACGTATAAGCGCATAAGTCGAGTTAGTGCGTCGTAAAATCCGTTAACTGCCGAGTCGCCAGGGGTCAGTGTGTGAAGTTGTGGCTCAATGAAAGTGCACAGCCAGCCTATGGGAGTGGGCGGCTGGTACGAATGCTTGGCAGCCGACTGGCTCGCCGACATGCGGAGTAAGCAGGTGCCCACGTCCACCACCTCGGCCAGGCGGCTGGCGGCCTTAAGTAAGCTTCCTTTTACTTTTTTTCGTTTGCATTTTTATTTATTTTATCTTTTGTCTACGTATAATTACTTCTATACTTTTATTATTATTTATTGTCTTCCTTTCGAATTGTTTACCTTGCGTTTTTTATTCAATATTTTATGTGTCACAAATTAAAAACATTGGCTTTAAAAGTAAGTTTTACATGGACAATGTTGAATTTGTAGAAAGCGCTAAGTATTTTTTCAAAACTCCAATAACTTTTCCATTGCTCAATTTCGTGCTCTATTACATTCATTTCGGAAATGAGGCTCTAGTAAGTGAATTAAATAACTAATTTTACAAGTAAGTGAAATACTGAATTTCTAAACGCTCTACAAGTGTCAGAAATGGGATTTTTGATCGCCATAAGTGCATTGGATGTTGCAATTTGTGAAAAAAGCCGAAAATGCTAATCAATTGTAAAGCCTCCAAGTATAAGTAAACATTTAAAAAAACGAACACGTAAAAAGTTTCTCGTAAAAAGTAGCCTCAAATCATGAAACAGGTGAAAACGAACACCTCTGGCGCATTAAAAATAAAATCGTACGCACGTCTTCATTAGAAATAACCTTGGTGTTAGTCCCCCTCGATCCCTCGGGATATAATTCATCCACTTGAGAATCTTGAACAGGTATACACAGACTTGAAAGAAAGTTTAGTTTGTCGAGCCTCCCCTCGACGTCTTAAATCGTAAATGATTATGTTGTTTTAATTCATTTGCTTTTACTTACTTTTTATTTTTCCCTTTCACTTAATTTTTACTTTATTCTTCTTTGAACGCCGCCTGTCTGGAGAGGATAATAAGTAATATAATAGGGACGTTTGTTGCACTCGGCCGTTGGTGCGTGAAGCGTGATATCTAAGAAAAGTTTACGGAAAGCGTATGAATAAATTAGTAAAACTTGGGGTTGTTTTACGCACAATGTTTATTTATCCTTTATTGGGATGTTTTTGATTAATTGTCTAGATAGGCAAATGATGTATTCTTCTGGTCTACATTGAATCGCAATGCGAAATAGAGCAGTGTTACAAACCGACTCTCTTACGTAGGTACGAATTACGAATCTAATCAAGACTTTAAATTCAAAAAATTTAAAATTATTTATTTCATGTAGGCCAACCTGTGGCTCTTATGACAAGTCATGACTCTACCACCGGTTCGGAAAGCGGATTTATGGTAGAATTGTTCGACTCCACGTTAACTTTAATTTCCAACGTAAATGAATCTAACTACGAGTAACTAATTAAATCACTACTGCACATAATTATAATTTTTATAAGTATAATACTTACCTATATTAGTAGGTACACGTAGGTACCAAGTAATAAGGTGTACTTATTTTATAGATAATTTAGCTTTCTGTATTTTATTGTTACATTGTTACTATAGGTATTTTTTTGAAAGAAGTTAAAACCTCTACCTATGTAAACAAATAATAAGAATAACACTAATTACTTATTATTTGTTTACAAAATAGGTACCTATCACCTATCCTATTAGGTACATTATTAGTTTTAGATTAGCTTGTTAAATACAACCAAAATAGGTAAGTAATGTTGTTTATATTTCGTAGTATTTACTAACTCTACATTATGTAGAGTCGACATATTTTGTAGGTTCAGCGATAGTTAATCAGGTAACTTAATTCATTTTAGGTGATAAATAAGTAAATAATAACTTTGTAGGTTATCTAGGCCTACCTACATAGGTAATAGAAAAGAATAATTTTTTATTCAAATAAACTTTTACAAAGTGCTTTCGAATCGTCGAGTGAATCTAAGTACCTACCTACTACTGGTTCGGAATGCTATCTGGATAGAAAATAAAATCTACGCTTGTGAACTTGAAAATGCACAATATCCTGACTATTTATTCAATCACTAGATGATGCCCGGGAATTCGTTCGCGTGGATTAACTTTAAAAAATCCCTTGGGAAATCTTTGATTTTTCGGTATAAAAAGCAGCCTAAGTATGTCATTCACTCATTCCCCAGGTCTTCAACTATACCCATACAAAAATCATGTCAGTCCGTTTGCTTTGTTGCGGCGTGATTGAAGGAAAAACCTACAAAAACACATAATATTAGTAAGGATTTCATTCAATTCAACATCACTGCTGGGCACAGGCCTCCTCACAAATGAGAACTTGAGAAGGGCTTAGGCGACAGTCCGCCACGTTGACCGAGTAGGTAGGTAGGTATGGATTGCTATTTGGCAGACTTCACACAACTCTGACAACCGCACCTGCCGGGATTCAAACTTCCCTGGGACACCCTACCCACAGAGCTTCAGTGCTCACCACTGCACTAGGGGGTTCCTCATAGGAACTTCGGTTTTCCGGGATACATCGTAGCCTGGATCACAGCCGTTCCAAAGACGTTCCCGTACAAACTAAACAAGTGTTTAGGCTATTGTTTCGTCTGCCCGTCTTAACATGTATTGAATTGTAGTGCGCATTTTTGGAACTTCCCCTCATTGTGGAAATATTCTATTCTTTTCTAACAAAGTTGCATGGGATAAATCGGCATGGCATCTTGCTGCCCACAGGATAGTAGGTACATATCTATTATAAAAAGCTTATTACCTACTATGTAAGTAAATAGCTACATAATAATATTGTAAAAAAAAAATTGAAAAGAGCAAATGCTCAGTTTCTTGCCGGCTATTCGCAGCAGAATCCGCTTTCCGAACCGATGGTAGAGTCATAACGTGTCATAAGAGCCACAGGTTGAAAAACGTGAAATAAATAATTTTGAATTTGAATTTATTGATTTTGAATAATCATAAATGAGCAAGAGGCAGTCTATAACATTTCAAATATAAGTGGATAATTATTAATTTACCTAGATTAAAAAGAAATATTTGAAAATGTTGTTGATCTACCTAAATGAAATCTAAATGTTGTTGAAAATTGTTGATTGAACAATTTATCATGCATGTCTCTATGATAGGTAGGTAAGCGATCTTATGTGATAAAGATCTTGGCCAAATAATAGATATTGAACAATCATTTCAGCACTAACTTTTGCCCATGACTTCGTCCGCGTCGAGTTATGTCTAAAATAACCCGCAGGAACCCTTTGTTTTCCGGGATAAAAGTTAGGTAGGTACTTAGCCTGTGTCACCTACACGCAAAACTCATGTTGAGCCGTTGATCCGTTTCTGCGTGATTGAAGGACAAAAAAACACACTTTCGCTTTAATTATAAGAAAGAAGAAGAATTAATTATAAGTATGTACCTACCTATAAGATTTATGGCCAATTTTACCAACTTCGAGTGACTTTTAACCGAGGAATAAATTGGGCGTTCTGACAGTTTTACTGTCAAAATATCAAATTAACGCTCGGAAAAGACTTAGGTATTTTACGTTGGTGAAATTGGCCTTTTGTAGGTAGGTAGCTAAAGTTACAGCTGTTCAGTAGACTACTTATATACTTACCTACTTCAGTTTTTTCAAAACTTAGTAAACAGTTAATAGAGGTGTACGCCTGTAAGGTAAAACACCCTTGCTGAAAGTATAAATACGAGTAGGTACCTACCTACGCATCGTGAAGCATCGGCGCCGCTTTGCTACTACTTAATCACTTGTTTGTTCACAACAAGGCTCATTAAAATCGACAAACTCCTAATCACTCGATAAACACAGCTAACTACCGATTAGCATAGGCTTTAAACTTTCTACGCGAACATTAATTATTTTAGGTAAATTACATAATTTTATTAGCATAATATTTTTTTTCGGTATTAATACCGGTATTGAAAAAATCCGGTATTCGAAAGCCCTACGTCAAACCATCATGGAGTCTTAGTTATTTTTTCTGACAAACTCCGCCTACCCATGCCTCATACCGCACAGGTGTGGCCAGTCTCACACACATATACGATTGTTGGTTTTGTAGTGTGCTGAACTCATACTTATCTTTACGTGTAGGTGTAAATAATTATTGAAACACGAAACACGATAGACAGGTTCATAAAATATTATGTTTGTGTGTGTGTTTGTATTTATTAAATGCTCGTGCGCAGAAAAGATAATAATAAAAAAGTTACCTAAGTATCTCTACTTTATAATAATAATTGAACGCTATGCAGTATTCTGATACAATTTGTTTTAATTTTTGTCTACTTTCTCCATTATTCTTCGAGTTCAACGTGCCATAACAATCAACTATACGCACTAATAAGGTACCTTCACATGTATTTTTTAAATTGATTACTAATACGAATTTATTAGTACTAAATAAACCAAGCTATCTCATTGTTTTAGCACTAATCTTATATTAACTTTACGTACTACTAGCGCCATCTATTATCGAGTAGCGCAAGCAACCTAATTTTTCTTTTTACATTAGGGTGAATAGATACTTAATAATAATAATACTATATCTATATAGTAATATTATTTTTATTTAATAATATTTAATTACATAAAAATACATCTATCTAAGAATTTCAATTATTAATTTATTAATTATTATAGTGTACTTACCTAAATTGGGAAATAAGAAATAAATAAATGAGTATATTTTTTAAATTGTACCTACCTACCTACTTAGGTCATTATTGGGAGAGCTCTGAGCACTATACCTGCAAGTATAAGTACTAAGTATATTAAATTTTTAGAATACATATTTTAATGTACCTACCTATTAAAATAATTTAACCCTAGGTATATTTATACTTACATGAATCTTAGATAATAATAATTTGCGATTGAATTGCTTTTTGTGAACATTCTTTTGATAGATTTTTTAAACTGTAGTGCAAAGGAAAGTCAAAAATAGTCTGAAAAAAACGCCGACACGAAAAAATACGTTCAAGTCCCCGTAGTTGATATAACATACCTAGGTATGTTACAGTTCGACCACTGATAATATCTACATGTAAGCACGTACATTGAACTAATTAATACTCGTACGGCGCGCTGTTTTGCTCTTTATTACATTTGATTTACGACGCGCGCCCGCTACCGGTGGGTTTAAAAACAATATTACGCGGGAAAGCGGCCATTACCAAAATAACCGACTCCAAATTGAATTGTTGTCGTGTTTTGTTTTCATAAGCGCTTATCGTTTAACGAGCAAGCTCACCTGAGAGACATGTCGATCGACGAAAATTTGACCATCGATAAAAAAATATCTACCTACATATTATATAATTATAGGTAGATATATATATACTTAATTAATATACTATATACTTAATTCGATGATAAAGTATATAATAACAAGTAAATAAAGTATATAAACAGTAGCTAAACAGTTAGGAATCCAGGTGCTAAGGACTTGTGTTATTCTTATTAGCCGACTTATCTCAATGTATAATATCTTAGCGAGTGATGCTTTTTCGTTTCCATAGCTAATGAGAGCTTTAAAATGCAATAATTGATTTGATAATAATTGTAAGATTCCTGATTGGTAGGTAAGTTGATAATGTAACGCAATGCCAAAAAAAAAGAATTAAGTACTAACCTATCTAAGTATCTAAAATATAGTAAGTACCTAATGCTTAAGCTTTTGCCCACGTCTTCGTCCGCGTAGAGTAAGGTTTAAAAAAGCAAATAAAAGGTAGGTAGCCTTATTTCACCAAGACCTGAAAAGTCCTCACCCGTGCAAAAAAATCACGTCAATCTGTTACTCTGTTGCTGCGTGATTGAAGGACTAACACATTTTCGCGTTTAGGTATAATGGTAGTAAGTAGGTATAGATAGATTAACCCTAATGCTATAGGTAGGTAGTGTGGTGTTTAAATAAAACACCTGTTCTTTATATCGGAATTATAAACATGCTTGCACAATGTCAATACAACAACTACCCTCCAAGAGGCTTCGTGACAGACTGACTGCAGGCACATTTACTACATCCCTTCTTTATTTCAATTTTGAATGTATGTAACAATGTAATTAATAGAAAATATAATTTTATACAATAATTAATTCAATTCAACATTATTAATTTTATAGAAGCCAACTTGTGGCTCTTGTTACATCATGATTCTACCACCGGTTCGGAAAGCTGATTCTGCTGAGAAGAGCCGGCAAGAAACTCAGCAGTTGCTCTTTTCAACAACAAAATGTTACAAATATAAAGCAGATAGCTACTTAAATATGACAAGTTCTTGTAGATAGCTGAATACAAAGCTGATTGCTTATATGCAACTTTGTCAATACAACTTATAACATCTTAATATTTCATTTTAAGTATAACAGGAAACATAACTTTAGTGTACAAACTATATCAGAGAAAATGTTATAAGGTCTTTAAATTCAGTAATCATTAAACTGTAACAAGCTATGTTTAGATTATGACCGCACCTCGCTTGCTTGGTCGGCTATGTAAGGTTTATATTGGAAAATAATATCTCTCTTGTTATAAAATGTTTAACTTCCTGCCTCTATCCTCCTTCCTTCTTTTTCACTCAGGCTGTCTGATTTCAAGATTTATGAGGTATACAAATCAAAATGCTACTGCTAGTGATTACCATTTTCACGGGAATAGTCGCAGGATAGATGAACCCCGAGAAGATCTTTAAGTGTCCCATTTCTTTTAAAGATATGACCAGCTGTGAGTTCATATGATGCGGACAGATAAGATTTAAAGTGCTACCTACTTAGTAACTTTAGGACTTAACTTTAAGACGCAATATTATTGACTAGCAAAATATCGTAATATGACCACATTGACATCAATGATTACTTAATAAAACTATAAGTATTATTAGGTCACTGCAAGTTTTGCAATACGTAAACATAAAATGACTGATCGATCAGCGAAGTAGATTAAGAAACGGCTTTGGGACATCTTTTAATATTATGCATATATTATAGGTACATACTAATTAGAGTTTCGATGAACCCCATTAAATGGGACTGTAACTAATTAAGAATAATAATTCAAAAGTGTTGCGTGTTATTTTTATTATTTTGTTGTTGTTATCATATAGCTACTCTATCATAAGTTCTTATTCTTAACTAGCTAGAGCTTACATAACCATAAACAACCCTCATGTGGATTGCTTTCAATTCCTAGGTACTTCTTTTATTTTAAGAGCGGGGGCATTCAATATGGAAGTTCTTTTACAATTTAAAAATTTTACCTTTAGTTACTATTGTGGCAATATTTATGTTTATAATTATTGAATAAATAAATAATTATTATTTATTTGCCAGAATGTTTGTACAGTGGGATGGTAGTAACAAAATATATTGTCAGTAAAGACCATAACATTCAACTAAATTAATAGTATGCAAATTATGATACAAACAATAATAATTATAAAATGAAAGTGATTAATTCAAAGTGAGATTATTTGACAATTATAATTATTATAAATTAGTGAGTCAAGATTAAGAATGACAATAGTCAAATAAAAATATAAATTTCAAAATGTCAATATTTATGTTTTCCTGTACCTAATTATTACACTAAATATTCTTTTTACATCATTATAACTTTTCTCCAATAGCCATTCGTTGAGTTTTCTTTTAAACTTATTTATAGATAATTTTTGAAAATCTGCTGGCAGTTTATTATATAACCTGACCGCCATACAGTAGGGACTTTTCATATAATATGTACTGGTATACATTTTTAAATCAATATCTTATTTGGATACCGAAGAGACCTGTTCACATTAATTTCATGATTTCGCTTAAAGTATTATTACATTAGTATACAAATAGTTTATCTTAAGGAATTGCCGAGTATTAGTTATTATGCACTGTTATCCATAACAATCATTGGTACTGTTACTCAGTAGCATCTCAATCAAAATACATACTCTGAAACGTGCACTTTTGAGTATTTAAAGAAATTTCAAAAATCTATCTCTAATGTCAGAACAAATACCCGCACTAAAAGTGGTAATATATTTTTATCTAATTTAGAAAAGTTAATCTGAGCAATACAACTTTCCAATAGCTCGTTTATAATCGGAAGCGAACGGTTTTCCCCAATTATCGCCTACTTATTTTTTTACTTTATGGTAATTAATTCATCCACTGACATTGCCATGTTATAAAATATCACTATTTTCAAATAATTAACAATTTGTTAAGTTCACCACACGGCGGTGGGTAGGTCTATCGAGAAGGATATTTCTTGTTGAAACACCCTACTTGTTGTTTCTTATTAATAATATAATTTTTTTTTTTTTTTTTGTGTGTGGACTGCCATCTTAAATTGCTGAATTGGTTTAATAAAACATCGCCCATCTTTCTTTTGTGATGATTACAACATATGAAAATACCTATATTTTACAATCTTATTAATCATAAGACTATCTACTTATTTATCGTATTTACGATTTTATACATTTATCACAGCAATCCAAAAATTTAATTTTTTTTTGAAATATAAGGTATTAATTTTTTTTTTTTTGCTGTTCTTTATTCAATTGTATATTTAGAATAGAATAGAATAGAAATTTCACATATTCATTTATTTTAATAGTATTGTTTGATAAGATCAAGTAATTTTGGTAATTGTAAATTTTAGTAAATTTTATTTTTTCCGGCCACATTTACTGTAAAGGCTGTTTCAATTTATTGAAAATAAGTTGTTCTCAATTTATGATTACAAGGAGCCTTTCAAAATTTCCCTTTTCCATATTAAATATGAAAAAGAAATACAAAATAATGTTGAATTATAATTAAAATATCAAACTCCTTTTTTTTTTAACACTGAGAAATAAATAATTCTTATTCTCGATGGTTAAAACCTCAATTTAGTTGGTTGGTTGTGGTAAAACCTCAGTTAAGCCTTTTTCATCGCGAAGCGACAGCTAAGTCACCAATTCACCATTGCAATTATAAAAGTCTATAAATTACAATATTTATGGTGTGGTTTTTCCAGTAACAATATCTTACAGAATATAATGGATATTTTGATTATTTTGTATGCGTGGCTCTTTGCTTACATTGTGATCGACAGTATCTTAACCGCATAGCCCTGAGATACGATTATTATTATTTTATGTGCATGGCTCTTTGCTTACATTTAAGCAACAGTATTGTAACTGGCATAGCCTTTTGGTGTCAAGCAATGTGCGTGGCTCTTTGCTTACATTTAAGCAACAGTATTGTAACTGGCATAGCCCTTGGTATCAAGCATGACTCTCTAATAAATTATTTATTATTAGCAATAGCGTGAGCATTAGCTCATTGTTATCTTATTGTTAAATTTAATTTTACCTTTAAATTACCTTTACGTTACCTGTACGTTGTCTTGATTACCTTTAAATTACCTTTACGTTACCTTTACGCTTCCTTTACGTTACCTTTACGTTACCTTTATGTTACCTTTACGTTACCTTTACGTTACCTTTACGTTACCTTTACGTTACCTTTACGTTGCCTTGATTACCTTTACCTTTAAATTTAAACCTTTACCTTTACCTTTGGCTGGAGACCTTAGCCATAAAACATAAATATTTTGCAAATGTTCTATTCATATTTGTATTTTTTTAATTAATACATAATATGATATTAAAAGGTAGGAATAACAAAATGCAAAATAAATACATTTTTTATAAACATTGAAATTACCCTGATTATCTGATAAAATGGTAACAGCTGGTCGATTCCGGAAAAATTGCAGCAATCATTGCGCCACAATATCGTTCCTTTTCACTGCATCTCAATTTGTATGGCATATTCTCCTCACCACAGCAACTTTAGCCTATAGCGACAGAGTGTCGGCCAATCGGAGTTGATTACGATCGCTACACTGCACAATCATTTTTAGACAATCTCGCAGCTGGTACTCACTGTATCAGGTATTTGCAATAGGTATGTTCAGAAATAAACGTACCTAACTCAATGATATTGTATTATGTATTTACCTACTTACCGTAGGTAGGTATTGCTTTTGAGTTGGAAGTGGATTTTTATTACCTCGTATTATTTTGGGGTGAAATGAATGAATAAATGAAATTAACGTGGAAATTAACTATCTGTGGGTAGTACAAAAGTATGATTCATTAATAATAAGTACGCAAACTAAAGCTTTTTCTTTCACTACGACCGTTCTTTCGCTTTTTCTTCATTTGTTTGTCAATGCATTGACGGTAGTTAATCTCTGCACAACCCATTATATTTTTAACTAAATGAGCACCTGGCTTTTCAATATTTGCATGCTATTGAGTATAGACCATGTAATATTACAGCAATATGTTTACCAACTTACTATTTAGGTAGGTACAATTCCACAAAACTAACTTCATTCGATTTTGAATAGTTTTGTTTTGTTTTCTATTTTTATTAATAACTATTAATTATTTTAACTTGGTTATCCGAACAGTACTTTACCCTATTATTTACGCCTAAAACTTATAAGATTAGCGATAAACTAAACACTCACATTTTGTGTCGGTACACAACAAAAACCATAATTATGCCAATCAATACTTTAGCCAGTATGTAGGTAGGCGTTTAAACTAATTGCTCAAAATATTATGTCAAAACGTATTATACTTTAATTTATAATTAATAATCTATTTTATTGAATTACTTATATCATTTAAAAATAATTATTGTATGGGAACACAACTGTTCGAATAACAAGTTAATGTAAACACTCAGTCCTTCTTTGAAAACTTCAAAAAAAATATTATTTGAATTGCTCACGTGCAGCTCGATCCTCGCCTCGTTGCCACTTTTGTGGTGTTTAAATAAAACACCTGTTCTTTATATCGGAATTATAAACATGCTTGCACAATGTCAATACAACAACTACCCTCCAAGAGGCTTCGTGACAGACTGACTGCAGGCACATTTACTACAGGTAGGTGTTCCATGAAAAAGAAATACCTAGACTTGGTGTTTCTAAGGCCAAGGCAATGTTTTTTTAATTTGTAAATGACTAATTGTGCCTGTATCTAATGTCATTGCGATGGAACAAGTTCTGAAACGCGAAATCTCTAGTGTGTTCTTCTCTATCGAATCCAATGTTGTAATGTGGCTGGACTCGGGGCTCTTGTTAGCGGAACGCCGCCAGTGGGCGCCGCGCGGGAGAGGCGCTTCACGTTTTATCGACGGTCATAGCACCTGAATAAAGGGATTACAATCTGCTTTATTTTACAAATATAACATCGAATAATACAAAATCCACATGTTTTATGATCGCGATTCGCGATACAGGTTGTAGGTAGTTACTATAAAGATATAAGTAGGTACCTAAGTAAATTACCTATTGCAAATTATCATAAGAATTTGTTGAATTGATTATGTAAATATGTACTTACCTACCAACCTTTCTAGCTACTTACTCGATGTATTGTAACTTTTGAGTCTTGAAAAAAGCAATCGAAAAGTTTTTGCCCCTTTTATTTTTTGAATCATAGTCTATATCATATTTGAATCATAGTATATATCATAGTCATATAATTGCTATAATGATTCAATATAAAAAAAAAGCCGGTAATAACAAGCTTCCGCATCTCCGTATCAATCTGCGCGGCGCAGTGGTAGAATCATATTAAGAGCTAAACAGGTTTCCCCTAAGTGTATGAAATAAATTAATAATTATTTTGAATTTGAACTTCTAAGCACTTAGTACGATTTCTCACGTAGGTATTGCGAGCCTTTCGAACTTAACTTAATGATGATAGAGACAAATGGACCTAATACCTACCTACCAACTAATTAGGTAGTTACGGATTTTTGTTTATTACGGCTATGTTTTCACTTGTGGCGCTCGTTGTAGAGTAAAATATAAATTAGAGATATATATGAGAGGTAGATAATATGTATGGACGAACTTGGACCACCTCTGTCTCGATAGTCGATTTGCAAAATCTATCAACCAACTTTGTCGAATAGTAAAGAAGAGATAATATCGTTTGCGAAATATTTGCACCGGCGAATGTTATCATCATCACCTAGGTATAACGGCATTGATTTTCAAAATATTTTTTTCCGATTTCCCTTATTTTTTTAATATACCTAAGTATCTAACAGACCTATGATTGAAGTAATTCTTACTAGTGGATTAAGGTTTTTGATTCCCGCGGGAATTTTGTAATTTTCCGGGATAAAAAGTACCCTATGTGTTAATGCAGGGTATAATCTATCTTCATTCCAAATTTCAGCCAAATCCGTGTAGTAGTTTTTGCGTGAAAGAGTAACAAACATAACACAAACTTTCGCCTTTATAGGTAATATTAGTGTGACTACCCCCATGTTTTCATATTTAATTTAGCTACTAGATTTTGCGTACGACTTCGTTGGCGTGGAGTTAGTTTTTAAAATCCTGCGGGAGTTCTCTGGTTTTCCAGGATAAAAGGTAGCCTATCACTCCAGTCTCCAACCTCTATCACCCCAAGTCTTCAACTCTACCCATGCACAAAAAATCACGTTAATCCGCTCGTTTGCTGCGTGGTTGAAAGACTAACCAACAAACAAACACACGTTCGCATTTATAATATTACTAGATGATGATCGCGACTTTATTAAGGTTTTGAATTACCGCGGGAACTTTGTAAACCAGGATAAAAAGTAGCCTATGTGCTAATCCTGGGTATGAGATATCTCCATTCCAAATTTCAGCCAAATCGGTTCATTTGTTGTGGCGTTAAAGAGTAACAAACATCCTCACTTTTCGCATTTAAGTAGGTATATTAGTAGGATATAATATTACACTAGCGGCACGCTATGATGGCCGGTTTGACGTTTGTCCGCTCATGAAGTTCCGTATTAATTGATAACGACTTTGAAGGAAATAATTGTATTACTTTATTGACGATAGTGATGTGCAGAGATTCATAAATTTTATCGAATGTAGTTTTAGGTTTAGGACTCAAAATTTATTTATTAAATTGATTTCTAAAATGTATACAAGTGTAGAAAAATCAGTTTGCACCATTTAAGGGGTGAATGTACTTGTGAATATGAACAATTTTCACTATGTGGACAAACCTCTGAAATCGCAAAAAAATATCAGCTGTTTCATACAAAAGGTAAAATTTTTATTTTTATATGATATATACCACAACTCGGCATTTGGTTTTCTAAATTGAAAATTTTTAAAAATGGAATCTAATACGATCGTCACATAGGATCGCTGGCTAGCACAACTACTACCTCCGGCAAACTCGCGTCAATGCTCAATGCAAAACAAAGCAGTTTCGAATTGACGTTGCTTCGAAAAGTATAAACTGTCAGTGCAATGCGATTGTGATATAGTTTTGACCTGGCTTTGGATTTCAAATATTGATACTGCATTACTGTTGACCCTTGCTCGTTAATTTGGACTCTGTTCAAGCCCTTTGTTGTGGATTTCGTCGATATGACCGAACGTACGCAGAGAACTGTTCTAAATAGTCAGACACGTGAGTTCGTAATACGCCTTCGTAACTATTTCGATCGTGAAGCTCAAAATGGAGGGCCAATTTTACCTATAACGTCAGTGGTTGAACGCGTAGCTGATGCGCTTAATATTGGACAACGAACTGTTAGACGGATAACTAAAAAAAAATATGGCGAGACTGGCACAGAAGAAAATAAACTTCACACACCAAAAAAGAGAAAACGAGCAAAACCAGTCGTAGGCATCGATAGCTTTGATGCCGATGCTATCCGAAGACATGTTTACGGCTACTATTTACAGAAGGAGTATCCAACAAGAAAAAAGTTGGTGCATTCACTGAAGGAAGCTGGATTATTCTTCGGTGGGGAAAGTTCTTTAACGAAGATTTTGAAGACCATTGGATTTCGATACAAAAAATGTAACAAACGCAAAATATTGATGGAAAGATTTGATATAGCGATGGCAAGGTATACTTTTTTACGGCAAGTGAAAGAAATCAAAAATTGGCAAAATGTTGTGTTCTTGGATGAAACATGGCTTAATGCTAACCATACTGTAGGCCGTTCTTGGAACGATGACACAGCAGCATCTACTTCCAAAGTTCCTGTAGGAAAAGGATCGCGACTTATAATTTGTCACGCCGGAACCATCAACGGGTTTGTCGAAGGTTCTCTCATGGCTTTTGCGTCAAAAACCACTGGAGACTATCATGAAGACATGAATGGAGAAAAGTTTACTGAATGGTTTACCTCAATGTTGTGTAGCCTCCCTGAACCATCTATTATAATTATGGACAACGCCCCATACCACTCGATGCAAATTGACAAGCCACCTGCCCAATCCCAAAAGAAAGCTGATATCGTCGCATGGCTTCGTAAAAATGGCGTAGATGCAAACATGAATATGTTAAAAGCGGAATTAGTACGTCTTTTAAAAGAAAACAAACCAACCAAGATCCGATACGTCATTGACGAAATAGCATTAGAACATGGGCACAGAGTTATACGGTTACCGCCTTACCATTGTGAGTATAATGCGATTGAGTTGGTGTGGGCTCAAATTAAGGGATATGCTGCAAGACACAATACAGAACCCCCATTTACCACAAAAAAAATGCTAAAATTATTAGAAGAAGCTTGTGAACATGTGACTAAAGGAGACTGGGAAAAGGTTGTGAATAGAACTGTTAAATTAATAAGGGAAGATTATGAAAGAGATGTGAAAATAGATAATATTATAGAAAACGAACATATAATTATTAATGTAGGTGATGATAGCAGTGACGACAGTGAAAATAGTAGTATGGACGAATCTGATTAATTATGGCCTTTTGTGGCACCTTTTTTGGTATCTTTTGTATTCATATGTTTCTTGTGTGCATATAAAGTATGTATATTCATTTTCATTCAAATATTCAGTTCGTTCAAATAAATTAAATAAACATATACATTTTTGTTTTATTAAACCTATTTAATCAGGTACAAAAACAAAACTTAATTGTTTTTTGTTCGAGAATAAATTGACATTCCACATCACTATTGTAATGTGTCAAACCGGCCATCATAGCGTGCCGCTAGTTTAGTAGGATTATTAAGCTGGATTATGCGGGTCTGCCCGTGAAATTCAAATTTAATTTGGTTTTTTGCAATTTGTAAACTAATACGACAAAGTAGGCTTATGGCATTCTAATTGCGATGATGGCAGTATCATCTGCACAGTTTTATATAAAAATCTTTACTTGAAATTGTCCAGTTTAAGAAGTTAGTCAGAATATCGAGTTGGATGTGAGTTACTCACAAATTAGTAGACCCGTATAAGGATTAAGTATAGATATTTTACAAAAAAGTCAGTGCCTCAGTGCCTGAAGACTAAAGTCTTCGAACAGTGCGTGTTGCCAGTGATGACTTACAGATCCGAGACATGGTCGCTAACTGTGGGCCTCATAAGAAGGCTCAGGGTCACCCAGCGAGCGATGGAGAGAGCTCTCTCCATGCTCGGTGTATCCCTGCGAGATCAAATCAGAAATGAGAAGATCCGTAGGAGAACCAAAGTCACCGACATAGTTCAGCGTGTCACGAAACTGAATTGGAAATGGGCGGGGCACATAATTCGAAGAGCTGATGGTCGTTGGGGTCCCAAGGTGCTGGAGTGGCGACCCCGCACCGGAAAACGCAGTGTTGGCAGACCCCCCACCAGGTGGACCGACGACATCAAACAAGTCGCAGGGAGCCGCTGGATTCAAGCGGCGCAAGACCGAAGCCTGTGGAAGTCCATGCAGGAGACCTTTGTTCAGTCGTGGACGTCTATCGGTTGATAAAGAAGAAGGATTTTACAAAAATATATTTTTTTTTAAAGAATATCAGCCAAGTTGAAGTTGACTAACATCCTCCTCTCCCCTCCAAATAAGCGGAAAGATTGTGTTAAGAGTGGGTACGACAATAGTGCAACGGGTGGGATTCGAACCTGCGACCTTTAAGTTTTCAGTACCGCACCGCACCTTCAACCGTTGGGCTATTGAGGTTTAAATTGACTATAGTTACCTGTGCTGTGCCTGTATCGTATCGGCACAGTAGAATTATGTAAACAGTACTGAAACTACCTACAAACGTTCGAAACGGCTCACTCACACAAACATGCGCATCGACGAGACCAAAAAGCGGTCCTCGCGGTGCTGTCAGTAGTGAGGACCGCTTTTTGGTCTCGTCGATGCGCATGTTTGTGAGTGAGCCGTTTCGAACGTTTGTAGGTAGTTTCCGTACTCTATTGCTATCTGGTATCGGTTGCCGTGTGGTGACGGCAGATCAGAATACAGTTGTCACCACCCCTCCTCTTCCCGCGGGTGTCGTACGAGGCGACTAAGGGAGTATAGCGGAGAACGGGCAGCAGCGTCCTCTGTGCTACTACTACCATCTACTGCGATCACCAACCCGTCTGCCCCGCGTGGTGATTATGGGCAAACCCTCCCAGGCCTTTAGTCCAGCAGTGGACTGTTATAGGCTATTGATGATGATGATGATCGGTGTGTGATACAGCTCGTTGTCCGCAGTCCGGCCGCTGGCGGGCGCGGCGGGTGCGGGGGGCGCGGGCGGGGGCGGGGGCGCAGAGTGCAAGCCGCCTGAGGAGGAGGAGGAGCGCGGGGGGTCGCCGCTGGGACCGGGCGGGCCCTACGCGTGCAGCCACTGCCGCGGGACCTACCCCTCGCGCGACCAGCTCGAGCGGCACGAGACGCTGCACGCGCCCAGCACTCAGGTGGATAACGTCAAATATGTCAGTGCCCATTCTAATATACCACCACCACCACCACCACCCACCAATGTCCAGCAAAGCGGAGGTGGACAGGACTGATAGAATAGAATAGAATAGAAATGTTTTTTATTCAAATAAACTTTTTACAAGTGCTTTTGAATCAATGAGTCTACCACTGGTTCGGAATGCCGTTCCTGCCGAGAAGAACCAGCAAGAAACTCGACGGTTGCTCTTTTCAAAATACTTTTACAATATACTTAATAGATATTATTCTATGTATGCAGAGTTTCCACAATGAGGGGAAGTTCCACAAAAGCATACGGGTCATGTCAAGACGGGCAGACAGAAAGTAGCCCCATTGCTTGCTTGATACTGATGCTCGTTATCACCAACCATACCTAGAGTACCCCCTATACCCTGTCCAACCGTTTATTTTCTTTTTGACAGCCCGATCTCACTCACTCTCACAAAGACTGAGCTGTCAAAAAGAAAATAAACGGTTGAACAGGGTATAACTCGAAGTCCTTTTACGTTGGAAACCCCTAAATACAATCCCTTACCAAATGTCATTTTTACCCTTAGATGTTCCCTAAAGGTTCGTGAAAACGAATTTAATAGAAAGCTTGACTTAGCTTAGGTAGCCCGTAAAATGGGAATGTTGGTGAAAATGGGCACTAGTCCCGCATTTCGTTTCCGCCTAGATTCAATTGATACAATTCAAGCTAACTGGAAAGGAAGGAAGCAAATACTGGAGATGAGAAAAAAAGAGGGGAGATAATGTGTTAACGGTGTGCTGCTTGGAATAGGCGTGTATGTCGCTTTGTGGTGGCGTACAAAAATGCGTAGGTATCTACTATCTACTGCTCGTAGAAAACAAACTCTGCTCTTGCCGGTAGACATTTCCTTTCCGGTGGAAGTTTGTGGAAACTGCCAGATTCTCTCCACACCCTTCATTTCCGCTTTGGTGGATACTGGGCCTAATACTGAGCTTAGAACTGCAGGCTATATAGGAACACAGGGCTTATCTTACTGACACTTCCGAACATAAAATTATAAAGAGTTAACGCGAAATACAAAATTGTGATCGGCTGATGGTTTAGTCGGAGTGGAACATTGTGCTGACTGAATCACCTTCCATAGACTAAGTATTTATTTATCGTTGATTTTTCCCTCTCCTTCTGCCGAACAGCCGAACAAAATTTTGTTTTAGAAAAGGGCCCTAATATTTTAAATAGAAATAGATATTAATCAATCAATTGAATCTTATCAGTAATTAGCAGATTTCATAGTTGCTAAACGATACTTTCTCTTTGTCAACAGTCTTGTAAAATATGTCCGAAGAGCTTCGACAACGTCTACCGCCTCCAGCGTCATATGATAAGCCACATCGACTGCGCGTCGATACGGAAGTACAAGTGCAACGATTGTGAAAAAGCGTTCAAGTTCAAACATCACCTCAAGGAACATCTTCGAATACACAGCGGCGAGAAACCCTTCGAATGCGCTAATTGCGGAAAGAAATTTTCCCATTCCGGCTCGTATTCCTCACATATGACTTCCAAGAAGTGTCTGGTTATGAACCTTAAGATGGGCAGGATAAAGCCGAATAACCCCGCTCTAAATCCAGACAGAAACTCTTCACGGAAACGGTCGAATGCCTTGGTCGCGTCGCAACTGAACAACAATATAGCTCCCAACAACGCGTCGTTTTTACCCATACTGCCTAAATACAACGAGGCAGCAGCTGCATTTTTTGCATCGATGTCCCCTCAAGAAAATAACTTCCACCGTCCACCGCTAGGACAACCGGGAATGAATCCTTTCTACATGCCGCCTGGCATGCCCATGAGTCCGGCCAGTGGTATCGCTCCTTATACATTTCCAGCTTCGTTGAGTCAACTATTTGAGCAATTAGCATCCCAACAGTATCAACAGAGAAAGATGGAGAACCCGAGTCCAAAACAAGAGAGTCCACTGGGCCCCAACCCTGAAGATTTAATAGAAGAAGTAATCGAAGAAGACGATAAAAGATCCGAAGGAAGCGCTGAACTAGTGATGGACATTGAGGACGATGACAACATTTCCATTAAAAAGGAGCACGAAGACCGAGACAGTGAACAAATGTTACGGCCCCGTGATTTCGAGAATGTTCCAATCAATAACAATGGGTCTGAAGGCGATCAATCAGGCTTTAATACGATATTAAAATCTGTGAATGCGTCGGTAACAAAACACTTTTTCAGAGCAAACATGGAAAGTTTATCTCCAGTGTCAGCGAAAGTTTGCCCTATCGCAGAGTCTCCTCCTGTCCAGCATTTAACTGTGAAAGAAGAGCCATTGGATTCCCACCGCTGCTTAAAGTGTAATCTAACATTCGCTGGCGTGATGGCGAAAAGTGACCTTTTCGAGCATGAAAAACTATGCGGGAATATGTTTAGAAAGCACGAAGGGCTAGCGGCTCAAGTGGCTGAAACAGTAGCACTTAACAGATTAGAAGCTGAGATGCGAGCATCAATACAGAGTGGAGTGAGTGGGAGTGAAGATGAAGACTACGGCAAAGATGACCACGAGGACAAAGCGTCTTTGCACGATGGTGACAGAAAGATCAGAGTGCGCACGGCGCTGAGTGAAGAACAACAAACAGTGTTGAAAGAGCACTACGCTATAAATCCACGTCCCAATCGGGAAGAATTTAAAAAGATAGCGCAACAAATTGGCCTGGATAACAGGGTTGTACAAGTTTGGTTCCAAAATAATAGAGCCAGAGTACGGAGAATGACGCAAGTGGTCGCAATGTCCGACCAGCCCTTAGATTTATCTACAAAAAAGTCGAGCGCGTCCGTCACGTCTAGTCCGTCACCTTCGCCGCCTTGCAGCATTTCAGTAACACATTCCGATTCCGAAGAAGCCGTTAATTTAAGTCAGAAGTCTTCTCGAAGTACAACACCGCACCGCTCTCATTACTTAAATACGTACCCACATTCCAATTGTTCTTCCTCTTCGTTTATCGACTTTCGGTTGTCACCTTCACCTGGTGAAATCATAAGTGGACAGAAAAGGCCAATGTCCCAAAAGATGCCTGTCAACCCTATGATGCCCATGGACAAGTTACTCCAGTACAACGATATGACGAACGGACGATCACCGATTCTCAACATGCACATGTCATCAGACAAAAGGCATGAATCCAGTCCGTCTTACGATCGGCCGAATTGGGGCGAAGATCTTCATTTACAAAACGATTACGACGATGAAGCATCAGTACTTAAAAAAAGTAAACTAAAGAGCTCAAGCGACTACAAGGAGGGAGAGGGGCAGTTCGTATGTGACCAGTGCGATAAAACGTTCGTCAAGCAGAGTTCACTCGCGAGGCATAAATACGAACACTCAGGTTAGTAATCGATTAGCTTCATTATAACTTTTTCTAGGATTGCTAAAGTATTCTTTTTCTAGGATTGCTAAAAGTATTTTATTGTATATTTTCATAATATATTTAAATCAATTAACTGATGATTTTATAATGTTTCCGCCGAAATGGTAGACTATTATGTTGGAACTGACATCAATCATCGTAAATTATATATATTGTATCCATATTCGAACAAAAAAAACTATATTTATGATTTAAATAATAAAATTGTAGCTACTGTGTAATCTCAAAATTTGCTCTTCAAAACTTTAGAAGCAGTGATAGCCTAGTAGTTAGTGGGTACTGATGCGGTCTCTTTTTCGGCGGGTCACAGGTTCGAGCCCGAGTACGCAGTACGCACATCTGGCTTTTCTAAGTTGTGTGCTTTTAAGAAATTAATTATCACAAGCTTCAACGGTGAAGGAAAACATTGTCAGGAAACCTCCACACCTGAGAGTTCTTCATAATGTTTTCAAAGCAAAGGTGTGTGAAGTCTGCCAATTGGGTATTTGAATGTAGTCAACATCTTGATATTCATTATTTATAATCGAAAATGTAACATGTAAAAATAATATTTGTAAAAACAGAAAATAAATTGGTCCAAGAACAAATATACGTTAAAGAGCTTTAAAGTTTCCTGTTAGACAGAGAGAGCGCTAGACAATTGTGATGTCACAATGTCAAAGCTAAAAAATAATAATAATAATAAATAATAAAGCCTTTATTTACTGGAAAACGATATTTACAAAATCTTAATCTAATTATATAAATCTAAAAAAAATCTTCTTACTTCTATCATACATCTTTTACTAATTAACATCTTTCTTTATTCTAATATTAATATAACTAGTGGTTCGTCCCGAACTGAGACCTCGCGGTATCCCATAATTCCCATAAGGTAGTTTTAACTATATTATATTGTAATTAAAACGCGCCGAATCTGATGACGTCAATCGTCATCTGCTTTCGTGGATGGGATGCATATTTACAATATTAAACACAGCGCCATCTAGTAACAGTATAGTGAAGTTTTGTTAAAAACATTGATGCCCATTAAAACTCAAATAATTTCGTTTCTTTATAATATTTATCTAATCTTAGTATTTGTTGTTCAAGTACAGAATATAACTCAAATTATGTGTAAGTTTCAAAACAAAGTGGTTTTAGAGATCTAGCCTCGAAAACAATCTCCACTTTGAAAGCCCCCCATTTCGTATGGGAGCCCCCCTGAAATAAAGATTTTTATAACTTTTTAAGCCATTTTCGGCTGGAGGCCATCGGTTTACATATCATATCTAAAATTGAAGTAATTACGTTCAGTAATTCAGAAGTTATAAGGCTGTGACAGACGGACGGACGGACAAGTGCAAATCGCTCTAGTAAACTCAGAGACCTTCGCTTCGCTCGGTCGATGATAAAGTAGTTGAGATTCCTTATTCCTATTTATTTATTTTTTTCAGTACGCCATTTCGACGAAGGCCTCCTCCAGTCTTTTCCACTTCTCCCTCTCATGTGTCAGTCTTTGCCATGTTGCTCTGATCATTTTTACAAAAAACAGTCACAGTAAAACAGCTTATAATTCCAAAACTAGTAAAGATATTTAAAAAAGAGAACTGGCATTGTGATAAGATATTTAAAAACTTTATTTTAAATATTTAAAAAAATATCATTCAAATACCCAATTCGCATTGGGCCACCATAGTGGACTATGGCCCATAACCTATCTCGGGGAGGAGATCTGCGCGCAGTAGTGAGCCGTTGATGGGTTGCTTATGATTAACTATAACTAATGAAGCTTCTCGTGTTCCAGGTCAGCGGCCGTATAAATGCGCGGAGTGTGACAAGGCGTTCAAGCACAAGCACCATCTCACGGAGCACAAGCGCCTGCACACGGGCGAGAAGCCCTACCAGTGCTGCAAGTGTCTCAAGAAGTTCTCGCACTCCGGCTCCTACAGCCAGCACATGAACCACAGGTTCGCTATCTGCAAGCCCTACAGAGACTAACCGCGACAAATACTTATATGAAACGTTCTAGCTAAATGTTATTGTCATTTTGTCATTCAAACTCTTCTATTTGGAACCTCATGCTCGATTCCGATATTTGCGACATTTTGTACTGACATGACCGCATCGGCAGCATTTAATGCAATAAAGAACATTTTAGTTTTCTAAAAATTCTATTGTAACTTGTAATGTTAACTTATCTGTGCGTAGATAAAGCATAGAAATTATTACTTTCGCGATCTGCAAGCCCTACAGAGACTAACCGCGACAAATACTTATATGAAAAGTTCTAGCTAAATGTTATTGTCATTCAAACTCTTCTATTTGAAACCTCATGCTCGATTCCGATATTTGCGACATTTTGTACTGACGTGGCCGCATTGGTGGCATTTAATGCAATGAAGAACATTAGTTTTCTAAAAATTCTATTATAACTTTTTATATTAACTTAACTGTGCGTAGATAAAGCATGGAAATTATTACTCCATTCTCCATACTAAATGATGTTTACGCAGCGTCAATGTTAACTTGAAAAGTTACACTATAGCCTGCTATCTTGAAAGAGCCTATTAAATTTATTTTAAAAAGGTCATTCAGAACTAGTATAAAATGGAAATTCTAGGGATCTGCTAGAGGCTGTAGTAATAACTTAAAGATACATTAAATCTTATCATTTTTAAAACGTCATGTTGATTTTCGATTTTACAGTAAATGATATCCGTTTTAAACTAGAAACTTGAGTACTAATTTTTTATAATATTAATAGCCTTTTTTACATACTTGATATCATAATATTTTTGTAATCGATAATCAAATTTATATCGGTTGAATTTTTAATTTTCAATTTAGATTTTATTAAAACAGTGCCAAATATGTCTACCAAAGAAAAAAATGTGCCATTTGATATGCCAAAAAATATTGAGATATTTTATTTTATTAATTACTTACCATTACTTAAGTTAGTTCATAAATAATAATATGAAGTAAATTTTAGTTTGTACTGCAAAGGCCAGTACCTGTAATATAATACTCAAAATGTTATTTTATCCTTTACACTGAGTTTACTCATTAGTTATTAAATGATTATCTATACTTAATATTATGTATATTTAGTTGAGAACATAAGGCTGGTCGCACATTGGCTATTCACACTGCCATACCTTTTCCTAGTTAGTCAGTCGAGATCGCAGTCAAGGAGTTGGCTATCGAATAAAGAATAACCGGCCAAGTGCGAGTCATACTCGCGCACTGAGGGTTCCAAACCTCGTGAGGATTATATTATTATCGAACCTGGTCACAAACTTATTCTCAGGACTGGCGCTAGATGGCGCTTCGCTACAAATGTCGCATAAATTTAAATTTTTACGTAATATTTCATCACAGAATTAAGCTAAAAACTTGGAATTTTCACAGCATTGAGAGACTGTTAACCTTTATATTCAGTATAAAATTCAACTTAGTACCTCAATTGTAGTTCAAAGAAAAAAGGTTTTGACAGACGGACAAGGGAGAGAGCCTTTAAGGGTTCCTTTTTTTTCGGAACCCTAAATAGCGAAAACCCACCGCAGTCATTTTTCGATTTCATAAACTACCATCTCATTGCTCAACGACAGACTCGATGATATTATGCTTTTTTTATTTCCTCCTTATCTCATCTGCTAAAGTAACAAGATCTATTTAAATACACACTCGAGTTTGCGCGATACGCGAAAAGAAGCTCACAAGCAACATGGATGGTATCTAAACACAACTATTGGTCTTGTTTAAGCATAGAGCCAAAATGTTTTGAAGGCAATTTTTATTTGCGATAGTAGACAATTTGCGGCCAGCCTTAACAGAAGTCTCATAATTTTATTTAAACAGCTTTATCAGCATCATCAATCATACATTAATAAGTACATAATACTATGATATGTATGAAAACACATATTTTCGAATTGAACACGGTATGAGCATAAATGTTTGCTTAAAAGAAGTGCAAATAATACGTAGGCTAAGATAGACCGGCCGCCCGCATCGGACTTTTGATTGCGATTAAGCGAGTTGAATACATGCGAGTAGCTTATAATTCATGCGAGTTGCTTGTAATTCATGCGAGTTGCTTGTAATTCATGCGAGTTGCATGTAATTCGTTTTATACGCTGTGTATTTGGTCAATAAATTGGTAGATTCACTCGACGATTCGAAAGCACTTGTGAAAGTTTATTTGAATAAAAAATTATTCTATTGTATTCTAAAATATAATATTCATCGACGGACTCGACTCTCGTCTTCTATGTGACCCTTCGTACGACTTACTAAAGCTGACTATGGTTTTCCAAAGCTCAATGCAAAATATATTTTACTGTCGCGTACTGTAGCTTCGCTTCTACACTGAAAAAAAAAGATAGTCTAACAAGTAAGAATTTCACTTGTTTAAGTATTTTATGAGACAATCCAAAAACTACAGTCCATTGTAACCTCTTGGTCGCATCAAAGTTTGCTGCTAACGGTATATTAGGTCTATGAATGACATATTATTTGGTCTTCGCCCAAAATGTAGTGAACTATATATACGTACAAACATGTACAAATACACTCGCGTAGCACTCGCCATCTTAGACATCTAATTTCATGGTTCCAACATGGAAATTGCTTTTCCTTTGAACCGATAACACTTCGGTCATTTATTTTCGTATTAGAGTCAGTATTTTACAAATTTAGAACGAAATTTCATCTACCAATAACGTCATTTTACGTTTAAAGTCACCACACATACTCACATCGCGTCCGTACGCGCCGCACTTTCAGTCATAGCCGTAGTACCGAATTGAGAAATAAGCGACCTTTAGTAACCTATAAATGAAAAAGACTTATCAAGTATTTCAATAATTAATAGGCGTACCTACTTATCTTTTTTTAGGCTAAATTCATTATCAACTAAAAACAAGATGGAAAACAAAACTTTTGCGTTTTTGTCTTATTTTACCGAGGAAAAAGAAAGAAAGATTTTTGCTATGCAATGTAGTTAAGTTTAATCGGAAGAGGTGTATTTTTGCTATTTTTATATTTTCGACTCTTTCTCAATTTTTTGCAAAAAGCAGAGTATTGCTAGTGGAATAAAATGCGGCACGTAGGACGTAGGTATGCAGTGTGACTTTCATTAATGTTTTTAATACCTTCTATTTAATATCTAAGCTTCTCGTATTTTAGCATATAAGTGTTTACTATTTAGATAGTGTATAATTACATAAGTTTAAAGCATTCCATAATACTCCTATGGGATCTCTGCTGTGTTTAAAAAACTCTCTCGATTAATAAATAATAATTAATCCAAAGATTAGCGTGTAAAAGGATGTACATAAATAATATCTCAAAATGTAAATATAGGTAATGAGGATTTATTTGTAAATATGTGCTTAAATTTTATTCGAATAGTTAAACAATTATATTATAGAAACGCTGTTCGCACATTATCGCACGAATCGCAAGTGCGCATTTTTCAATACTGGAAATGCGGATGAGACGTAGCAGTAGCGGCATAAGGCAATGTTTATTTTTTGGAGTTCACGGGCGTCGGGCACGGCATATTTACAAATTCAATTTTTTGAACTGTACCCTGTTCGGAGCCTGGCTCACCCTAATGCTATCAACGGTTGAGTATACAACGACGCGGCATAACCGGCCTTACTAAACTGCTATTTATTCGGAATATATTGAAATACACGTTACTTGCGGAACGCTCGTTTTCGTTCTTAATGTGCGATCAGCATAAGCCCAGGGACAAATGTTGCGGGAAATCTCTTCGGCCGCTTAGATATTATGGCGAATTATTTCGATACGTTACAGCGGAATTCCGATAGATTTGCCCCTAGCCTTAAGTGGCAACACGTAGTGCCAATTGAAACAATGAATACGAGACAATAAATATAAGGAATGAACATCTGTTTATTATAGTAAAAGCAATGGTACATAATAATTCATAATAATTATATATTAAATCTTTATTTATTTATAAAAATATTTCTTAACTGTTACATTTTTTGCGTTATATGTATACAATTCCTAAAAAAATCATCGAATTATTTTATCACGAATTTAATTTCAAAGGTCTATATTTTGTCGTAGATTGCGCAACATACCTACCTACTAAACTCCTGAGGCCTCGTAATTATTTGAATTCCAATGTATTATAATTACGCTGTCATTTTATTGTGACAAAATATACCAGGTACAGTACAGGCGACCATTTGAAAATTTGGCATTTGTATGAGGGACGCAATCTCAAATTTTGCCGATAAAATTACGTTGTTACGTCACTGACACCACTACGGCTAGAAAAAACTTACATCATAAATCGCACAATCATTATTCGATGTACTTAAATATATAACGATACAGTTATGAAATTAGGGAGCCATCGAATTATGTGGATAAATTCTAGGTAAAATGGTTATTTATTATATTTTAATTATTAGTGAATTCACCATTGCCCATACATATAGCATTTAGTTTGATTACACAATTATTGACAAAATGAAAACTAAATTAGTTTTCACTATTTAATTCATGCACCAATTTTTCAGTATATTAGAACAGAAAGTTCCTAAGTAAAATATTTTTAAGGGATACCTAATGATTTATCTATATTTTGTAATTGTAAGTAGGTAAAATTAATTTCTATAAAGGTTTCTAATCAACGAATTACATAAACGATTGCAAGCATGACCTACATGATATGTGGATATTTTTAGCATAATAAGGTTTCAGTGAACACAAGTTTGAGATAATTTTATGCATAGGAAATTATTATAAATGTAAATTACTATCCAGATTACTCTGTTGGTAGCAGGACAACAAGATCCATCCCTTACGTGAGATTTAGCAAAAAAGGGTAGAAAAATTACGGGCGCCATCTTGAATCGCTTTATCTTGAATCTAACAATCCAAAAGAGTAAGTCTGGAATCACGTCTGTGTGCATCGATTCGCATTTTGTCCATATAACGTCATTTTGTATGAAGTCGTGTACGCATCGCAAAGCCGAATTTACAAAATGACAGTAGTACACGATTATACAAAATGACAGTTATTATGGACAAAATTCGAATCGATGCCGCTGGTGATCCCAGCCTAACAATCAAAATGTACCCAAAAATCTCCTCTCGTGAAGATACAGAGTAAAACTACAGATAATTTTGGTAGTATTTAATTGCTATTTGAACATTAACGCAAAATAAATCGATATTTAAGAATGACAAATCATATTAAACACCGACACTTCAGCAGTGACACTGGACAACATAGTAGAGTGCTGTCAGTAAAGAACACAATAATTTATTCCGTTTCTAGATTTTTTTTCTAAGATAAACAGTACCTTACCCGCAATTCGCAAAGAATTGATCTTGAGTCAAATCAGTATTCTGCTAAGAATTTGATGTTCAGCTCAAATGCAAACAAAAATTTATTATAACCTAAAAATTATTATTGTAAATTTAATATTGTAGGTAATCGGATTAAGTGAGCCTGTTTGATATATTTCATATTTTATTATGTATAATTTTAATTTTAAGATCCTGTTCATCTGCAACTGGCTTAACAAACGGGACAAGTTTATAATTATTATCAAGCATGGTTTTAACAAACAACAAGTTCAAGCGTGGTTAATTTATATTAATTATTAAACACTTACATAAGGTTTTTGTTGGTGAAAGTCCCAACAAACCTATATAGGTACCTACAATATATTTTACCTACCTATTTACGGCAATGTCATTGCGCAAATCTAGTCAGGCAAGCACCAAAAAATCTTATGGTAAATAATCTTGCCTTAAAATAAATTATTTTATGTAAATATCACTCAAAACAGTTAAATATAATAGGACTTCTAAAATGAGCAAGTAGGTACTTTGACAATAATAAACTTTAACCAATGAAGACATTTGACGTTTTCCCAAAACGTTTTTATTCCTTGGTTAAACACTATTTTGAATATAAATTTAACGCGTTTGCATTGCGTTTTAAATATAACCTTTAATTACTATTATTCATTTATATAATATCATTTATTTTATTCTGCTTGTTCTTTAATTGTCATTGTGTGAATATGTAAGTTGGGCCATTGTAGCAACAAATAAAGAAAGTATTATTATACTATTCGGCAATAGTCAAATAGGCTTCTATACTTTCATTTATAAACTTGTCTCGCTGCTTGAGTCAATCAGTGGACGTGGGGTGTAAGTGATTTGCGAACGATCACCGGTGGGCTAGATAAACCAAAGATTAATTATGATTACTATGCGATGTGGAAAACTGTAATATATAAAACTCCCATCATTAGCTCTTAAGTTTTGTGCCAAAAATATTTTTAGGTACCTACGGCTTCAAATAAATCTAATATTAGTAAGTACCTATACTTACTGCGTACTGTAAATTTTAATTGGGCATCATGTACTGTGGCATTGTTTAGTTAATTTCTTGTGCAATATAATATTGCAAGGAAAGTATTTTATTTTATAGTGTATTTTAAGTAGTGTAAGTAGTAATCGTAACTTGCGAAAGTTTGTACGCGTTGCGTGTGGTTTCACCTGTCAAGATTTAATTTTACATCAAATTAAAACTTAGAAGTAATATACTTCCATCCATAATTAAATAGATTTATTTAATTTACCTACTCGAACTTTAAGTATGTAGTAAAAATACCTAATAGTACATTGAGCCCCCTATTAAAGGGGTCCCAAATCCATTTTTTCTGTTAAGTATATTTTATAAATTTATGTAATTTTTTTGAGAAACCATTATACCTATTACTATTGTTTTCGTTATTTGAAGTTTTAAGAGATACCTTCCTTATATAAAAATAATGCTGTTCACCCATTACATTACCGCACATTCCGCACGCAATGAACATTGTAGGTACTTACCTACTAGAAATGTAGATACACGCATTCGCAAGATGCAAATACTAATCTTAAGCCAAAGTGAATTCCTATTGCCATATTTGTTGTAAATGTGAGTCGACAGCTTTGTCGCAAACACTTGTTAAAAATAAGGTAACTCTAGATTGTTAAACTTAACCATAGATTAACATGTGTTAAAATATTGCCTATATAAATTATAGTAATTAATTTTACTTGATATTATAATGTATATTGAATTTATGAATATTAAAAATATATATATTGACATTTCAATGCAATGGAAGTTCTTTTATTAAATTTCGACCCAATTAAAATTCATACGGTTTATTAACATAAACCTAACAGGCTAACAGGCTCGAAGACCGCTTCTCTCCTTTAGCGAAGAATCCGCTAACCAACTGCTAACAACGAAATCAACCTCAGTTGGCTTGGTTTAGGATTCGAGTTAGCCTAAGCCAAATAGCTAAAGCCATAAGAGGAAACTGCGAAATAAAAGTTAGTAGGTGGTTTTATTGTAGGTGGGTACTCTAAGTTACAAACTGAGGATCGGGCTATAGAGTAGGTACATTGCAGGCAAAGATTTGCAGGCTTTGGGCCCGTGAATATAATTTATTTACATTGCATTAATTAAGCAGCATCAGAGCATTTGCATATCATAATTTATATTTGTTGCATTGAATTTGTATAGCTATCTACAGGGTTAATTTTAATTCACCAACTACCTCCAACATGTAACTTCTATGCATAATACTGATCAACATTTGTTCAACGACTTTGCACATAACTCAATCTATATAAATAAAAATGAATGTTGGTAAGCGCATAACTCAAGAATGGATGGACCAATTCGGTTAATTTATTTTTTTGTATGTTCCTTAAGTTCCACGGAAGGTTTTAATACAAAAAAAAAAACAAAAAAAAAATTCACGCGGACGAAGTCGCGGGCATCAGCTAGTACTCAATAAATTCACCAAAAAAACAATTCTAAGTTTTTGTTGAAGAGTCTGTCATTTTTTTAACTCTTTGGTCATTTTATGTCATGTCTCTTCCACACCTGCGTGAAGCGTCGACTGCTAAGTTACTAACCGCGAAACAATAATTAACGTCCGAAGTTATCGCTTAGTATTTACAAATGCTTTGTGATGTTTATTACTAACATCAGGCTGAGCTACTATCGTCTGCAAGTCCATAATTTCGCGATTATCGCGAACACCAAAAAGTCTTTCCGCGGCGACAGACGTAAATATCGGACAAGCATTAAGTACCGAATATCGAGTGACGGCGCGTCAAATACGCCACCCATTCCCTTTGACACTTGTCGCATAGAGTTTTTAACATTTTAAAACAGAAAAATAAATATTATTTATTTTTGTTTGAAAAAAAAAACTTTTTTATTTTTGGGACTTTAAAAAAGTCGTGGAACAAAAGTTATTTACTTTGATGCATAGAAGTTACATGTAAGTTGTAGAAGGTTTAAGCACAGGTTCATAGATACGCTGATAAAGCCAAACTTATAAACTAAGACGTACCTAGTCGTTTTCCTAGTTCCATGAAATCAGGCCTATGCAAAAGTCAACTGAAAGAAAGAAACTGAAAGACGACGTGTGAGTCGACGTTGACGCTGTCATTGTCTTGTCATTTGTCAATGTGTTGTCAACGTCAAGATGTGGAAATTTTGCCCAATTAATTTGCCAAAATTTTTACGAAAACAGACCAATGTACAAAATCAATGATTTTTTGGTATTATAAGATTTTTTGTTAATTTCTTACGTTCAATAAATGGGTGGGAAGACGAAAACAAGTCAAAGAACTAAGAATAATGCCCGTGTAAGTACCGCAGTGAAACTTTACAATTTCAAAGTATTTATCGCTTTACAAATACTTTTACTTTTTACTAAAATTTTTGACCAGTTAGCCACACAGCATCAATCAGTTTTTGTTAAGTAACTAGTAGTTAAAAAGTCTGAAGTCGGTATTATGTTGTAACCTTTCGTGATTCAAATGCGGCGCACTGACGCGGTTCCAAATATACCTATATAAGCTCCTGCTCGTTGAACCTATAATTTTCACGTATCTACCTATATTGTATAAGTATCATTAATATTTTTAAATATTTTGATGAAAAACTTTTACAGCATTTGTCTTGATTACTAATTTTTACCAGCTTTCCCTAATATTTTTTTATAACTTTGTAGAAATAAACAGATTGAAAACTTAAACAATATAAAGGAGTGATGTTACAATTAGATGAAAGATTTATTATATTAGCTTTCGTCTTAATTTGTGTTACAGCCGTCAAGCAGTGGTCGTAGTGCAGAGCTTCTTAACAATGCAGCCAAGGGGGAACAGCACTTGGCAGCCGCCCCTGGGACGGTGCCAGTTCTGTTCCCCTCCCTAGCCACCATCAGCATGGACCAGGGGCTCTCCGCTGAGTACTCAGTGTGCTTCAAGAAGTTCAATAAGAAGGATCCTGTCACTAAGACTAAGGTACATTTACATTTTTTCTATATATTTTTAAGCTATTGCATAGCTTTTATCGCGGGCTTTGAACTAGGACAAACAGTTTGAGCGCGGCGACCGAATCAAGAAATACCGTAACGAATATAAACCTAACAACATCGTTCAGTAAGCGTTCAACATTTTAGAGATTCACAAGTAGCTGTTTTTGGCGCAGTGGGTGAGCGGCCGCTTTCTTTACCGTATGGTGTATGATGTCACAGGTTCGAATCTCACTTGTGAAGTAGTGACAGTGCGCTTTTCTTGTTTGTTTGTTTTTTAATTTTTTTTTGCATAATTTTTATTATGCAAAAAAAATATTGCATAAATATTATAATTGCATAAGTTGATAAAAAATGCTATGCAATAGCTTTACCGCGGCAGTCCCCGAGTGCCACATGTATATTGTTTTAGGGTTCCGTACCCAAAGGGTACCAACGGGACCCTATTACCTAAGCCTACGCTGTCCGTCCATCCATCCGTCCGTCCGTCCGTCCGTCCGTCCGTCCGTCCGTCCGTCCGTCCGTCTGTCAGCGGGCTGTATCTCGTAAACCGTAATAGATAGACAGATGAAATTTTCACATATTATGTATTTCTATTGCCGCTATAACAACAAATAATAAAAATTAAATAAAAATAAAAAAATTAAATTAAAATATTTCCATGGGTACATGGAAATATTTTTATTTAATTTTTTTAACAGAACCCTAAAAGAGTGAGGCCCGACTCGCACTTGGCCGATTTTTTTTCATAGACATGGTACCTTATTTAAAAGAAATTGATTATGTAGCCATTTGAAATGAGAAGCTGTAAAGTAAGCTAAATAAAACTAGTGAAATGGTTTGGTTGTTGGCCCATATTTGGGTGTTTCAACAACTACTCAAATTCAGGCACCTGATGCATTTATCTGGAACATAGAGATGATGAAGCTGGACAGGATTGCCTGTAGACGGACACACACAACCCTGTTCATTTCATTAATTCACTCACTCACATTCAAATGGTTTGCCCAAATTCTTTATGCAATCGAATTTGGGTGAATGACCAGGTGAAATCATTTAATCAGTTGGATTTAGTTTTATTTTTGGTTGAAACAAAAAGATTTCTGTTACAAGCCATATTTTATAGTTGCGGAGACAATTCCCAGGAAGAAGAGAAGAGAAGAGAAGCCATATTTTTCCAAATGAAATGATTTATGTTTACAGGCATTGCAAGAACTGACAGAGCTAGTCAAGACAGGTAACGTGGAAGACGCTGAGGCGGCGCTCCCCAGCTGGTCGCACCACTACCAGCTCCTCACCATACACTCTGACCGCAGGGTGCGGGAGGCTGCTCAGGTACACTGGAGTAGCTTCAGTTTATTTGGGGACATGTTAGTCCTTGTTATCGTCGTATCCTCTATAATAGAGGATATTTGTTGGTCTAATTCATTAGTGGGACATTTCCAAAATCACGTGTTTTAAGTTAAGTATCCAGAATGGGAAGCAGTTATAGCCCAGTGGTTAGGACTGTGATCTTCTATTCGGGGAGGTCGCAAGTTCGATCCTGGGTACGCACTTCTGACTTTTCTGAGTCAAGTGCGTTTAAGCAATTTAATATCACTTGCTTCAACGGCGAAAGAAAATATCGTGAGGAAACCTGCACATCTGAGAGTTCTTCATAATATTCTCGAAGGTGAGTGAAGTCCGCCAATTCACATTGGGCCAGAGTGGTGGACTATGGCCTATAACCTCATTACCTAATTCTCTGGGAGGAAATCTGCACTCAGTAGTGAGCCGTTGATGGGTTGCTAATGATGATTAATGATCCAAAATAGTAGATCTTTCCGACACAGTACAAGTCAAATTTTGGTTCTAATTGACAGGAAACATCATAATCTGGTAGGGGTAATTTTACTTGTAAAATCGAAATTTCCATAAACTTTGAACTTCAATTACTCAAAACTTTTAATTAATTAGACTGACGATGTAAAGAATCCCTTCTTTACATCGTCAGTCTAATTCTTTCTTCTATGACTATACAATAGAGACCAATCTGTGAAGTTCAACAACATCCACATTTCCTGCACCAAAATTTGACGACCAGAGGCATTCGTCTTTTGGCTCTCTGTTGTATTACTTGGCAGCATCAAACATGCTTTGATGGTAACCACCAATTTACAATTTATGAATTTCCAAATTACAATCAAAGTTGTGTAGTGTGTAGTTATAGACCTTAGTATGTAATGTCATACTATGTACTAGATCTTAATGTGTTTGATTATGTAGAGACGCAATAAACGTCGTACGGTGATAGAGTAAAGACGTGTTTGATTCGCTCTGTTCCTCCTTACCCCTCACACATCAGTTGGAACCTGCCACTTAAATTATCAACCTTGCCCACAGTAAGATTCTGTACAACACTGAACCGTGGAAAGACTATTTAATTTTCCTGACAGTAAAGGTGTTTGAGTGAGCCTGCTAGAGTCTATTATGAATATCCTATTAAGGCTTACTATCCAAGGCAAACCTAAGAAAAACCGTTTTCTTTTGTTTGAATTTTCCTTAATTTATTCCAAAAACTTTTTGTTTCTCCCTCTTACCAATAATTGCATATTCTGAACATGTTCCATTAAGGTGGAAGACACAGTTCTGCCCGCGAAATTCAAATTTAATTTGGTTTTTCGAAATTTGTAAACTAATACGACAAAGTAGGCTTATGGCATTCTAATTACGATAATGGCAGTATCATCTTCACAGGTTTATATAAAAAACTAATTTGTGAGTAACTCACGTCCAACTCAGTAATTTGATTAATTTCTTAAACTGGTCAGTTTCAAGTAAAAATTTTTATGTAAACCTGTGAAGATGATAATTCTACTGGCGCAATTAGAATGCCACTAGCTTAGTTTGTCGTATTAGTTTACAAATTGCGAAAAACCAAATTAAATTTGAATTTCGCGGGCAGACTCGTATAATCATCCTTAAGTTAATTGTGGTGCGAAGGCATGTCACGGCGCCGTGATGAGCGCGTGCGGGCGGCGCGCGGCCCCGCAGCTGCGCCGGCTGCTGCCCGTGTGGCTGCTGGCGCTGCACGACGAGCACGCGCCCGCCGCCTCCTACGCGCAGACGTCTCTGCAGGTACGGCGGACTACCCGCACTTCTGCTCAACTTCATTAATATCATCGTTAGCGACTCTACAGCCCTTTATGCGCTTGGGCCTGTCCCAGAAGTTTCCTCCATACATTTCTATCATTCGCGATCCCTCCGAATTACGCGGAGGCGCTTTGCGTCTGCTCAAAAATCAAAAATGATCAATTGCAAAACTCAAAAGTTGCACGTGACTAGTGACTACCAATGTCCCAGGGCGACCTAGTGTTAACAATGTCACTCACTATTAGTGGAGGGTACACTGCGCATTCCGGCGAGATCGCCGCTCCAATATCTTGGAATCCCAATGGATTCTTCAAACTATGTTGCCACTTCAGTTCAGGGCAAGACGAGTGGGCTACATACAGTTAATAACAAAAAGTAAAATTGTTGACAGAACACCTTCCCTGATGGGAAGTTGTCGGAGGCACTTCAGTTCTGCAAGTCGGAAATACTGACCCTTCTGCAGGACAATCTGACGGGAAACGCGGAAGCTATGGTAGGTAAAAGGTTGGTATCACATTTCAGCTTATAGCTCATTACTACACCACCCCTCCGCGGGGGTGGTGCTCATCCGTATTATCAGGCAATGTACGCGTGCTAGGCATAAACGGATTGTAGATTATAATACAAACCAATGCAATGTAAGATCCGTTTCACCGCCAGCCGCGACGGTGCGCCACAATAAACGCCATTAAGGTAAAGAATTTTGTTATATTTATCTTGATATATACCTGTACTTTTCCAATGTGAAATTAAGGTGATTGTTGCACTTGCAGAATAGAAGACGAGGAAGAGAAGCGGCTGCAAGTGTCGCGCGTGCTGGCGAGCAGCCTGCACGCGCTGCGGCTGTTCGCGTCGAAGCTGCCGCGCGCGCACGCCGACTGGCTGTGGGAGGCGTGCGTCGCGCCGCTGCTGCAGCACAACTACTTCTGGGGGCTCGCGAGGAGCCCGTCGCAGCTTATCAGGTGAGCTTTGCTTTGGTGAGTGTATCAGGTGAGCTTTGCCTCTAAAGCGACGTTTTCGGATAGGCGAATGCGTCGCTCGATCGCTCTCTCTCGCCCTCATACCTTGGCCATATCGCGCGACACGCCGAACCGTGCGTCGCGCGGCGATTCTCCTTAGATGCGAATATGTCGTCTAATGTTTGCGACTCTCGCGTCTCGCAAGAACTTTAGGTCGCTTTAAGAAGGTTTTTTAACCATACCTCCGTCAATGTAAAGTAAACCATAACAGCATTGAATCAGAAGTGCGATTGTCTATCTTTTGTCCATGATGAATATTTTTAACGATTGTCATATATCGTTAAAACTAAATTCCGATTGTGTAACTCTCACCATCAATTATAGCCGCGGTCGTCTAAAAACGTTTCATGAATACTGCGTTTTAATTATACATTAAGCATTACTGAAACTCAATTTTACATCTATTTTAATTACGTCACAACCAAAAATAATGTACTTTTGGGAGTGAAAATAATAATTTTATCATAAAAAAGATTTTCATTTTATAATACATAAATTTTATCGAAAAATAAGCAAATGCAAAACTAAAAACAAAACTCTCCAGCGCCACCTATTGTTAAATAGCTATCGATCGCTTCTGCTACTTGACAATAGATGGCAGGATGAATCCATGATTTTTTCCTATTTTTAGGCAAGTGTGTGTACTTTTTCCATAGAACTAGGAATCACGACTACGTTTTTTCGCTAAAGGTTATGTCAAGTGTCAATCAGTGTCAATGTCAGACGTCAATCATATGTCAAAATTGAAAATTCGTAAATTATTATTTTTCGTTTTCTTTCGAGACTTGAAAGAAAAGTGTTTTGCTTTTGATTTTTGAATTAAATTAGAATCAAAAGGGTTGGTTAAACCCTATGAGCTAACAAGACTATGTGTCATGGGTTAAACCACTCATGAAGGTGAGTGGGTGATTTTATAATCCAACAAAATAATAATTCATATATTGAACAAAACATAGGTACCTAGTTAGTTTTAGTTAAATAAATCTGCATTTAAATGTACTATCTGTATAATCTTATTTTAAAAAGTAGGTACTGTTCCTAAGTTAGGTATTAAACTGTGTTTAAGGCGACAGTTCTTTCCTTAAATTGATGTCGCGAATTAGAGTCATCAATTTAAGGAAAGAACTGTATGCCCGCCTGTGTACAGTATGCCCCCGACGATTACCTAAGGTTTGTTGATTCCCGCGGGAACTCTGTAATTTTCCGGGATAATAAGTAGGTAGTCTAGGTGTTAATCCTGGGTACAACTCCATTCCACAGCCAAATCGGTTCACAACAAGAAGAAGAAGAAGTAGGTATTACTATGAAATATTCATCTTTCCTACAAAAATTTAAACATGAACTATTGCACACCATGAGACAAAGGATACATCACAAGATAACTTCAACTCTTTATTTCAGTGCCAAAGGCAAGGGTGGTATCGCCTGCACCTGTGATGGGGGGTGGGTTGGCCAGCCAGCGTGTTGACGAGTTTTGAAGGAACACAGCTGCTGCCCTTGATAGTTTAGGTCCTAAACTTTAGGAGATGGTGCCACCAAGACGGGCAGAGAATGGAAAACCGTAAGTAATGATTTGTTTGTTAAGTGGAATTGAATAAATAATATAAACAGCACGCCAGTATATTAACTTTAATTGATAAATTATTTACAGTAGCAGAAGTTGGGCCGAGGCAGGGTCTAACAACAGCTGTAGGCCGAACTCAACCTTGTGCATACCAATACTAGTGCCATACCAAGCCTCGCTCAGCATCTTTCTATTTGATTGGTGTTATGCCTATATAGATAAACTTCAGAGAAGTAAAACATCTAAATACAAAACTTCATCACATCTTCATCAGCTATCTCCAATCCAAATTTCAGCCAAATCGGTTCGTTCGTTGTGGAGTGAAAAAGTAACATACATCTATCCTCAAAAACTTTCACATTCATAATATTACTAGATGAAGCCCGCGACTTCGTCCGCATGTATTAGTTTTTAATCCCAGCGGGAAACACTGCTCTTTATTGAAGAAATAAAAATCTTAAATTTCGATTATTTCAGACCAAGGCTACGCGCTACGCGTAGGATAGCTGCTTGAACGTCTAGTGGTGGAAATCGCAGAACAAGTGTTGGAGCTGTCTATAAGAATGCATCTAATTTTGCATATAATTAAAGTTTTACCCGTGTTAGTTTACTTTGAGTGGGCATATCCGGATAAAAGTAACAGCTACCTATGTACCTATCAAGTTTCATCGCAAACATTTAATTAGTATTTATTTGAATAAGAATTACTGTGATACTAATGTAACCAACTTTTAATTTTACCGGCAATCTAAGTTTTAAGCTATTGCATAGCTTTTATCGCGGGCTTTGAGCGTGGCGACCGAATCAATAAACGTAACGAAAATAATCCTAACACCGTCGTTTCAGTTCGGCAGACTTCAGCACCGTGTTTGTGTGTGTGCGACTAGAAAATGCTATGCAATAGCTTTACCGCGGCAGTCCCCGAGTGCCACACGTATTTTTTTTTGAACACAAAAGCTATAGCTAAAGGTATATTCCCTTGCAGACTTTTTTGTAGGTAATAAGAAGTAAGTACATTAATCATGTAGTATACATAAAATTGTATCTATCATCAATAGTTTCCTTACAAAATTTTGCTACTTTTTTTTTATTATAGCAGTTACTTCCTGTACATAGTTCGAAGAGCTGATGGTCGTTGGGGTCCCAAGGTGCTGGAGTGGTGACCCCGCACCGGGCAACGCAGTGTTGGCAGACCCCCATTAGGTGGACCGACGACATGCAGGAGACCTTTGTCCAGCAGTGGACGTCTTCTTCTTCTTTATCAACCGATAGACGTCCACAGGCCTCGGTCTTGCGCCGCCTGAATCCAGCGGCTCCCTGCGACTCGTTTGATGTCGTCGTCGTCGATCATCAGCTCTTCGAACTATGTGCCCGCCCATTTCCACTTCAGTTTCGCGACTCGCTGAGCTATGTTGGTGACTTTGGTTCTCCTACGGATCTCCTAATTTCTGAGGAGATTATCTTTGATTGCCATTGATTGTCCACTAGGAACCACCAAGGAAGTAAAAGACATTTAAGACTGCAGCTGTGCTCAATTTAATTAATTTAGTAAGTAAATAAATGTTTGTTTATCATAGTCTTATAAAGGCTATTTGAAGATGTGATAAACAAGACGAATTATTTAGTACTAGTACTACTGATGCCCGCGACTTCGTCTGCCTGGATTAAGGTTTATAATTCCCGCGGGAACGCTGTAATTTTCTGTGATAAAAAGTAGCATACGTGTTAGTCCTGGGTATGAGCTATCTCCATTCCAAATCTCAGCCAAATCGGTTCATTCATTGTAGCGTGAAAGAGTGAAAAACATCCATACATCCTGACACACTTTCACATTTATAATATTAGTAGGAAAATAATATTAGTAGGATGATGGTAAGTAAATACATGTCCCTAATATAGTGTAGTGCTCAGCGAGTCGCAAAACTGAAGTGGGCGGGGCAGATTGTTCGAAGAGCTGATGGTCGCTGGGGTCCCAAGGTGCTGGAATGGAGACCCCGCACCGGGAAGCGCAGTGTTGGCAGACTCCCTACTAGGTGGACAGACGACATCAAACGAGTTGCATGGAGCCACTGGATTCAGGCGGCGCAAGACCGAAGCCTGTGGAAGTCCATGGAGGAGACCTTTGTCCAGCTGTGGACGTCTATAGGTTGATTAAAAAGAATATAGTGTTGAGATTCATTAAAGATAAAATTTGCTTTGCTGTTCTAATAATACAAAGAAAACTGTGAATAATAAATTATTATAAATAAATTTAGTACTAGCTGATGCCCGCGACTTCGTCTGCGTGGATTTAGTTTTTAAAATCCCTCGGGAAATTCTTGATTTTCCGGGATAAAAAGTAGCATATGTCACTCTCCAGGCTTTCAACTACACCCATGCAAAAAATCACGTCGATCCGTAGCCCTGTTGCAGCGTGATTGAAGGACAAACAAACACACTTTCGCATTTATAATATTAGTAAGGATGTTAGTAAGTAATAATAATAATATAACAATATAAGCCTTTATTACTGAATAGTTTACATCTTCTTTTTACAAATCATTGTATAATTTTATTGTATTTAAAATTAAATTAAGTTTGACAATAGTAAATGTGTTTTATTTATTCAGTATGTATATTGCAGTTCTATATTGTTTTGGCATAGTTATATAAACCTGAAGAAACTTAAAGTATGCCAAAACAATATCGAAAGAAGTATGTTAGTAAATGTTCCTATAATTAGTAAAATAAGGCTGCACACATTTTTAATTATTTGGAGGAATAAAAAAGATAAATGCATATCCATAAAGGTTTTTATTTCATATAAATTCCCTATGGTTTGCTTATTTACCTACACTCTAATTTTATTATATGTGTAACTAGCTATTATTAATAATATATTTATTTACTTCTACCGATTATAACGAAAATTGATACCAGGGTTCCAAACGCGCCCTGGGCCGAGAAGAGCCCACTTCAAAATCAGCTGGGGTAATTTTCCGTTACCACCAATTCACAAATCATGTAAAACTAATTAGAAGTTACAGTCTTAACATGTGTTTAATTATAATTAGGTATGCTTTTGTGGAACTTCCCCTCATTGTGGAAACACTGCATACATAGCATAATATCTATTATATTGTAAACTTGTTTTGAAAAGAGCAACTGCCAAGTTTCTTGATGGTTCTTCTCGGCAGGAAAGGCATTCCAAACCAGTGATATTGATGATTCAAAAGCAAAAGATTTTAGACTTATTTAGTGGCTTAGTGACAATTATAATGTATTATACGAGTACATACCACAGTCCCATCGTGACCACGGTCCATACAACTGGATCGAAATATCGACATTATATAAAACAATTATACATTATAAAACAAAGATCGTGGTACATAATAATGATTCAAAAGCACTTGTAAAAAAGTTTATTTGAATAAAAACATTTCTATTCTTCTCTAGTGCCGCTAGAACCATTCATTCCCAAGCTTTCTTGTTCTTTAAATAAGTTAATTATTTACAAAAACTTTGGACTTGTTGAGAGACATCTCCAATATGCCTTCTGGGAGTTTATCATACAAACGGACACAGCTATCAACGAACAAATTGCTAATTTGAGTCTAGGAGCCGGATTACAACAGGCACCAGGGAAGTCAAAGCTGTCCATGAATCTGTAAAAAATATTTATCATATTAATATTATAAGCCTTGTAAGTGATAGCCTAGTGGTTAGTACGGTGGCCTCCTATCCGGGGAGTCACAGGTTCGATCTAATTCTGGGCACGCACATCTGACTTAAGAAATTAAACATCACAAGCTTCAACGGTGAAGGAAAACATCTTGAGGAAACCTGCACACCTCTTCTTCTTCATAATGTTCTCAAAAGGTTTGTAAGGTTTGTAAGTGAGATATAATTTAATAAGGGAATTGAGTTTTCTTTCATTCAAATTATTTAAGTACATTGTATTACCTATACCAATTATTTTTGTTATTTAAATATATTAAGTTTTAGACATTACTAAATGCACTGTTTTATTTATTTATTTAGACATATAGACATTCTCCAGGGTACCTACTTTAAGTTTATCCAATGGGTACAAAAAATTAAGAGATTAAAGTAGGTAGTGTAAGTAACCTTTAGGTTAAAGTATAGTACTAGTTATGTATTAGTAAGAAAATTAGGACAGAAAATTTACCCTCATCATTTTCTTACCTATGAACTACCTATGATTTCTTTAGTCCTTTAGTCTGAACATAATATTTTCAAATTAAGGCTTAGCTCGCTTAGTAAAACAAATAAGACTTAGTAAGAAAAGGTTAGAATTATTGTGCTTTAGGTCTTGTGTGGTGGTGCATATGAGTGGTGGTGGCATTGCTTGCTGGGAAACTTGGCTTTCTTGCTTGGCTGGGTAGGTGAGCGGTGCTTAGCTTGTAATTGCATGTTTGACTATACAGATTTTTTCTGTTGGCGGATTATAGCAAAATAATTCTAACCTTTTCTAGCTAATCATGAACTTCCGCAAAGTAACGACTGCTTAGCTATCCAAACAAGACTTACTTTTGAGTTCAGTAGGTAGATTCCTGTGGATCTCTTCCTTGGCGGCATGTATGGATTGAGTTCGTCGTTTATTATAGTTTAATTGTCGACGGGGAATTCGTCTTTGGCTTGATCGAATAAAACTTATTTTTCCACTTTCTTTCTTGTTATGAAATGAATGAATTACTTAAAGTTATTGAAATTAAATGGATGAATTAAAAACTATAGTTACCTATCACAATAATAAAACACAACTGTTATTAAATTTATTAAAAACTAAATCACAATAATAAAACACAAATTATACACAAAATCTAGGTACTTTTAACACTAAAGAAGCCCTACTCAAAGCAATACTATTTTATTTTTATTAACTATTTTTAAATTTATCAACACCTTTATGGCACAATACAATGAATCTTGACGATTAAGGTAGCCTAGGACTCACCGCAATCATTTGACATTAGCAATGAGATGGCAATGAGCTCATAAAGTTACACAATCGCAATTATCTGTCAAATGGTTCACTCATCGTGTGCTCATCGTTAAAAATAACGATGAAATCGGAGGCTTATCGTTAAGAATCGATGAACCGCATAGACAATTCGAATTTGCTGTTTGACAGATTAAAATGTACGTTTTTGTCATCAAATGAATAAGATTTTGATGGAATAAAGTTACACAATCGCTCTTCAGAGCTGAATTTCCTGTATGCATTCTTATACATTTACATACGTAAACATCCCTAAACGTAAAAATCCCCATACGTAAACTCCATAACTTTGGAGCGTATCGTACATACATAAACGTATAAGCATGCACACACGACAATCAGCTCTAATTCAATGCTGTTATGGTTAACTTTACTTTGACGGAGGTATGGTTAAAGCTAAATGCTATCTTCTTCTTTATCAGTCGATAGCCGTTCATGGCTGACAAAAATCTCTTGCACGGATATAGGTACATATTATATCGACATATTCAGGTACCTATAAAAATATTGATACCATTTGCGAGACGCAAGAGTCGCAAGACCATTTTTGGGCAACACTACTTGCCTCTAACTACTGTACCCAGCCTGTATGCGTCCACTGCTGGACATAGGCTTTTTCGAGAGCGCGAAAGGACGTTTCATCACTGTGTGGCACCGACACCGACAGTGGACGCATAATTCTATGGAATTGTTTGGCACGCTGGCCCAGCGCGAAAACGACACATCGGCGCCGAAGCCGTCATGACAGTAGCAAGGCTCTCACTGGTGTTACGTAACTTACGTTGCTTGCATGAAGAAGCGGGTGTCCGGCACACTCAAGGTCGGTATGAGTCGGTACCGACCGGTACAGAGTCAACCGGTAAAGAAGCAGGTAAATCTGTCCATAGAGAGCGTCATAGCCTCCAGTTACCTGCACCGACCGACAAACGCTTAAACCCATATGGCTCGGTCAATGTAGTCGGTACCAACAAGTTTCAACCTGTCTCTTTATGTCAGAGTGCATATGATAACACGGCCGACCTATTGTACCCGCACCGATCTGTCGGTACCGGGAACCTGCTTCTTTATGCAAGCACCCTTACGGCATCGCTATGCATGTCTTGTGTAGTGCAGTGAAGAAACGCCCAAACGCGGTCCTCCGCTGTTTTTAAGGGACTTTCGTTATGTACTCTCCTGTATTTTCGTCCTATTCTAAAATTCACAAAACATTTAGTTTTGAAAAGATTGCTTCAGCAAAAAGACCGCCTTTGTACCATTCTGTTTTGTCTAATGAATTTTTCAGTGATGTGTGAAATAAAAATTTTACATAATTTAAATTAGTAATTAAAGAATTTCAATAAGTCTGCACCAAATTTTTACAATTATAGAGAAATCGTTTGTTCATTGGGAATAATGTTTTGTACTTTTACACATCTTAGGCAGAAAAAAGATGCCAGTCAAATTGAGAACCTCCTCCTTTTTGGAAGTCGGTTAAAAATGCATTTGTTTTTAATTTGACTCTGAGCGTTTTGTCTGTAATAGAGCGGCCTGGTACGGTGCAATGAGTCAAGTGATAGAGCTGTTCGGATCGCGCATACCGCTGCAAGTTGGCAAGAAAGCGGCTAAAGCGCTTGTGGCCGAACCGGAGAGAAACGCTGGCGTCGCTGCGCAGCGCTGGACAGCGCTTTTGCTGCTCATGAGGCACGTCGCAGTAAGTCCTACCAGAAAAAAATACAGGGAAGACAACGTAACAAAAAGAGATTTAAAAATGAAGTTCTCTGTTTTTAGGAATGGCATTTGTGGTTAGACAAGAAAGATTTACTCGTAACGAGACTTTTGGATATGATAGAAAATGGTAAGTGCAGTTTAATTTAGTCTCTGATCGATTGTATCTTAACTTTATTATATAGAATCGAATAGAATGTTTATTAGACTTTTACGAAATGGTTTTGAATCGTCAACTTAATCTACCATTGTTGGTTCAGAATACAAAACGTATACATTTTGAACCAATGGTAAATTCACTTAACGATTTGGGATTTACCAAAGGCTTTACTTAGTAAGGCGTAATGACATATTTCAATCAATTAACTTACAACTAAGGGGTTATGTCATTCATAGAGTGCTCCCTTCATTACCACGCGATCGTGCGTCAAAAAATGCTATTTCGCAGACAGAGACAAAACAAACAAAAACATTCTCTAATTTGAACTCCATCTGTGATTCAGGACTAACTGTCGAAATTGAACTCTGTCGTAAGCTGAAGAAAAAACTTCCCCTCAAATATCTATTGATTGTAATATGTTGTATCACAAGGCGCTTGTTCATAGAGTGCTCCCTTCATTACCACGCGATCGTGCGTCAAAGAATGCTATTTCGCAGACAGAGACAAAACAAACAAAAACATTCTCTAATTTGAACTCCATCTGTGATTCAGGACTAACTGTCGAAATTGAACTCTCTGTCGTAAGCTGAAGAAAAAACTTCCCCTCAAATATCTATTGACTGTAATATGTTGTATCACAAGGCGCTTGTTCATAGAGTGCTCCCTTCATTACCACGCGATCGTGCGTCAAAGAATGCTATTTCGCAGACAGAGACAAAACAAACAAAAACATTCTCTAATTTGAACTCCATCTGTGATTCAGGACTAACTGTCGAAATTGAACTCTCTGTCGTAAGCTGAAGAAAAAACTTCCCCTCAAATATCTATTGATTGTAATATGTTGTATCACAAGGCGCTTGTTCATAGAGTGCTCCCTTCATTACCACGCGATCGTGCGTCAAAGAATGCTATTTCGCAGACAGAGACAAAACAAACAAAAACATTCTCTAATTTGAACTCCATCTGTGATTCAGGACTAACTGTCGAAATTGAACTCTCTGTCGTAAGCTGAAGAAAAAACTTCCCCTCAAATATCTATTGATTGTAATATGTTGTATCACAAGGCGCTTGTTCATAGAGTGCTCCCTTCATTACCACGCGATCGTGCGTCAAAGAATGCTATTTCGCAGACAGAGACAAAACAAACAAAAACATTCTCTAATTTGAACTCCATCTGGGATTCAGGACTAACTGTCGAAATTGAACTCTCTGTCGTAAGCTTCAAACCTGAAGGAAAAACTTCCCCTCAAATATCTACTGATTATAATAATGTTGTCTCACAAGGCGCTTGGGGCGAGGCGCGCTTGCTGTCGAGCATGTTGGTGCCGCTGCTCGCGAGCTTGCCGCAAGACATGCTCACCAAACAGTTTTACATCAAGTTCTTTGACGCCATGTTCACTGGGTATGTAGAAGTAGTTATCCAAATATATAAAAGGAAAAGGTCTGACTAATCTATCAACTACTGACTAATCTATCAACGTACAGCTTAAACCACTTGACGAATTAGATGACGTAGGCATCCGCTAAGAAAGGATTTTTGAAAATTCAACCCCTGAGGGGGTAAAGTAGGGGCTTGGAAAATCGAACTGAACGTAAGCGAAGCCGCCTGCAAAAGCTAGTTTTTGATAAAAGTGCGGAAAGATGAAATATAACCGAGGCGTAAGTTTTAATATCCGGTTCGCAGACGAGGGTTTTAAATAGCGTCGAGAGTTTACTTTTCAATTTGTGCTCGAGAATTTCTCACATAGAAGAAAAAAATTCTCAAACACAAATGAATTAAGATAAAATCCATTTAAAATCATGCAACCACCTGTATCATCATTAAAATTGTTTGCAGGTTAAACTACAAAAATTTACTAAACTCAAAAAGCGAAAGGCAAACGTGGATATCCAATATGTCGGAATGTGTGCGACACTTGTCCACGCAAAACCACGACTTCGGTTTGGAAGTCATTACTTACGTCCATCGCACGTGGCTCGAAAGAGTTCTCAATGTCAAAGACAGCCAAACAAGGACCAATATGATAAGACACTCCATGACAAACATGTCATCTTTGATTAAATTTTGGCTCAGTCGGTCCAAAGACCAGAGTGAAAAGTACGATCAGTTGACAAGAAACTTTTGGCAGAACATTTGTTCGACTATTCTCACACAAATCGACAAACTGTCGATCGAACAAGCAGATATTGTACAATCTATCGAAGTCCACATGTTGTTATTGAAAACGTTGCAAACGTCGTTTTTAAACGAGCCCAAAAAGAAATTGAGCATTCAATTCGAGGACCAAAAACTACTTAGCATTGATGAAAGAACTGTAGAAAAAATAGATGTAATTTGTGACGAACAAGTCAAGGAACGATTTAAGCACAATTTGAACGACTTAGTTCAGAAAACCTGTTGCGGTTACTTCGATTTTGCGTACAAGAAGCAAGTCTCTCAATCCGTGTGTCCCGTTTTGACGAACTTGCTGATAGAGTTTGACAACAGAGACTTGTTCGCGGCCGTGGGTCGACACTTCGGCGCGGACTCGGCGTATGGCTTCTACGACAAGGTGCTGAGGCCGTGGCTGGCCGGGGACACGATGAGGTGCAAGGCGCTCGTGGAAATGGTGTATCTCGCGGTCAAGTATTTGTCTGAAGAGGAGCAGGACAGCATGTTTAGCTCCTTCCAACAGGTGAGACAGAGCCTTAGTGGGCTTAATTTGGCCACTATCCCACAACCTGTACATTTTGTGGTACAATAATGAACAACTATCACGCCTATAGATTTGTGGTTTAACATAGTACTTTAACTTTATATCCAGATGTGTTATCTGTCGAAAAAAATATAATTTCATAACCATTAACTTAAAAAATTATTACCCGTTAGAAAAACTACGCGAGCCCTCACAAAGCTCAGCTTTTTGCTAGTTAAAAAACAATAACAAATCGAAAGCTTACGAATTGAATAGCAAATAATGTAATCCCTGTGCTAATATTTACTACTGCTCTTCAACTAATGAATCTTAATGAATAAAATTTTTTTTTTCTTTCTTTCTAAACTTGAGATTTGAACTGTCGTAGTTTTTTACTTTAATAGAAATTTTTTGGCCCGCCAAAGCTGCCCGGCCGGCTTTTAATACACTGCTCAAGGTGTCATTATTTCTGTCAAATACTTTCTCTGAGGCTGAGATCTATGGATCATACTCTGGCTCTGCTCAAGATAGAGTTAAAATGAGATGCATATAATATATATTCTGCCATCTACCCTGAGAGTGTTCTCAATCTTGGAAAATTTCAGAAAAAAAAATATTTTGACTTAAAAATTCCTCTTTAGTTTCCGCCCCCGGTAGTGGAGTGGTGTATACAGCTGACCCTGTCGCACCCGCACAGTCAATTGCCCGCGGGAAAGAGATGGATGCGAGGCCCTGTGGTCGAGGCGAGTGTGGTGTCTCTGTGCAAGCGAGAGGAAGATAGTAAGGCGCGGAGTCTGTTGCTCATGTGTCTCGCGCACGATGAGAGTGGGGGTAAGAGTGACATTTTATTTTCTTCTTCTCTTGTTTAATGGCTTTTTCTAGACACGTCACAAGTCGTTTTTAATTTTAACCCCATCATCATCTGAAAGTATTCTATTAAGGTTCCCTTTTATTTATTCGTGTTTTTACCATTTTTCATTTAAAAAGTAAGAAAATGAAAAGACATACAGGAAAAACAAACGCATGCTCTGAAACCTAAAAATCCCAAAACTAATTCAGTCATGGATTCTTACAATTCACAAACATTTTACGTTTTGAAGACTAGAAATTGTTTATTAAGGTAACATAATAGTTTAGCTAAATGTCAATCATTCTTAAAAAAGCATTTAAGGTCGAATATTACCGTAAAAACGAAATGCAAACGACCCGACCCCACTCAGACTTGTCTGCCCTACCGCTGGTGAGTTATTATGAAGCGCGAGGCCAGAAGCTCGCGAAAGAGGTCTTGAACGAAGGTCGAATAAGTGAATCTGTATGAAGGGGCGACGGAGCGAGTTTTCTGGCGTAGCCCATTTGATTTGTAAACAGTAACGTAATATGTAATTCAATAAATGCATAATAGCTATTTATGCAACTGCATCGTAATGAGGGTCATTTTAATTCGAGTGCTGTTTTTTGATACGAGGCTTGCCGAGTATCAAAATAGGATAGTACGAGAATTAAAATAACTAATTACGTTCAGTTGCATACAAGATTTTATCTACGACAAGGAAGTAAAATCATTAACAAAATACGCCGTAGGCTCAATAAAGTAACAAAAAGTAACTCCGTAAGCCGCCACCAGCCGCCTCTGGCGCCTCTGTCAACAAAAAGTAACTCCGTAAGCCGCCACCGGCCGCCTGTGGCGCCTCTGTTATATGAACGGTACAAAAGTGCCAGAACTCAGAGCCTTAGCTTTAGGTATCCTATTTTAAGAAGATAACCATTTCGATTCAGCTCCCATATAACGAGCTGCATCGAAATGAGAAGCAAAACCGAAAGAGGGTTCATTTCGATTCAGCTGTCAAACTCGAAATTGGAACTTTTCGATGCTGGAGTAGATAAAAATATTTTAGGAGCTTGCTGCTTGAATATAATGTTAGATGATAAAAAAATATCTACAGTAGCTTACATCGAAATTATATACCTACTTAGTGGCTAAGATATTCAGACGCACATTGATAGTGGTTGAATTAGGCCCGCTTGCAGAGACGCCGGATTAGGTTTTTAACCCAGGAATAAATTTGTAATTTTGACAGAAGCTTTATACGAAATCTGTCAAAGCAGCAGCTAACTCTGGGTTAATAGGATAACCCGGCGTTTCTGCAAGCAGGCCCTAGTAATTCAGAAGACAATGTTAGAGGCCAATACTGCTAATTAATAGAAGTTTGTTTAATTACCCTGTAAAAAAAGATTCTTAAGTTTGAAAATCATGCATGTATAATCATGATTTTGAACGTTACTTTACGTTCACAGACGTGATAGTCAGCGAGTCGGCGGTGCTGAAAGTTGTCCAAGTGCTGTGCTCGCGGCTGGAGAGCGCGCGCGGCGTGCAGGCGCAGCGCGAGCTCGTGGCGGCGGAGCTGGCGGCCGTGCTGGCGGGCGGCGCCGCGCGCGCGCACGCCGAGCCGCTGCTGCGCGCGCTCTTCCGGCACCGCCTGCAGCTGGCCGTGAGTTGTACTGAAAGTGGTCCAAGTGCTGTGCTCGCGGCTGGAGAGCGCGCGCGGCGTGCAGGCGCAGCGCGAGCTCGTGGCGGCGGAGCTGGCGGCCGTGCTGGCGGGCGGCGCCGCGCGCGCGCACGCCGAGCCGCTGCTGCGCGCGCTCTTCCGGCACCGCCTGCAGCTGGCCGTGAGTTGTACTGAAAGTGGTCCAAGTGCTGTGCTCGCGGCTGGAGAGCGCGCGCGGCGTGCAGGCGCAGCGCGAGCTCGTGGCGGCGGAGCTGGCGGCCGTGCTGGCGGGCGGCGCCGCGCGCGCGCACGCCGAGCCGCTGCTGCGCGCGCTCTTCCGGCACCGCCTGCAGCTGGCCGTGAGTTGTACTGAAAGTGGTCCAAGTGCTGTGCTCGCGGCTGGAGAGCGCGCGCGGCGTGCAGGCGCAGCGCGAGCTCGTGGCGGCGGAGCTGGCGGCCGTGCTGGCGGGCGGCGCCGCGCGCGCGCACGCCGAGCCGCTGCTGCGCGCGCTCTTCCGGCACCGCCTGCAGCTGGCCGTGAGTTGTACTGAAAGTGGTCCAAGTGCTGTGCTCGCGGCTGGAGAGCGCGCGCGGCGTGCAGGCGCAGCGCGAGCTCGTGGCGGCGGAGCTGGCGGCCGTGCTGGCGGGCGGCGCCGCGCGCGCGCACGCCGAGCCGCTGCTGCGCGCGCTCTTCCGGCACCGCCTGCAGCTGGCCGTGAGTTGTACTGAAAGTGGTCCAAGTGCTGTGCTCGCGGCTGGAGAGCGCGCGCGGCGTGCAGGCGCAGCGCGAGCTCGTGGCGGCGGAGCTGGCGGCCGTGCTGGCGGGCGGCGCCGCGCGCGCGCACGCCGAGCCGCTGCTGCGCGCGCTCTTCCGGCACCGCCTGCAGCTGGCCGTGAGTTGTACTGAAAGTGGTCCAAGTGCTGTGCTCGCGGCTGGAGAGCGCGCGCGGCGTGCAGGCGCAGCGCGAGCTCGTGGCGGCGGAGCTGGCGGCCGTGCTGGCGGGCGGCGCCGCGCGCGCGCACGCCGAGCCGCTGCTGCGCGCGCTCTTCCGGCACCGCCTGCAGCTGGCCGTGAGTTGTACTGAAAGTGGTCCAAGTGCTGTGCTCGCGGCTGGAGAGCGCGCGCGGCGTGCAGGCGCAGCGCGAGCTCGTGGCGGCGGAGCTGGCGGCCGTGCTGGCGGGCGGCGCCGCGCGCGCGCACGCCGAGCCGCTGCTGCTCGCGCTCTTCCGGCACCGCCTGCAGCTGGCCGTGAGTTGTACTGAAAGTGGTCCAAGTGCTGTGCTCGCGGCTGGAGAGCGCGCGCGGCGTGCAGGCGCAGCGCGAGCTCGTGGCGGCGGAGCTGGCGGCCGTGCTGGCGGGCGGCGCCGCGCGCGCGCACGCCGAGCCGCTGCTGCGCGCGCTCTTCCGGCACCGCCTGCAGCTGGCCGTGAGTTGTACTGAAAGTGGTCCAAGTGCTGTGCTCGCGGCTGGAGAGCGCGCGCGGCGTGCAGGCGCAGCGCGAGCTCGTGGCGGCGGAGCTGGCGGCCGTGCTGGCGGGCGGCGCCGCGCGCGCGCACGCCGAGCCGCTGCTGCGCGCGCTCTTCCGGCACCGCCTGCAGCTGGCCGTGAGTTGTACTGAAAGTGGTCCAAGTGCTGTGCTCGCGGCTGGAGAGCGTGCGCGGCGTGCAGGCGCAGCGCGAGCTCGTGGCGGCGGAGCTGGCGGCCGTGCTGGCGGGCGGCGCCGCGCGCGCGCACGCCGAGCCGCTGCTGCGCGCGCTCTTCCGGCACCGCCTGCAGCTGGCCGTGAGTTGTACTGAAAGTGGTCCAAGTGCTGTGCTCGCGGCTGGAGAGCGTGCGCGGCGTGCAGGCGCAGCGCGAGCTCGTGGCGGCGGAGCTGGCGGCCGTGCTGGCGGGCGGCGCCGCGCGCGCGCACGCCGAGCCGCTGCTGCGCGCGCTCTTCCGGCACCGCCTGCAGCTGGCCGTGAGTTGTACTGAAAGTGGTCCAAGTGCTGTGCTCGCGGCTGGAGAGCGCGCGCGGCGTGCAGGCGCAGCGCGAGCTCGTGGCGGCGGAGCTGGCGGCCGTGCTGGCGGGCGGCGCCGCGCGCGCGCACGCCGAGCCGCTGCTGCGCGCGCTCTTCCGGCACCGCCTGCAGCTGGCCGTGAGTTGTACTGAAAGTGGTCCAAGTGCTGTGCTCGCGGCTGGAGAGCGCGCGCGGCGTGCAGGCGCAGCGCGAGCTCGTGGCGGCGGAGCTGGCGGCCGTGCTGGCGGGCGGCGCCGCGCGCGCGCACGCCGAGCCGCTGCTGCGCGCGCTCTTCCGGCACCGCCTGCAGCTGGCCGTGAGTTGTACTGAAAGTGGTCCAAGTGCTGTGCTCGCGGCTGGAGAGCGCGCGCGGCGTGCAGGCGCAGCGCGAGCTCGTGGCGGCGGAGCTGGCGGCCGTGCTGGCGGGCGGCGCCGCGCGCGCGCACGCCGAGCCGCTGCTGCGCGCGCTCTTCCGGCACCGCCTGCAGCTGGCCGTGAGTTGTACTGAAAGTGGTCCAAGTGCTGTGCTCGCGGCTGGAGAGCGCGCGCGGCGTGCAGGCGCAGCGCGAGCTCGTGGCGGCGGAGCTGGCGGCCGTGCTGGCGGGCGGCGCCGCGCGCGCGCACGCCGAGCCGCTGCTGCGCGCGCTCTTCCGGCACCGCCTGCAGCTGGCCGTGAGTTGTACTCTATAAGCCTATATAGTTCGATGCCTTAACATGGGTAGCATAAGTATGTCACGCACTCTTTAAACATTTCTGTGGTGGTGTCGTGTGATGCGGGTTGTTACGTTCCCTCAAATATGGTTGAGCGAAGCAATGGCTGGGTCATGCGTCATGCTCGTGAACGGGTGCCACCGGCGGGAATGGGGCTACTTTATGTCTGCCCATCTTAAGATAGAAGTTAGTCTGTATGAATTTTTGGAACTTCCCTCATTGTGGAAACACTGAATATATAGCATAGTATTTACTGTATTGTAAATTTGTTTTGAAAAGAGCAACCGCGGAGTTTCTTGCTGGTTCTTCTCGGCAGGAAAGGCATTCCGAACCAGTGGTAAATTCATCGACTATTCAAAAGCACTTGTAAAAGTTTATTTGAATAAAAAATATTTCGATTCTATTCTATAATCATTAAAGCTATAGTTTATTTTTTTAACAAACGAGTGCTGAGTATGTCTCTCGCACATTTCTGATATTGACAGAGTGAGATGGGTCATTTTAGGGGTGGGGCCTGGGACTCTTATGTTGATTACGTGGACCAATAGCAACGCAGTCAAAATTATCGGCTCTCGTTTGTTAAAAAAAACAGTCTATAGGACATTCACAGAGCGTACATTGACTTGACGCCTCGAACTGGAAACTGAATACGGGACACAAACATATCCTGACATGTCTGTCTCGTTTTGACTCTGCCGTGATTCTGAGCAGAGTTAGAGAGCGTTTGTGTTTCCTATTTTCTTGTGACGACTTCCCTTTCGCAGTGGTCTTATAAGTGGGATATCTTGGGTTCTGAAAGTAGTTGAAAGAAGAGGGCATACAAACCGATTCGTAAGTGTGTCTGCCCGTCTTCCTTTTTTACGCCTCAATCGCAAAACCTTGGAAGCAACGAGAGCTTTTCAACCAATGGAAAAAAAGAGGAAAAGTTCTCACGGTCGGTCTTCGCATATGCTTTTTGATCCGAGAATATCAAAGTTTCTCCAGGATTTTCAAAAAGCTAACAGTGTTGGGCAACATCTTTCACACGGTTGTCGGTTACAGCGGGACGGGGAGCAGCACGCCACAGTGTTCGGCTCAGTGGCGTGGGACGCGTGGCGGGACGCGCTGCCCACGCTGCCCGCGTCCCGGCGGGGCGAACTGTTGACGCGTGCCCTGCGGGACATCTACGATTACCTGTTTGACGAGTGAGTTATGTTATCGTACAACCAACATGGTGGATCTTGGATTTGAAATAACTACGCATGAATGCTTTGATTTTTTACCCAAGATAAAATAAGCGTTCATAATTTTTCTATGTTAATTTAACTAATTCGCTCGTTAGATATTTTCTCATTCTAATGTAATTATTCTCTTTTCAGAATCAGGGAATTAGATGTCAAACGAATAGAAAACGCCGCATCTTTCTGTCCCTACCTCTTCATCACATCTGACGATAAAACCAGCGTTAACGATGTAGTGTCCCTCGCCAAGGAACTATTCTCGCACATAGAAACCAAACAACCAAAAACACCGTTAGAACTCTACGCACTAAGATGCGATTGCATACATGGCAATATAATTCCAGCATTCGAGAGAAATAATGAGCTTTATAATAAAATTGAATCAACTTCCTCAGAAAATCACGAGGAATTAACGAAAGACGACCTTATGGTATCTGTTTACAAGAGTCTATTTCGCATGTATTTCTTGCGTAAAATTACGCAAAACATATCAGAAGATGACGAGAAAAATAATTCTTGGTGTAACTCATTGTTGACTGAGCCTCATTTCACGGAAGAATTTAGCCGCGTTTTGTATGACTATGCTGTAATGAATACTTTATACGATTATTACGCTTTTGTAAGTATTTTTACCAGCAATAACGATGTAGTAATGTATGTACGTAATGTTGTTAATACGGTGCTAGACCTCTCACTAAACTTAGTTCACGGTTAATGTTTTGCTTCTCTTTCTCGCATGAAAATTGTGAAAAGAATGGCATTACTTTTTGGTCTGCCAACTTAGAGACGTATACGACCTAATAAGCATTGTTGAAGTAGTTAAGTTCGAGTTTACTATAAAAATATATATATGAGAAATGACTAAAAAAGCTTTTCCTTTCAGTCGCCAAACTACGAAATAATACATAAAACCAAAAATCAAATGACATCTCTACTTGAAGATATTATAACCGATATTACCATAGAAACAAAAGATGCAATATATTCCTTTTGTCCCGAATCACTGGACAAGAAGAGCTTCTACTGGCCATTTGCAAGAAAATTATTTGATATTAAATTCAATGAAGTTACTGCAAACGTTCACGAACAACAAAATAAGACAATTACAGATTCTAAATTAGAGCAAGTCAATGACTTACATAATGATGAAGAGATTTCCGTTTCTAAAATAGAACAGAAAGATTCTGAACACAATCCAGAACAGAAACTTGATGCTAAACAAAGAGGTAATGAAAATACATTGGAAATTGAACAAAGCTGCGTTCCAGAACAAGGCAGTTCTGTATTTCAGTCAGAGCAAAACAGTTCTAAAACTGCAATAGAGCCGAAAATCTCTGAGCTTGAATCAGAGGAGAAAAGAAAGGAAAAGGTAGACAAAAATTACGAATCTAAATTGAATCAGGGTAAACCCAGATCTATATTAGGACGAGAACACGGTGATACAAATCCTAACTCGGAACAAAGTGTAGCTACATCTAAATTAGAACAGAGTGAGGCAGAGCAGAGTACAACTGAGTCTTCATCAGAGCTTACAAGAGTACATACACGTCTTCCGCACGTAGATGACGAGCGGTGGAAAGAACTACTAGGCTTCCCATCTCTAGAAGAAGTTATCGACAATAGAGCGTACTACCTAGATTTGCAGGTTAGTGTACTCACTGTTTACAGATTCTGCAATCTTTCTTGGCCGGTGTGAAGTAAGTGTCTTCCAGAGATTTGTTTACGTACAAAAAAAACAGTAAAAATTAGGCAACAAACTTTGTCCAGCTAAATTCCAATTTTGAGAAAGGCCGCCAATTCCAATTTGGCTGGGTAGTATAGGAGCTTGATTGCTTTCACACGATCTCCTTCTTTATCAACCGATAGAAGTCCACTGTTGGGCAAAGGTTCCACAGGCTACGCTCTTGCGCCGCCTGAATCCAGCGGCTTCCAGCAACTTGTTTGATGTCTTCTACCTAATAAATTAACTATCCTTTTTTTGTTATTTATTTGAATAAAAGTATTGTTCAATCAGGTGTTTAAAAAGTTTTATCCCATAATAGCGCTCGCCCGCACGTTGCGAATGCGTTACGTTGCCAACACTACAAGGTTTACAGATTGCATTACAGTTCAGTTAAGGGGCTATAACGATCCTAAATTGTTTGGGTCGTACGAGTGGGATAGAGCTATATATTTTGCAGTGCTAAGAAAGAGATGGAAATTATGGATTCAGGGGTCGGGAATTGAAAAAAATCTTTAAAATTGATTTAAAAAATTATGGATGCCAATAATCAAAGAATTTTTCTCACCGCTTTTAGTAATTATTTATATCAACACAAATAAAAAAAATAGCAGGAAAAAAACCTACCGTTTCTGTTTAAACAAGGTTTAAACCTAAAAAAGGAGATTATTGGATCAAAGTTTGGGAAAACTTTCTATCGAGAATTTTTTTTTCAATCGTGTTTCTATCTCTAAGCGAATTTAGTTAAGATACCCAAATTACATATTGCATTGAAATTATTCAAATTGGAATTATAGTTTTCAATTTGTAAACCTCACAGACCTCACCGAAAATCGCCTGTCGCATGCTTTTACCACCTTAAACAAAATAAGTGTTCGGATCACCATATTACATACGACATACAAAACTTGGATTATAATGTTATATATTCACGTAGGCGGCAGCGAAGTATTCCCAGCACGTCGGGCCACTCCTCAAGACCCGGTTCATGGTGATGATGCGCAGCGTGTTCAGCGCGCACACCTGCGAGCTGGAGCTGATGGTGCAGCTGATGGCCGACCTGCTCAGCATCAGGGGCGAGCCCTTCAGCGCCGACCCCGTCATCAACGGCTACTACAAGCAGAACCACCTGATGCTGTTCGAGAGGTCAGCGGACAACATAACCCTTGACAAATTCCAATAGGCTCGCTATTCCTCAAGGAAGTACGAAAGTCGTTGCGGGAATGGGCGTGACGTACTGTAAAATTCCACAGTCAGTCAGACAAGTTTTAGAAAGCTATGTTTATACTCCTTGAGCAACTGATCGTTTAGTTGTCTCAGTTCAAAGTTAATGGCTTTATTAATTACAAAGTTGCGTGGGATCTTAAAATGAGTATTTGAATATTAGTATTCAATTTGATGCCTTAACATGGGTAGCCTAAGTATGTCCCACTCTCTTTAAACATTTCTGTGGTGGTGTCGTGTGATGCGGGTTGTTACGTTCCCTCAAATATTGTCGAGCGAAGCAACGGCTGGGTTATGCGTCATGCTCGTGAACGGGTGCCAACGGCGAGAACTGGGCTGCTTACTATCTGCCCATCTTAACATGAATTGAATTGTAGTACGCTTTTTTGGAACCTCCCCTCATTGTGGAAATATTCTATTCTAACAAAGTTGCATCGGGTTAAATCAGCTTGGCATCCAGCTGCCCACAAGTACTAAAAGTAAAAGAGCAACTGTTCGTTTATCTGTCTCGGTTCATCACCATCACCGCCAATGTATGTGGTGTCCTGCAGAGAGCTGACCGGCGCGCCGTGGCAGCAGATCCTCAGCAACGTGGCGATCGTGGACTACCTGAGCGACGCGGTGGCGCTGCAAGGGCGCGCCTTGGACGCCAACCACTGGGACTTCGTCAACATCGCGCTCAGCTCGCTGCTCGACTCCGTGCGCCTCTCCGCGCACCGCTGGGGGACCACCAATGTATGTGATCCTGAACCGGCGTCAATGCTTCTGACGTCACAGTTCACTGTTCATACAAACTGCCATACTATGCGCGCGGTTTAACGTTTGTTGTTTTGACCGCAAGGCATCGCTCGAATCTGCACCGCTACGTGGTCGAAATTCCACGATCCCGCACTAAACGCTTTGCTTCCTTGTTCCCAATACGCACCGCTAAAAGGGGTTGTTTCAAATACATATGGAGCCTGAGCCAGGTCTTTGTACAGTCTTTCAAAATGTTTGGGGTCATGAAATAGTGATTATTTTTTCTTTATTTCTCAATAAAATGTCCTTTTTATGAGGTACAGTGCGAAATTATTTTAGCGCAACAACATGGCGTTCTTTTTGACAGTGACACGTACTTACACTAGTCATGATGACATTTGATATAGAAATAACCACAATTGACAGCAATTGACATTTGATTGGTTTATCAATCAATTCACGTTTGACAATTGAAATGACATTAAGATGACGTAATTACAAACATAGGTAACAAAAGCAGATGGATGCACTCCGGGAGTTGCCATTCTACAGATGTGCCCAATTATTAATTTTTATTTTATTTTATTTTATTTTATTTTACAGGAAAACTTACAGCTATTATAAAAAAGTAAATAGATAAGAACAGAAGAAAATTATAGCTAATTATAAGTTTTCACAGATAGAATAATTTACATAATTAAGGAAAACAAAAAACTCAACTGGGAAGAAAAAAGAATGGGGGGAAGAAAAAAGACAATAACAATATGCGGTGATAAAAAAAAAAGTAATCTAAAAAAAGTAATCTAAAAAAAGTAATCTGAAAAAAGTAATCTGGTCAACGAATTATTCAACCAAAGTGTGAGTTGAAGAACTCGTTGGCCAGCGTTCTACGAATAGTGGTGGCGGTGATGCAAAAAAGATCCAAATTTTTATTATTTTTACAAATGTTATTAAAAGATAAAGCAGATCTAAGCATAAACGAGTTTTTGCGGAACTTGGTATGCGTGTGTGGCGTTTGAAAGATTGAGAAGATTCGAGGATGAGTATTAATGGGGATTTTAAATGATAACTTCCCAAGAAGCGGCGCACAGTCAACTGTGTTATTTGTGATATTAATGAGATAGGCAATATCACTTATATTTCTTCGAATGGCTAGTGGCAGGAGGTGTAACTGAGCACAAGTAACTTCATAGGTCATATTAGACTTAAGTTTAAATTTGTATTTGAGGAATCGAATGAATTTTTTCTGGATTCTTTCAATACGTTGAATATACACCTCATATTGGGGGTTCAAATTTGAGATGCATATTCAAGGTTGCTTCTCACTAGGGCACAGTAAAGAACTTTAATTGTTTTAAGTTTGGAGAAGTCCTTGGACGAACGGATTAGGAATCCCAACATTTTTGAAGCCTTGCTTACAATTTGGTCCACATGTTTATCATATAGGAGTTTAGTGTCAACTGTGACACCTAGATCCCGTATAGTGGATACACGATCCAGCTCTTGACCCTTTAATTTGTATGAGGATCTATGTAAATTGTGCTTGCGTGTGAAGGAAATGACAAAACATTTAGAAACGTTAAGGTCCAATCTATTCATTTTACAATATTGATCAAGTCTTAGTAGATCTTCCTGAAGAAGGCTCTGGTCCGTGTAGTTATTTACTACTCTAAAAATTTTCATATCGTCAGCAAAAAGCAAAATGTTAGAATTATGGAAACAGGTGTCAATATCTTGAATAAAAATAATAAAGAGCAGAGGTCCTAGTAGGGAGCCCTGCGGCACGCCCGAAGGAATAGTACGCCAGGATGAGGTAAAGCCATTGAGCACAACAGCTTGCGATCTATTTTTCACATAAGAGGAGAACCAGCGAAACAGATCTCCTCTTATGCCTGCCTTGGCTAATTTGAGTAATAATATATTATGGTCAATTCGATCAAAGGCCTTGCTGTAGTCAGTGTACACTGCATCTACCTGGTCCCGATTATCCATTTTATCAGATACAAAATCAGTAAAGAGAGCTAGATTTGATACTGTGGATCTTCCTTTGACAAAACCATGTTGAAAGGGACTAAAGTGACACTTTAAAACCGAGTACAGTTGGTCGTAAACTACACGTTCCAGTATTTTTGCCAATACACAGAGTTTGGAGATTGGCCGATAATTGTTAATTAGATGCTTAGGACCCTTCTTATGGATAGGTGTTATAAATGCCGATTTCCAGATTTTAGGTACAATGCCATCCTTAAGTGATTTTTTATATAATAAGGTTACGGGGTAAGTTAGGGCTTTTGCGCAATTGACGAGGAAGATTGGTGGCAAAGAGTCAGGACCCGCAGACTTATTTAGATCCAGTGACTTTAGCAATTTATGTACTAGCTCTTCACTCACCTGGATACTATGAATATCAGTTGCAGTGGTGAATAAATCACAGGATGGGGAGGAAGAGGGACTAGATGTGGGGTCTAGTGAATTTTGATGATTACTCAAGAAGGTAGAAAAAAAGTATTTTGAAAATAGTTCACATATACCATCACCTGAATCACTGGTTTGATCGGAATAAGTCATGGACGCTGGTATATGGTTATTTTTTCTTTTATTATGCAAGTGAGACCAGAAAAATTTAGAGTTCGAAATTATCGAATCTTCAGTTTTATTTAAGTAGTTTTTGTACAACAACTTTTCGACTTCTAAAGCCTTATCACGTAATCGCTCGAACTCAAATTTATGAGCGAGATTCCCATATACTTTAAATTTCCTGTGATATTTAAACTTTTCTTGAATTATTTTTATTAATTCAGGAGTGTACCAGACAGGATACAACTTCCTATTTTTTATTGAGAGCTTGGGGATATAGTTGTCACGTAGATCGTATAAAACTTTATAAAAGAGTTCAACAGCATGGTCAATATCGGAATTAGATAACAAATCTTGCCAGTTCAAAGCAGCTAGTTCCTCGTTGATTTTATTAAAGTTGCCGCGACGGTAATTGAAAATTACTCTATTGCTAGGAGTGAGATGTTTATCGATGGGAAAGTTAAGCACTATATCAAGAGATGGGTGATACGGGTCTTCAGGTAAAAGAGGGTCTAGGCAAGCAGACACAGTAATGTCATAGCCGTTGTATAAAGCCAAGTCAAGTAGGCGACCATAATGATTAGAAACTGAGTTGTATTGGTATAAACCGCATACAGATAGCGTGTCGATGAAGTTATGTAAATGGCTACTTGATAAGTTATTAGCTTGCAGGTAAGTATTCGTACAATGAGTCCATTCAATAGAACTCATATTGAAGTCTCCCAATAATAGAAATTTATCATCGGGATTGTTAGCCATGAGCAATTCTAAGTTGTCGGAAAAATTGGTAAGCTGCGTTATGAACGATTAGCCCGAGGCGTCCTCACAAAGATATAGCGTGCACAGGTGTAGATTAATTTTCGGAGCTCGTTTCAATCGCACGGTCACCCAGATGTCCTCCGCGGAGGAATGCCAATCGGGCTGATGCTCCGCGAGGACATCCTTGTTGACTGCGATGAGTACGCCGCCACCACGCGACTGACCCGTGCGAGAGAGGTCGTGGTCACGGCGCCACACGCAGTAACGCCCATCGAATAATTCCTCACTAGATATTTGATCGTTTAACCAGGTTTCGGACAAACATAAAATGTCATAATTCAATAACCCGAGTGACGTTTTAAATTCATTGGTTTTAGTACGAAGTCCTCGGACATTTTGATAATATATCGTTAATCTTGACACTGTAAAAAAGGATCTATTGCGAATATATTATAATTGATGAGGACTAGCAGACATTTGGAGCTGGGAATAAAAATAACATTATTCAATTTAAAAGTATGAAAATAAACGATAGTATCGTCATAATACCGTATTATTACAAAAATGTGCATTGTGTGTAATGCGCAAGTCCACGAGTTTGACATGCCAACCGGCTGCGGACATGAATGAGTAAGACAAAAGTAAGGTATAATCAAATTTTTTGCATCAGCGCATCGCCTTACAAGTACCAATATTGGGTTGTCACGGTAAGAAATGATAAAAACAAAGTAAATAGTAATAGCCGCAAAAAGATATGAAAAATTGCGAAAGTTATTAGGGTAAAATAATGCAATACACGTAGGATTCAATAGTAAATAACAAGTACGTGTTAGTTCACTCAAGCAATTCAAAAAATTACAACAAAAACCGTCTAATATTATGAAACCATGAAGATACTCAATTAGAATATTTACATAACTCAACGTTTCAGTACTGCAATTATCGTGTATAGAAATCAGCAAGGACATATTTGAGCAATAATGGTATAGCAAAAAACTTAAATACAAATCCAAAATTAAATTAAATCCAAATTTAAAACTGTTACTTGGTTGCGGGTGCATCTGAAAAAATATAGTACTGAAACGATTGAGTTCTCTGAAAAAAGGACCGTACCGCTTAGTGGCTTGATAAGAGAAAATGTGCCGTACATACATAGGAATAGTGTAGTAATTCCCGTGAAACTGAAGTATACGCACAGGTGAGATTCCTGTGAGAGATGTACATACTTCATCGTTATAATGAACAGTGCAGGGGTTTTCAAGTGTTGGACTGCTCGATGTGTGAGTAGACTGCACCACCATGATAAGTTTCATAAAGGTGATATAGAAAAGAACATATACAACTATAAAATTGTTAAGCCACATTAGCAGATTTTTTGGAGATCCGATTCTGAATTGATGTTGAATACCTTGGAGGTTGACGATTTTCTTGCCCATATTTTTGAGTGTTTTACCCATATGAACTGAAAATTCGCATTCTTTTGAATTGACTTCGCTTTAGTCAGCAGTTGCTTGTAGAACGGGGTTAAATGATCGTTTACATATATGTTACCGCTGGCGCCAGTAAAACCGAGAGTATTGGGCGAGAGCTGACTGCGTTTCCTCATAGCGGCCACAAGATCTTCTTTTAAGTAACGGTTAATAAAAGAGACAATTATAGGTTTGGGAGTATCTTTTTGATAGGTGGGGACTCTGGTGACCATGTTGATGTCTTCCTTTCTTACCGTGACCCCAAGGAGCGTTCCAATTCGTGCTGTTATATCAAAAAGGTTTTCATCTTTCTTAACCGGGACGCCTTTAATTTCAACATTATTTATGCGCAACCATTGGTCCCTCTCGTTTTTCTCTGAACTCAGTTTATTAATCTCAGCCTGTTTCTGGAGTTGACTCAGACCAGATTCGACAGCGTCAACCCTATCAGTGAAATCCTTGAGGGCATCGTGTGCGAATTGAAGGGACTCTTTCAATTCGGTTATTTCAGCCTTTATTATTTTCAAGTCCTCTTTCAAACTGCCGAGGGGCTTTAACTGCTCGGTGATGCTGAGTAACTGCGTATGGAGCTGGTCGAGGGTGACGGTAGCTGTTGGTGAGACACTTTCCGCTTCGGGACTACTGATTGGCGAGCCACCACTCTTGCATCTTGGACACTTCCACGTCGCCTTGTTCTTCCCCAGTTTGCGGTATCCGGTTTCAGTGATCGCAGCACAGGGGAAGTCGTAATGACGCTTACAGATGCTGCAGAGTGCGCCATCATTAAAATCTTCTTTACACCGCCCGCACGTAAACATATTGAAAAGTAATTAGTTTAGGTCCCCTGAATCAAGCGAAATAGCTTGCGCGGTTCACCAAGTGACCGTGCGTTGAGTACGAGACCCAGCGAGCGACGAGCGATAATTTTATATTTGTACCTGTAATACTACAAAAAAGCATATTTTATTTCAATTTCTATGATTTAATACTATTTTTTGGTATAGCGTACAAGTACCTGGCCCAAAATAAAACAACCCCTTTGGAATGCCCTTCTCGCTTCCGTTTTCCGACCGACTATAACTTGGGTACCTTTAAATCAAAACTGAATAGGCATCTTCTAGGCAAGCGCGCTCCATCTAAGGCTGCATCTTCACTTACCATCAGGTGAGATTGCAGTCAAGTGCTAGTCAAATTATATTTAAAAAAAAAAGTGTGTGTGTCAGCTCCGACGCACGACTGGAGTTTACTCCTTAAAACGTCGTAATGCATTCGCGGCGCTCGCTGCGTCTCGGGCGGCGCCGCTCGGACCCGATCGGTACGCGCTCGGCTTCCCGAAGCGAAAGCGCTTTAGCATTCGACAACTCAAGCGAAAACCAACCTTATTTACTCAATGTTAGGGTAGAAATTTGCATCGTTGTGAAAAACGTAACGAGGTCATTGATAAATAGATTTTACTACTCCAATTTTTCTCATACCGGGCGCCTAAAATCGATTCTTAAGGAGTAAACTCCAAAAATGATTACATGGCAAAATCCCTATCATGGTTAGTCTTTGTTCGTTTCGCGCATACCCGCTCGTTGGTAGTGACACGACTGCCCGGCGCAGGTGAGCGCGATGCTGCGCGCCGCAACGCGCCTGTGCTCGCGCGTGCACGACTTCATGCGCGCGCTGCGCTGCGCCGCGACGCCGCTGCCGGCGCGCCTCGCCGCGCTGCTGCGCGAGTGGGACGACATCTTCGCGCCCGACGTCAACAGGCACCTGTTCGCCGTGCTGATGGCCGTGCTGCGTGAGTACTGACCGCTAACGGTGCGATCAATGGTAAAATGAACCTTAATTGTATTGAGTTAAAGTCACAAATTCAGTACAACCGATTTTAATTTGCAGCGTGAACTCTAATCCATTGCTGTTATGGTTCAAATACGAATACGATCAATAGAATTAAATCTTATACGAAACCTATAAGTATCGCTGCTATAAATATTATAAATGCGACACTTTGTTTGTTGGTTTGTCCTTCAATCACACAGGAACGGATCAACGTGATTTTTGGCGTAGGTATATTTGAGGACCAGGGGAGCCAATTTCTATCTCAGTGGCTATCGTTCAGTTGCTAGCTAGAACTGTCAAACCCACATTTTATATGAAGAAACGCAGATTTGACGGTTCTAAGTTGGCAACTTTCCATTATCTTCCATAGCCACTCCAAATGTCAAAATAAAGGATACGACAGCTGGAGAGCGACATAGACTTTGTCTCCCCAAAAAACAGTTTCCGGCAGGTTTTCCGTGGGATTTTTACCAAACCAAACCAAACTCCACTCCAGTTCAAAATAAATAAAATAACTCGTTTATCAAAGCTTTTCCTAACAGTATTCCCCTTATCTACTGCCGCTGTAGGCTCCACTGACACGCCGATGACAGCAAGTAGCGTGTCCACCATCGGTAGCCTGATCGCCGCTACACAGTACATGGAGTGGGAACTGCTCCGCAACACTTCGGGCGCGGCCGGCCTGAGCATGGAGGACGTGGCCGAAGCCGCCATCAGAGCTCTGGTGGGGATGAACCACCACGCGTACAAGTACCTGGCGTTCCACGCGCTGCAGATGATGGCCAAGCCTCTGGTGTTTCAGGACGGTGAGGGGTTTTATTTTGTTTTCATTCATTCATTCATTAATCTCCCATCACTAATCCACTATTGAACACAGGTCTATTATAATGAGACGGCTTTAGGCTATAGTCCGCTGGCTAAGTTGTTTGTAACAAGCAGACTTCACACATCTTTGAAACATTAAGAAGCTGAAAAAACATTTATACAGAATAACAAATGAATGTCTTTGACCTTTGTAATTTTTTGAAAAAATAAATTATGAGCATTGACTAAGTTATTAGATAGCTCGTTGTCCGCGCAAAGCAACCAACCCAAAGAGTAGCAATCAAAATGTAGCGAAAAGAAAATTACCTCGCGGATAGATAGTGAAGACAATTACAGATACTCTCAGAATTTAATAGAGCGTTTTTTTTTCAAGCTGTATAAACGTAATTCCGTTGGGCTTTTTTGACACGAAGTAATGTTATAGTAAGCTACACTACTCTCACAACTCAAATAATGTAATAGTAAGCTACCCTCACAGCGCAAGTAATGTAAAAGTAAGCTACCCTCACAGTGCAAGTAATGTAAAAGTAAGCTACCCTCACAGTGCAAGTAATGTAAAAGTAAGCTACCCTCACAGTGCAAGTAATGTAAAAGTAAGCTACCCTCACGGCGCAAGTAATGTAAAAGTAAGCTACCCTCACAGCGCAAGTAATGTAATAGTAAGCTACCCTCACGGCGCATGTAATGTAAAAGTAAGCTACCTTCATAGCGCAAGTAATGTAATAGTAAGCTACCCTTACGGCGCAAGTAATGTAATAGTAAGCTACCCTCACGGCGCAATTAATGTAAAAGTAATCTACCCTCACGGCGCAAGTAATGTAAAAGTATGTGCTACCCTCACAGCGCAGAGGCTCAGCGAGTGGAACACGGAGGAGGGCGACGAAAAGCCCCGGCCGGAGAACTGCTTCGCGCTGTTCGACGACGCCATGATCCACCTGCAGGACTACACCGAGGCCGCGCTGTCGAACGTGCAGTGAGTGGCACTTGACTACTTATATCTCTCTATGAACCGATGGACGTCCCCTGCTAGACATAGGTCTCTTGCATAGACTTCCACCTGTCTCCGTCTTGCGCCTCCAATAGCTCCCTGCGGCTCGGCTGATGTCGCCAGTCTACTTGTGGACGGCTCTAACTACCAACATCAATATCGCCTCTCCAGCACTTTGAGAACACAACGACCATAGTTTTTAGAACTTTATGAACCGCCCATTGCCACTGCAACTTCGCGACTCCATGAGCTATGTCTGTAAATTCACTTCAGATTTGACCTCCCAAGGGATATTCCAAGCATAGCTTTCTCCATCGCCCCCTGACCGACCCTGAACCCATGAAGCTCGTGGTTAATGACCATGTTTCGGATCCATAAGTCATCAATGACAACACGCACTATTCTAAATTCTTGATCTTGGTCTCCTTTACTTAATTGACTTTTCTTATTAATTTCTGCGAGCGTACCATACTAACGCACGCCATTGGCTTCCGCACTGACGTGTGCGAAGAGCACGTCACGGAGATGAACTGTTACGGAACTGTCGGTCACCCGTGTGTTGGTGTGCGCGCAGGCTGTGCGAGGGCACGTGCGAGATGGTGCCGTTCTCGGACAGCCACTGCGTGTCGCTGGGCTACCTGCTGCTGGCCGCCGCCTTCCTGCGGCTGTGCGCGCACGCGCGCGGTGACCTGCACCACGTGTACACCGCCGAGTTCAGGTAACGACTGCAATAGAATAGGATAGCCCTTAAACTGCGCGCCGCCATCTTGTGACCTTGCGCGGATCTGCGGCATGTTCACAAGATGGCGGCTTGCAACAAAAACCGCTACTTTATCCACCAAAAACGACAGACTCAAATGCCGTGTGATATTTTTTTTTCATAGAGTATAGTAATTGTACTTTAATTAGACATAAACACAGATAAAAAATACAAATAAGGTATTTAACAGACTAAAATTATTATTGAAGTGAATAGCACTTTCATAGAACGGTCATAGAATCTGCATTGAAATTTTATTCTTTAGTGTAAATTTTAATCAATGCTAGATACTTAACCTGTATTTAGATGAAGTACCGCAGAAAAGGAACACAAAAATGTTTTTTTATTCAAATAAACTTTTTTACAAGTGCTTTTGCATCGTTGCTGAGTCTACCACCACTGGGTCGAATGCCCTTTCTGCCGAGATGAACCAGCAAGAAACTCTGCAGTTGCTCTTTTCTAAACAAGTTTACAATACAATAGATACTATGCTCGTATGTATGCAGTGTTTCCACAATGAGGGAAAGTTCCACAAAATAACTAATCATAATTCAACACAAATGTTAAGACGGGCAGACAATAAGTAGACATTCCTGCCGGTGGCACCCGTTCACGAGCATGACGCATGACCCAGCCATGGCTTAGAGCCTGTCCAGATGAGGCGTTTTACGCGCGAGTCGACTCGCGCGTTTCAATTTATATTGCGTCCAGATATCACGTTTTACGCGCGTTCCTACACTGGGAGGGATTCAGTTATAAACATGGACTCGGATACAGCGGTTGTGTTGTGGCTTGCATACCGTCGATGGAAACGTCGTAAACGAAGAGAAAGTCGACGATTTAACGTGCATCCAATTCTACGTGACAGAATGACGCATAGTATGTTCATAACATTATACCCAAAGCTCAGAGAACACAGCGAAAAATTTTTCAACTACTTTCGAATGTCAGTAACATCGTTTGATGATTTACTAGAAATTATTCAAGAAGATTTAACTCCATGTCAAAATTATCTGGTACGGGATACTGTTTCTGCAGAAGAAAAACTCGTGATTACTTTAAGGTAAGTAATAATTTTTATTGTTTTAATATTTATAATAGTTTTGTGTAAATATTGTGCACATAGTTCGAAGAGCTGATGGTCGTTGGGGTTCCAAGGTGTTGGAGTGGCGCCCCGCACCGGGAAACGCAGTGTTGGCAGGCCCCCCACCAGGTGGACCGACGACATCAAACTAGTCGCAGGGAGCCGCTGGATTCAAGCGTATCTCGTAAACCGTAATAGATAGACAGTTGAAATTTTCACATATCGTCGCTGTAGTTGGAAAATTAAATAACTAACAAAACCAATATCGCGAGTAAAACGCGATTTAGTGTTTTTTTGCGTTAGAAATGGAGATAACTTTTTTTTCATAAACAATTTAACTGTACATGTTTGGAAATGTTATAGATTGTTACTGTATCTATTTCTGAATCTACTTGACGTACATTTTGATTCATTTGTTTGTGAGAAGAAAAATAAAAAGCAATTATTTAGTTTACCCTCACCAAAGCTTTGAATATTTGATGCACTTATTTATTTTTCCATGTCAGTTGTTTAGTTCTTCCTCGTCAATATTGCGTTGAAGTACGAAAAAGTGACGATATAAGTACCTTTATTTAGTTTTTCCACTTTACTGAGATGTTAAAATGACCAGTTATTTACTTATTTTACTATGACAATCCTATTCAAGGGTATTAATTTAATAAAAAAAGGAGGTTTTTTAAAAGAAAACCAACAAATAAACATTTCTTTTTATATATTATTGTAAAAAGTAATCAATAAAACGACTGATGCAACTAGATTCTTCTATCAGACTTACAAAATTAAACATAAAAAAAACAAAATCACATAACAATAAATTATACGATTCTACTCATAAAATCAACAAAATTTCACTTTTAATTTAACAATTATACTTATTAAAAACTTAGTATCAACTGAAATGATAACTATCAACTTTTCTTCAGTTTTACCTTTATAAATTTAAATTTAACAATTGAGCTCAGCTGGTTCAAACCAAATAGCTTATGAGTAACGTTCAGTATAATCAAAACTATCCTTTTCAAGCTATAATTAACTAAGAATACGAACTAGGAGTATGTAAGTGACGCTAGTAATTGTTATAATAACGACTCTACTCATAAAATAATAAAGATTTTAATAGTTTGTGGAACACTAGGATTGAAGACTAGCTAATGATTGATTTCCGCAGAAATTCTCTCTTTCTGGGATAAAATATAGCTCATGCGCTATTCTGATGTATAAGCTATGACATCGTGAAGCTTTATCAAAATCCGTCTAAATGTTTTTGCGAGAAAGTGTAACAAACATTCAGCCATCCACCTTCACAAACTTTTGTATTTATAATATTAGTAGGATGCCAAAAAGAAAAAGGTACATAATTCAGTCCATTTAAATTTAAACTAAGATTCTATTGAAATTATAACAGCTATCATCTTTCTTTTGGTTTTACCTTAGTAAATTTAAATTTAACATTATAGATCAGATCAGTTCAAATGAACTAAGCGTATGTAACGTTCACTAAAATCAATACTATCAATTATAAATATAATTAAGTAACTGAGAAAGGTTTATCCCCCACCAGGTGGACCGACGACATCAAGCGAGTCGCAAGGAGCCGCTGGATTCAGGCGGCGCAAGACCGAAGCCTGTGGAATTCCATGCAAGAGACTTTTGTCCAGCAGTGGAAGTTTATCGGTTGATAAAGAAGAAGAAGAAATATTCAAAACTAAATATCTTCTAATTTATGTTACGGTTGCTTTAATAAAGTTAAATAAAATCCCTTATTTAATTCTGCTTGTCCTGAAATTATCAAAATTCTCTGAACTTTTTTGAATAGTTGAATAAATGTACTTATTCAATTTTAATAGTACCTATATCTTTGCAATCATGGGATGATAAATTAAATAACTGACTTTGTTTAATTTTTCCGAACTCAATTCCCCTGTAAAGCAGAATATGTGTCGAGGGAAAACTAAATAACTAACTTTATGCATTTTATTCACTCTCGAAGTGAAGCTAGAGAGAACTTATTTATTTTGTTATCTACTTTTTCTTCGCTACTTTTTTATCAATTTTTCAATATTTATTTTTCCAAGTATGGTGCCTTGCAAGATTCATTTTTATATAACTTTTTAATTAATGATGATAATCAAAAATTAGAATTATTGAAAGATGCGGCTTTAATTGTACTTTCTGAAAATGCAATAAAGTCGATTTCGTAAAAAGTGTAGTTATTTAATTTTCCAACTACAGCGACGATATTTTGTATTTCTATTGCCGCTATAACAACAAGTAATAAAAATTAAATTAAAAAAATTAAATAAAAATATTTCCATGGGTACATGGAAATATTTTAATTTAATTTGTTTTTAACGGAACCCTAAAAGAGCGAGGCCCGACTCGCACTTGGCCTATTTTATTATTTTAATATCACTTTTGCACCTTTGAAGTAAGAATCAATTTTACAAAAAATTGTGAATCATCAAAAAAAAAACATTCTCACATAGTCCGGGAGGAATCGGCGCATGCGTACCGAAAACTATTCCACCTCAATTTTTTTATTGACGACCTCCCTGGCTCAGTGGTGAGCGCTGTTGCATTATAACTGGAAGGTCTCGGGTTCGATTCCCGGCGGGGTCAATTTGGGAATTTATTATTTCTGAATTGTCTCTGGTCTGGTCTGGTGGGAGGCTTTGGCCGTGGCTAGTTACCACCCTACCGTCAAAGACGTGCCGCCAAGCGATTTAGCGTTCCGGCACGATGGCGTGTAGAAACCAATTAGTGGTATGGGTTGAATGTTCACTGCCATACCCCTTCCAAGTTAGCCCGCTACCATCTTAGACTGCGTCGTCACTTACCATCAGGTGAGATCGCAGTCAAGGACTAGCTTGTCATCGAATAAAAAAAAAATGCGATCCTCTTCAAATGGTCCTCCTAATTATATAAATGCATGTTGCCAGGGCGCCACCTGGTGCCATATTGTTTAAACCGAAATTGTTTAAACAATTGCAATAAATTGTTATTTTTCAACCGGACAAATTTTTTTTATATTCTTTATTGAAATACCAATAAAAAAGGTCCTATGACTTTTCACGATAAAGTTAATATTTTTAAAGATATGAATTTTTAAAGGTTCGAAAAATCTCAAATTTGGGTACTTTCGACCCATGAAAAATATATTAAAAAAAAACAATGTTTAAGTAATATTTTTTTTTAATTCTCTATACAATAGTTAATAATATTGTTAATAGAGATTTAAAAAAATTTCATTGTTTATATCTTTTTTTTTTATTGTTAATTTCGCGCGCTCACAAGAATTACGCTTACCTTTAAGAAAATTTTTAAGAAAATTTTATTGACCTAATAACTAGGCCAGTGTCAATAACTGGGTCTTTTACTTTACTTTCCGTTTTAATAACAAAAAAGTAATATAAACTGATAAAAAAGTAATTTTAATGACATGTTCCGATTTATGCTTAAATAACTTTTGAAAAATTGATTTCAGAAAAAAAATTATAAAAAACAAATTGTAGACAATTTAATTATTAATAACATTGCTCTTTTTAACAATCTTGATAAAGTTGATAGTATTTAAGATAAATGATAAATAATGATTCAAGACACAGAGAGGCCGATGCAACGCATGAGTCAGAGAGAGACAGCGATACTTAAGGGACCTTTAAGTAGCAATGCTATTTGAAGAATTAAATTGTCTACAATTTGTTTTTAATAAATTTTTTTCTGAAATCAATTTTTCAAAAGTTATTTACGCATAAATCGGAACATGTCATTAAAATTACTTTTTTATCAGTTTATATTACTTTTTTGCTATTAAAACGGCAAGTAAAGTAAAAGACCCAGTTATTGACACTGGCCTACTTATTAGGTCAATAAAATTTTCTTAAAAATTTTCTTAAAAGTAAGCGTAATTCTTGTGAGCGCGCGAAATTAACATTAAAAAAAAGATATAAACAATGAAATTTTTTTAAATCTCTATTAAAAATATTATTAACTATTGTATAGAGAATTAAAAAAAAATATTACTTAAACATTATGTTTTTTTTTAAATATATTTTTCATGGGTCGAAAGTACCCAAATTTGAGATTTTTCGAACCTTTAAAAATTCATATCTTTAAAAATATTAACTTTATCGTGAAAAGTCATAGGACCTTTTTTATTGGTATTTGAATAAAGAATATAAAAAAATTTGTCCGGTTGAAAAATAACAATTCCTTGCAATTGTTTAAACAATTTCGGTTTAAACAATATGGCACCAGGTGGCGCCCTGGCAACATGCATTTATATAATTAGGAGGGCCATTTGAAGAGGATCGCATAAAAAAATTGAGGTGGAATAGTTTTCGGTACGCATGCGCCGATTCCTCCCGGACTAACAAACTATAGGTTATTTAGCCTTAATTAATTATTGTATAGCTCCATCAATTCCGATTCTTGGGAATCTTGTGTAGATGCTGGTGATGGTGTTGTTGGGAGAGTGTGTTGGGTGAGGGTATTCCGTGGCGTAGAGAAATAACCTCGATTGTAAGTAGCAGGGGGGGGTAACGAAGATGTTGAAGGTTCTATTAGGTTATATGCTGTTTCTTCAAAACACTCTCTCTGTCCGCGTTGTGTCAGTCCTGGTTGGTAATGATATTGTGATGAAAGTTGGTAGGCCGAACGAGCAGCTGAAGGTCTCTGATACATGGCTTGTTGAGCTTGCAGCACTTTCATTAATTCTATTTTTGTTTGGAGTCTATTTTCTTCTGGTATTTTAATGAGCTCCTTGTGTAAGGACAAACAGAATAATTTGTCATCATCTGACTCCATTTGGTTTGATGTCTGTGGCTGATTTCTAGATGTTAAATTTTTGTTTATGATGGCGAGAAATTCCTCATCAGCTGCATTCAGCTTTTTTTTCTTTTTCGTCTGACTAAGCTGAGGTCTCATTACATCTTCCCCATCGCCAGAAAATTCTTGTTCTTGAGCTGCAACAGACGTGGTGTTGATATTGCTGTCAGTAGTTGTATTCCGAGTCGATCGTTCGAGGAACATCAAACGTTCAAAATAAATATATTTGGCTTTGCCGGAGGCTCCTGATCCAGATGGTGCGGTTTTCATCTTCTTCATTTCTCTAACAAAGCCATCACGCAACCCTTTCCACTTCTTTTGCAATGAAATGCCTGAAATCAATAAAAAACATATTGAAATGGTCAAACTAAATATTTATGTTTGTGTAATTATAATTTATTGTATCAACAAAATAAATAGAAAAATACAATTACAAATAGTGCTATATACAGGGTGACCGGTAATTCAACCTATTCCTTGAAGAAGGTTAAACTAGGGATCATTTGCCACAAATTAACACATATCCCCCAGTTGATATAGGTTAATTTGTGGCAAATGATCCCTAGTTTAACCGCCTTCAAGGAATAGGTTGAAATACCGGTCACTCTGTATGCATACTTTCATATAAATACATGAATATAAATAAACACTTTATAAGAATTTAATTTAATGGACAATATTAACTTTAATATTAACTTTTTTTCAGATATTTGGCCACAGGATGTTATTTTGCGGACCTGCATTATGCCTACAGACTAGGAAAGTCTACAGTTATCGAAATAGTACAGAAAACCTGTTACGTCATATGGCAAAAACTACAAAATATAGTAATGAGAGAACCTACGAAGGCTGAATGGGAAGAGATTTCAAAACAATTTCAAAAATATGCAAATTTCCCAAATTGCATCGGTGCCATTGACGGCAAGCATATCCGTATTATAAAACCTAACGATTCTGGGTCTCTTTTTTATAACTATAAAAATTATTTTTCGACTGTTTTATTGGCTGTATGCGATGCAAATTATTGTTTTATTTCAGTAGATATCGGCGCGTATGGAAAAAGTAACGACTCCACAATTTTTAAAGACTCTGTTTTGTATAAAAAACTTGTCGAGAAAACTTTAGATATTCCAGATCCAAAGCCAATATCACAAACAGATTCAACTCCCTTACCCCATGTGATAGTAGGAGATGAAGCGTTCAGTCTGTCTGAAAACATAATGCGCCCTTATTGCGGTAAATCTCTAACAATCAAGAAAAAAATTTTCAACTACCGCTTATCCAGAGCCCGGCGTTACATTGAATGTTGCTTTGGTATCTTGGTAAATAAATGGAGAGTTTTTCATAGACCGTTGAATGTAAACTTAGAGTTTGCAAAAAACATAATTAAAGCTTGTTGTGTTCTTCATAATTACGTCAGGCTAAGGGATGGTTATAGGTATGACCACACTCTGTACGAAACATCTTTGAATAGTTTGAACACTGAGGTAGTAAGGCCTAATGCAAGATCGCGAAATACAAGAGACAAATTCGCAGATTATTTTGTTAACGAAGGCAAACTCCCTTGGCAAGATAAAATGATATAGTAAAATTAATGTCTATGTAGTAATATTATTAAATAAACTATTGTTTACTTACCTAAAGCTTTTTTCTTTTCTTCGGAATCGTCAGGTTCACAAAAAATTTCGACTATTTCTTCCCAGTTCCTACGTTTTATTATTCTATTGGAATAGTCTGAAGATTCCATATCCCATATGGCTATTCTTTTTTCTATTTCGTCAATAAAAAGTTCGGTATCGAAGTTATCACGCTCCATTTTGAATACGTCCACTCGCTACGGATTCGCGCGTAGTACTGGACGCAGTAATGGCGCCCGAGTATAACCCGTGTCATTAAAGAAAGGAATTGTAAATGGCGTCGCTAATCATTCCCTCTCACTCGCACACGTCGTTACAGCACGCAAAAAAATTATCAGTCTGTATGTGCTTGCACACTGTGTTTTTGTTACTGTTCTTTGTCTTGTTTTCTGTTAAGTTTTTTCGTTTTTATGTCGTTCGTATGCTGTTTATTGATCAATAATTATCTTACGTTTAAAAAATGAGCTTTAATTTAATGAGCGTTTACGCGAAACGAGGAAAGATTCTTCGAAGTGATGAGGGTGAAATCGTATATAATGTTACAAAATATTTTGAAGAAATATAAAATACGTTGCGACCTGACGCGAAACATACAAGATAAGTTAGAGGACTTAAAGATAACAAGAAATAAATAAATACCTAGAGATATTAAACATGTGCTAACTATATAAATCAATAGTAATATATAGGTATATTTAATAACATAATATAGGTACATAAATGAATAAGGTATCAACACAAATACTAAATAAATAATATAAACATACAATGTGTGTCTGTATAGCTACACATATAGCAGCCCAGCTTCGCTTCGTTTTTTGCTGACGGTCCAACCTGTGCCTGTCATTACAAGTACAAGCCGCCATTTCAGATTCCTTTCTTTATTGACACGGCTTATATCTCGACTCGCGCGTAGAACGCGCGAGTCGAGAGTCTCGCGCGTAACCAGCGTCTTACGCGCGAGTTACGCGCGAGTGAGGAAACGCGCGTCATTATCTGGACGGAATATATGTAGCTCTAGTATCTCGGGAACGCGCGAGTGTCTACGCGCGAGTCGACTCGCGCGTAAAACGCCTCATCTGGACAGGCTCTTAAGAGCCTGTCCAGATGAGGCGTTTTACGCGCGAGTCGACTCGCGCGTTTCAATTTATATTGCGTCCAGATATCACGTTTTACGCGCGTTCCTACACTGGGAGGGATTCAGTTATAAACATGGACTCGGATACAGCGGTTGTGTTGTGGCTTGCATACCGTCGATGGAAACGTCGTAAACGAAGAGAAAGTCGACGATTTAACGTGCATCCAATTCTACGTGACAGAATGACGCATAGTATGTTCATAACATTATACCCAAAGCTCAGAGAACACAGCGAAAAATTTTTCAACTACTTTCGAATGTCAGTAACATCGTTTGATGATTTACTAGAAATTATTCAAGAAGATTTAACTCCATGTCAAAATTATCTGGTACGGGATACTGTTTCTGCAGAAGAAAAACTCGTGATTACTTTAAGGTAAGTAATAATTTTTATTGTTTTAATATTTATAATAGTTTTGTGTAAATATTGTGCACATAGTTCGAAGAGCTGATGGTCGTTGGGGTTCCAAGGTGTTGGAGTGGCGCCCCGCACCGGGAAACGCAGTGTTGGCAGGCCCCCCACCAGGTGGACCGACGACATCAAACTAGTCGCAGGGAGCCGCTGGATTCAAGCGTATCTCGTAAACCGTAATAGATAGACAGTTGAAATTTTCACATATCGTCGCTGTAGTTGGAAAATTAAATAACTAACAAAACCAATATCGCGAGTAAAACGCGATTTAGTGTTTTTTTGCGTTAGAAATGGAGATAACTTTTTTTTCATAAACAATTTAACTGTACATGTTTGGAAATGTTATAGATTGTTACTGTATCTATTTCTGAATCTACTTGACGTACATTTTGATTCATTTGTTTGTGAGAAGAAAAATAAAAAGCAATTATTTAGTTTACCCTCACCAAAGCTTTGAATATTTGATGCACTTATTTATTTTTCCATGTCAGTTGTTTAGTTCTTCCTCGTCAATATTGCGTTGAAGTACGAAAAAGTGACGATATAAGTACCTTTATTTAGTTTTTCCACTTTACTGAGATGTTAAAATGACCAGTTATTTACTTATTTTACTATGACAATCCTATTCAAGGGTATTAATTTAATAAAAAAAGGAGGTTTTTTAAAAGAAAACCAACAAATAAACATTTCTTTTTATATATTATTGTAAAAAGTAATCAATAAAACGACTGATGCAACTAGATTCTTCTATCAGACTTACAAAATTAAACATAAAAAAAACAAAATCACATAACAATAAATTATACGATTCTACTCATAAAATCAACAAAATTTCACTTTTAATTTAACAATTATACTTATTAAAAACTTAGTATCAACTGAAATGATAACTATCAACTTTTCTTCAGTTTTACCTTTATAAATTTAAATTTAACAATTGAGCTCAGCTGGTTCAAACCAAATAGCTTATGAGTAACGTTCAGTATAATCAAAACTATCCTTTTCAAGCTATAATTAACTAAGAATACGAACTAGGAGTATGTAAGTGACGCTAGTAATTGTTATAATAACGACTCTACTCATAAAATAATAAAGATTTTAATAGTTTGTGGAACACTAGGATTGAAGACTAGCTAATGATTGATTTCCGCAGAAATTCTCTCTTTCTGGGATAAAATATAGCTCATGCGCTATTCTGATGTATAAGCTATGACATCGTGAAGCTTTATCAAAATCCGTCTAAATGTTTTTGCGAGAAAGTGTAACAAACATTCAGCCATCCACCTTCACAAACTTTTGTATTTATAATATTAGTAGGATGCCAAAAAGAAAAAGGTACATAATTCAGTCCATTTAAATTTAAACTAAGATTCTATTGAAATTATAACAGCTATCATCTTTCTTTTGGTTTTACCTTAGTAAATTTAAATTTAACATTATAGATCAGATCAGTTCAAATGAACTAAGCGTATGTAACGTTCACTAAAATCAATACTATCAATTATAAATATAATTAAGTAACTGAGAAAGGTTTATCCCCCACCAGGTGGACCGACGACATCAAGCGAGTCGCAAGGAGCCGCTGGATTCAGGCGGCGCAAGACCGAAGCCTGTGGAATTCCATGCAAGAGACTTTTGTCCAGCAGTGGAAGTTTATCGGTTGATAAAGAAGAAGAAGAAATATTCAAAACTAAATATCTTCTAATTTATGTTACGGTTGCTTTAATAAAGTTAAATAAAATCCCTTATTTAATTCTGCTTGTCCTGAAATTATCAAAATTCTCTGAACTTTTTTGAATAGTTGAATAAATGTACTTATTCAATTTTAATAGTACCTATATCTTTGCAATCATGGGATGATAAATTAAATAACTGACTTTGTTTAATTTTTCCGAACTCAATTCCCCTGTAAAGCAGAATATGTGTCGAGGGAAAACTAAATAACTAACTTTATGCATTTTATTCACTCTCGAAGTGAAGCTAGAGAGAACTTATTTATTTTGTTATCTACTTTTTCTTCGCTACTTTTTTATCAATTTTTCAATATTTATTTTTCCAAGTATGGTGCCTTGCAAGATTCATTTTTATATAACTTTTTAATTAATGATGATAATCAAAAATTAGAATTATTGAAAGATGCGGCTTTAATTGTACTTTCTGAAAATGCAATAAAGTCGATTTCGTAAAAAGTGTAGTTATTTAATTTTCCAACTACAGCGACGATATTTTGTATTTCTATTGCCGCTATAACAACAAGTAATAAAAATTAAATTAAAAAAATTAAATAAAAATATTTCCATGGGTACATGGAAATATTTTAATTTAATTTGTTTTTAACGGAACCCTAAAAGAGCGAGGCCCGACTCGCACTTGGCCTATTTTATTATTTTAATATCACTTTTGCACCTTTGAAGTAAGAATCAATTTTACAAAAAATTGTGAATCATCAAAAAAAAAACATTCTCACATAGTCCGGGAGGAATCGGCGCATGCGTACCGAAAACTATTCCACCTCAATTTTTTTATTGACGACCTCCCTGGCTCAGTGGTGAGCGCTGTTGCATTATAACTGGAAGGTCTCGGGTTCGATTCCCGGCGGGGTCAATTTGGGAATTTATTATTTCTGAATTGTCTCTGGTCTGGTCTGGTGGGAGGCTTTGGCCGTGGCTAGTTACCACCCTACCGTCAAAGACGTGCCGCCAAGCGATTTAGCGTTCCGGCACGATGGCGTGTAGAAACCAATTAGTGGTATGGGTTGAATGTTCACTGCCATACCCCTTCCAAGTTAGCCCGCTACCATCTTAGACTGCGTCGTCACTTACCATCAGGTGAGATCGCAGTCAAGGACTAGCTTGTCATCGAATAAAAAAAAAATGCGATCCTCTTCAAATGGTCCTCCTAATTATATAAATGCATGTTGCCAGGGCGCCACCTGGTGCCATATTGTTTAAACCGAAATTGTTTAAACAATTGCAATAAATTGTTATTTTTCAACCGGACAAATTTTTTTTATATTCTTTATTGAAATACCAATAAAAAAGGTCCTATGACTTTTCACGATAAAGTTAATATTTTTAAAGATATGAATTTTTAAAGGTTCGAAAAATCTCAAATTTGGGTACTTTCGACCCATGAAAAATATATTAAAAAAAAACAATGTTTAAGTAATATTTTTTTTTAATTCTCTATACAATAGTTAATAATATTGTTAATAGAGATTTAAAAAAATTTCATTGTTTATATCTTTTTTTTTTATTGTTAATTTCGCGCGCTCACAAGAATTACGCTTACCTTTAAGAAAATTTTTAAGAAAATTTTATTGACCTAATAACTAGGCCAGTGTCAATAACTGGGTCTTTTACTTTACTTTCCGTTTTAATAACAAAAAAGTAATATAAACTGATAAAAAAGTAATTTTAATGACATGTTCCGATTTATGCTTAAATAACTTTTGAAAAATTGATTTCAGAAAAAAAATTATAAAAAACAAATTGTAGACAATTTAATTATTAATAACATTGCTCTTTTTAACAATCTTGATAAAGTTGATAGTATTTAAGATAAATGATAAATAATGATTCAAGACACAGAGAGGCCGATGCAACGCATGAGTCAGAGAGAGACAGCGATACTTAAGGGACCTTTAAGTAGCAATGCTATTTGAAGAATTAAATTGTCTACAATTTGTTTTTAATAAATTTTTTTCTGAAATCAATTTTTCAAAAGTTATTTACGCATAAATCGGAACATGTCATTAAAATTACTTTTTTATCAGTTTATATTACTTTTTTGCTATTAAAACGGCAAGTAAAGTAAAAGACCCAGTTATTGACACTGGCCTACTTATTAGGTCAATAAAATTTTCTTAAAAATTTTCTTAAAAGTAAGCGTAATTCTTGTGAGCGCGCGAAATTAACATTAAAAAAAAGATATAAACAATGAAATTTTTTTAAATCTCTATTAAAAATATTATTAACTATTGTATAGAGAATTAAAAAAAAATATTACTTAAACATTATGTTTTTTTTTAAATATATTTTTCATGGGTCGAAAGTACCCAAATTTGAGATTTTTCGAACCTTTAAAAATTCATATCTTTAAAAATATTAACTTTATCGTGAAAAGTCATAGGACCTTTTTTATTGGTATTTGAATAAAGAATATAAAAAAATTTGTCCGGTTGAAAAATAACAATTCCTTGCAATTGTTTAAACAATTTCGGTTTAAACAATATGGCACCAGGTGGCGCCCTGGCAACATGCATTTATATAATTAGGAGGGCCATTTGAAGAGGATCGCATAAAAAAATTGAGGTGGAATAGTTTTCGGTACGCATGCGCCGATTCCTCCCGGACTAACAAACTATAGGTTATTTAGCCTTAATTAATTATTGTATAGCTCCATCAATTCCGATTCTTGGGAATCTTGTGTAGATGCTGGTGATGGTGTTGTTGGGAGAGTGTGTTGGGTGAGGGTATTCCGTGGCGTAGAGAAATAACCTCGATTGTAAGTAGCAGGGGGGGGTAACGAAGATGTTGAAGGTTCTATTAGGTTATATGCTGTTTCTTCAAAACACTCTCTCTGTCCGCGTTGTGTCAGTCCTGGTTGGTAATGATATTGTGATGAAAGTTGGTAGGCCGAACGAGCAGCTGAAGGTCTCTGATACATGGCTTGTTGAGCTTGCAGCACTTTCATTAATTCTATTTTTGTTTGGAGTCTATTTTCTTCTGGTATTTTAATGAGCTCCTTGTGTAAGGACAAACAGAATAATTTGTCATCATCTGACTCCATTTGGTTTGATGTCTGTGGCTGATTTCTAGATGTTAAATTTTTGTTTATGATGGCGAGAAATTCCTCATCAGCTGCATTCAGCTTTTTTTTCTTTTTCGTCTGACTAAGCTGAGGTCTCATTACATCTTCCCCATCGCCAGAAAATTCTTGTTCTTGAGCTGCAACAGACGTGGTGTTGATATTGCTGTCAGTAGTTGTATTCCGAGTCGATCGTTCGAGGAACATCAAACGTTCAAAATAAATATATTTGGCTTTGCCGGAGGCTCCTGATCCAGATGGTGCGGTTTTCATCTTCTTCATTTCTCTAACAAAGCCATCACGCAACCCTTTCCACTTCTTTTGCAATGAAATGCCTGAAATCAATAAAAAACATATTGAAATGGTCAAACTAAATATTTATGTTTGTGTAATTATAATTTATTGTATCAACAAAATAAATAGAAAAATACAATTACAAATAGTGCTATATACAGGGTGACCGGTAATTCAACCTATTCCTTGAAGAAGGTTAAACTAGGGATCATTTGCCACAAATTAACACATATCCCCCAGTTGATATAGGTTAATTTGTGGCAAATGATCCCTAGTTTAACCGCCTTCAAGGAATAGGTTGAAATACCGGTCACTCTGTATGCATACTTTCATATAAATACATGAATATAAATAAACACTTTATAAGAATTTAATTTAATGGACAATATTAACTTTAATATTAACTTTTTTTCAGATATTTGGCCACAGGATGTTATTTTGCGGACCTGCATTATGCCTACAGACTAGGAAAGTCTACAGTTATCGAAATAGTACAGAAAACCTGTTACGTCATATGGCAAAAACTACAAAATATAGTAATGAGAGAACCTACGAAGGCTGAATGGGAAGAGATTTCAAAACAATTTCAAAAATATGCAAATTTCCCAAATTGCATCGGTGCCATTGACGGCAAGCATATCCGTATTATAAAACCTAACGATTCTGGGTCTCTTTTTTATAACTATAAAAATTATTTTTCGACTGTTTTATTGGCTGTATGCGATGCAAATTATTGTTTTATTTCAGTAGATATCGGCGCGTATGGAAAAAGTAACGACTCCACAATTTTTAAAGACTCTGTTTTGTATAAAAAACTTGTCGAGAAAACTTTAGATATTCCAGATCCAAAGCCAATATCACAAACAGATTCAACTCCCTTACCCCATGTGATAGTAGGAGATGAAGCGTTCAGTCTGTCTGAAAACATAATGCGCCCTTATTGCGGTAAATCTCTAACAATCAAGAAAAAAATTTTCAACTACCGCTTATCCAGAGCCCGGCGTTACATTGAATGTTGCTTTGGTATCTTGGTAAATAAATGGAGAGTTTTTCATAGACCGTTGAATGTAAACTTAGAGTTTGCAAAAAACATAATTAAAGCTTGTTGTGTTCTTCATAATTACGTCAGGCTAAGGGATGGTTATAGGTATGACCACACTCTGTACGAAACATCTTTGAATAGTTTGAACACTGAGGTAGTAAGGCCTAATGCAAGATCGCGAAATACAAGAGACAAATTCGCAGATTATTTTGTTAACGAAGGCAAACTCCCTTGGCAAGATAAAATGATATAGTAAAATTAATGTCTATGTAGTAATATTATTAAATAAACTATTGTTTACTTACCTAAAGCTTTTTTCTTTTCTTCGGAATCGTCAGGTTCACAAAAAATTTCGACTATTTCTTCCCAGTTCCTACGTTTTATTATTCTATTGGAATAGTCTGAAGATTCCATATCCCATATGGCTATTCTTTTTTCTATTTCGTCAATAAAAAGTTCGGTATCGAAGTTATCACGCTCCATTTTGAATACGTCCACTCGCTACGGATTCGCGCGTAGTACTGGACGCAGTAATGGCGCCCGAGTATAACCCGTGTCATTAAAGAAAGGAATTGTAAATGGCGTCGCTAATCATTCCCTCTCACTCGCACACGTCGTTACAGCACGCAAAAAAATTATCAGTCTGTATGTGCTTGCACACTGTGTTTTTGTTACTGTTCTTTGTCTTGTTTTCTGTTAAGTTTTTTCGTTTTTATGTCGTTCGTATGCTGTTTATTGATCAATAATTATCTTACGTTTAAAAAATGAGCTTTAATTTAATGAGCGTTTACGCGAAACGAGGAAAGATTCTTCGAAGTGATGAGGGTGAAATCGTATATAATGTTACAAAATATTTTGAAGAAATATAAAATACGTTGCGACCTGACGCGAAACATACAAGATAAGTTAGAGGACTTAAAGATAACAAGAAATAAATAAATACCTAGAGATATTAAACATGTGCTAACTATATAAATCAATAGTAATATATAGGTATATTTAATAACATAATATAGGTACATAAATGAATAAGGTATCAACACAAATACTAAATAAATAATATAAACATACAATGTGTGTCTGTATAGCTACACATATAGCAGCCCAGCTTCGCTTCGTTTTTTGCTGACGGTCCAACCTGTGCCTGTCATTACAAGTACAAGCCGCCATTTCAGATTCCTTTCTTTATTGACACGGCTTATATCTCGACTCGCGCGTAGAACGCGCGAGTCGAGAGTCTCGCGCGTAACCAGCGTCTTACGCGCGAGTTACGCGCGAGTGAGGAAACGCGCGTCATTATCTGGACGGAATATATGTAGCTCTAGTATCTCGGGAACGCGCGAGTGTCTACGCGCGAGTCGACTCGCGCGTAAAACGCCTCATCTGGACAGGCTCTTAGCTCAACCATATTTGAGGGAACGTAACAACCCGCACCACACGACACCACCACAGAAATGTTTAAAGAGAGCGTGACATATTTAGGCTACCCATGTCAAGACTGGTTGCCCTGGTCCCTGTAGCTACATTAGTGCGGCTCATTCCCTTGTGCTGCCGCAGGGATTGCAAGTACGCGGAGGGGCTGATGTCGTGCACGCTGCGGCTGCTGCCGGGCGCCGCGGCCGACTTCGCGTACGTGCACGGCGCCGCGCTCGCCGCCGACGTGCTGCAGTGCTTCCAGCGGCTGCCCGCCCTCGACGTGTACGGTGAGTTCGCGCAAAGCAACCAACACAAGTACGCGGAGGGGCTGATGTCGTGCACGCTGCGGCTGCTGCCGGGCGCCGCGGCCGACTTCGCGTACGTGCACGACGCCGCGCTCGCCGCCGACGTGCTGCAGTGCTTTCAGCGGCTGCCCGCCCTCGACGTCTACGGTGAGTTCGCGCAAAGCAACCAACACAAAGAGTAGCAATCAAAATGTAGCGACCAGAAAACCACCTCTCGGGTAGATAGTGAAGACAACTACAGATACTATCAGAACTTAATAGAGTGTTACTGTTATCATACTTACTCACAACGGTAATGTAATAGTAATCTACCCTCATAGCGCAAGTAATGTAACAAGTAAGCTACCCTCACAGCGCAAGTAATGTGATAGTAATCTACCCTCATAGCGCAAGTAATATAACCGTAAACTACCCTTACAGCGCTAGTAATGTAATAGTAATCTACCCTCATAGCGCAAGAAATGTAACAGTAAGCTACCCTCACAGCGCAAGTAATGTGATGGTAATCTACCCTCATAGCTCAAGTAATATAACCGTAAACTACCCTTACAGCGCAAGTAATGTAATCGTAGTCTACCCTCATAGCGCAAGAAATGTAACAGTAAGCTACCCTCACAGCGCAAGTAATGTAATGGTAAGCTACCCTCACAGCAGAAGTAATGTAATAGTAAGCTATTATAACAGCGGCAGTAATGTAATAGTATAAGCTGCCCGTTCTCGACGTTTACGGTGAGTTCCGCTGTGTGCAGATACAAATTTGTTTGAAGTCTCCTAAGTTTGGGAGAATGAAAACGCACTGTTATTTCCATTGCCTTATATATTATACTGAGTAAGGACTGCAAAAATACGTCAAATGTTTACGTCACAGTTCAGCTATTCATACAAACCGTTATACTATGCTTGAATTTTTATTTTTATTAAAGTGTTAACCTACACTTAAGGAAATATCAGAATAAATTTATAAACACATCAAAAATTCCGAAGCCAGCGGGATTCGAACCCACATCTCTTGGGAATGGCTCCCGAGTGTGTTCGCCTCCTACACCATGGCTACGGTCGAACTACACGTCAGAATCGAAATTAGTGATATGTATTTAATTTTTCAGTTTAAGCAACTGTTAGCGACATCTAGTAGCAACACGTTACAGTTGTTAACCTACTTTTCAAGAGCCCATAATGCAATTGAGCTCATTAGGAACTAGAGATGTGTGGTTCCCGAGAGATGTGGGTTCGAATCCCGCTGGCTTCGGAATTTTCGATATCTTTAATATATATAAATTACGTGTCACGTTGTTTGTGCGCGATGGACTCCTAAACTACTGAACCGATTTAGATCAAACTTCGTAACTATCTGTAATTTGGTCCAACTTGAAAGATAGGATAGTTTTTTTTTATTATGATAGTTTATTTGTTTTATTTATATAGATAAGTTGGCGGTACGAAGTTCGCCGGGTCAGCTAGTGTGTTTATAAGTTTATTCTGACTACGCTTGCATTTTTATATTAATTAATAATGAGTTGGTGATGCGTTAATTGTCGACGACGCTGTTGGAGCGACTGTAACGGTGTCGATGTGTGCGCAGCGCGCTGCACCGGCGGCGGGCTGGGCGCGCTGGCGTGCTGCGTGCTGACGGAGACGCTGGGCGGGCCGGGCGCGGGCGGCGCGCGCAGCTGGGCGGGCGGCGCGCCCGCGCGCGTGGACGCCGCGCTGCGCCGCCTCGTGTCCGCCGCCGTGACGCCCGTGCTGCTGCAGCGCCACCTGCACCAGCTCAAGCAGCGCGCGCACGAGCTGCCCGACGCCAGGGTACTGAGAATTTATTGGAACGTAGTTCCTTATCGCGCGGTACGGAAGGGGGCTAGACGGAAAAATTAAGGAACCGACACTCGACATATTTTTGTTGAATGTGAATTTTGCATTGTGTTCGGTATTTTCGCCTTAGAACACGGTGTCTGCATGGCCTAGTGGTAAGGGCAGTCGCCTAAAAGTTCAACGTCGATGGTTCGAATCCCAGCTCGACAGACTGAATTTTCTATTTTCAATTTTATTTTAAATAATTTCTGTAAACGCCATTATTAATAATTTATAATATTCGCATTTTTATCTACATTCTACCTACACTTTACTCTTTGACACTTTCCTAAGTCGCAATTCCTAGTTCCATGGTCCTTTTCCTATTCACGCTCTATGGAACTTTTCCTTATGTCACTCTCTTACCGCTTTCCGCTATAAAATCAATTGATCAATTCGCAACGCTCTCGAAACGTGCTTGATACGCTACGCTTACGTGCCTGTGTAAACGCTACCTAACGCGAATACGCAAACTACAGTGAAGTGATAAAGATAAAACCTACACCGGCCGGTACGTCCTTAAAAAACTCTGATATGTGCACCATATTTTCTCCTAATTGTATGGGGTGAAAACAGGAAGACCAGAACCAGCGCCAGCTCAACAAGGTACTTGATTTCCTTTCTTATTCCTGTCCCTACAAGTCTGGTCCTTCGAACCGGATAAAAATCCGCATAAAAACACGTACAAACTGATAATAAAAAACACTCATACGCATTTCATTAAGTCATACAGACGCCATATTGACATTCACGTATCTTCTTTGCATACACGTTTCATAACCTCATTCAGTAATATTCACTCATTTCTATTGTACTCATTAATTGTTAATAATGGCGAAATACAGGGAGATTGAGTCCGATCCACCCATAACCCCTAACATTTTGCGATTAGAAGCAAAAAAAGATAGCCTATTTGAGGTTATACAACAATTACACGATTTGAGTTTGCAGGTTAGCGATCCTACAAACAAAATTCAATTTTTAACTCGCGTTCAATCTCTAGACAAAACTCGGGAAGACTTTATGAGTACGTTGGACTCTTTGATAACAGCTTATTTAGATCATGACCCTAAAACTAGGCCGAATTATGCAGCCCTCAACGCATTTGACACCTTATATTGTCAAATTCAACATACATTAAGTGACATCAAAGAGAAATCTCCTACTCAAGAAAGTGAAAAACAATTTAGCTTATTAAATAATAAATTACCCCGTCTTGAATTACAAAAATTTGATGGTACACCTTCTGCGTGGCCAGTATTCTTTGAAAACTTTAAAAGCTTGATTCACAACAACATTCAACTCTCTAATATACAAAAAGTACAATACCTAGTCAGTTGCTTAACTGATAAGGCTCTCTTAGTATGCTCTGGTATCCCGCCCACAGCTGATAACTATCTTATCATCTGGAACGCCCTTTTGGAAAAATATCAAGACACAAGAGTCCAAGCGGCTCAGTATATAGAAACACTCTTATATTGTAAACCTAACCAACCTTTGGAAACTTTCATTGATCAATTTTGTTCTGCGGAAGCCGCTCTGAAACGCTTAAATATAGAAAACTTAGCAGATTTCATGATAACTCATATTGCTCTTTCAAAATTAAATAAAGAAACAGTATCCTTGTTTGAACAAACTCATAAACACATTAAAATTCCTACTTTTTCAGATTTAAATAAATTTTTGAAAGAACAATTAAAAATTCAAACATTAAGGTCCCCGTCCACACTATCTAAAACTAATACTCAACTCTCTAGTAAGAAATCTGTTCATACAAGTTCATACAAACCTAAGGCTAGTACTCACTCATTTGCTACCACAGCAGACAATAATAGTTTTGTACCAAATTCTCAAAAATATAATCAACAATTTTGTAAAGTGTGCCAAACGCAAAGTCCTCATCCATTATACAAATGTGAATATTTTATGAATCAAGACGCTAAAAATAAACTTGAATTAGTGGATAGACATGGTTTTTGCCGACGGTGCCTAGGTTTTCATAAAATTTCCCAGTGCTTAAGTCAGGGAAAGTGTAGAAATTGCTTTAACTCTGCTCACCACACCGCAATTTGTAAATCTTTTACTCAACCTAGGATCGAACCTGGTACCTACAGGTCCCATTCCACCTCTTACTCACCGAGCCATAGGGATACAAACTCAAACAGCGTGCCGCCTCGGCCGCAAACGCACACTAAATTACGCCTGCTTGCTCACACAACAAGCCTGCAGAGGGGGGCTGCCCCACGCGTCCCGCGCCTGTTGCACACACTCGAGTTCAGAATAATTATGAACAAAATACTCCTCAAGCGTCAAATGACTTAGCGCTTTCTGTAACTACTTCTACACAAAATCACAATAAGGATACCACAGTGTTATTACCTACCGCATCTGTATATGTATATAACAATAATGTTCAACATTTTGTGCGTTTATTCTTAGACACAGGATCAATGACTAATTTCATAAGTAAAGAATGTTGCCAACGTTTAAATTTGAAAATTAAATTTGCACCTTCAGTTGTCAAAGGTATAGGTCAAACTGAAAGTACATCTTTAGGCTTTGTTACATTTAAAATTCACTCTCGATTTGATCCACGCTGTTCATACACTGTTCACGCTAGGGTAATTGACACTATTACCGACCACTTACCTAACACTCACGTTGATGTTTCTCAATTGAAGTTTTTAGATACGCTACCCATGGCTGATGATAGTTATCACACTCCAGGTCCAATTGACTGTTTAATTGGAAATGAGTTATTTCCATTTTTAATCGGCTGTGACAAAGTTATCTCACCAAAATCTTCAGTGGTCGCAATCCAAAGCACTTTAGGATACATTCTCATGGGTAAAGCTGATTGTGACAATCGTCGCTCTCCTCACTCTCACATTGAAGATAAAACCTTTTTGTGTAATGTAGACTCACCTTCATTGGAACAATTAACAGAACGCTTTTGGTCTTTAGAAGACGTACCGCACAAAACTCACATTAGTCCCGATGATGAAGCGTGTGAACACATTTTTTTGGATACTTACAAACGCGATGAAACTGGACGCTTTGTGGTACATTTACCCTTTAAAGATGACCCCGCTCAACTCGGTGACTCATACTCGATCGCCAAACGCCGCTTACTCCAATTGGAAAAGAAATTAGATTCTAATCCCGCACTTCGTGAAGATTATAACGCAACCATTCAGTCTTATATAGATAAAGGTTATCTCTCAAAAGTTGAAAATCCCTCTCTTGATGTGAATTCTTATTATATACCTCACCGAGCTGTTTATCGTCCTGACAAACAGACCTCTAAAACACGCATTGTACTCAACGCTTCAAATAAAACTACATCAGGAAAGTCACTCAATGATCTATTATACATAGGTCCTAACTTACAAAATAACATTTTTGAACTCTTAATTCATTTACGCTTATTCTCAGTTGCACTGAGCGCAGATATTGAAAAACATTATTTTCAATTAAAACTCACTCCTGAACATCACGCTTTTCAACGCATTCTCTATAGATTTGATGTTAACCATCCAATTGACACTTATAATTTTAATGTAGTCTCATTCGGAGTATCAAGCTCGCCCTACCTCGCCATGAGAGTAGTTCGGCAACTAGCTCAAGATAACAGTGACAAGTATCCGCTCGCAGCTAATGAAGCTACCAACCATATGTACATGGATGACTATGTAAATTCAATCGATGGTCTTGAAAATGCCATAGCAACTTATCATGAAATGGTCAAGATGTTTAATTCAGGTGGTTTCAATTTAACTAAATGGATCTCCAATGACACTAGATTTTTAGATAAAATTCCTTGCTCTCATAAAAACGCAAACGCAATTGATTTTGATATGGAGACTCACGATGTTACTAAGATTGTAGGTATGCAATGGCATCCTAAATCAGACGCTTTTACATTTAAAATCAATGCTACTGATAACCCTCACGAATACACAAAACGCTTAATTCTCTCAATCACCGCGCGTCTATTTGACCCTATAGGTCTTATAGGTCCTATTACCGCTTTTATGAAACTTCTCGTCCAAGAATGTTGGAAACTAAACCTGGACTGGGATACACCAGTACCTCGCTCAATAGCTCAACAATTCGATCAATTCTGTAAAGAACTCTCATTTTTGGAACAAATTAAAATTCCACGTCACATAGGCACTACTGCTCAATCTCATATCACGCTTATAGGTTTCTCTGACGCTAGTGAAAAATGCTACGGAGCCGCCGTATACATACGGGTGAGCCCAGATAAAGATTCTACAGGATCAGTTCATTTACTCACTTCTAAATCAAGAGTCGCACCTCTTAAGAAGACATCACTCGCTCGTCTCGAACTCTGCTCGTCTCTTCTTTTAGCAAATTTAATTGACTCGGTGCGTGAAACTCTTAATAAACGCTGCAAAATAGACACAATCTTTGCTTTTTCCGACTCAACAGTAACTCTCACATGGATTCATTCACCCGCATATAAATTTCATACTTTTGTTGCTAATAGAATCACAGAAATAAATTCAAAATTATCCTCTCAACATTGGTTTCACATCAATGGTCGTGAAAACCCCGCTGATATTATTTCTCGTCCTATCACGCCTAAAGAATTATTAGAACGCAAACTTTGGTTCCATGCACTTCCATGGTTAACTCAGCCTACATCACAATGGCCTACACAGCCATTTCAAGTGAACACTCACAATGAAAATCTTGAAGAATCTAAAACAATTGTATTAAAAGCTGAAACTTCTATTTTGAACACTCAACATCCAATTGAAATTTTAGCTGAACGCTCTTCAAGTTGGTCGAAGTTACTTCGAACAATGGTTTACATATTGAGATTTTCTAAACGCTTAAACTCACATGGTTCTATTAAAGTTTCTGATTTAGATTTCGCAGAACTTTATATAATTCGATTCATTCAAAATAAACACTTTTCACATGACATCTATGCGCTCAAAAATAATAAATCTTGCTCTAAAACAATTTTAAAACTCAATCCATTTCTTGAAGACGACATCATCAGAGTTGGTGGTCGTCTAAGTAATTCACAATTGGATTTTGGTCAAAAACATCCAATATTATTACCTTCTAAAGAACGCATTACTCAGTTAATCGTTGATTACTATCACATCACTAATTTGCATACAGGACCCACTTTGCTACTTGCCTTACTCAGACAGAAGTTCTGGATCATTGCTGCCAGAAACTTAATTCGTCAACGTGTACACAAGTGCAATATTTGTTTTCGCGTTAATCCTAAACCTACCTACCCTCTAATGGGAGAATTACCCGCTTTTAGAGTATCACAAGTTAAAGCTTTCGTGCACACCGCTGTAGACTACATGGGACCTTTCTTTGTAACTCACATTCGCCGCAGAGGAATAAAAAGTCATAAAGCTTACGTCTGCATCTTTACATGTCTAACTACAAAGGCAGTACATTTAGAATTAGTATCAGATCTCAGTTCAGATTTATTTCTATCCGCATTTTTAAGACTAAACTCACGCAAGGGCCCAGTTAGTCTTCTGTACACAGATGGAGCCACCAATTTTTTAGGTTCTAAGCGCAAATTAGATGAACTTTACACTTTCATACAGTCCGATGCTCATAAAAACTTCATTGAAAATCGTCTCGTCGAACATCGTATTACATTCAAACACAGTCCGCCTTATGGTCCCCATTTTAACGGACTTAGTGAAATCAATGTTCGAAGTGTAAAAACTCATTTATATAAAGTTATCGGAACTCAAATTCTCACATACGAAGAACTTAATACAATTATTGTTCAAATCGAAAATTTATTGAATAGTAGACCTTTGTGTATTTTAAGTTCCGATCCATCAGATGTATGCGCATTAACGCCAAATCATTTTTTGAATATTACCTCAATGAAGTACCTACCTATCGAAGATGTCACTAATATTCCAACCAATAGACTATCTCGGTACCAATTGCTTGCCAAAATCACTTCTTCGTTTTGGAAACGCTGGAGTCATGAATATTTGACCTCTTTACAACAGAGGCAAAAATGGAATACTCCTTCCAGACCTATTAAACTCGGAGATGTTGTCGTCATCAAAGACTCCAACACTCACCCGCTTTGTTGGCCTCTTGGAGTTGTTGACAAACTCTATCCAGGCAAGGACAACGTTGTAAGAGCAGTCCAGGTTAGAACGCGTTCTGGGAGCTATGTAAGACCCGTTGTCCGCGTTTGTCCTTTGCCTACCCAATAATCTTATTAACGCTATTTAACTTAAATTTAATTTAGAGGAATACCTCTAGGTCGGGGGAGTTGTAAACGCCATTATTAATAATTTATAATATTCGCATTTTTATCTACATTCTACCTACACTTTACTCTTTGACACTTTCCTAAGTCGCAATTCCTAGTTCCATGGTCCTTTTCCTATTCACGCTCTATGGAACTTTTCCTTATGTCACTCTCTTACCGCTTTCCGCTATAAAATCAATTGATCAATTCGCAACGCTCTCGAAACGTGCTTGATACGCTACGCTTACGTGCCTGTGTAAACGCTACCTAACGCGAATACGCAAACTACAGTGAAGTGATAAAGATAAAACCTACACCGGCCGGTACGTCCTTAAAAAACTCTGATATGTGCACCATATTTTCTCCTAATTGTATGGGGTGAAAACAGGAAGACCAGAACCAGGGCCAGCTCAACAAGGTACTTGATTTCCTTTCTTATTCCTGTCCCTACAATTTCTAAATGTGGAATTTTTCCCTAATTTTTTATTGTATAAATTGGATAAAATGTTATTGTACTACTAACGCCATCTGTGAAAAAACAGTAACTCCACCAGTGTAACTCTTTGGTTTTGTAACAGTGCAATAGAAATAAACTAAATAATATAATTCATCGTAGTTAATCAATTTAATACTAGATGACACCACTAGTTTATTACAATTCCTTCACTAAAATTAATCGAAAGGAGCTACGTTCCACCCGGGTGTCCCTTGACACCTCAAGTTTTTTGTATAATAGTGTTATGTGTAAGGGGCTCGGATTATAATGCCAGTTCCGAAACAATAAGGTTTATTCACGCACTGTACAACAGTCCACTAGCTCTTGCACTATAACACACACTGATCACAAATAAACCACTCGTACAATCACCTTCGACTTCGCACTGGTTACTCGCTTCGATCGCTGGTAGAAAACAAACTGACCCCGAGGGCGGCAGTCATGTTGCTTATATACCCACGCCTGGCGAATGTTTAAGAGTCTATTAAGTCGTAAACAAAAACAACCAAGCCTCGAAAGTTCCAGACAGAAAACAGGTAGGTACCAACACGGTCTTTGTAAACAACTCAAGGACACTAGCAGGTACTTATTTCGTAGGTACCTACTCTCGGAGTTTCAACAATTTGTAACAATAGTATAGTAAGGTATAGTTACAGTCATACACTACTGCGACACAAAGTCAAGAAATTCTAAGTAGATACTAGCTTGGAGTTAGGAAGTAGGCGGTCTGACATCCCCCGTGCTAGAGGCACGGGAGTGACACAACGCCAACTAGAGCACGTATAAGCCGTCGAATCTTGCGCCTGATTTCTCTGGTCGTGTCGGAATTCCGTCCCATCTTACTATAAGAGCGAAGGAATAGAGAGTGCACCTATGTCCTGGGTCTTCCGCGCAGGCCTTCACAGGCTTCGGGGTAACTGTTCCGGGGCGATGGCCCCCTTCAGTGGTGGCAACGCCGCCTGCAACTACAGCCGGGGTACTGGGTGGGACCGGTTGGTCCATGGTGTCATGTCCGTGATGCAAGTCCGGTGATGTCCTGCGGCAGGGTGTTATGTCCGTGGTAGGCTTACGCCCGCTGCTCAGCGAGGTCGAACCCGCCACCGGAACCCAGCGGCGACGGTGGTAGGCCTCTTATGTCCGGCGCTCGTCGATGGTACGGCGCGATGCCACGAGTGCACCAACGTGCGCGCACAAACTTGTGTATCCGACCGGGAGGAGTTATTGCCACTGTACACTCGGCAGGTGACGATGCAGTGGTCGCGCGGCGAGGTGCAGTGCGCGCTGGAGGTGGAGGACCACGAGCTGGAGCTGACGGTGCGGTTCGCGCCCGACCACCCGCTATCGCCGCCCGCCGTCGCCGCGCCGCCCACCTCGCCCACCCCGGACACCAGTTGGCTCGAGCTGTACCTCGCCTACCAGGTAACTACCGGCCGAGGGACATCAATGCTTCTATATTGTGCCAAGAAATTAAAATAAAAAAAGTGTGTGTCAGCTCCGACGCACGACTGGAGTTTACGCGCGACGCTATATCCTTCTCTATGCGCACGACTCGGGTCCGAGCGCGCCCCGACCGACTTTCGCTTCGGGGACCCGATCGCTACGCGCTCGGCTACCCGAAGCGAAAGCTCTTTCGCACGAAAACCAACCTTATTCACTCAACGTTAGGGTAGAAATTTCAACGTTGTGAAAAACGTAACAGAAAAACGTAACGAGGTCATTGATAAATTGATTTTACTGCTCGGATTTTTCTCATACCGGGCTGCTAAAATCGATTCTTAAGGTTTTGATTTCCGATTTCCTTAGATTTTGGAGTTTACTACTCCAAAATCTAAGGAAATCGTACATCATGTTCCAATAACTTTAACTCTACATGAGTGGAACTCACCACTTTAAAGTCTCAGTGGAACTCACCACTGTAAAAAGTCTCAGTGGAGCACACCACGGTTTAAAATTCTTTTCAAAAAACCGACTTCTAACGCCACTACAAAGTATAAAAATAATTTTAGTTTGTCCACGTTTGTTGAAGTCGGGCGGGCCTATATACAAACTATGAAACCGATGCGCGACGCTACAGAATATGATAGACTCATTTGTAGAAGTCGAGCGAGCATCGCGAGTCGGTTTCATAGTTTGTATTTTAGGCCCGCCCGACTTCAACAAACGTGGACAAACTAAAATTATTTTTATACTTTGTAGTGGTGTTAGAAGTCGATTTTTTGAAAAGAATTTTTATTTTAAGCTTTTAAGTGTAGTATCCTATGATTGAGGAGCTAGGACCTGGAGCTCCACGATGTAGTCCATACTTGTTACCTACAATATCAATTTGTAATCGAAATTTCCTAAATCGCCATTGTTTTAGCCTGCAGCATCAGGCTTGAGGAGTTGAAGGTTAAAATTTTTATGGGACCATTTCGCAAACATACTCTGTCGATTAAAAAAAAAATCACGCGAATCGGTCCAGTAATCCCGGAGAAATCGGTGGACATACATAGAAAAAAAAAAAAAAAAAAAGATACCGGCGGAATTGAGAACCTCCTCCTTTTTGGAAGTCGGTTAAAAAAGTCTTGCACATTCCTGTGTGAGTGAATGATATTTCATAGTTTGATAGTATTTCAGGGACTTATTCACATTTCTGATTATTTATTGTCAAATAGTAGATATTTGAAATCTGGGTTCTTATAATGTATGACTAATTCATACATTATAAGAAACCCAGACTACAAACAATCTCATTGCGTCAATTATTATAGTGATACAGATATTGTTTTAATGGGGCTACTTTCTGTCTGCCCGTTTTAACATGACGTGTTGAATTATAATTAGGTGTGCTTTTGTGGAAACACTGCATACATAGCATAGTATCTATTGTATTGTAAACTTGTTTTGAAAAGAGCAAGCGCCGAGTTTCTTGCTAGTTCTTCTCGGAAGGAAAGGCATTCCGAACCAGTGGTAGACTCATCGCCGATTCAAAAGCACTTGTAAAAAAGTTTATTTGAATAAAAAAAAATTCTATTCTATTCTAAATGGACGCGACCGAGTAGTCCTTGATGTGCGACAAAAGGCAGGAGCTCACCATCGTTGGCGTGCAGGGCGGCAACGATCATCATTTATTTTTTACAATGAAATGATGCACCTTCAGTGTCGGGTCTCGTGATAATAGAGCAAACCGATATCATTAAAAATTCTTTTCACACCACTTGCTCGACAATGCCTTATTAATTGTACTGAAATCCATTAAACCTTAAGGGTCTCATGTGATTTGAATTTAGAAAGATCCTGCATCCGATTAAAATTCATAAGGTTTTAGTACCATAGACCTAAAATATAACTATTTAGCACAGAATATATAATAGCACTTGGTCAATCAAATATTGCTGTCTTGCTTCGACGAATAATGGCGCCCCTCTCACTCGCATGCTTTGTTTTGCTATCTCGCTTCGATGTATGATGGCGACCCTTTCACACGCGAACAAAAACCACAGACTAAATATTTTATTGAAAATTCCTTCCAAAACTTATCTCCGAAATGTTTAATTGTGGTGAAGAAATTAATTAAATTGTGACAGCAGTAGCAGCAGTTTTTCAGTTCCGGGTACTATCAAAATAGATGCTCGAAGCGTAATAAACTATTTGCTCCCAGAAACGTCTAAAGAGAAATATTTAAAAGCATACAAAAATTTCTGCAAATGGTAAACAACAAAAGTTGCCAATTGCCCGATTTTAGATGCCGCATTGCTAGTTTACTTTCAAGAACTAGCAAAACTATTAACAATAAAATTATACTAAATATTGTTTTTATTATTTATCAACCTTTGTTTTATCACCTCGCGTGGTGTGAAAACTGGAGTATTCAACGCAGGGGTAATGCTGTCTTCGTCTTGGGCGCCTTCACCCAGGATTCTCGATACAACAACGCTTACGCTCGGGAGTTACTTGAAAATCCCGCGTTCGCTTGGAATTTATCCCGGCGACAGTAACGTATGACATCGCATTAAAGTAGAAAGATCACTAGGAATTGTAGGTTAGAGATTTTCGTAGTGTAGTTCAGTTACACGACTTGCGCAACGTTTAACGTTCCAGAACGGCACGCTGCTGAACGCGCTGAAGATGTGGGTGCGCGCGGTGAACTCGCGCGTGCAGAGCGCGGCGCAGTGCTACGTGTGCTACTGCCGCATGCACCCCGCCTCGGGCCGCTTCCCGCACGTGACGTGCCGCCAGTGCCGCAACAAGTTCCACGGCGAGTGCCTGGTGCGTACCTCTACCTCGATACGACTTGCCTTTATTGTAACAAGGGGTTCGAACTACGACCTCACGTCCTTTTATTTTTTCTGGGGAGGAGGAAATCCTCATGGATACCATTAGATGGCATGTCCGACTACACTGTGTAGTGCCCTACGGACTAAAACCTCCTCCCGTCTCCGGCCGTCCATCCCGGTACTGCTGTACGCATGACTTCAGGGTGGGGGCTGTCAGTTTAGGCTGTGTTCAAGTTTTGCCTTTTCAACTCATCCTTGACGCGTCGTCCTACTATCTTGTGGAGCAATGTTGCGCATTTGTTCCATCCTTCCCTGCTATCCAACATCAACCTCACCAGATTACCTTTTGTGAGAGGTTCTCCGAGGCGTGCATTTTCTCTTTCCTCTTCGAATTCCTTGCACTCAAAAATTGCGTGATTAGGCGTATCTTCCTCGCCGCAGTAGGTACAGTCGTCGCTATCTGCTTTGCCTATCGCATGTAGGTACGTATTGAATACTCCGTGTCCGCTTAGTGCCTGTGTTATGAACTTGTCAACTTCACCGTGCTTCCTGTTCAGCCATTTTTGAAGGTCCTGTATAAGATCCCTGGTCCATTGTCCCTTTCCTCTTTCCTTCCATTCGTTTCCCCATTCTTGCAGGGTCCATTGCCGCTCTTCCTCAGTTTTTTGTATAGCCGCGTTCTTTCCATAACCAGCCTATCTATGGGAACCAATCCTGCTATTACCAGGACAGCTTCTTTGGATACAGTCCGATACGCACCACAAATCCTAATAGCCAGTCGCCGCTGTATCCTGCCTAGCATGATATTATATTTGGCCATTTGTAGAGTTTGGCCCCAGACCGGCGCTCCGTATAGCATAACCGACTGCGCAACGGATGCTAGAATCCTTCTTTTGCTGGCTCTGGGTCCTCCTTTCCTGGTTATTAGCTGGCTAAGCGCTGTTGTTAGTTTTTCGGTCTTAGCAGCTGTTTCCACGACGTGTTTGTCAAATTTCAAGTTTCTATCTAGCCATACGCCGAGGTATTTCACTTTTTCACCGGGTTGTATTTGCACTCCTCCGATGGTGAAAGTGATTTGTCCATGCCTCTTTCTGCCGCTCAGCATGATAGCTTCGGTTTTTTCTGGGGCTAATTGGAGTTGTTTGCTGACCATCAACCCGTTGATTCTATTTAGTGCTCTATTAGTCCTTTCCATTAGGTGTTGCTCTGTTCTGGCAGCTACTACCAGGGCCAAATCATCTGCAAATCCAACTAGGTGGGCTTCTTCGCCAAGATCTAGTTTGAACACTCCATCGTAGAGGATGTTCCACAGTGTCGGGCCGAGGATCGAGCCCTGTGGCACTCCACTTGTTACTTTAAATGTCTTGGTCATTCCTGCCGCGTCAGTTATTAATACACTTCGCTGGTCTAAGTAGCTGCTGATGAACGACCTCACGTCCTATAAGTTCGTAACTATACCTACCTTCCCTAGTTTTATATTCTATACATTTTCAGATAGCGAGATTCAATAATAAACAGCGCCATCTATTTTCGAATTTAGTATATTATAAATATTTGTATACTTAACTTCATTATAAATGAAATAATTTTGGTTTCTTTATAATATTTATCTAATTTTAGTATTTGTTGTTCAACTGCAAGATATACATATAACTGAAATTATACACAAGTTACAGCTTTAATGTATATAGCCATTTTTGAGATAGAGCTTCGACATCAATCTCAACTTTGAAAGCCCCCATTTCGTCAATTTTTGAGGGAAAAATTAAAAAAAAAAATCTACGCTGTTCTGAATTATCTTTGAAAAGATACCCCACAAGCCTATGTAACGACATAAAAATATTTTACTTCCCATTCGCTTCTATGAGAGCCCCCTGAAATAAAAAAAATTATAACCTTTAAAGCAATATTCGGCCATCGGCTTACATAATATTATGTTTAAATTTTAAGTAATTATGTTCACTAATTCAAAAGTTATAAGGCTCTGACGGACGGACGGACGGACAGACGGACAAGTAGACAGAGGCCTCGCTTCGCTCGGTCAATAAAAAATGGATAATGTTATGATTTACGTTCCCTCAAATATGGTTGAGCAAAGCAATGGCTGGGTCATGCGTCATGCTCGTGATCGGGTGCCACCGTCGGGAATGGGGCTACTTTATGTCTGCCCATCTTGAGATAGAAGTTAGTCGGTATGCATTTTTGGAACTTCCCTCATTGTGGAAACACTGCATATATAGCATAGTATTTACTGTATTGTAAATTTGTTTTGAAAAGAGCAACCGCCGAGTTTCTTGCTGGTTCTTCTCGGCAGGAAGGGCATTCCGAACCATTGGTAGATTCATCAACTATTCAAAAAGCACTTGTAAAAGTTTATTTTAATAAAAAATATTTCTATTCTATTCTATTTCTTGTCCATAAAGATTTCACAAAGAAAATTGACCTAATATAAACCCACCCGCATAATCCAATATACATATTTCAATGGTGCCATCTGTTATCAAATAACGTAAACATACACGACAAAGTAAACAATGGGTACAAAATGTTTTCACTTGTTCGCTTTAGGACAGATTCGCTTTAAGACAGATTCGTTTTACGGCAGATTCGCTTTACGGAAGATTCGCTTTACGGAAGAAATTGTACAGTCAGTTGTGATAAATGGTCTTCACTCCACGTAGTTTTCCTTGATATAATATGTCGGTACATATTGCTTAAAAAGGAAGCTAAATATCAAGATTTTGAAAAGGGCATGAGACCTATTTTAAAGTAAAACGGCGTAATTTAAAGTTAGAAAAGATATAAAAATGAATAATTACTTATTTATTTGACATGATTATTACTAGTGCACTGCGAAACGAAATTTCAGTTCTTTAATGTATAGAATGCTTGTGTAGGCTGAACAGGAGATAAATATTTTATCGTAATTACATAAGTAGCATTTTGTTACTTGTTTAATGTTTTATTAATTTTGACCAAAAAAATCACTGCAGACCCACCGTACTCCTGGCCGCGCCTCTGGTGCTACGGTGGGTATTTTAAAGTTAAACGATACCACTGTATGAATTTCATACAGTGGTATCGTTTAAATTTAAAATACCCATGAAGACCATGAATGCACAGCACTACTGTCACTTCATACTATGATATTGTTCAGGGATCGTTAATTAACATTTTCTCTAGTTTTCGAGAGCCTACACTCTCTTAGTCATCCAGGCATTAATGCAACTGCCAAATTAATAGCAGAACGCTTCGTGTGGCCAGGCATTAGGAGAGATTGCAGGTTGTGGGTACAGTCGTGTCTGTCTTGCCAACGCGCAAAAGTTGGCAAGACATGTGTCCGCGCCTTTAGGCATGTACGAATTACCCCGCGCACGGTTTAAAAATATTCATATCGATATTGATGGGCCATTACCGTCTTCAGAAGGGTACCGTTATTGTTTGACTGCCGTAGACCGTTTTACTAGATGGGTGGAAGTCATTCCAATAATGGATATTACAGCTGAAACAAAAGCTAAAGCATTGCTGTCAGGTTGGATCTCAAGGTTTGGCAGTCCAGAAACCGTCGTCACGGATCGGGGCCGCCAATTTGAGTCATCTCTGTTCAGTTATCTGGCAAAGATAGCTGGATTTGAGCACAAAAAGACGACAGCATATCACCCATCTTGAATGGCTTGGTCGAGAGGTTTCATAGACAGCTAAAAGAGTCTATTGTCTGTCACGCTAACAAGTGGACCGAATCGCTACCTTGGGTACTTCTTGGAATAAGAAGTGCATGTAAGGAAGATCTACAAGCCTCTTCGGCCGAGCTATTATACGGCGAGCCCTTACGGCTACCAGGGGAATTTTTTCACCCCACTGAAGATGTTACCACAGACATAACCGACTTTTCGGCCCGTCTGCGGTCATTTGCCAATAAATTACAGCCAGTACCAGCCTCACGCCATGGCAGGAACATTTTTTTTTGTATTTAAAGAACTTAAAACCACTGATCACGTTTTCATTAGAGAAGACGCATCACGTGGCTCATTAAAACCTGCCTACACAGGTCCATATAAAGTTCTGTCTCGCAATACAAAGTTTTTAAGTTACTGGTTAATGGCAAGGAGACAACGGTGTCAATAGACCGTCTCAAACCAAGCTAACTTACTTACCGATAACAGCTATGATTCCACTCCACGCGATGACACTCAGCCTGATGACAAATGGAAACTTAATTACCCTCGAACTCGTTCAGGTCGTTAAGTGAAATTTCCAAACTATTATCGCCCTTGACGGTCTCTGGAGGGGGGTAGTGTAAGAATCATATCATAAAACTTAATATTAATTACATACTTAAAATTAAAACTTAAAGTTAAAACTAAAATCTAAAACACATACACACACACACACACACACACACACACACACACACACACACACACACACACACACACACACACACACACACACACACACACACACACACACACACACACACACACACACACACACACACACAAACATCTAAAACTAATTAAACTAGCGGCACGTTATGATGGCCGGTTTGACACATTACAATAGTGATGTGGAATGTCAATTTATTCTCGAACAAAAAACAATTAAGTTTTGTTTTTGTACCTGATTAAATAGGTTTAATAAAACAAAAATGTATATGTTTATTTAATTTATTTGAACGAACTGAATATTTGAATGAAAATGAATATACATACTATATGCACACAAGAAACATATGAATACAAAAGATACCAAAAAAGGTGCCACAAAAGGCCATAATTAATCAGATTCGTCCATACTACTATTTTCACTGTCGTCACTGCTATCATCACCTACATTAATAATTATATGTTCGTTTTCTATAATATTATCTATTTTCACATCTCTTTCATAATCTTCCCTTATTAATTTAACAGTTCTATTCACAACCTTTTCCCAGTCTCCTTTAGTCACATGTTCACAAGCTTCTTCTAATAATTTTAGCATTTTTTTTGTGGTAAATGGGGGTTCTGTATTGTGTCTTGCAGCATATCCCTTAATTTGAGCCCACACCAACTCAATCGCATTATACTCACAATGGTAAGGCGGTAACCGTATAACTCTGTGCCCATGTTCTAATGCTATTTCGTCAATGACGTATCGGATCTTGGTTGGTTTGTTTTCTTTTAAAAGACGTACTAATTCCGCTTTTAACATATTCATGTTTGCATCTACGCCATTTTTACGAAGCCATGCGACGATATCAGCTTTCTTTTGGGATTGGGCAGGTGGCTTGTCAATTTGCATCGAGTGGTATGGGGCGTTGTCCATAATTATAATAGATGGTTCAGGGAGGCTACACAACATTTAGGTAAACCATTCAGTAAACTTTTCTCCATTCATGTCTTCATGATAGTCTCCAGTGGTTTTTGACGCAAAAGCCATGAGAGAACCTTCGACAAACCCGTTGATGGTTCCGGCGTGACAAATTATAAGTCGCGATCCTTTTCGTACAGGAACTTTGGAAGTAGATGCTGCTGTGTCATCGTTCCAAGAACGGCCTACAGTATGGTTAGCATTAAGCCATGTTTCAACCAAGAACACAACATTTTGCCAATTTTTGATTTCTTTCACTTGCCGTAAAAAAGTATACCTTGCCATCGCTATATCAAATCTTTCCATCAATATTTTGCGTTTGTTACATTTTTTGTATCGAAATCCAATGGTCTTCAAAATCTTCGTTAAAGAACTTTCCCCACCGAAGAATAATCCAGCTTCCTTCAGTGAATGCACCAACTTTTTTCTTGTTGGATACTCCTTCTGTAAATAGTAGCCGTAAACATGTCTTCGGATAGCATCGGCATCAAAGCTATCGATGCCTACGACTGGTTTTGCTCGTTTTCTCTTTTTTGGTGTGTGAAGTTTATTTTCTTCTGTGCCAGTCTCGCCATATTTTTTTTTAGTTATCCGTCTAACAGTTCGTTGTCCAATATTAAGCGCATCAGCTACGCGTTCAACCACTGACGTTATAGGTAAAATTGGCCCTCCATTTTGAGCTTCACGATCGAAATAGTTACGAAGGCGTATTACGAACTCACGTGTCTGACTATTTAGAACAGTTCTCTGCGTACGTTCGGTCATATCGACGAAATCCACAACAAAGGGCTTGAACAGAGTCCAAATTAACGAGCAAGGGTCAACAGTAATGCAGTATCAATATTTGAAATCCAAAGCCAGGTCAAAACTATATCACAATCGCATTGCACTGACAGTTTATACTTTTCGAAGCAACGTCAATTCGAAACTGCTTTGTTTTGCATTGAGCATTGACGCGAGTTTGCCGGAGGTAGTAGTTGTGCTAGCCAGCGATCCTATGTGACGATCGTATTAGATTCCATTTTTAAAAATTTTCAATTTAGAAAACCAAATGCCGAGTTGTGGTATATATCATATAAAAATAAAAATTTTACCTTTTGTATGAAACAGCTGATATTTTTTTGCGATTTCAGAGGTTTGTCCACATAGTGAAAATTGTTCATATTCACAAGTACATTCACCCCTTAAATGGTGCAAACTGATTTTTCTACACTTGTTTACATTTTAGAAATCAATTTAATAAATAAATTTTGAGTCCTAAACCTAAAACTACATTCGATAAAATTTATGAATCTCTGCACATCACTATCGTCAATAAAGTAATACAATTATTTCCTTCAAAGTCGTTATCAATTAATACGGAACTTCATGAGCGGACAAACGTCAAACCGGCCATCATAGCGTGCCGCTAATATAAAAATAATTTACATAATTCGCAAAATCAAATAATTTGTAAAACGTACCTACCGGTGAAATGGTTACTTGGTCGCGCAGACGAAATGCATATTTGAAAACAAGTCCAGTGGGTTTAATATACCTACAGCATAGCGCTCTGATGGACGGTGACCCGCCCGCGCCCCGCGCCGCCTCGAATTCAATAGCCTAATAGCCGTCAAAATTAGCATCACGACGCAACTACCGTGCTGCGCCCCGCGCGTCTCTCGCTACATACTACCCACATATGATCAGATGTACTACGAATAATAATTTAGAGCGTACAGTATCCCGTGAATAAATAGGTGTGTTCATAAACCGCATATTATGTTTCACCCCTCCACCGAATCCCGACCGGCTACTAAACTGGTATATGAAGTGAAAGTAGTGCTGTGCTCATTCATGGTCTTCATTTCAAACCAACAGAACCTAAGTGCCCTGATTGTTTATGTACAGCCCTAACCTAACCCAAGATATAAAAACATTACTATGAAGATATAAAATATGAAAATATAATATAAGTATTAAAAATATAAAATTTTTGTTGTCAAAAGTGGTTTTAACTAGTGAATAGTGATACAACACTATTGACTGGTGGTATCGTTTAACTTTGAAATACCCACCGTACCACCGGAGAGGTACGGGCAGGGGTACGATGGATCTGCAGACAAAATGCATAATCTATGTAAATATATTCAAGTTCACTGTACTTCTGCCGTAAAGCGAATCTATCCTAAAGCCAACAAGCCAATGTTTTTACCTCACTAGCACAAAAAGAGCGCCTTTGCTATCTAGAACCAGTGAGTAAATGTCGTTTTTGTCCTGGAACTAGGAAAATGACTATGTATGGTTTTTGCTCACCCAGTGAGAAAGTGTTGTATTTAGAACACTCTGGATTAACATTTCTTCAATTCTTTGTCTCATGAAAGGTTCCGAAATCTTGTGGGTATATAATTTTTTATACCCCAAAATGCACTCTCTATTCCATTAATAATAAAATATTGACTTTTAATTAAAATGTGTTTTCTTACATGTTGTATTTTTTCGCTATTGATAGGTGAAAAGTTGTGTGTAACAAACGATAGCAAAGTTTTTGTTTTTGTGCCTGAATCCCTCACAACATTCAGGATTCTAAAGTAGAATTCTTCGCTCGCTCAGGATTCAAACTAGGTACTCACAACAAAAACAAACTTTGCTATCTTGTTGAACAAAAGAACAATTTATGTTCCAGAATAAATGGTTCCAGCACAGCAAGAAAACCAACTGCCCGCTCTGCCGCTCCAAGATCTGATGCCAAGCAGCTGCAGCCGACGCGCTGCCAAGCTGACCCGTGCGGCGCGGCTTCGCACTGGTGGGCTGCTCCTCGACCACGTTACATGTTACCGCGCCATGTATGTCGCTGTGTTATGTGACGCACTGTACGTCGCACCGTAGATACTGAATCTAATCTAAATATATAAAAGGAAAAGGTGACTGACTCACTGATTGATCTATCAGCGCACAGCTCAAACCACTGGACGGATCCGGCTGAAATTTGGCATACAGATAGCTATTATGACTTCTTCTTCAGAAGAAGAGATGACATAATACGGTATTTGACTATATTAAAAATATCGTTTCATTTGGTGTCATCCTAAAAGATTATTATCTAAAAACATTATTACACACGACAAAACTAAAAAATAAAGCTTTATTTAATTGGAAAACATTAAATAAAATTGCTATAATTCCGGCCATGGTCACGTGATCGAAAACGTTCCGTGATCTCGAATGACGTCACAGTCCACACCACCTATGGAATTCTCATTTTGTCAATACATTTCGACGTGTTTGTGCGGCGTAATAGGCTAATTTCGTCTGTTTTTCATCGTTACTATTTTATTAAATACCAAATAGTATGCGACACGCGGCCTAAACACATATTATAAAATTGACATTGTTTGAAATGTGAACTGTTACCGTATGAGAGCAAATGGAACGTTTCGGCGGCAATTTATTTTTTTGAATTTATTTCTCGATTTTTATGAAAAATAATGAAAATTATGCCGAAATATACGTTTTGTTAGCTTCAGCATAGCATTATTAACAATTTAAGATGATTTTCTAAAAGTAGTCAAATACCCTATTATACGAGTATGTCTGGTACGTCCTATTCCTGTTAGTATGTACATAGATTTTTTTCAATTGTAGTAATGGTATCGGTATTCTGGTACAGATTTGCATAATATAGTATATATAGATGTCTGTTTGTTAAATCATATCTGATTTCAAATTTCTTTCACTGTTATTTTATTTCGCTTAATTTTGTTTAAAATTGACTTATCTGTTGCGTTTTAATGACTATTTCAAGAATATAATAATTATGAAGCTATAAATGTATTTTTAAAGTTGAATAAATAAATGATATATACAGCAATAAGTTTTATTTATGGTTTATTTCAAAGGTAAATTACGATAGATACATAAGTAGTCTGTAGGAGTAGCATTAATGGACTACTTAAGTAGTCGCGAATATCATTACATACTATTTTATATCATACTAGCTGATGCCCGCGACTTCGTCCGCGTGAATTTAGTTTTTTTTTTTTTGTATTAAAACCTTCCGTGGAACTTAAGGAACATACAAAAAAATAAATTAACCGAATTGGTCCATCCATTCTTGAGTTATGCGCTTACCAACATTCATTTTTATTTATATAGATTATGTAACCTAACCCAGAACTTCAGTAGCATTACTTAATTAAGTATGGGTCTTAAACAGCATTGTAACTTGCACTTAAGTCTTAAAGTGTAGGTTAGCGTCATGCACTACTCTAAATATTACCTAGCACTAAACTAAATTAGACTAGAAATTTTACATCAAACGCCACTGAACTTACAATTAACTTTGGTAGATTAACAACATTACTAAAACTCCACATAATATTTAACTTAAATATTGTAACCAACTTTAAGTGTTTACATAATCAACATAATACATATAATTATATTTTACTGTGGCCATGGAATGTTTAAAGAATAAGATATAGCCACTAGGGACTAATATTCCCCTTTCCCCTTAAGTGAGTGCAAAGCTTGTGTAAGGATTGGGGAGGTACAGTAATAGTGCAGCAAACTTTTGAATTTCAGTCCAGTTCAATAAACTGGCTTTAAAAGTAATAACATAACATTTCATTGCCAAAGTTTAAAGTGCCCTTAAATCCTTAGTATACGAAGCATTTTAGTGTTTGTACAACAGCATAGGTGGGTTTTATAATTAAAGACATACCTAACTTAAAATGTAAATATAGATCTTGGGTAGGTACGCTGACTTAGGTCACAGAGTTAAAACATAGATGCCTAATTAATGTCATTCCATCAGTATTTTATGGTCGGTTGATATTTCTACATTGTATTACTCGACCAAAATAGGTGCACGACAGTCGACATATACATGTTACGCATAGACTGATATAAATATAAATTATATTTGTGAAATGAGTGCTATAAAGTGTCTTGTCATGCACCTAATTCCTTCTCTTCTTCTTTGTCAGCTGATAGACGTCCACAGCTGGACTAAGGTCTCTTGCATGGACTTCCGTTTGAATCCAGCCCCTTTCCACTTTAGTTTCGCGACTCGCTGAGCTATGTCGGTGACTTTGGTTTTCATACAGATTCCACATTTCTGATTTGATCTCGCAGGGATACTCCGAGCATAGCTCTCTCCATCCCTACAAACCTGCTGCACCTAATTTACTACTAATTAATTTAAACTAATGACTTTTTGATGTGAAACATCTATAGCGGCACGTAAAACAGATTTCTCGCGTGGCGACGCCTCGCCACTGCATGCGATGTTATATGTATACTTAGTGACATATTTAGTTCCTATCACAATCTGTTTAGTAGTAGTAGTAGTAGTAATAGTGGTAGGGGTAGAGGTAAGGGTAGGGGTCGGGGTAGGGGTTGGGAGTCGGGGTAGGGGTTGGGAGTTGGGGTAGGGGTAGGGGTAGGGGTCGGGTTAGGGGTAGTGGTAGGGGTAGGGGTAGTGGTAGGGGTAGGGGTATGTGTAGGGGTCGGGGTCAGGGTAGGGGTAGTGGTAGTGGTAGTAGTATAGTATTATTATATGTATATTTAGTGACATATTTAGTTCCTGTCACAATCTGTTCTTTTCTGCATATTACTTTTACAAAATAATGTCGATGTTTCACATCTGCCAGGCGTCCCACGACGGCTCACAATTTTTTGACTAATTAGTAACATTGCTATGTAAAGTACCTTCAGAATACAGACAGGAATAAAGGAACCGAGCATTAGAAGATATAAACAGACATAAATCTGTCTCCTTCTCACTTGAGGAGTGGAGTGAGGGTGCGAGACGCCAGGTGCGGGAGTCAATGCGCCGTGAGCTGCTGGTTGATCCAGTCGATGTCCTCGTAGAAGCGCGGGTCGCTGACGCGCAGCGCGGCGCGCTTGTAGAAGAAGTAGTACCACGAGTATGGAGTGGAGTGAGGGTGCGAGACGCCAGGTGCGGGACTCAATGCGCCGTGAGCTGCTGGTTGATCCAGTCGATGTCCTCGTAGAAGCGCGGGTCGCTGACGCGCAGCGCGGCGCGCTTGTAGAAGAAGTAGTACCACGAGTATGGAGTGGAGTGAGGGTGCGAGACGCCAGGTGCGGGAGTCAATGCGCCGTGAGCTGCTGGTTGATCCAGTCGATGTCCTCGTAGAAGCGCGGGTCGCTGACGCGCAGCGCGGCGCGCTTGTAGAAGAAGTAGTACCACGAGTATGGAGTGGAGTGAGGGTGCGAGACGCCAGGTGCGGGAGTCAATGCGCCGTGAGCTGCTGGTTGATCCAGTCGATGTCCTCGTAGAAGCGCGGGTCGCTGACGCGCAGCGCGGCGCGCTTGTAGAAGAAGTAGTACCACGAGTATGGAGTGGAGTGAGGGTGCGAGACGCCAGGTGCGGGAGTCAATGCGCCGTGAGCTGCTGGTTGATCCAGTCGATGTCCTCGTAGAAGCGCGGGTCGCTGACGCGCAGCGCGGCGCGCTTGTAGAAGAAGTAGTACCACGAGTATGGAGTGGAGTGAGGGTGCGAGACGCCAGGTGCGGGAGTCAATGCGCCGTGAGCTGCTGGTTGATCCAGTCGATGTCCTCGTAGAAGCGCGGGTCGCTGACGCGCAGCGCGGCGCGCTTGTAGAAGAAGTAGTACCACGAGTATGGAGTGGAGTGAGGGTGCGAGACGCCAGGTGCGGGAGTCAATGCGCCGTGAGCTGCTGGTTGATCCAGTCGATGTCCTCGTAGAAGCGCGGGTCGCTGACGCGCAGCGCGGCGCGCTTGTAGAAGAAGTAGTACCACGAGTATGGAGTGGAGTGAGGGTGCGAGACGCCAGGTGCGGGAGTCAATGCGCCGTGAGCTGCTGGTTGATCCAGTCGATGTCCTCGTAGAAGCGCGGGTCGCTGACGCGCAGCGCGGCGCGCTTGTAGAAGAAGTAGTACCACGAGTATGGAGTGGAGTGAGGGTGCGAGACGCCAGGTGCGGGAGTCAATGCGCCGTGAGCTGCTGGTTGATCCAGTCGATGTCCTCGTAGAAGCGCGGGTCGCTGACGCGCAGCGCGGCGCGCTTGTAGAAGAAGTAGTACCACGAGTATGGAGTGGAGTGAGGGTGCGAGACGCCAGGTGCGGGAGTCAATGCGCCGTGAGCTGCTGGTTGATCCAGTCGATGTCCTCGTAGAAGCGCGGGTCGCTGACGCGCAGCGCGGCGCGCTTGTAGAAGAAGTAGTACCACGAGTATGGAGTGGAGTGAGGGTGCGAGACGCCAGGTGCGGGAGTCAATGCGCCGTGAGCTGCTGGTTGATCCAGTCGATGTCCTCGTAGAAGCGCGGGTCGCTGACGCGCAGCGCGGCGCGCTTGTAGAAGAAGTAGTACCACGAGTATGGAGTGGAGTGAGGGTGCGAGACGCCAGGTGCGGGAGTCAATGCGCCGTGAGCTGCTGGTTGATCCAGTCGATGTCCTCGTAGAAGCGCGGGTCGCTGACGCGCAGCGCGGCGCGCTTGTAGAAGAAGTAGTACCACGAGTATGGAGTGGAGTGAGGGTGCGAGACGCCAGGTGCGGGAGTCAATGCGCCGTGAGCTGCTGGTTGATCCAGTCGATGTCCTCGTAGAAGCGCGGGTCGCTGACGCGCAGCGCGGCGCGCTTGTAGAAGAAGTAGTACCACGAGTATGGAGTGGAGTGAGGGTGCGAGACGCCAGGTGCGGGAGTCAATGCGCCGTGAGCTGCTGGTTGATCCAGTCGATGTCCTCGTAGAAGCGCGGGTCGCTGACGCGCAGCGCGGCGCGCTTGTAGAAGAAGTAGTACCACGAGTATGGAGTGGAGTGAGGGTGCGAGACGCCAGGTGCGGGAGTCAATGCGCCGTGAGCTGCTGGTTGATCCAGTCGATGTCCTCGTAGAAGCGCGGGTCGCTGACGCGCAGCGCGGCGCGCTTGTAGAAGAAGTAGTACCACGAGTATGGAGTGGAGTGAGGGTGCGAGACGCCAGGTGCGGGAGTCAATGCGCCGTGAGCTGCTGGTTGATCCAGTCGATGTCCTCGTAGAAGCGCGGGTCGCTGACGCGCAGCGCGGCGCGCTTGTAGAAGAAGTAGTACCACGAGTATGGAGTGGAGTGAGGGTGCGAGACGCCAGGTGCGGGAGTCAATGCGCCGTGAGCTGCTGGTTGATCCAGTCGATGTCCTCGTAGAAGCGCGGGTCGCTGACGCGCAGCGCGGCGCGCTTGTAGAAGAAGTAGTACCACGAGTATGGAGTGGAGTGAGGGTGCGAGACGCCAGGTGCGGGAGTCAATGCGCCGTGAGCTGCTGGTTGATCCAGTCGATGTCCTCGTAGAAGCGCGGGTCGCTGACGCGCAGCGCGGCGCGCTTGTAGAAGAAGTAGTACCACGAGTATGGAGTGGAGTGAGGGTGCGAGACGCCAGGTGCGGGAGTCAATGCGCCGTGAGCTGCTGGTTGATCCAGTCGATGTCCTCGTAGAAGCGCGGGTCGCTGACGCGCAGCGCGGCGCGCTTGTAGAAGAAGTAGTACCACGAGTATGGAGTGGAGTGAGGGTGCGAGACGCCAGGTGCGGGAGTCAATGCGCCGTGAGCTGCTGGTTGATCCAGTCGATGTCCTCGTAGAAGCGCGGGTCGCTGACGCGCAGCGCGGCGCGCTTGTAGAAGAAGTAGTACCACGAGTATGGAGTGGAGTGAGGGTGCGAGACGCCAGGTGCGGGAGTCAATGCGCCGTGAGCTGCTGGTTGATCCAGTCGATGTCCTCGTAGAAGCGCGGGTCGCTGACGCGCAGCGCGGCGCGCTTGTAGAAGAAGTAGTACCACGAGTATGGAGTGGAGTGAGGGTGCGAGACGCCAGGTGCGGGAGTCAATGCGCCGTGAGCTGCTGGTTGATCCAGTCGATGTCCTCGTAGAAGCGCGGGTCGCTGACGCGCAGCGCGGCGCGCTTGTAGAAGAAGTAGTACCACGAGTATGGAGTGGAGTGAGGGTGCGAGACGCCAGGTGCGGGAGTCAATGCGCCGTGAGCTGCTGGTTGATCCAGTCGATGTCCTCGTAGAAGCGCGGGTCGCTGACGCGCAGCGCGGCGCGCTTGTAGAAGAAGTAGTACCACGAGTATGGAGTGGAGTGAGGGTGCGAGACGCCAGGTGCGGGAGTCAATGCGCCGTGAGCTGCTGGTTGATCCAGTCGATGTCCTCGTAGAAGCGCGGGTCGCTGACGCGCAGCGCGGCGCGCTTGTAGAAGAAGTAGTACCACGAGTATGGAGTGGAGTGAGGGTGCGAGACGCCAGGTGCGGGAGTCAATGCGCCGTGAGCTGCTGGTTGATCCAGTCGATGTCCTCGTAGAAGCGCGGGTCGCTGACGCGCAGCGCGGCGCGCTTGTAGAAGAAGTAGTACCACGAGTATGGAGTGGAGTGAGGGTGCGAGACGCCAGGTGCGGGAGTCAATGCGCCGTGAGCTGCTGGTTGATCCAGTCGATGTCCTCGTAGAAGCGCGGGTCGCTGACGCGCAGCGCGGCGCGCTTGTAGAAGAAGTAGTACCATGGTGAAACTGGAACATTACCTAACTGTTACTTGGTACCATTTTTCAAATGTTTCTAATATAATTTGTAAAAAACCATGATCGGTATGAGGTTTAATAAATAGTGTCATATGAGTGCCTACTCAATTTTAATATTCCCCCTTTTCCCCCACATGAACAGGGTTTGAACCATTTTGCAGTCAGCACCCGTAACCATTAGACTATTGAAGCTTGTAAATTAAAAGCTATTGAAAAGCCTACGCACGCCACAGCTCTCAGTGTAATATGGCATTGGGTGAGGATTCACTGAGTTACTGAGACCAGTAAGAGGTGCGGAGCGGTGGGTACTCACGGCAGCGCTGCAGCGTGAACAGCACGATGAGCGCGGGCGTGGACGCGGCGTGCGGGTCGGCCCACTTCTCCAGCAGCCACACGGCGTGCAGCAGCACGCTGGCAGCCACGTACGAGGTGCGGAGCGGTGGGTACTCACGGCAGCGCTGCAGCGTGAACAGCACGATGAGCGCGGGCGTGGACGCGGCGTGCGGGTCGGCCCACTTCTCCAGCAGCCACACGGCGTGCAGCAGCACGCTGGCAGCCACGTACGAGGTGCGGAGCGGTGGGTACTCACGGCAGCGCTGCAGCGTGAACAGCACGATGAGCGCGGGCGTGGACGCGGCGTGCGGGTCGGCCCACTTCTCCAGCAGCCACACGGCGTGCAGCAGCACGCTGGCAGCCACGTACGAGGTGCGGAGCGGTGGGTACTCACGGCAGCGCTGCAGCGTGAACAGCACGATGAGCGCGGGCGTGGACGCGGCGTGCGGGTCGGCCCACTTCTCCAGCAGCCACACGGCGTGCAGCAGCACGCTGGCAGCCACGTACGAGGTGCGGAGCGGTGGGCACTCACGGCAGCGCTGCAGCGTGAACAGCACGATGAGCGCGGGCGTGGACGCGGCGTGCGGGTCGGCCCACTTCTCCAGCAGCCACACGGCGTGCAGCAGCACGCTGGCCGCCACGTACGAGGTGCGGAGCGGTGGGTACTCACGGCAGCGCTGCAGCGTGAACAGCACGATGAGCGCGGGCGTGGACGCGGCGTGCGGGTCGGCCCACTTCTCCAGCAGCCACACGGCGTGCAGCAGCACGCTGGCCGCCACGTACGAGGTGCGGAGCGGTGGGTACTCACGGCAGCGCTGCAGCGTGAACAGCACGATGAGCGCGGGCGTGGACGCGGCGTGCGGGTCGGCCCACTTCTCCAGCAGCCACACGGCGTGCAGCAGCACGCTGGCCGCCACGTACGAGGTGCGGAGCGGTGGGTACTCACGGCAGCGCTGCAGCGTGAACAGCACGATGAGCGCGGGCGTGGACGCGGCGTGCGGGTCGGCCCACTTCTCCAGCAGCCACACGGCGTGCAGCAGCACGCTGGCAGCCACGTACGAGGTGCGGAGCGGTGGGTACTCACCGCAGCGCTGCAGCGTGAACAGCACGATGAGCGCGGGCGTGGACGCGGCGTGCGGGTCGGCCCACTTCTCCAGCAGCCACACGGCGTGCAGCAGCACGCTGGCCGCCACGTACGAGGTGCGGAGCGGTGGGTACTCACCGCAGCGCTGCAGCGTGAACAGCACGATGAGCGCGGGCGTGGACGCGGCGTGCGGGTCGGCCCACTTCTCCAGCAGCCACACGGCGTGCAGCAGCACGCTGGCCGCCACGTACGAGGTGCGGAGCGGTGGGTACTCACGGCAGCGCTGCAGCGTGAACAGCACGATGAGCGCGGGCGTGGACGCGGCGTGCGGGTCGGCCCACTTCTCCAGCAGCCACACGGCGTGCAGCAGCACGCTGGCCGCCACGTACGCCGCCACCACGCCGCCCGCCGCGCGGAACTTGCGCACCAGCACCTCCACCAGCCCCGCCTGCAACACGACACCCAGCCGCTGTATGCTGCCACCAGAACGCACTCTATTCTAGCATCCATCATGTAGCAACCTATCAATGCAGCACTACTGAGTGCTAGGTGTGCTCAGAGAAGGGTTATAGCCCAATGCGAATTCGCAGACTTCACACACCTTTGAGAACATTATGGAGAACTCTCAGGTGTGCAGGTTACCTCACAATTTTTTCCTTCAGCGTTACAGCATTAATGATATGTAGTTTCTTAAACGCACATAACTTCAATAAGTCAGATGTGCATACCCAATATCGAAACTGCGACCCCCCAAATAGGAGACCACTGTCCTAACCACTAGGCTATGTATATAAAAGAATATAATAATATGCAATAATCATACAAGAGCAAGTTCACCCAAGTACACTTGGACATATTTCCCTGCTTGTTGAATTGCTAAGATTTATCTTTCATGTTTGTCATTGCTGTGAAGTCAAATTATTCAGTTTATAGCATTAAAATTCATTTAAGTAGGTAAACAAAATTTGGTAATAATAGTATTTCTTCAAAGACAGCTGATGTGATGAATGTAACTTCTTCACATTGTAATTAATTGAAGGGACAAGAGAAAGAAATTTAAATTTTTTATCTCAGCTCACTCCTAAGTTCCTCTTAAGTTACAGTAAAATTAGTAAAATAAGTTCTTAAGTAGCTAGGTACTTACTTGAAATAAATATGTTGAAAAAAATGTCATCAACATTGTTGTGATAGACAGGATCAGGAACAAATCCTGAAATCTAAATAAATTCTTTTTTAACACGAGATGATTTAACACAACTACCTAAACTAAATAAATTTCTTTTTTCCACTCACATAAATAAAATTAATAAACCATCGCGACTTCTTGGAAACAAACTAACGCAATTAAATATAAGATCACAAAACATAAAGGTCATCTGGCTGGTTAAACAAAACGTATATCTAGGCATTGATAATTTCATTTTTAAGTATTTTTTTACTTTCAACTACTATAGTATTTTTTGTTAAAGTAAATTGAAAGCGAAGTTTACATTTTAAATTTTATGTCATGACGTCATATGCGCGCGCATAGCGGCATATTACGGTATTTGTGGTCTATGAATATCCTTCTCTATGGTCTATGATAATATGATGACCACAGACGAATAAATAGACAGAAGACGTCAACTGATGGTCAAGTATATCCTAGTGTTCGTGGTCTATGGTCAAGTACATCAGTTGCCATGACACAACAAATAAATGGACCGGCCCTACCTACAAAATTAGCGTGACTACCTACGAAAACCATGGCGCGTAAGATGGCTACTTCTCCTAGGGTTTATAAATAACATATTATATCGATTATCGATAAAGGTATTTTAATGCTCCTGAATTCGTTCTTAGTTGTTTCGGACTTTTCTTGACCTTAAAAAAATGCCTGATAAAAACACGGACTAGTGAAAATTAAAAAAAGTACCTAGTGATTATTTTTTTAGTATTATAAAGAAAAGTTTTAAATGAACAGTTTAAAAAGTTTCCGTGTGTGCGAATATAATAGGTACCTTTGCACTAATTTTAAAGTTCTCTTTAACATTATGTATAAGAATAACAAATAATTCAAAATCATTATTCTAAGGGCCGATTTCACCAACGTAAAATAAGTCTTATCCGAGAATAAATTTGATATTTAGGCAGGTTCTCAGTACAGAAACATCATATAACGCCCAATTTATTCCTCGATCAAACGTCATTCGACGAAATCGGCACAGACTGAAATTGGTTTGAAAAGGTAAATAAAATAAAAATAACGCTATAATGTATAAAAATATTTAATAAAATAAGTAAAGGAAAATTGGTGATTTATTGTAAATTTATTATTTTTTAGGTAGTTCTTCCTTAATAATGGTAGCATATTATCATACTAGTAGGGCGCGTGGGTGCGCGGCCCGCAAGCGGACCGCGGGTTTTCTACTCGTCAAGTAGACTTTCAGGTCCTGATCATTTTCTATCAAAATAACCACTCATCCATCTTTTATACTCTCCGAGATAGGTGCCGATGAAATTGGTATGGCCGCCATCTTGAATCCGCCATTTTGAATTTTTTTCAGCTCACTGCGAATTGGATGAGGTTTCGAGTATTCTGTGTTTGTATTCATTGATGTAACCATAATCACTAAACTTTGGCTGGCTTCATCCATACTGTCACTGTTAATATCATGACCACAATCAACCCGACCATAAAATTTTTGTACTTTTGGATCCCAGGTAAGACATTTTCTAATGGCCATCCAGTGTTAAAGCGCAAATCACAGGGTGTACACTTTCTTTGACTTTTAGACGTAAAGCGTCAAAAGCTTCTTTTGTAAATCCTGGTTCAGCATCAACATGTTGGTACCATTTGCTCAGAGTACGAGAGTGTGGCAAACAAGTGTTGTAAGTTTTTCTTATAAAATCGTACGCTTTTGGGGGAAAAAAATGAAGCGTAAGAGCAAATTTTTTTAATTCTTCGGAATTTTTTTTTTCTAAAGGTAGACCCATAGATTTGGCAATTTGTCTTTTTAAAAAGTCCTTAGGTCCTGCACATTCTTCCAAAATTAGAGTTTCTTCATTACTCATAAATCTTCCTTTCTTAAGATCGTTGATGATATCGGAGAAAAGAGCAATTTTTCCATCACGTCTTCGTACCTTTTCATTTAAACTCCTTACTTTCTTTTTCAGCAAATTATACTTATTTTTGAAAATATTAATTTTCTCATTTGTTTGCTGAATCTGGAAAACAATAAAATAACAGTAGAATAAAATTAGTTTTTAAACATGTTGTCTGACAAAAGCCAAAAGATTAAAAAAACATTAGAATACATTTTGTACCAATTTGTGTCTACTTGATTGCTTACAAATATATGTCGTGAAATATAACAATATTATTAAGAAAAAAATTACCGTCACAAATAGTTCATTCTTGATCAAATTATCATTGGACATCTCCAGTTCCCTAGGATATGTTGACTCTGGTGTACTTTGAGTTTCATGCAAAACAGATTTTCTGTTTTCATCCGGTATCTACAACAAATTATTAAGAATGCTTTTTAATAAGTTCCAACCACTTCTTTTTCAAAATTTCATTTACAGGAAATCAATTAAATAAAATACTCTTATTGTAAAAATAATATCGATACATAAACTTCAACGTCACATCACTATCCGCTATATAAACAAAGAAGAAAACAAAACAAGTTAAAATAAAGGAAATACTAGTGTTAAAAGCCATAGGACTAAAACGGGTCCTATTAAATATCAAATAGATCATCATCATGTATCAATAAGTTGCACAAAAACCTAAACTTTCGATATAATTAGTAAAATATGATTACTAACCTGCGAAGGGTCATTGAGGTCGATTTTTATTCTTTCTTGCACCACACTGTTTAACACAACACGAAACCATGTTTTGTCCATTAATTAGTAGTGCAAAAACTAATTCCTTGTCGCATTTATCACCGAAATGGTGCTAAAATCACAAAATTGTTATGAGTAAACCTCGGAGTTAACAATCTTTTGACAGCAATCTAGGCGCGTAAGATGGCGTCGCCGTCACCAGCCGGTCACGCGAGGTTATATATGTACAAGTCTATTTGGGGAGAGGTTACCATTATACGTAAACAATTATGGCGTCAGATCACGTGATTATATTTTCACTGTACTAGTGATGCGAAACATTGGCAGACAAGTTGAGAATGAACGATTGATTGAATGAATACATTCTTAAATCGATTATCAATGCTATTTAATATGATATTCTTCTGAATTGTGATGTTGGAAACGATATTATTAAGACCTTTCAATACGGATCCTATAATTTTTTTTGTCTGGTGGGAGGCTTTGGCCGTGGCTAGTTACCACCCTACCGTCAAAGACGTGCCGCTAAGCGATTTAGCGTTCCGGCACGATGGCGTGTAGAAACCAATTAGGGGTATGGGTTGAATGTTCACTGCCATACCCCTTCCAAGTTAGCCCGCTACCATCTTAGATTGCATCGTCACTTACCATCAGGTGAGATCGCAGTCAAGGACTAGTTTGTCATCGAATAAAAAAAAAAAAAAAAAAAAAAAAAAAAAAAAAAAAAAAAAAAAATTTTAAATATTCAAATTTGTAGCTAACTGTAAATGTTACATAAAATATTATGTTTGAATTAATTTTAATTTATTACATATTAAATTTATAAATGGTTTGTCCTTACAATATTTTATTTTTATTATTATTTATATTATACTATTATTTTTATTATATTTGTTATTACAATCCTTCTCCTATTATGATTGTCGAATTATTCGACTTTATAAATCATTCGAACTGATCGAATGATTTACCATGATTAGTAACTACTTTAAACTACTTGACAATTTTGAAATAGATTTATAAACTTAAAGAATCAGGTTAATATTCCAATCGTACAATTGAAACCATTAGTTAAAGTCTCCACTTCTTTTCCGAGAATCCGAGTCGTGAATAATGTAGTAGGCATGTAGGCATTTCGACTAGCCTGAACTGACATTTCGCGCTGAACAACTTTTTTTTTTTTTTATTCGATGACAAGCTAGTCCTTGACTGCGATCTAACCTGATGGTACGATGCAGTCTAAGATGGTAGTAGGCTAACTTGGAAGGGGTATGGCAGTGAACATTTAACCCATACCCCTAATTGGTTTCTACACGCCATCGTGCCGGAACGCTAAATCGCTTGGTGGCACGTCTTTGACGGTAGTGTGGTAACTAGCCACGGCCAAAGCCTCCCACCAGACCAGACCAGAGACATACAATTCAGAAATTATAAATTCCCAAATTGACCCCGCCGGGAATCGAACCCTGGACCTCCCAGTTATAAGACAACAGCGCTCACCACTGAGCCAGGGAGGTCGTCAACGCAGTCGAAACATGATGAGTAATTAAAATACTAGTCGACTAGTTCGTAGTAGTTAAGTAGTCGTCATTCGATTATGAGTATTAATATAATACTAATGTTCAATTCGAAAATGTGTACATTAGTAGTTGTAAATTATTCGAATAGTCAGATCATTTGCAGTCACGCATCGCTAACCGGTTGCCATTTGCCTACGGATCTACGAGCGTAATAAATACGACTTCCGATTTTACAATCGACTAAGCTCGTTCTTATCATTCACTCTATGGTTCACGTTTTATTTCCAGCACTAGGGATTTGTTCTATTTCATATGTCAAACACAAACTAGGCTATTAGTCTGTGTTTTTTTTTTCCGATGGTGACTAGATTAATGCTAAAATAATATCGTAAACTGCATAGTTTGAAGTACATTTGTGTTTAATATAAACTTAAAAATGTTTTGCTTCGGGAAATAAAACGTTTGTGAGTGATTTATAGCGCGAACAGTGAAAATAGTGTTAGCAAAACTGAAATGTCCTGTCCGGTATGTTTTGTTTACATATAATGGTAACCTCTCCCCAAATAGACTGTATAGTAGAATAGGGCCTCTCCATAGTCTTGTTAGCTCATAGATCAGTTGTCACACCTGCCACAGTTGCCGAATTACACAGATAATAAAAACCTTTTATGGCCTTATGTTTATTTAGTGTAAGCAATAAATAAAATAATTTAAAAGAAAAAGGGGTAGGTAAACTTAGAAACGTGTAATAAATTGTAAGTGGACGGTCTTAAATCAATTAACAATTTATTATGAAAAATAAATTAAAAATAGTATTATTCACAATGTTACACTTAATACAGAGTCAATTTCCATACAAAAACCATAGACAAAAACTACAGTATTGTCTATACATTTCAATTTGCAGGTTGACCAACATTCAGATTAGCATTCAAGGAAAAATTAATAACCTACAAAATTGCATTTTAAGCAATTGAATAAATATCATTTTCTTATTTTCCTTCTATAAAAACATTATTTTATTGTAAAACAGCCTAAACAGCATAATACTTCTTTCTAATAACAAAATTGCAACAAACTTGCCGAAAAATTAACTTGACAGTTATGTTTTCGCGGTATAATACTATAGCTCTTCTGTATGATAAATCGTAAAAAGATTTGTTGACGTCTGCATCGTTAAGTAAATTAAATAGAAATGAACCATTTCACCATCTAAATTGCATCGTTAAATTAATAAGGTAAGAGTTATTTGTCTATTTCCTTGGAATTAAACAATAATTTGCATAAATAGAAGAACTTCCGTCGAGACAGGAAAAGGAAGTGTGAGGCCGACATCGAAAGTGCATTGGAAAAGCACTTTGATTTCTACATCCTTATCCTGTTTTGTTAGAAAAGTTGACATGAAATTACAAATCGAGGAACGAAATGGCAAAGTTGAAATATTACACAGGCATCCACTCTCTCAAAAATTATGGAAGTCCGTGATAAAAAACATGAATCACGTCATTCTATTAATATTTTATTTATTTTTATATTCGCTCTACGTCTCATAGCGAGTGAAAATTAAAATTTAAATAAAAAAAGTTTGCAAAAGTAAAGTTGCTTTGTAGTCATTGCAACTAGGTATTAAAATCATTGTTGTTGTATCATGTAATGTTAGCTACTACCTAAAGCACCACTCCACACTTAAGTGCTTTCTAATGAGAAAAAGATTTTCTATTAAATTTCACATATTATATTAATCAATGACCAATAACAATAGGTCTGTTCATTGGTCAAATTACCTTTAATTTTTCTGATTTTATAGCCTCCTTGTTTTGGGAGGCTCTAAGTTTTCTGAGTCATGTGCATTTTAAGCAATTTAATATCATTGCTTTATCAGTGATGGAAAACATCATGAGAATGCCTGCATGCATACCTAAGAATTCTTAAGTGTACGAAGTATGCTAGTCCACTATTGGTGTGTGGTGGTCTATGGCCTCAACCCTTTTAATCTGAGATTCATGCACAAAAGTTGGCAGTTGGGATGGGTTGATATGCTGAACATGAATTTTTTTTATTCTGTATTTATTATATATTTACAACCCAAACTTTCTTAACAAATGCATAATGACTGAGGTAGTGCATTATTGCAGGATTTCTTGTAGAGTTTTATATTGTTTAATACAGTTCTATGGAGTGTGGTGATTGTTATAGGTAACGCAACATGAGCACAGACCTCTGCGGAGAGGATGTAGTTGTACACATATCTTCGTCCCCACAGATCATCTCTGTAAGTATCATATGTGACCAGATTCCATGAAATTCAAAAAAATTCAATATTGTTTATTTCACATAGGCCAACCTGGACACTTCATGACTCTAACACCTGTTCGGAAAGCGGATTCTGCTGAGAAGAGCCAGCAAGAAACTCAGCAGTTGCTCTTTTCAAAATAATCATTTTACAATATTATTATGCAGCATGTGTAGTTAATATTCCTTTATTATACTAAAAATAGAAATGTATAAATGACTGCTTACTTTCATTTATAACTTAAATGGAATTATATTAGTATTGCCATATATTATTATGTAGTAAGTATATACTTTTTATATATATTTTACATGAGAGTTTGAACATTTCCTGCTCTGCAATTGTGCAAAATGTAAGCTAACGTGTAGGTAATAATAGTTTTCACCTCTGATTGGCCCACACTATTGCACTGCCACTATAAGCAAAATTATAAATTCAGTTAATGATCACCAAGATTAAGACTGTAACTTTGACGCAGCTTTGTCCTGCAACTTACAGGTCTATTCTGTAAGAGCTGCATCAATCATTACCTATGGCTGAATTTATTCTTTTTGCAAAATGCATTTTAGCCAATAGCATAGATAAATCATCTATGTCTTCTATATCTTGTTATCTATATCTTCTTTTTTCTTCCCAGTTGAGTTTTTTGTTTTCCTTAATTATGTAAATTATTCTATCTGTGGAAACTTATAATTAGCTATAATTTTCTTGTGTTCTTATCTATTTACTTTTTTATATTAGCTGTAAGTTTTCCTGTAAAATAAAATAAATAAAATAAAATAAATAAATATCAGCCAGTCAGAGGCGATTGCAGACTGCAGTCGTCACTTCAGCAATCATTTTTAGAGAATCTCACACAGCTGAGTGCTTCTATTACAGAGGATTAGTAGGGTGCAGTAGTCCCAACGTTTTTAAATTCCATGACGCGGTGTATATATGTTACCGTAAGATTAAAATATAACATTATTATTGTTATTTGGTTATCAAGTGTTTGTTTCCTAAAAACGAAATGCTAGCTCCCCGACTCCACGCAGTCTTGTCTGCCCTACCCCTGGAGTGTTTTTTTTTAAAGTGCTTGTTTGTTTATAAACTAATATATATTTGACGACCTCCCTGACGAAGTGGTTTCGATTCCCGGCAGAATTTATAATTTCTGAATTGACATTGGTCTGGTCCGGCTTTAGCCATGGGCTGGCTAGTTACCACCCAAAGACGTGCCGCCAAGCGAAGGCACGATGGCGTAGAGAAACCGATTAGGGTTGAATGTTCACTGGCATACCCCTTCCAAGTTAGCCCGCTACCATCTTATCACTTATTATCAGATGAGATCGCAGTCAAGGACTATCTTGTCATAAAATAAAAAAAAATGACGTATCTAGGCGGACAACTTGGTGCCGGTGTCAGTTGGCGGCGATGCGTCGGGTGCGGGGGGTGCGGGGGGTGCGGGGGGTGCGGGCGGCGCGCGCGGGGCGGCGGCGGTCGGGGGGGTGGAGCTGGGCCGCAAGCTGTTGCTGGCGGCGCGCGCCGGGGACACGCGCGCGGTGCTCGAGCTGTTGGCCAAGGGCGCGCCCTTCACTACCGACTGGGTGAGTCGACCACACACCGGCAAATGCAGGCAAGCCGCAAGCCCACTATGGTGGCTGATAACAAGACTTGTTATGCCTAATTTCAATTCGATGCCTTAAGATGGGTAGCCTAAGTATGTCACACTCTAACATTTTTGCGGTGGTGTCGTGTGATGCGGGTTGTTATGTTCCCTAAAATATGGTTGAGCGAAGCAATGGCTGGGTCATGCGTCATGCTCGTGAACGGGTGCCACCAGCGGCAATGGGGCTACTTTCTGTCTGCCCGTCTTGACATGACTGTTTTGAATTATAATTAGAAATAATTACGTATGCTTTTATGGAACTTTCCCTCATTGTGGAAACTCTGCATACATAGAATAATATCTATTAAGTATATTGTAAAAGTATTTTGAAAAGAGCAACTGCCGAGTTTCTTGCTGGTTCTTCTCGGCAGGAACGGCATTCCGAACCAGTGGTAGACTCATTGACGATACAAAAGTACTTGTAAAAGTTTATTTGAATAAAAAAAATTGGTTGCCTGTAAAGTCGGTATACGGGCGAAAGTTTTACGTGACAACCGAAATAGAAGCGCAAGACATGAACCGGTGTGTATGCCTATCTCTCTCACTCTCTCTCTCTCGCTCTGTCTCTCTCGCTCTTAGGCGGGCTAACTGTGCTCGAGTGGAAGGGACGCGTGCCTTTCACTTTTTATGTCTGTCTCTCTCGCTCTTAGGCGGGCTAACCATGCCCGAGTGGCTCTCACTCGCTCTCATTGTGAGCGCATAACGTGAGCGGAGCGTAACGCAGTTTCTTGAAGTGTCACCCGGCAAACCAATTTATAAGACGTTGTCACGTCAAAACATTTCTATTCTATTCTATTCTATGGACGAGGAAACCGCGAGAACTCGTTTCAAAATCTCTGGGGAAAAGGCAAAAGGTGGGTTACTGAATACCACTGCAATGAACACAAGAAAATAGTAAACACTAAATAATTATTTTGCTAAGTAAGTTCGACGTTTTTGTAAGCCTTTAAACTGCTAATAAAAGTACTTAGTAATATGGTTTACATGTGGACATGTAGTCAAGCAGCATTTTGTTTTGATTGAAGTAGTAGTTATATTTCATTGATTGGATTTGTTCACTCACCCTACTTAAATAACACTTTGTTCAAAAAAACTTATTATTGAGTACAATACAAAGTTTAAAAACCGAGAGCCACGATAGCGAGTGACAATGTGTTAGTGGCGCCATCTATTTCGCGAGAAGTGAATTAAATTAACTCAGGCGTAAACAGAAGTCGTTCTACACAGCTGGGCACGTCTCCGCTCCACCTCGCAGCGGCAAACAACCACGCGGAGACCTGCGCCGTGCTGCTCCGCGCCGGCGTCAGTCGCGACTCGCGCACGAAGGTCGAGCGCACGCCGCTGCACCTAGCCGCGACCGCCGGCCACGCGGCCGTGGTGGAGCTCCTGCTGGAACACGGCGCCGCGGTGGACTGCCGCGACATGCTGCTGATGACTCCCCTGCACTGGGCGGCGGCGAGAGGGCAGCTGGAAGTGGCGCGCTGCCTGCTGCGGCACGGCGCCAACCCGCGCCTGCGCTGCAAGTTCCGCAAGACTCCGAGGTGCCTCGCCCTGCGCGCGAACAGGCCGGACCTGGTCGAGTTGCTCGATGCTGAAGAAAATTCCAATCCTGTCACACGTAAGGGCCCGGGCAGACACGACGCTTTTAGCAGCGCCACTGCCAAAAGCTTGGTGTCTGCCCGGGCCGTGAATCAGATTTTTCTTTCCGTATCATCTTTTTCTATTATTCCTGCCTGTCACTTAAGTGTAAAACATGTACACTTTATGATTGGTTTAAAATCACGTCAACCGTTCAAATGAATGCCAGAAGCATAGCTGGCTATCCCAACAGTATTATTAGTGATTAAGGATCACAATTTGTTGTATCGTAAGAAACCGCATTCAAATCGCGCCATCCGTTTGAGAGTATCAATGACATACATGGATAGACAAGCGGTTAATCTAATAACACCCCTCTTTTTACGTCCGGGGTAAAAAATTATTAATAATTAAAGTAACGAATAGTTTTACCATTTTATATCTGAGTATTCGTATTATCTTTCTTACTGATTAGTGAATTGAATATTTTTCATTACAGAACATACAGAGCGACCGAAACCTCAACAATATAAAAGTGAGTTAATAAATGTGCTAACACTATAGGTAGTGTAGATTGTTAACTCGTTAAAGTAATACATAACAATATTATAATACCATCTGGTTTTTTCAGAAGTTGAAATCAAACCACAAACAAAAGTTAAAATACAGGCAGAGAAAAAGATAGTAATAGAATCAAAAACACAGGTAAGTTATTAGTTGGAAGATTATTTAATTTTAGTGCGGTCGCATATTACACATTGTCTATCAGAAAACTTTGTCTTCATGTTTGGACTGTAGAAGTCCAAACATTAAACAAATGGATGGTTCTGATGGTGTCATTCGAGTGCGCGTCCAAATTATTTTTTGACAGAATTTTCTGTTTTTTTTTTTTTTTAAGAATATTAGTCAAATTTAAGTTGACTAATATCCTCCTATCCCCTCCAACTAAGCGGAAAGCTTGTGCTAGGAGTGGGTACGACAATAGTGCAACGGGTGGGATTCGAACCTGCGACCTTTCAGTTTTCAGTCCGCATCTTTAACCGTTGGGCTATTGAGGCTCATATGTTGTAGATCTCTAATTTTATCACACTAATATTATAAGTGCGAAGTGTATTTGTTTGTTGGCTTTTTCTTCAGTCACGCCGTAAAAGAGCTACGAATCGACGTGATTTTTTGCATGGGTATCTAGTTGTGGACCTGGAGAATGACAATGGGTTACTTTTGTCCCAGAAATTCAAAGAGTTCCCGCGGTTTAATTTTTAAAATTAAATCCACGTGGACGAATTCGCGGGCATCAGCTAGTTATTGATACAGTGATACCTATGTAACAAAACGATTTTCAATGACTTTTTTAGTCTTAAGAGTACTTGAGACAACAAATTTTTCTAATACAGACATTTTCGTAGATCTAATGGTCGTTGGGGTCCCAAGATGATTAAGTGGTGACCTCGTACTGGGAAGCGCAGTGTTGGCAGACCCCCACTAGGTGACCGACATCAAATGAATCGCCGCTGGATTCAGGCGGCGCAAGACTGAGGCCTGTGGAAGTCCATGCAAGAGACCTTTGTCCAGCAGTGGACGTCTATTGGTTGATAAAGGAGAATTTTTCAAAGAATTTTTCTTAAAGGATTTCTTGATAATCTGTAATTACCTAATCCAGCCAATCCCACCGAGTGCGAATGTAGGGCGTGGTGCGACTGTCAGCGGGGCTACGACGGCGACGACGCCGAGCGGGGCGGCGGCGGGGACGGCGCCGAGCGGGGCGGCAGCGGGGGCAGCGGGTGGTGCGGCGGCAGGGTCGGCAGCGGGGGCGGGCGGGGCCGCAGCGCTGCTCCGCGCGCACGGCATCACCTTGCTGCCTGCGGACCGGGGCTCCACTGTGCTGACTGCGCTGCGCAGTGGACGCACCGTTGTGCTGTCCGGTACGTGTCCTGTCCTGTGCCTCACTGAACACTGTTCTTTTTCCATTGGAAAGCAGATCTGATGAAGATTTCCGCAGATTGAGGAGGGAACTCATCAACGTATCTTCTTCTTCTTTCTCCTGGGAATTTTCTCCGCAAGTAAGCGTGTCCGCCCGTTTTGCGTGGTTTCACTGGTGCGGCTATCTGCCGGATCATTCCATCCAGCCGAGCTCACTCCAGAATCCGAGCAGGCCACCCAGGTCGGCGAGGACTTCCGGAAGTGTTGCTGGAGACCCAATGTATTTTTGTCGTTGGTCGGATACACTCCTGCATTTAAGCAGTACGTGTTCCGGTGTCTCGTCGCCCTCCATGCACGCTCTGTATAGAGGGCTGTCGGTGATACCTAAAATAAAAAGGTGCTTGTTGAGCGAACAGTGTCAAACAGAAACGAATACTAGACCTGGACAAGCCTAATTGACCCTGGCTGTAACATACGAGTGCCGACTTCTACAGAGGATAGGCCTCTACACAAGATGCTACTGCCCAACTCATTTGCTTATAGTTCTGGGACTGATTGCAGATCTTACTGAGGGGAAAAAAATTGTCGCTTATTTCCAGATGCCGGCAAACTAATGCTTAAAGAAAGCAGTGCAAGCGCAACCGACGCTCACATCACAAACAACACTAGCGCTGCCAACACAGTCGCGAATGCTAACCTACTCCAAGTGAACACTAACCTTAGTGCAAGTGCCAACGCTAGTGTGGACAGCAACTTTAGTGTCAGCCATGTTGGCAGTGCGGGTGTGAACGTAGTGCAAAGTGTTAGTAGAGGAGCGAGATTGAAGCCTGCCAAATATGGAAAAGGAGTCAAAGTAGTGAGCTTGAACAAGAATCAGCAAGTGAAAAGGGTAATTCATCCAAATGATTTACAGGTGAGAACTCTGCTGTATTTGTTTATGACATTAATTGTTGTATGTTTAAAATTAATTTTAAAAAGTGGACAACAATAAAGCCATTCTTAGACTTAGCCTGGATAGCACAAAGATTTACGCATATCTGGAGGGGAGATATTCTCCATATGGGAGTCATGTAGGCTAATTTGTTGCTTCTTTAAAGAAGAACTAATAGATGTTTCACATAGTAAACATTCCTTATTATAGCAAGTGAAAGTGGTGCGCGTGCCGGCGGCGCAGGGCGGCGGCAAGCTGCGGCCCGCGCTCAAGATCGTGCTCGACAAGGCGCACCTGCAGCGTCTGCTGGCCTCCGCGCGCGCGCTGCCCGCCGCGGCGCAGGTGAGACGTACAGTGGTGCCTGACGCTTCAGGAGATCCATCCAAACATCCATCGAATACAGGCTATTCGTTCACTTTCCGAAGCCGAGCTTTCTTCTTTCCTTTGAGAGCGCGCCACCAAACATCTTCCTCCTTCCTCATCCACCCGCTTCCCGCTACCTTCTTACGATCATCGGTCCAGCGGGCTGGAGGTCGTCCTACACTGCGCTTGCCGGTACGTGGTCTCCACTCCAGAACACGATCCACTCCAGAAGAATCTAGGTCTCCACATCAGATATTGTCTCATAATAATACTAATTAATTGTATTGATTTCAGCTGTTCAAAATGGCGGAACGATAGGTAGATCAAAATATTCAAACTTCTTTGTGTTCATTTTGATGTTAATGTGGGGTACTTGGTGGTTTCAGTCGAGTACGGCAGAATACGCGGTAAACGAAATGATACAGAACATAGACGAGTCCGGTACCATAGACATCACCATGGACGAGGACTCGCAGGAGTTGGCGGGCTCTGAGGGCGCGGGGGCGGCGCCGGGGGAGGGGGCGGGGGAGGAGTCGCTGCGCGCGCAGCTGGCGGCGGCGCGAGCGGCCATTGCGTCGCTGGGCGCCGAGCTGCGCGCGTGTCGCGCTCGCCTCGCGCACTACGAGGGCGGGCAGATACAGTAACGCGACGTGCGTCTGATGCGTTCTGTAGGCGGAGCTGAGCTTGGAAAGAGTTCGCACAATCTCCACGTCAACGATAGATTTCAGGTATCTGATACTTACTCGTACATACCTGCTTAGGGTACTGCGATAGATTTCGAAACACTGCAATCTTCTATTGAAAAAGACCTATATCATCGTCGAAGTGTCAGTACCTCCTAACTGTCGACATCAACATTTTATGCAGTGGGAAAAAAACATTAAATTTCTCGACAAGCAAATAATTGTTAAATGTTGAAATTGTTAAAATCTTGAACTGGATAAATACTGTCATGATTTAAGTCTACTTCGGAAGTATTTCATGAAAAATGCGAATGATATGACCTGTCATAAACCTTGAAAGTAAACTTCATATTAAATGGCAAAATGGTATTGGCACTTCGACGACGTTATTAGTCCTTTATTGCGTCCAAAATGGAAATAGGAAAGTTGTTTTCAGATTTACTGCAATTGTCCAACACACAGCAATGTTTTAGATTTACAACAATTGTCCAACACACCGCAATGTTTTTAGATTTATAACGATTTTTTTAACACACAGCAATGTTTTAGATTTACTACAATTGTCCAACACACAGCAATGTTTTTAGATTTACAATAATTGTCCAACACACAGCAATGTTTTTAGATTTACAATAATTGTCCAACACACAGCAATGTTTTTAGATTAACAATTGTTCCACACACAGCAATGTTTTAGATTTACAATTGTCCAACACACTGCAATGTTTTTAGATTTACAATTGTTCCACACACAGCAATGTTTTAGATTTACAACAATTGTCCAACACACTGCAATGTTTTAGATTTGCAATAATTGTCCAACACACCGCAAAGTTTTTAGATTTACAACGATTGTCCAACACACAGCAATGTTATAGATTTACTACAATTGTCCAACACACAGCAATGTTTTTAGATTTACAATAATTGTCCAACACACAGCAATGTTTTTAGATTTACAATAATTGTCCAACACACAGCAATGTTTTTAGATTTACAATTGTTCCACACACAGCAATGTTTTAGATTTACAACAATTGTCCAACACACTGCAATGTTTTTAGATTTACAATAATTGTCCAACACACTGCAATGTTTTTAGATTTACAATAATTATCCAACACACAGCAATGTTTTTAGATTTACAATAACTGTCCAACACACAGCAATGTTTTTAGATTTACAATAATTGTCCAACACACAGCAATGTTTTTAGATTTACAATTGTTCAACACACAGCAATGTTTTTAGATTTACAATAATTGTCCAACACACAGCAATGTTTATAGATTTACAATAATTGTCCAACACACAGCAATGTTTTTAGATTTACAATTGTTCAACACACAGCAATGTTTTTAGATTTACAACAATTGTCCAACACATAGCAGTGTTTGAAAATAACTTTATCCCTAAATCGAAATCAAGAGGCTGTAAGTCCATTTTACTATAAAATCAAGTGTTTCGATACAAGAAACTATCTAAAATAATATATTACTATATGATTAAGTTAAATTCTTGTTGAAATCAACCCTGTGATTTTAGTTTACATCGAAATAATTTTGATTTAGTTTTATGTTTAAAATTTTTATTAATTGAATCTTCCGTAAGTTTTTTATCTATGGTATTTATAATAGTAATATTACCAATGTACCTAATAGGTTTAAAAGGTTTAATACTATTAATTTTTATCAATGTTTTGCAAATAATTAAGGAAGTACACACATCAAAAATGTCTAGGGATCAAGCATTTTTATGCGGATTTCTTGAGATTGAGATGTGGCTTTGTAATAAATTTATGATTTTATAAATTTATATGGATCCTTTTTGGTGCATTTCATAATTTGAATCAGGAACTGTCAATCAAATTCGAGTAAAAGATGAAAATCAGCTGTCAATATTTTCCCTATAAAAACATACAACGCATTGAAGACATTATTAGTGCTACTGTTTCCCTACTACTGATTAAAACCAACGTTATTATGGAGCGGCGACGTCATTTAAGCAGGGAAGAAATGCTCAGAACCGTGGGAATGATAGAAGCTGGTTCCCGGCAACGTACTGTGGCTTTAGCTCTGAATACAAGTCAGAGTGTTATCAGTCGACTTTGGACACGTTACCGAAGCACTGGTACCGTGGCTGAGCGCCATGGAGGACGGTATCGCTGCACCACACGGAGACAAGACCGATACATTCAAATCTTAACTCGAAGAGCTCCAACAATAACCGCCATGATGTTAGCCGTGAGGCTTCATCACTCTTCAGGGAACTTAATTAGCGACCAAACAGTCAGAAACCGCTTGCATGAAGTGAACCTTCATTCCCGAAGACCGCTACGGGTACCACCTATAGCAATGCACAATCGTAGGATTCGATATCAATGGGCTCTTGAACACAGAAATTGGGCAAAAGAACAATGGCGTTTCGTGTGCTTTTCTGATGAGTCTCGTTTTGGTATGAGACCGGATACAAGACGTATACGACACTGGAGAACCCCTGGACGCCAACAGCGATTAAAATCCTGCCAGGAAGTCCATCCTTATAGTGGTGGAACCATCATGGTATGGGCGGGTATTTGGAACGGCGGAAGAACTGAGTTGATTTGGATCAGAGGCAACCTCAACGCTCAAATTTATGCTGAGACGATTGTATCAGACGTCATCGTTCCTCTACAAGTGCAAATCGGTCCCTTATTTCAGTTAATGCATGATAATGCACGACCGCACACCGCAAGAGTTGTAAGACAGACTCTCGCCGCAGCTAACATCAATGTCCTGCCCTGGCCTGCTCAGTCGCCAGACTTGAACCCGATTGAGCATGCATGGGATATGCTACAGAGAAGAGCTCTGCCGAATATGGAGGGCAAGAAGACCTTTTTTTGTTGTTGCAACGAACATGGGCGGCCATTCCACAGCGTGATTTGGATGAACTCATTTTGAGTATGCCAAACCGATGTTCTTGTGTTGTTAGTGTTCGCGGTAGAAACACGGATTATTAATTGTTTAAGTTACCCAATAAAATTTTAAAGAAAACTGTTATTTCAGTCTTTTTTTCGAACTTTAATGTTAGTGGTTCAAATGTCAAAAATCCCTTTATTAGGAAAATGGCAAATTTCTTTATTAATGCAAAGGTGACTTGGTTTATCGTTACTGTGACAAACGAAAACACTTTATTTGATGAATCCTTAAAGAAAATTTTAATTAATATCAATCAGGAGAAAAGTTATTGCAAAAATATATGTTGATCCCTAGACACTTTTGATGTGTGTATTTACCTACTAATTAGGTATTAAAAACTTTTAAAAGAAAAGGTATCTACCTATTTTATTGTTAGGCTGCATTCAAATCAGACTCATCAGGCAGCCTAGCCTGATGTAGTTACCGTTTTGTAAATAAGATGTAATTAAAGGTATTTTTTTAATTTTCTTTTTTATTACATAATTATAACACCATCATCATCAACATTAGCACCCCATCAACGGCTCACTACACTACTGAGCGCAGGTCTCCGTTCAGCGAAGGGTTATACGCCATATTTCACCACGCTGGACCTATGCAAATTGGCAGACTTCACACACCTTTGAGAACATTATGGAAAACTCTCAGGTGTGCAGGTTTCCTCACGATGTTTTCCTTCACAGTTGAAGTTTGATATTTAATTCCTTAAACACACTTAGAAAATATTGGATAGAAGCAGGCGTTACTTTGCGGAAGTCTATGATTAGCAAGAAAAGGTTAGAATTATTTTCACCGGAGTCCGGTGTCGGGGCGAAACGTGCGTCGAGAGTAGTGTAAAAGTTATACAGATTTTTTCTGTTGGCGGATTATAGCAAAATAATTCTAACCTTTTCTTACACTTAGAAAAGCCAGAAATGCGTGCCCGGGATCGAATTTGCGAACCCCGAATAGGAGACCGGAGTTGTAGCCTATACCACTATAGGCTATCACTGATTACAATGAAAATAGATAATTATCTACATGGAACTAGGAATTACACCTACTTCCTAAAAAAAAAAGTTTAGTTTAGTTTTAGTTCCATGATTAACTATTTACCGTCGACGTTTCAGTTTTCAGTCTGCTAAATATAGTGTATTATCTATGGTCTGCACTATGCCGTTAGTCGATTGAGTTGAGGCCATAGTTTATTGTCTCTGCGCGTAGTTTAGGGCATTCAAGGCACGCTTGCAGAAACGCCGGGTTATCCTTTAAACCCAGAGTTAGCAGCTAACTCTGGGTTAAAAGGACAGATTTCGTATAAAGCTTCTGTCAATGGGTTAAATTTACTAACTCGGCGTCTCTGCAACCGGGCCTAAAAGATTGCTCAGCTGTACCTACCTCTTTTAATGCGCCTTCAGCTTAGAAATCCGAAAACGTTTCTGTTTACTAATGAAAATCTGAATCAATCTTTTATCTTTTAATTGCTTTTGCTTGCGACTTAGCCCGGTAGGAGTTAGGTTTTGAATCCCGCGAGATTTTTTTGATTTTCCGGGATTTTACTTGTCAGTCCAGTAACGATTAAGAAATAAAACAAAATTATGTTACCTAATAATTATAATCATTTATTTTGTTTCAATTTTGGTTGTTTAGTTTCATTCAACATTATGTACCTTAATGGTAGATTCATAACGGTCCTTTCTGCATAATTATAATTACACTGAGAGTGTATGGAGATTTTTTAAATATAGATATTTTAAAATGCGCGAAGTTAAAGAGGTCTTAAAGGTATCACCTCTGATATCAGTGGTCGGGAAGGGCTGACGTTTTGAGTTTTTTTTATAAAAATAGCGAGCAAACGAGCAGGAGGCGGGTCACGTGATGTTAATTACGCGATTACCGCCGCCCATGAACATTTGTAGCACCAGAGGCACTACCAATGCGTTGCCGGCTTTTCAGGAATTTGTTGGTCCGCCCCTTGAACACCCCCAAGTTGTAATTAAGCGGGAACACAGTCGATGGGAGTTGGTTCCACAGTTTGGTAGTGCGTGGAAAAGAAGATCTGGCACAGCGGATAGTCGAAGTGCCCCAGGCACCCAGGTGGTGTGGGTGAAATTGCTTTCGGTGGCGTGCGGTGCGGCACGAGTTGATGGTAAATCTGTGCAGCCCAATTAAAAACCCTTTTACGGAGTTAGTAAAAATGGTGAGAGAACATTTACAACCCAAGCTGCCAATATTAGCGGAGCGTTTTCAATTTAGGCAGTATGCACAGCGGGAATCTACTTCAGTCTCTCGGTATGTCGCTGCGCTGAAGGAAGCTGAGCGTTTTTGTGATTTCCGAAATAATCTCGGCGAAAATATGCGAGACCAGTTAGTGTGCGGTTTAGAGAGTGACGTCATTCGTCAGACTTTAATGAAAAATCAATGAAATTAGAAAAACTGTGTTGTGTTCCACTACAAAATGTCAGTAATGTTCTCCTTCACTGCACAGTATTAATGCAGTAATTAAGTTCCATCTTTGCACATTTGCAAAACGACAGAGAAAAGTTAGAAAGTTCGTCAAACAAGGATGGCCCATTTGATTTCGTTCTTTAGCATGGTGATGTGTTACGGCTGTATGGTATAAACAGTTTTAGTTTATTAAACATGTTGAAAATGCTTCCTTCGTAGCCAATATGGTTTCAGTTCATTTAATCAAACTGTTCTTCTTCTTCTTTCTCCTGGGAATTTTCTCCGCAAGTAGGTGTGTCCGCCCGTTTTGCGTGGTGCAGCTCGCTGCCGGAACATTAATCAAACTGTTGATTGAAGAACAATTTTTAACCGGTTATTGACCACTTTTTCTGTTTTCATCTGGTTAATAACGCAGTTTTTCAGTAATATTGAACCCGGTTTCTGGATCCAAGTATGACTTTTCCACTTGCACTTCGCACCACCAGTAGCTAGTCCTCGCGGCGCATGGCGCGCGCGCTGAGCACGTCGCGGAACTGCGCGAGGATCGCGTTCTCGCGCTTGGCTCGCTCCTCCTTGCTGAAGGCGGCCAGCGCGCGCTTCTCGTCCGCGGAGTAGATCTGGTTCTCCTTGCGGATACGGACCGCTTCCATGCGACGATGTCTGCACAACGACAAATACACTTATTTATATATTTATATCTATACTAGCTGATGCCCGCGACTTCGTCCGCGTGGATTTAGTTCTTAACATCCCGCGGGAACTCTTTGTCACCCTCCAGGTTCTAAACTATACCTATCCAAAAAATCACGTCAATCCGTAGCTTTGTTGCAGCTCGATTGACGGATAAACCAACAAACAAACTCACTTTCGTATTTATAATATGTATTAGTAAGGAAGAAAATTTTAGAACACTATTGTGGCTTAAATATGATAGTTAGATAACTTCCCTCTGGGAATTTTTTTGTAGAAAATAATGAGTACTTTAATCATGTAGGTAGTGCATAGTTTTTATATCACTACTAGTTTTCTCAGCACACTCCAAATAATACAATTTTATGGGCAAAATTTTGCTACTTTGGGTTACATTATTGCAATTTTCTTAAGGATCTCTAATTTTTTTGAAAATAAATTTTAGCCTATGTTACTTCCTTTCTATTGGTGAAAAAATGGTTAAAATCGGTCCAGTAGTTACAGAGCCTATTTGGTAAAAACAAACAAAAAAATCTTTCCTCTTTATAATATTAGTAGGTATAGATCTGCGATTTAATCAAACCAGCAACTCTAAACTATAACCTTGGCGCATGTGTAGTGTTGATTAATTACATCAGACCAACCATGTTCATACAAACTACGAACGTATCTGCCCCGAACGAATCCACACTGCAGCTGCTCATATGATATGATATAGTGAACTGATGTCACAAACATTTAACGCAGGTACTTTGGAAGATATATACTTGGTTGGCGTGGTGCAATTTAAACCCTTGTATTTCAAGCGGCTGGGGATGAGTTCAGATAAATAATAATAATAAATATTTTATTTTGACCATCCGGGATCATAGTGAGTTAGTAACAATAAACTTAACCTAACCTATATTATGTTAGTAACACACCTAAAACTTAACCTAAGACAGCACCGATTTGTCAGCACATGAACCATGCAACAGTGGTTCAAGTACTGACAATCGATTTTGTCAGCAAATGTCCTCAGGACGCTATTAGAGCTGGCCCGGACTCTACGCAACAGGGACGTGCACGGCTTTCGCATAGTCGTGTACAAGCAGTCTACACGAGCGTCGGCGAACATCCCTGATGCGTTGCAGAATCGGGGCAGTCCCAACAGCATCCTGAACGCATTATTATACTGTACACGCAGGGCGTTGTACTGCTTCTGCGTATAACTGATCCACAGGCTGCTCGTGTAAAAGGAAATGAATGAACGAAATGATGCCAATGTACCTGCTGCCGCTCATGACGTATCCGACGGCCTCGTAGGACGCGATCTCGTCGGAGGTGAGGCCGATCTCGCCTCGGCGCGGGATGCGCTTGCCCTCCGCCACGAAGGCGGCCATGGCGGCGCCCTCGCCCGGCAGCAAGGCGCGCCCGAAGTCGCGCGGCGCGAGCGCGGCGCCGGTGCGCGGCGCGGGCCCGGGCGCCGAGCCGCACTCCTCCTCCTTCGACGCGAGAGACGCTTCCAGCGCTTCATGCTCCTCTGCCAATCATAAATTAAAGCAAACCGTAAATATTTTTTACCAACTATCTATAGTATGTCTATGTATTTGTATGTGTCAAGTGAATGATCCACTAAAACTGATAATTGATAATAATTGGTATGGAAACGATGGGGCCGTGGGGGTCAGAGGCGCGTCGATTATACAAAGAGTTAGCAACGCGCCTGTTTGATGCAACCCAGGACCCCAGGGCTGGCTCTTACTTTAGGCAAAAGATAAGTATTTGCATACAGAGAGGAAATGCAGCCAGCCTTCTGGGGACATTACCGTCTGGCGTCAATGTGGATCCAGTTATTTAGTTTTATTATTTTATAATTATTTAATTAAGTAGTTTTTAATTATTTAGTTGATATTTAGATTAAATTTTGTGTAAATTTTTTTTTATGTAAAAGTAAAAAAAAGCTCATAATAAAACTATATCTATGGTAATAATGGTGAAATTTCAATTGTACATGAGCTACATGTATCAAAGGACACCAATACTTACTTCCTTTCTCCACCCAGATTTCCTCTTCACTGGAACTGCTGTCGGTACTGGAACTTTTTGATTTCTTTTTCGCTTTTTTCCGCGCCTTCTTGATTTTCTTCAGTTTTTTCTTTAATTTCTTAAGTTTTACCTTGGTATCTTCTTTGTCTTTGGACTTTTTGCTTTTTTTCTTCTCTTTGCTCACTTCTGATTTCTTCTGTGGTTCTTCTTCTTCAGAACTGAAAATTTAAAACAAATTGAATTAGATGACTGATAACCTCTAGATATTACATACTTTTTACAATTCACGTAAGATGCAGCACTACGGAGCACAGCTAAAACATGTATAAAAAAAATCAAATATTTCCATGCGGATAGAGATGTAAGCATCAGCTAGTTCACTCCTAACACAAGCTTTCAGCTTATTTGAAGTGGAGAGGAGAGAAAAAAGAACTGAGCAACACATCCTTCAATCAGGTAAATAAATAATAAATAAAAATAGCCTTTATTCTCTGATCAACAGTAATACTAAGTTCCTAATGCTAATATTAATTAATTAATTTTTATGTTACAATCAGATACTAGAGTAAGGGCCATTTTCACCACCTTCTGATAAGTGTCGGATAGCTTATTCGCATATTTTGTCTTTGTCACTTGACAAAGTAAGTAAGTGAAAAAATATACGGTTAGGCTATCCGAGACTTATCAGAAGGTGGTAAATACCGGCCGTAAAAATTTTAAATGAACTATTGGCGAAACTGAAAATGACTGACTCAGGTCTGGTGGGCGACTTCCCCCACACGGCGGACACGCCCACCTCCCCGATCCGCTCCCGCTCCTCGCGCCGGGCGTCCAGGAACTCCTCCTCTTGCGGCTTGTAGCGGCCGCCGGGCGCCGGCCTCCCACTGCCCAGACCTACTAATTGAAAACAAAAATTATTGAATAGCTTTTATCTTTATATCTTAGCCTGACATCTATAGATTGTACTCTGGCTCTGCTCAAGACTCAATATATAGAGTTACAATGAGAAACAAACAACTGACATAAATCTGTTTCCTTTTCACTGACATAAATATTAGACCTAAGATAAAGTTTGAATAAGAAACCCCACTATATCACAATAAAAGCCTTTTACTGAATAATTGATACTAATTACTTAATATTATAGTGTATTAAAATAAATATGTACTACATAAATACACATAAAATAAATAATTATTATGATGTTGATCAATAGTTTTATTTAATTTTCCCACTGGCAAAGACCCAAGTTCCCCACCAGTCTCTGCCCTGACTTTCCTCCTCTTGAGGTGTATGTGCATTATAGTGTCTTCTAAGGAGCAACCACCGAGTTTCTTGCTGGTACTTCTCGGCAGGAAGGGCATTCCGAACTAGTGGTAGACTCATTGAAGATTCAAAAGCACGTGTAAAAAAAATTATTTGAATAAAAAATATTCTATGTCCAACTTGAAATGGGTTTCTACAGGAATTTTGGGACACACTGAGTAAAAGCTCAATAAATGTTCAGCAACTGGCCAAAAAATACGGCAGTTATTTTAGTTAATTTTAAAATGTCTCAAGTGTTAAATTTTCAAACATCATAAGAAAACCGGATTGCCAACTAAATATATTATATTTAGTTATTCTTCTTAGTTTGCACAACTCTATGTTATGAATGCTGTGTACAATCATTATTGATATTCATATCAGCTACTTGTTTTATGTAATTGTTAATTTATGGCAATGTTTAATATGTATATTGTGATTGTACCTTATTTAATAAATAAAAATAAAAATATTGCTGACATTTTTAGGGCGGATTTCACCAACGTAAAATAAGTCTTATCCGATCATAAAGTTGATATTTTGACAGTATTTTCAATACGATAACTGTCAGAACGCCGAATTTATTCTAAGGATAAACATAACACGACGTTGGTGAAATCGGGGCTTAATAACAAAAATGCATTGCTTATCACTTTTAACTCAAAGCATTTGACTTTGAATGACTTGTATTACAGTGGATGCCCATTGTTAGGTCCAAGTATTTTATATGAATCATTAAACAGTACATTATTACTTATGATATAATTTTACTTTGTGATACTACCTATACCATAATTCAAAAACCTTTAATTTTCTTCCTAAAATAATAAGAATAACATGCTCATGACAGAATTGTCTGAGCAGTACATACCTCCTCCCAGTCCTCCTCCATTTTGATCCCTGTAGGAGCTCCTCCCTCTGTCACGATTTGGAGGCCTCTCCGACCTATCCCTGTCATGCCGATTCCTTGTATCCCTGCTTCTGTCCCGTTCTCTGCTGTCATCCCGATGTCTGTCCCGGTGCTGCCTGTCTCGGCTAGTTTCCCGATCCTTGCTGGTTCTGTGATGATCTCGACTGCGATCGCGCTTCTCTCTGTCGCGACTTCTGTGCCTCTCCTTATCTTTACTTCGGTGCCTCTCTGGAGACCGAAGTTTACTTTTCTCGTGGTCACCTACCATTTATTTGTTGACACTGTACCTTTACACAATAATACACTTATTTGTTTAAAGTATTGTTCGTTTTATTTCGCTTACTTATACTAGCGGCACGCTATGATGGCCGGTTTGACGTTTGTCCGCTCATGAAGTTCCGTTAATTGATAACGACTTTGAAGGAAATAATTGTATTACGTTATTGACGATAGTGATGTGCAGAGATTCATAAATTTTATCGAATGTAGTTTTAGGTTTAGGACTCAAAATTTATTAATTTATAAATTTTAAACCGGCCATCATAGCGTGCCGCTAGTATAGTAGTTAACTCTAAAATATCAGAGCAAACTTATTATACTTACATTTTACTAAAATTGCGGAGTGGACGATTGTTGACGTTTTTTTTTACGTATGACATTATTTGACAAATGCTTCAGACAATTAACATTTATGATTTTGACAATGACAAGTGACATAACTGTAAGCGTTTACAGAGATAGCTACTAGAAAGGGCTAAAATAAAGAGCAAATTATTGATATTATAAAGGTTAACACGCACTATCAACCGACCCGACCAGAGCATGGGCGTGGCGCGTGGGCCCAACCTCTCAGACCGAAGTATTCGGACTTCGGTTTTCCACCTCCACATTTAGTGGAGCGCCTGGGGCGTTAAAAACATGAAAACCTCGGATTTCAGTTATAGTGAACGAAATTTAATAATTCAAAGTGGAACGTTTAGCATATAATAATATGTACAAAAAAGTTTACCCATTAAAAAATTGTGATCTCAATTAAAAATATATAATTTCGATAATTTAAATGGTATACTTAATAACTATAATATAATAATATTATGGCTGTAGAACATTTTTATATACCAAGTTAATATAAATATTTATATATAAATAGTAATTGTAAAAAATTAAATGAAGGAAAATGCAATAAAAAAACCGGCCAAGTGCGAGTCGGACTCGCGCAACGAGGGCTCCGAACTCTAGAAGTAAAAGTATTCAAGTAAAACGATAATATTATATTATATGAATCTGCTTAATTATAATATTTGTTTAAGAGGTTTATTCTTAATATCAAAATAAATATTTTCTTTTATTTTCTTTCACACAATAGCACAATTTTATTTATTTACCTTATTTGAGGTTAGTGCCAATTAAGCTAGACCTCTAAATTGTATGAGCGCCCATACAACTCAGAAGACTATCTTAATTGGAGTCAACTATGTATGCATGGGGACACCCTTTAATTAACACTTTCATGCGAACTTACGTATATATACGTCTCATGTTGGGAAGTTGCTGTTGCACAACGTATAATCACGTCCAGCGAAAACTTGATTTATTGAGCACAACGTTATAGTGCGGCGACTGGTTATACTAATAACTAAGAGCAGGGTTGTTGTGCTACGACACAGCGAACTCTCAAAATTCTAGTGCTACATAGCATCGATTTTTTTTGTCATCTTTGATGGCTCTCCGTTCTAGTAATTTTTGCCTACTTTTTTTGCGCACAACGCCACTATACGTCGCTTTGCCCTTACATCGACGACCTGTGCACTGCGAGGGGACGCGCGCGCTAATTTTCGTCATCCAACACGTCCATCGTAGCAACGAATATTTACGCGAAATCGTAGCTGAAATTTTGCATGTACATACAATAAATAATAAGTAAATCGGATGACAATGCAATATTATTGTGACATGGAGCTGATCTGATGATGGAGCTGAAATGTTGTTTAGGGAGTCTCTGTAATGAAACTACGTAATCCTGTCGAGTTTGAGCTCGTTAGATTCGTCTTGACAAGTAACTCTGGTCCTAGATGTTATTCAGGGAATGATGATGAAGCTGAAAGGTGCTTAAGGGAACTCTGTAATAAAACTACGTAACCCTATCCAGTTTGGGCTCATTTAATTCGTCTTGCCAAGTACTATGGTCCCAGACGATATCCATGGTCTCATGATGGAACTGAAAGGTGCTTAAGAGAACTCTGTAATGAAACTATGTAACCCTATCGAGTTTGGGTTCGTTTAATTCGCCTTTACGAGTACTCAGGTCTCAGATGATATCCAGGGAATGATGATAGAGCTGAAAGGTTGTTAAGGGAAATTTGTAACTATGTTGTCAAATTTTTGCAAGATGAATGAGAACCACTTCCCAGTTTCTGATTAAGCTGTTTGTATGTACATATATGTAAATCGGATGATAATACAATAATATTATTATGACATGGAGCTGATCTGATGATTGAGCCGGAAGATGGCTTCAGGAATCTGTAATAAAACGACGTAACCCTATCGAGTTTGGGCTCGCTTGATTCATCTTGACAAAAACTCTGGTCTTAGATGATACCCAGAGTCTGATGATGCAGCTATTAAAAGCTTGTATTTTGTTTTTTTTTAGTTTACACTTGTTGCAGCACAGGCGTCTATGTACGTCGATACCTACTGTTCCTTATCACACCGATTTTTATCTATGTGTTGTAGCAGAGACGTCGACGTTATAAGATGTTAGTGCAATATGTATATTAGTTAAAACCTACTGATTTTTGCACAACGTCATTGGACGTCGCTCCAGTTTGTATGGAAAAAAAGATGTGCGGAATCACATTGAGCCACATTTTTGGTTGTTCGCATGAAAGTGTTTTCAAGTTTTTTTATTTTTGTAATTTTTCCTTTATTTGTGCTGTAAGACCTTGCTTTTGCCAAATTTCGTGATTTTTTTTTTAATTCGATGACAAGCTAGTCCTTGACTGCAATCTCACCTGATGGTAAGTGACGATGCAGTCTAAGATGGTAGCGGGCTAACTTGGAAGGGGTATGGCAGTGAACATTCAACCCATACCCCTAATTGGTTTCTACACGCCATCGTGCCGGAACGCTAAATTTCTTGGCGGCACGTCTTTGACGGTAGGGTGGTAACTAGCCACGGCCAAAGCCTGCCACCAGACCAGACCAGAGACAATTCAGAAATTATAAATTCCAAATTGACCCTGCCGGGAATCGAACCCGAGACCTCCCAGTTATAAGACAACAGCGCTCAGCACTGAGCCAGGGAGGTCGTCAATAATGATTCTAGGTCAACGGGAACTACCATATAGGTTTTCGACCCAAAACTAAAGGCTACTTCCAGTTGACTTAGAATGGTCAAAGCAAGGCCTTAGAGCACAAGTAAAGGGAAAATTCCGAAAATTCCGAAAAAAGTTGAAAATTAAGGTAAATTTTGGTACTTACAAGTTTTCGCGAAAATCTAAATTTGCCCATATCTTTTTATCGTGTTGACTCAGGACCTTGATTTTTATACACCTAATAAGGACTATAGACCTCAGTACCTACCTGGTATAAATTTCAACTTGCTAGGTCCACCCGTTCCTGAGAAAATCGGTGGTGACACACGGACAGACAGACGAACAAGAGAGTGATCTTGTAAGGGTTCCTTTTTTACCTTTTCGGTACGGAACCCTAATAATGTTCTTTTATGTCTCTTTAGGTATTATTCAACATATAGATACGAGAAAAACAATTATTTTAAATAAAACTATGCTCACATATTCATTTTTTTTGGGTTTAAATAATAAAAAAAACAAAAGCACAAAAAAATTTTGGGTAAACATTGCAATTTATGCGGACGAAGTCGCGGGCATCAGCTATTTCATAATAATTGAAGATACTGTAGGCTCTATCACGCGAATAATGATCATGACATATTTCTCTCTTTAGACCAATGTTTTTACTATATTATTCAGCTTTGCCCTGCTTTTGTTGGTAAAAGCTGTGCAGAATGTAAATTGAAAATTCAAAACAAAGGTATAATATTTTTTTAAATTACTATGAATACCTGTTGCGTGGGCAGAAAGAATAACTTTCTGCCCACGCAACAGGTACGTAGGTACTTAAATATCCTACTCGTACCTATAGACCAGGGTAGAAGCCTTAAAAAATAATAAAAAGTGAAAAAAAAATAATAGTAGGATGAAACCCATTGAAAAAGGAAGAGAATGCAACAAAAATGAAAGGAAAAATAAATTACGGGCGATCTGAGGTCGGGAAGTGGGGGGAGGGGGGGTTTAAGGGTAAAAAACGGTTTATCTCGATTTCCGGAAAAACTACAAGTCCTATGGAAAAAAGTTAAATGGCAAAGTTGTAGGTAATAAAAAGATCTAGGTACAACTTTTGTATTTAAACTTTTTTCACATAACCTCAAAATGTATGTGAAAAATTCAAATAACCAAGTTTTTGGTTTTTTATTTTTATCTTTTACAAAAAAAAATATTTTTTCACGAAATTTGGTGAAAACTTACCTTTTTATGTCCCAAACACACTGTAATTTTTCTGATTAAAAATATTTATTTTTTCACCTTTTTTTTTGACTTAATATTGAAAAAGCACCTAATTTTCAATCGAAAATTCTCCCGTCAAAATATCTGCTTTTTTAAAAAAGTCGGTGAGCTTTTTGTTCGTTGAAATCTCTACTTTCTGATGGTGTAAAAAAAATATACATTACTATGGTAAATGCTCTCAGAAAATGAGGAAACGAAAATATACGAAATAACAGGCAGTAAAAAACTCTAAAAACAGATGATTACAAAAACAAAAATATTTTATGTATACAACAAGGCAGCCTTATTGCTAAAAAGCGATCTCTTCCAACAACCTTATGGATAAGAAATAGAATTGAATTAGAAGACGTAGGAGGTGTATGTGTCTATGTATAGACGAGTTATGTGCGCTTTGAGCAATTAAATGTAGGGAATTTGCGTTAGTGGTGAACGAAAACATATTACATAGTGAGGAAAACTGCAAGCTTGAGAGTTTTTCATAATTTTAATGTAGGTAGGTAAGTAAGTACTCAAGTCTTTGGATCTGCTTTTGACGAGCGTGGAGAACTTTGGCCTAAGCCGTTTTCATTCGAGGGGAGAATTGTACCTATAGATTAGAAGAATGAATGAATGAATGTTCGCTAGGTTTTAGTTTTGTCTAAAAATTAAAACGTTTGCTTCTGTTCTTATTTCGGTACTCCGAAAATAGACTAATAAGTTTAGTTATAGTATGTAAATTATTACATTAGAATAATATTGAATGAAAAATATTCACAAAAAACAGAGCAACAGGAAAAATTAACTTCTAAATTGAAATTTATGATTCTTGTGAGAACAGGGCCTTGTAGCGGCTGCGAGATACTCCCCGAAGAAATCACTGGAATACTTATACTGTTTCCAGAGAATAATTATTAAGCTGTATACGTTTAATGAATCGATGAAATGGAAAATAACTGATATGAGATAGCATGTAGGTATGTTGAAACAGTAGGGGTACCTGTCGGTAAGCCAAATAGGTAGACCAGAAATACATAAAATGTCTTCACCTTCTTTTATAAATAGGTTTAAATTCTATGTCCTAGGTTAAACGTACAATATTATCTAATAGGTATTATTGTACATTGCTGGTAAAGAGGTAGGTAAACTCTCACTCTAGCGTAAACAGTCGAATTCTCTTTTTTGAGAAGCGCAGCGTAAGAAAATCTCGCGTTAAGTAGAGGGACAATCTTGCAGCCGCTGGATACAAACATCGGAAGATCGTGTTCTGTGGCGATCTATGCAACTATGTCCAGCTGACGTGTATCGATTTAGATGCTCTATATTGCTTGTATTTTGTACATTATGTACATTTTTGTATCAAAAATAATAGAATGGCAAGTGCAATTTAGTACTAGGTATCTACTACGTACATACTCGTAGCAGTGAATATGCAAGCACTGAGCTTGGAATGTAGTATCTGCATTGCAATTCCCCGGAGCTGGCGGCGGCGCGCGGTGGCGGGAGGGAATACCTTTCTCCGAATTGCTTTCGAGAATCTTCCGTATCTCAAGATATGAGACACATTTTTGATAAAGCATTCTTCGTGCGGAACTAGATGGCAGTAAGTATGTTTTCTGCTGCTCGGCTCGGCTTAGGTATCTACCGGAGAACTAGCTTTAAGATAGCTATTCGAATAAGGACGAAAATGGCCAGATCCATGGGTAGATATATTTTACCTATCCTGTCCAAATATTGTTTAATTTAAAATCTAGCTTTTGTCTTATAACTGGGAGGTCTCGGGTTCGATTCCCAGCGGGGGCAATTTGGGAATTTATAATTTTTGAATTGTCTCTGGTCTGGTCTGGTGGAAGTCTTTAGCCGTGGCTTGTTACCACCCTACCGTCAAAGACGTACCACCAACTGATTTAGCGTTCTGGCACGATGGCGTGTAGAAACAGATTAGGGGTATGAGTTGAATGTACACTGCCATACACCGTCCAAGTTAGCCCGCTACCAATACAGACTGCATCGTCACTTAACATCAGGCGAGATCGCAGTCAAGGGCTATCTTGTCATCAAAAAAAAATATGGCAATCCGGATTTCAAGACTTCTAAAATCACATTCTTTGATTTTCAGGGTAAAATACTTTCTACATAGGTAATATATTAAATGGATTGCTTCGTCCAGGCTTGAGGTAGTAGTTGAGTCGTGAAAAGGAAAATTCGAATTGACAGATAGTCACGTTCAGTTTAAGTGTAAGTAACTGTCGTTTTCGATCGTTCTCAGACAAAGTTCTCAGGTCACACCTTCCCAAAATGTAACGAAGTGTAGGTACAGTACTAAATATTGGTAGTAAAAATGTGATAACTGATAAGGGCGCCACTTTCGGCGCGTATTGATTGCCGGCGTGGCGCGGTCCGCCGGACCACAGCTGCCACTTGCCACACACTGATCTTTAGGAGGTTTTCAGAGACATAGAATAGCATAGAAATATTTTTTATTCAAATAAACATTTTTACAAATGCTTTTAGAACCGTCGACGAGTCGACTACTGGTTTGGAATGCCCTTCCTGCCGAGAAGAACCAGCAAGAAACTCGGCGGTTGCTCTTTTTAAAACAAGTTTACAATACAATAGATACTATGCTATGTATCCAGTGTTTCCACAATGAGGGGAAGTTCCAAAAATGCATACTACTTACAATTATCCAATACATGCAGACAGAAAGTAGCCCCATTCCCACCGGTGGCACCCGTTCACAAGCATGATGCATGACCCAGCCGTTGCTTCGCTCCATATTTGAGGGAACGTAACAACCCACATCAGACGACACCACCACACACCACATATGCGTACCTATCTCATCTTGGTTGCTTGGATCATAATATATTGATTGCTTGTTGGGTTGCCCTTAAATCACGCAGCAACGAATTGATGTGATTTTTTGCATGGGTTGGATTAAGGACCCTGGAGTGACATAGGCTACTTTTTACACCGGGAAAATAAAATCTTCCCGTGGGATTTTTAGATTTTCCACGCGAACGAGGTCACGGGCTAAAGCTAGGTTGCAATATTTTAAACGTAGACAGTGCAATACTTATTGTATAATGATTTAGAAAAACTGTTGGATCAAGTTCGGAAGTAAGTACTTATCTACTTTTTCGAAAAAAAATATCTTATTTCAGCAAAAAAAGGCAGATAAAATTGCCATTTCAATTTTAAATTTTAAAATTCACGAAAAGGCGCTCAACGGGAACGGTGTCATTGCGTTGCGTCGTTCGTGTCATCACGTCACCTCTATGTTATTCATAGTAGTTTGTCAAATTTGAACATAGATGTGACGTATCGCTCTGATTGGTGTTCAATCAACAGATTGCTGTATTTTATAGTTTTATTTTATAAAAGTAAATATCAGTCTCGCTAAATAATTATGTTTTTAGGGTTCCGTACCCAAAGGATACCAACGGGACCCTATTACTAAGCCTACGCTGTCCGTCCGTCCGTCCGTCCGTCCGTCCGTCCGTCCGTCCGTCCGTCCGTCTGTCAGCGGGCTGTATCTCGTAAACCGTAATAGATAGACAGATGAAATTTTCACATATTGTGTATATCTATTGCCGCTATAACGACAAATAATAAAAATTAAATAAAATTAAAAAAATTAAATAAAGATATTTCCATGGGTACATGGAAATATTTTTATTTAATTTTTTTTTAACGGAACCCTAAAAGAGCAAGGCCCGACTCGCACTTGGCCGATTTTTTATAATCTGCACGAACCCTATTTCATTGGATAAATTTTTCATAATTTCAATGTTTCTTGGTTACTGTAGAACGTAAGAAGATGTGTACCTACACACTAGAGACTTTTTATTCTTTAGAGAAGAATAGAGAGTATATTTTATGTTAGCGAGCAAAGCAACTTCTGGATCATGCGTCATGCTCGGGAACGGGTTCCACCGACGGAAATGGGGCTACTGTCTAACTGCCCGTCTTAACATTAATTGAATTGTAGTACCTACGCTTTTTTTGAAACTTACCCTCATTGTGGAAATATTATATTCTATTCCAATTTCCAACAAAGTTGCATGGGTTAAATCGGCTTGGCATCCGGCTGCTCACAAAGTCACAAGGTAGTATAAAATAGCTATTTATGCAACTGCATCGTAATGAGGGTCATTTTCATTCGAGTGCTGTTTTTTGATACGAGGCTTGCCGAGTATCAAAATAGGATAGTACGAGAATTAAAATGACTAATTACGTTCAGTTGCATACAAGATTTTATCTACGACAAGGAAAATAAAATCACTAACAAAATACGCCGTAGGCTCAATAAAGTAACAAAAAGTAACTCCGTAAGCCGCCACCAGCCGCCTGTGGCGCCTCTGTCAACAAAAAGTAACTCCGTAAGCCGCCACCAGCCGCCTGTGGCGCCTCTGTCGTATGAACGGTACAAAAGTGCCAGAACTCAGAGCCTTAGCTTTAGGTATCCTATTTTAAGAAGATAACCATTTCGATTCAGCTCCCATACAACGAGCTGCATCGAAATGAGAAGCAAAACCGAAAGAGGGTTCATTTCGATTCAGCTGTCAAATTCGAAATTGGAACTTTTCGATGTTGGAGTAGATAAAACTTATTACATTGTAATAGCTGCATAATAATGTTGTAAAATGATTATTTTGAAAAGAGCAACTGCTGAGTTTCTTGCCGGCTCTTCTCAGCAGAATCCACTTTCCGAACCGGTGGTAGAGTTATGACGTGTCATAAGAGCCACAGGTTGGCCTACGTCAAATAAAAAATTTGTTTTTTTTTTGAATTTTTAGCATACTCGTATAACAGCCAGCGACAAGACAAGAGGCTCAGTAAAGTCATAATTATTCCGGCAACTTGGCGGAGTTTTCAGGCTGATGCTGCATAGGTACACGCCTCAGTTTGCTAACAAGAGAACAAACCTCTTATGCACACAAAACTTGTTAACTTTTGCATCGGAAGCGACGCAAGATGTAAAAACAAATTTACCGGGATGTTGTTAGAGCACTTTGAGCTCTTTTTTTTTTGGTGTCGGTGGGACTTTCATCATTGCTTGTTGTTGCGAAATTAGACGGTGTTCATTTTTGCGAATATTTTTTGCGAAAATGAACCCTAAGGCCCTTTGCCCTAAGCGCGAATTTAGACGGATGGCTGATCGATGACACTCGAAAATGAAAGCAAAAATCTCGAAAAATTAGCTGTAGAAAATTCACCCTTAGGGCGAATTAAGACGGTTCATTTTCGCAAAAATTTTGGCAACGATGAACGACACCGTCTAATTTGGGCCTTACCTACCATGTGCCGCCAACCGATTAAGCGTTCCGGTACGATGGCGTGTAGAAACCTGTTGAAAACGGACAGTCTGCTCTTGGCTTAATAACTAATATCGTCCCGTCTATTAAAGGTTTAATCTTTTTTATTGTCCAAATAGACACACTCGTAATAGTGTTAATAGTGTTGTGTGACTCACTCTCTCACATCAGCGCCACTAAATATGTACTTAGGTAACACTTCTTGTCTTGCCTTGGTCGTAATTAAGCACAGATTAATGATTATGTACATACCAATCAAGTTTTTTGTACTAAGTACATAATTATAAACATGTGATTAAATCCATTTGCCGTGTGGTGACGGCAGATCACTTCGGCAGATCAGAATACAGTTGTCACCACCCCTCCTCTTCCCGCGGGTGTCGTACGAGGCGACTAAGGGATTATAACGGAGAACGGGCAGCAGCGTCCTCTGTGCTACTACTACCATCTACTGCGATCACCAACCCGTCTGTCCCGCGTGGTGATTATGGGCAAACCCTCCCCTTGGGAGAGGCCTTTAGTCCAGCAGTGGACTGTTATAGGCTATTAATGAAAAAATGATAATGAATGATTAAATCCATATTAATCAATTCCATCTATTAATAACGGCCTTTAAAACCCATCAAAACCGAAAGGACGTATTTAATTTTACTCCATATAAATAAAGAACATAATAAAACAACAATATTATAAAAAACTGTAATATATGTAGTAGCTACTACTTACCTACACAATTTGGTGGCTTTATCGCTGCCTAGCGATCGCTTCCAGGCAATAAATGGTGCAAAAGTAGGACATAGCTACAGATACGAGGTAGGTTTGCAATAGATGCAAATAGATAGGTATTTTTGCATTAAGGTATACTTTAAAATAAATATTTACATAAATGATAAATATAGAATAGAATAGAATAATTTATTCTTCAAATAAACTTTTACAAAGTGCTTTCGAATTATCTATCGTCAAGCAGTAGGTATAAGTAGTAGTATATTTTATCGTAATTTAAATGAACAATTGTTTCTCTTCAGCTACAACTGTTTTACCTAAGCCTTTTCAACTACTTTTTCATTTAAAAAATGGTACATGAGCTGCACAAAAATTTGGTGAAAATGGAACGTAGTTTTTGCTGTAGTCTGTGTAAAACGTTCCGCTTTTGTTTTCGAAAGTTGCCCGATAGAGGAAACTTTGTTTGTATTTACTATTTAAAGCCGCGCCAGCACAATGCAACAAGGGCAGGGCGCTTCCAGGGGGCGACGGGGTCGTAAATAAAGTGTCTTAATCGTTTTGCCATTTAAAACGGTTTTAAATTCACCATTTTCGCAATGGGTCTTGCAGCCACTACCGAGCAATCCGGCTAGGAATTATTTACAGAAAATTATCATCATCATGATCAGATGCCCATCAACGGCTCACTACTGAGCGCAGGTCTCTTTTCAGAGAAGGGTTATAGGCCATATTCCACCACGCTGCCCCAATGCGAATTGGCGGACTTCACACACCTTCAAGAACATTATAAAGAACTCTCAGGTGTGCAGGTTTCCTCACGATTTTTTCCTTCACCGTTGAAGCAAGTGATAATTATTTAATTGTTTATTAAAGTCAAGTGTGTAGACGCACTTGACTCCGAAAAGTCAGAGGTGCGTACCCCGGATTGAACCTGCGACCACCCGAATAGGAGACCATAGTCCTAACCACTAGGCTATCACTGCTTATTATATATGGCGTATCCCTAACGCCATAGTCCACTACGCCGGCACAATGCAAATTGATAAGCAGTCTTCAAGCCATTGAAAACATTATGGAGAAATCTTAAGCATGCCGGGTTTCGATGTTTTCCGTTGAAGCATGTGATGATGGTTTAAACGCACATAATTCTGATGTCATAAAGACGGGTGCACCCACGCGTCTCCTCTCAGAATGAGAAGAGTTTCGTCCATTATCAACACGCTGGCGAAGTACGGAGACTTCAGGCAACAACGTGCAGCCAGTACCGAAAAAGGGGAGTCGTGCTGACCCGGCCAATTATAGACCGATAGCAATCACGTCCATCCTTTGTAAAGCTATGGAACGTGTGCTTAACAATAAGCTCCTGGCATACCTGGAAGAAAACGATCTTCTGTCTGACCACCAGTACGGCTTTCGGAAAAACCGGTCCACGGGTGATCTTCTAGTGTATGCCACACATACTTGGGGCGAAGCCATTGAGAAACAGGGTGAGGCACTCGCCGTGTCTCTTGATATTTCAAAGGCTTTTGACCGGGTTTGGCATGACAGTCTTCTCAGTAAGCTTCCGTCATACGGGTTACCCACTGGCTTATGTAGCTGGATATCTGATTTCCTGAGTGAGAGGTCATTTAGAGTTGTCGTTAACGGCTGCTCATCTGACCTAATGGCTGTCAACGCCGGTGTTCCTCAGGGATCTGTTCTGTCCGCAACACTTTTCCTGCTGCACATCAACGATCTTCTAAAGCCCGGTATCTTTGGGTACGCTGATGACAGCACTGTTACGGACAGATACATGTCCAGCTCTCGAGCCAGTGCTACTGAGATCCATGAGTATAGAGAGGCCATGGTGAATCGCATTAACTTAACTCTGAAGGAGGTGTCCGATTGGGGCGACGCCAATTTAGTTAAGTTTAATGCCACCAAAACTCAAGCGTGTTTATTCACTGCCAAAAGGAGTCCCTTTACCTTGACTCCAACTTTCCAAAATGTGTCCATACCGATTAGTGACCATATTGAGCTCCTGGGCATAGACATCTCGCCCAACCTCAATTTCGGGAAATGCATCGAGTCAAAGGCAAAAACAGCAGCCAAAAAACTTGGTATCCTGAACAAGGTGAAGCGGTGCTTCACGCCTGAGCAGCGCCTGACTCTCTATCAGGCTCAGGTGCGCTCGGCCATGGAGTACTGCTGCCACCTATGGGATGGCTCTGCCAAGTACCAACTCGATGCATTAGACTCGGTAGATCGCCGTGCCCGCCGAATTGTAGGTGATCAGTCACTAACGCAGGCAAAAATGCTCAGTCTGCAGCACCGTCGCAATGTTGCCTGTCTATCGGTCTTCTATCGGATATACTTTGGAGAGTGCGCTCAAGAACTTCACAACCTTGTGCCCCCTTCACCGTTTTACCACAGAACTTCGAGAAATCGTGAGCGTTGGCATCCTTACGTGGTTGAAATCCAACCTGCTCGCACGAAACGCTTCTGTTCAACGTTTCTGAATCGAACCGCTAAGGTGTGGAACGCACTTCCAACTTCTGTGTTTCCGGCCACGTATAACCTCAGTACCTTCAAGGCAAGAGTGAATAGGCATTTTCTAGGCAAGCGCGCTCCAACCTAGACCTCATCAGTGCTGTCCAGCATTGATTGTCGTCAAGCGCAAGCCTATCCCGCAATAAAAAAAAAAAAAAAAAAAAAAACTTTGAGAACATTATTGAAAATCTGGCGCTTACAGATTGTTTCGGCGCAAACGCCTTGTCTCGTTGTGATAGAAGCGGAGGAGCTACAATATTTGCTATTCATACAGAACAGGCGTTTCACAAACTATTTTACATAATTAAGAAATAGTATATAGAATATTAAATAATAAGTAGAAATCTGTGCGGTAGTTTGTACGTGAAAGAAGGACAAACAAACAGACAGACAAAAAAAAATTAGCTTCTGTTTTGATATCTGTATCTTGAACACAATTAGAAGCAAAAACCCTTTTTTGAATCTATTTCATGTACAGAATTGGTTTCGTTTCTGTTTTATTATATGTATAGATATTTTAAAAACCACTCGACCGATTTCGATGAAATTTCAATGGGACCACCTGGAAAGTATACCCTTTGAAATAAAAAAAGAATTTTCCTAATCGGTTCGGGCATCTTCGCGTAATCGGTGAACTTATATAAAAATAAATAAAAAAAAAGATTCCGATGAATGGAGAACCTCCTCCTTTTTTGAAGTCGGTTAATAAAGTCGATTAAAAACCATTCGTGTATTCGGCCGTTAGTACCTACCTACGCGTAAAGTTTTAATGAAACGTTTCAACTGGATTCTGAAAGATTTTAGACAAAGCTTAGGAAGTTAAATTAATAAAAAGAAACGACCGAGAAACGGACAATTCCCAGCGCAAAGTAAAAGTTATTTAAAAGGGTTCCCTCGCCGCGGGCGGTAACTGTACTTTATTGTTTTTGGAATTTCGCTTAAATATCAAGTTTAAATATCAAAGAAACGTTTGGAATACGGAGATTAACCTGAAGTCTTGTTAAGTCACCTGTAATAAGGTTTCGGAAAAAATAATTAATTTGAAGCACCAAAAAACGATTGCTTTTTAACAAAACATTTTCGTGCTCATAATAGGTGAAGTACCGGTACCTATTTCATTTTCATATTACATTTTTTACAAGCTTTTATTATCGTATTACATTTTTTACAAGCTTTTATTTAGCTTGACTAGTTCATTTATTTGGGTCAAATCTTGCAAGATGAATTAGAACCACTTCCCGGTTTCTGATTGAGCTGAAATTTTGCATGTATGTGTAAATCGGATGACACTGCAATATTATTGTGAAATGGGGCTGATCTGATGATGGAGACGGAAGATGGCTATCGGAACTCTGTAATAATACGATGTAACCCCATCGAGTTTGGGCTCGTTTGATTCGTCATGACAAGAACTCTGATCCTATAGAATATAGATGATATTTAGAGTCTAATGATGTAGCTACTAAAAGCTTGTATTTAAAAATAAAAATTTTAATTTACACTTGTTTTTATTTCTATTAGAATAGAATAGAATAGAAATGTTTTTCTATTCTACGCGCGGCTACGCTCACTTTAAGTTCGATTTTCAAACCCCTATTTTACCCCCTTAGGGGTTGAATTTTCAAAAACCTTTCTTAGTGACGGCAGATCACTTCGGCAGATCAGAATACAGTTGTCACCACCCCTCCTCTTCCCGCGGGTGTCGTACGAGGCGACTAAGGGATTATAACGGAGAACGGGCAGCAGCGTCCTCTGTGCTACTACTACCATCTACTGCGATCACCAACCCGTCTGTCCCGCGTGGTGATTATGGGCAAACCCTCCCCTTGGGAGAGGCCTTTAGTCCAGCAGTGGACTGTTATAGGCTATTAATGAAAAAATGATAATGAATGATTAAATCCATATTAATCAATTCCATCTATTAATAACGGCCTTTAAAACCCATCAAAACCGAAAGGACGTATTTAATTTTACTCCATATAAATAAAGAACATAATAAAACAACAATATTATAAAAAACTGTAATATATGTAGTAGCTACTACTTACCTACACAATTTGGTGGCTTTATCGCTGCCTAGCGATCGCTTCCAGGCAATAAATGGTGCAAAAGTAGGACATAGCTACAGATACGAGGTAGGTTTGCAATAGATGCAAATAGATAGGTATTTTTGCATTAAGGTATACTTTAAAATAAATATTTACATAAATGATAAATATAGAATAGAATAGAATAATTTATTCTTCAAATAAACTTTTACAAAGTGCTTTCGAATTATCTATCGTCAAGCAGTAGGTATAAGTAGTAGTATATTTTATCGTAATTTAAATGAACAATTGTTTCTCTTCAGCTACAACTGTTTTACCCAAGCCTTTTCAACTACTTTTTCATTTAAAAAATGGTACATGAGCTGCACAAAAATTTGGTGAAAATGGAACGTAGTTTTTGCTGTAGTCTGTGTAAAACGTTCCGCTTTTGTTTTCGAAAGTTGCCCGATAGAGGAAACTTTGTTTGTATTTACTATTTAAAGCCGCGCCAGCACAATGCAACAAGGGCAGGGCGCTTCCAGGGGGCGACGGGGTCGTAAATAAAGTGTCTTAATCGTTTTGCCATTTAAAACGGTTTTAAATTCACCATTTTCGCAATGGGTCTTGCAGCCACTACCGAGCAATCCGGCTAGGAATTATTTACAGAAAATTATCATCATCATGATCAGATGCCCATCAACGGCTCACTACTGAGCGCAGGTCTCTTTTCAGAGAAGGGTTATAGGCCATATTCCACCACGCTGCCCCAATGCGAATTGGCGGACTTCACACACCTTCAAGAACATTATAAAGAACTCTCAGGTGTGCAGGTTTCCTCACGATTTTTTCCTTCACCGTTGAAGCAAGTGATAATTATTTAATTGTTTATTAAAGTCAAGTGTGTAGACGCACTTGACTCCGAAAAGTCAGAGGTGCGTACCCCGGATTGAACCTGCGACCACCCGAATAGGAGACCATAGTCCTAACCACTAGGCTATCACTGCTTATTATATATGGCGTATCCCTAACGCCATAGTCCACTACGCCGGCACAATGCAAATTGATAAGCAGTCTTCAAGCCATTGAAAACATTATGGAGAAATCTTAAGCATGCCGGGTTTCGATGTTTTCCGTTGAAGCATGTGATGATGGTTTAAACGCACATAATTCTGATGTCATAAAGACGGGTGCACCCACGCGTCTCCTCTCAGAATGAGAAGAGTTTCGTCCATTATCAACACGCTGGCGAAGTACGGAGACTTCAGACAACTTTGAGAACATTATTGAAAATCTGGCGCTTACAGATTGTTTCGGCGCAAACGCCTTGTCTCGTTGTGATAGAAGCGGAGGAGCTACAATATTTGCTATTCATACAGAACAGGCGTTTCACAAACTATTTTACATAATTTATGTCAAATGTCATTCGTTTTCTCACCGTCAACGGATCAAGAATATAGCAGCTAATTTATAAAGTTAGACTTTTATTTGCCCCATTGTATGCCTAAACATACACAGATTTTACCGCGATATTTTCCTTTACTGTTAAAGCGAGTGATCTTTTGTTTACTGCGCACATAGCCACATAACTCCAAGAGGCCTGGGATTCAAACCACGGACCACTCGGAAAAGAGGCTGTAGTTAAAATAAAATTGGAACAATATAGGGGCAGTCTTACAAAGATAAGATCCGGCTGTTGAAGTGTTGAGTTAGTTGAGCTCGGATCGATCCTCTCATCAAGGCTCATGTTGGTGCTCTCTGACCCGTGTGAGTTCACTCTATTATAATATCTAAGCGGTTGATTATAAATATCTCTCATGACCCGTTTCCTTTGATAGTTCATTACGTGACCGCCCCCTCCCCCCCCCCCCCCCTTCCCCCACGCGGGTGGGATCATTTGTGCAGAAATTCCGAAATTCCGCCGCGACACGCTCCGCTCCACATAATCCTTACATTACGTCCTGTAATCCAGGAATGGCACGCCACATTAAGCAACTAAGGCTAGCCCTACTATAAAATGGCCTATTTGCAGAAGTCCAATATCCATTATGAAAAAAATAATAGGTATAGTAGGTACCAACCTATTTTACTACACAAATAGTGAAACAGTAGTTTTTTCGATGGGGTCTCATCCTTTTCTTCTAAAGTCCTTAACTTCTACCGCCTTCTTGCCCGAAGCTTACCATGATTCCTCAAACGAGGCTGCATGGGCTCTAGCGTTTGAAATATCGTTCCGAGATCTGAGTTTTCTGACACTTACAATCTGATATACTTAATAGAAACAACATAGTTTCTATGACGACTTTCCATTCCCGATGGATCATATACACATGATGATTTTCCATTTGGTGTGAGTGTGGTCAAGCGCGAATCTATAATATTTTAAAGAAGCTAGACAGAAGCTGCTCTTAAACTTATAAAATTATTTTTAAAAACCGACTTCAAACGCCCGCGCCAGTACAAAGTATATAATTTATTGTTGACTAGCTGATGCCCGCGACTTTGTCCGCGTGGATTTAGTTTTTAAAGTCCCTCGGGAACTCCTTGATTTTCTGGGATAAAAGTAGCCTAGATGTTGACCCGAGTAATAAGCTACCACGGTATAAAATTTTGTAGAAATCTGTGCGGTAGTTTTTACGTGAAAGAAGGACAAACAAACAAACAGACAAAAAAAAATTAGCTTCTGTTTTGATATCTGTATCTTGAACACAATTAGAAGCAAAAACCCTTTTTTGAATCTATTTCATGTACAGAATTGGTTTCGTTTCTGTTTTATTATATGTATAGATATTTTAAAAACCACTCGACCGATTTCGATGAAATTTCAATGGGACCACCTGGAAAGTATACCCTTTGAAATAAAAAAAAGAATTTTCCTAATCGGTTCGGGCATCTTCGCGTAATCGGTGAACTTATATAAAAATAAATAAAAAAAAAGATTCCGATGAATGGAGAACCTCCTCCTTTTTTGAAGTCGGTTAATAAAGTCGATTAAAAACCATTCGTGTATTCGGCCGTTAGTACCTACCTACGCGTAAAGTTTTAATGAAACGTTTCAACTGGATTCTGAAAGATTTTAGACAAAGCTTAGGAAGTTAAATTAATAAAAAGAAACGACCGAGAAACGGACAATTCCCAGCGCAAAGTAAAAGTTATTTAAAAGGGTTCCCTCGCCGCGGGCGGTAACTGTACTTTATTGTTTTTGGAATTTCGCTTAAATATCAAGTTTAAATATCAAAGAAACGTTTGGAATACGGAGATTAACCTGAAGTCTTGTTAAGTCACCTGTAATAAGGTTTCGGAAAAAATAATTAATTTGAAGCACCAAAAAACGATTGCTTTTTAACAAAACATTTTCGTGCTCATAATAGGTGAAGTACCGGTACCTATTTCATTTTCATATTACATTTTTTACAAGCTTTTATTATCGTATTACATTTTTTACAAGCTTTTATTATCGTATTACATTTTTTACAAGCTTTTATTTAGCTTGACTAGTTCATTTATTTGGGTCAAATCTTGCAAGATGAATTAGAACCACTTCCCGGTTTCTGATTGAGCTGAAATTTTGCATGTATGTGTAAATCGGATGACAGTGCAATATTATTGTGAAATGGGGCTGATCTGATGATGGAGACGGAAGATGGCTATCGGAACTCTGTAATAATACGATGTAACCCCATCGAGTTTGGGCTCGTTTGATTCGTCATGACAAGAACTCTGATCCTATAGAATATAGATGATATTTAGAGTCTAATGATGTAGCTACTAAAAGCTTGTATTTAAAAATAAAAATTTTAATTTACACTTGTTTTTATTTCTATTAGAATAGAATAGAATAGAAATGTTTTTCTATTCTACGCGCGGCTACGCTCACTTTAAGTTCGATTTTCAAACCCCTATTTTACCCCCTTAGGGGTTGAATTTTCAAAAACCTTTCTTAGTGAATGCCTACGTCATAACAGCTATCTGTATGCCAAATTTCAGCCCGAGCCGTCTAGTTGTTTCAGTTGTGCGTTGATAGATCAGTCAGTCAATCAGTCATTCACCTTGTCCTTTTATATATTTAGAAGAAGACAAGATAGTCCTTGAATGCGATCTCACTTAATGGTAAGTGATAAAGCGATCTACCATCAACGTAGTTTACCGTAAGTTGCAGAAAACACGAACGCCGAGTGAGCGTTCCAGACTAGAGCGACTCATTTCAGAACTAAAGCGGTTCGTGCGAGTAGGTTGGATTTCAACCACAGGATTCCAATTCTCGCAGTTTTGTGGTAAAACCGTGAACGAGGAGCGAGCTTATAAAGTTCTAGAGCGCAGAGTCCAAAGTACGTCCGATAGAAGACCGACAGACTGGCGAGACAGCGTCGGTGCTGTAAACTTTATCCACCAAATTCTAAAATATTTCAGCGAAGCGATTTATGAACGCCGCGTACAAGATAAAAAAGCTAAGGACGGTCCATTAAAGTGTCTGAAAAGTAATTTGTTCCCGCGCTGCGGCACTCGGAAGGCGGCGTTAGAATATAAATCGAGCTGCAGCAAAAGTATTGCTGCATCGTGCTGCGACAGAACGCCCCGGCGACGCCACGACACGTACGCGCTGTACTGACAGTGAACTGAATTAAAGAAGGAAATTATTAGAGAGGAGGACGAGGAAGCTTTAGCAATTTCCGTTGGCTGTTAGTTGGGCCAACAACACATACATCAGTTACTACATAGTTTGGTTGGCCAACAGTAAGACTTGTCATCATCAAATCTGCCGCCATCAAAATTTAAGCGTGCCATTTTTGAATTACTTAATAGAAAAAATTATTACAGTATACAAGAATTCCTGACTGATGATGACATAGTAAATTAACAACTGATATACTTTTTTTTCCATTCATCAGCCTGTATTCGTCCAAGTTGCAGGACATATGCCTGTCCGAGAGCGCGCCACCAAACACGGTCCTACGCTTTCCTCATCCAACCGCTTCCCGCCACAGTCGGAAATAGCAGGGCTGCCGGGAACTAGGGGCCTTTGTCTGTTGGCGTTACTCATCAAAAGTAGTGCCCATACTGAGCACGCCGGGCAGGCGGCGGGTTGGTCAGCGCAGGGCTCGGCTTCTTCGCACTAGAGACGCTACTGCCCATCTCCAGTCTGCTATATGAAGCCTAGCATTAATAATAATAATTCCTTTATTTGCAAGATTGCATGTTTACATAATAGGTGTTTCATAATTAACAGATGCCAAGCTACAATCAGCCATACTATGGCATGCAAATGATTTGTACATAATGTCATTAATCAATAGCATGTCAATAAATTAAATTATGATATAAATAATAATTTCAATAAGATTAATCGAATTACGGTATATCCAAGTGTTGAAGTGCTTGTATGAAAACGCCACAATGTCAGTACGTATACAGGACCAGACTACGAGGCCAATCCACTTGCAGCGTGGAGTGCGACAAGGAGACGTTATCTCCCCGAAGCTCTTTACCGCTGCGTTGGGGGACGTCTTTAAGCTTCTGGATTGGAACGGGCTTGGCATCAACATAAACGGCGAGTACATCACTTACCTGCGATTTGCCGATGACATAGTAGTCATGGCAGAGACTCTGAGAGACCTCAATACAATGCTCAACGATCTCAGCAGGGTTTCTCAACAGGTGGGCCTGAAAATGAACATGAGCAAGACGAAAATCATGTCCAATGCTCATGCACCGCTCCACCCAGTAATCGTTGAGAACTCTGCACTCGAAATTGTCGACGAGTATATTTACCTGGGACACACAGTCCAGCTAGGTAGGTCCAATTTCGAGAAAGAGATCAACCGCCGAATCCAACTCGGCTGGGCAGCGTTCGGGAAGCTCCGAGATGTCTTCTCGTCCAAAATTCCTCAGTGCCTGAAGACTAAAGTCTTCGAACAGTGCGTGTTGCCAGTGATGACTTACGGATCCGAGACATGGTCGCTAACTAAGGGCCTCATAAGTAGGTTCAGGACCGCTCAGCGGGCGATGGAGAGAGCTATGCTCGGAGTATCCCTGCGGGATCGAATCAGAAATGAGGAGATCCGTAGGAGAACCAGAGTCACCGACATAGCTAAGCGAGTCGCGATACTGAAGTGGAAATGGGCGGGGCACATAGTTCGAAGAGCTGATGGTCGTTGGGGTCCCAAGGTGCTGGAGTGGCGACCCCGCACCGGGAAGCGCAGTGTTGGCAGACCCCCCACCAGGTGGACCGACGACATCAAACGAGTCGCAGGGAGCCGCTGGATTCAGGCGGCGCAAGACCGAGGCCTGTGGAAGTCCATGCAAGAGACCTTTGTCCAGTAGTGGACGTCTATCGGTTGATAAAGAAGAAGAAGAAGAATCGAATTACCTTGCAATTTAACATTAAAGCATTCCTATCATAAATAAGGCATGTCCAACTCAAATCATTTTTATAAATTCAAATAATCGTTTACGGAATAAAAACATTTATCCAGGAGCCACGTATACAAACGGGTTTTAAATGGTATTAGTGACTTTTAATTAAGCTGGTAGTTTATTATAGATTTTGACGCACATTGCATCACAACTTTTTTTGTAGTGGCTGCTCTTTGGGGGGTGTTTTGTAACTAGGCGGTCTAGATTTCTGCACCTTCTCGGATACACTTCGGATACTTTACAATTTTTACACTTCGGATTAGTTCGGAATGGTTATCCCGCCATTCTTCGGTCGTCATATCCTCGTTCGCTAATAGGGTATTTGACTACATTTAGAAAATCATCTTAAATCCTATTAATATTATAAATGCGAAAGTTTGTGAGGATGGATGTATGGATGTTTGGATGGATGGATGGATGTTTGTTACTCTTTAACGCGACAACTAATGAACCGATTTTGCTGAAATTTGGCACAGACATAGATTATAGTCTGGAATAGCACATAGGCTACTTTTTATCCCGGAAAAGCAAACAGTTCCTGCGGGATAGCATCGCTATTTTTTACGCATTTTTCCTTCAAAATTCGCGCAATGGAGTTTTATATTAACGTGTTTTTTTGTATAGGTAAAGTTAAGGGCCTGAAAAGTGACAAAGGCTACTTTTAAACCCGGGAAAACAAACAGTTCCCGCGGGATCTTAGTATGCTACTTTTCACATATTTATCCTTCAATTTTGCGCCAACGGAGTTACAGATTGACGTGGTTTTTTGTATTGGTATATTTGAGGACCTGAAAAGAGAAAAGGCTACTTTTATCCCGGGAAAACAAACAATTCCCGCGGGATATTCGTATGCTACTTTTCACATATTAATCCTTCAATATGCGCCAACGGAGTTACAGATTGACGTGGTTTTTTGAATAGGCATAGTTGAGGACCTGAAAAGTGAAAAGGCTACTTTTTATTCCGGGAAAACAAACAGTTCCCGCAGGTTATTCGTTTGTTACTTTTCACATATTTATCCTTCAATTATGCGCCACCGGAGTTACAGATTCACATGGTTTTTGTATTGGTATATTTGAGGACCTGAAAAGAGAAAAGGCTAGTTTTATCCCGGGAAAACAAACAATTCCCGCGGGATATTCGTATGCTACTTTTCACATATTAATCCTTCATTATGCGCCAACGGAGTTACAAATTGACGTGGTTTTTTTAAATAGGCATAGTTGAGGACCTGAAAAGTGAAAAGGCTACTTTTTATTCCGGGAAAACAAACAGTTCCCGCAGGTTATTCGTTTGTTACTTTTCACATATTTATCCTTCAATTATGCGACAACGGAGTTACATATTGACGTGATTTTTGGGATAGGCATAGTTGAGGAACTGAAAAGTAACAACGGCTACTTTTTATCCCGGGAAAACAAACAATTTCCGCGGGATATTCGTATGCTACTTTCACATTTTTATCCTTCAATTATGTGCCAAGGGAGTTACATATTGACGTGATTTTTGGGATAGGCATAGTTGAGGAACTGAAAAGTAATAACGGCTACTTTTTATCCCGGGAAAACAAACAGTTCCCGCGGGATACCCGCTCCCTACTTTTCACATATTTATCCTTAAATTATGCGGTAATATGCATGCATGCATACATGTATGTATGTATGTATGTATGTATGTATGTGTGTATGCATGTATGTATGCAAGTATGCATGTTTGTATGTATGCATGCATGTATGTATGCGTGTATGTATGTATATATGTATGCATGCATGTATTTATGTATGTGTGTGTGTGTATGTATGTATATTGTATGTATGCACGCATGTATGTATGTTTGTATGTATGCATGCATGTATGTATGCATGTATGCATGCATGTATGTATGCATGTATGCATGCATGTATGTATGTATGTACGCATGCATGTATGTACATATCTATGTGTGTATGCATGTATGTATGTATGTTTGTATCCTCCCCCTCCAATAACTACATTAACTATATTCGATCCTACTTATCCCACTAATATTATTAATGTTGTTAAGTTAGTGTTAAGTTTGTGAGGATGCACGTATATTGTATACGGATGTATGTTTGTGTAGATGTAGTATAGGGATGTATAGATGGATGGATGTATGTTCTCTGAGATAGGGGTTGAACTATTTTGACTGTTTTACTCCATAACTTCGTTGAATTTAAACTAATTTTTATTATTATTTTAACCGACTTCAAAAAAGGAGGAGGATCTCAATTTAACGGAATCTTTTTTTATGTATGTTCACCGATTACTCGACGACACCTGAACCGATTTGGAAAATTCTTTTTTGTTTCAAAGGGTCCCAGGTGGTCCTATTTAAATTTTATCGAAAACTCAACAATAAATTATATACTTTGTAGTGGCACGGTCGTTTAAATGTATGTTCCCTGGACAAAAAGTAGCCTGTTTTATTTTCCAGGTCCTCAACATTACCTGTGTAAAAAACCACGTCAACTATATGCACTTGCACCTTATATGTGAAATATTATAACTGCGAAAGTGTGATGGTTTCTCCTTCAATCACGCCCAAACAGAGCTACGGATCGACGTGATTTTTTGCAAGGATACCTATAGTTGACCTGGAGAGTGACAGGCTACTTTTTATCCCGCAAAATGAAAGAGATCCCGAGGCATTTTAAAAACTAAATTCACGCAGACGAAGTTGCGGGCATCAGCTAGTTGTTAATAATGCTATGCTGAAGCTAACAAAACGTATATTTCGGCATAATTTTCAGTATTTTTCATAAAAATCGAGAAATAAATTCAAAAAAATAAATTGCCGCCGAAACGTTCCATTTGCTCTCATGACGTCACAGTTCACATTTCAAACATTGACAATTCCACAGCCCATAGGTGGTGTGGACTGTGACGTCATTCGAGATCACGGAACGTTTTCGATCACGTGACCATGGCCGGAATTATAGCAATTTTATTTAATATTTTCTAATTAAATAAAACTTTATTTTTTAGTTTTTTCGTGTGGAATAATGTTTTTAGATAATAATCTTTTAGGATGACACCAAATGAAACGATATTTTTAATATAGTCAAATACCCTATTGGCAGGGGGCACCACGGGCAGGTGAGGTTGACAATTGGAGCGCTTAGATGTTGGTGCGCCCCCTTACCCCCTTCAATTTAATGCCATTGTAATTTTAATTCATTATTCATTTTAATTTTAATTTCTGATAATTTTAATTCTGTATCTATATATATAAAAGAAAGTGGTGTTAGTTACACTATTTATAACTCAAGAACGGATGAACCGATTTGGCTGAAAATTGGCGGAGAGGTAGCTTAGAACCAGGAGACGGACATAGGATACTTTTTATCCCGTTCGACCGCGTTTCCGTCATGTCACTATAAAACGTGGTATAAGAAAAACCCATCTAACATGGAATAACAAAACGCAAATGACAGTGGAATAAAAAAACGTAAATGACAGCTAAACGTAATTTTGTCCTTGGTTAAGTATGGTAAAAAATTTGACAGTTATAAAAAGTGTTATAATAAAGCATTACTGATATTATAAATGTGAAAGTGTGTTTGTTTGTTGGTGTGTCCTTCAATCACGTCGCAACAGAACAGCGGATTGATGCGATTTTTTGCATGGGTATAGTAATGGATGTAGTAGTGGTTCCTCAGTGGAGAGCTACTTTTTATCTCGGATAATGAAAGAGTTCCCGCGGGATTTTTAAAAACTAAATCCATGCGGACGAAGTCGCGGGCATCAGCTAGTAATTGTATAACCTTAATGTCTAAACATTTGCACACTGTCGGTGACAGTCGATTGTGTAAGGGAGCTATAATGTGATGTATTGATCTGTTATGTACCCACAATTTGGCAAATAAATTTATTTATTTATTATCCCTGAAAATCGTGGTGCCAACTGTAGAAAAGCGGGTTGTGGTTGTCAGAAGAGACTCAGTCGGAATCACCAGTACTATCTCCCAACCGTTGGCTACATAACCACAACGGAAGTTGCTACGAGGGGGGATGGACCGTGATCCATGACGGGACTGCGGTTCATGCAACTGAATCGATTTTTTTTAATATATAGACTAGCGCTTGACTGCAATCTCACCAGATGGTAAGTGAAGATGCAGCCTAAGATGGAGCGCGCTTGCCTAGAAGATGTCTATTCACTTTTGATTTAAAGGTACCCAAGTTATAGTCAGTCGGAAAAACGGAAGCAGAAAGGGCATTCCAAATATATATATTATATCAACATTTTCAACTAAAACAATAATTATCGTAGTAAGTACGTACTTGTGTAATACGTACGTACGTACGTAATATATATATTTCTTGTGTGCGTGTGTATGTCACTGAACTCCTCCTAGACGGCTGGACCGATTTTGATGAAATTTTGTGTGCATATCGGGTAGGTCTGAGAATCGGCCAACATCTATTTTTCATACCCCTGAATGATAAGGGTGACCAACCACTAAATATTTTTATTGGCGGTACGTAGTTCTCTGGGTCAGCTAGTATATTATAATTATGTCATGCAACCACGAAATAAGTCTAAAATCTTTAGGAAGGAAGTGAAAATACAGACATTTCAAAATTCTCTAAAACGGTTAGCTACGGCTCAGCAGTTTTACATTGTCCGCTATATTTGTCGGATAGACTGGCGAGTGGCGTAGATGTTCTCAAAAGCCGGGATTTGCTGACGGGGCGTCGCGGGAGGCGACACAAAGGCAGCAGCGGACAGCGGATATGAAATACATAATAATATTGCAGCGATTGTTATAGAAATATTGTTCTATCTATTTTTCTTTGGCTCGTCCGTAAAGGAATAGCAGGTATTTTATTGGAACGTAAGTTCCTTATCGCGCGGTGCGGAAGGAGGCTAGACGGAAAAAATTAAGGAACCGACACTCGACACATTTTTGAAACCGACACTTTTTTGTTGAATGTGAATTTTGCATTGTGTTCGGTATTTTCGCGATACAACATTGGGTCTCCGTAGCCTAGTGGCTCCGGCAGTCGCCTAACAGTTCAAAGTCGATGGTTCGAATCCCAGCTCGACAGGCTGAATTTTCTATTTTCAAATTTATTTTAAATAATTTCTACATGTGAAGCAGTGATAGTCTAGTGGTTGAAGCAGTGATAGCCTAGTGGTTAGGACTGTGGTCTCCTATTCGGGGGGTCGCAGGTTCGATCCCGGGTACGCACCTCTGACTTTTCGGAGTCAAGTGCGTTTAAGCAATTAAATATCACTTGCTTCAACGGTGAAGGAAAACATCGTGAGGAAACCTGCGCACCTGAGAGTTCTTCATAATGTTCTTGAAGGTGTGTGAAGTCCGCCAATTCGCATTGGGCCAGCGTGGTGGACTATGGCCTATAACCCTTCTCTGAGAGGAGACCTGCGCTCAGTAGTGAGCCGTTGATGGGTTGCTAATGGATGGATGGACATGTGGAATTTTTCCCTAATTTATTACGGAGACCCAATGTTGTATTGCGAAACTACAGAACACAATGTAAGTAATCGAAAGGAACTACGTTCCATAAGGGTGTCCTTTAACACCTCTCTGTTAGAGGATTAGTGCCGTGAAACTGTGGACTGATAAGTCATAAGTTTAAAATCAAGACGTGTTGACTGCTGGAATAAAACCGTTCCAGTACTTAACACTTTAATTGCTCTGAAAGTTAATGTGAAAGTTAGCACACTAGACAGCCTCTACCCATTCTACCGGTGCACGGTGTACCATTCTGTAAAACAATGAATTAAGTAATTTGCGATTAATTAATTTGATCTTTAATAACAAAAAATAATAAGGAATAGAAATAATAATTTACTATGCGGTCGTTGAATTTTATGTGAGAACTGAGACGTAACATAGATGATGTACATAATGATTATTATTTCACGGTAATCTTTGTGGTATACAATAAAAGTGTATTCATTCATTCATTATTTATTACTAGCTGATGCCCGCTACTTCGTCCGCGTGGATTTAGTTTTTAAAATCCCTCAGGAACTCTTTGATTTTCCGGGATAAAAAGTAGCCTATGTCACTCTCCAGGTCTTCAACTATACCCATGCAAGAAATCACGTCGATCCGTAGCCCTGTTGCAGCGTGATTGAAGGACAAACCAACAAACAAACACACCTTCGGATTTATAATATTAGTAAGGATTGATAAAGTAGGCCTAACTGCTTTATTTAAATGAAATTTTGAATTCGCACGATAAAATAAAGAGTCGAGCAATAAACGGCTTTTCCACACTTCACATTCGCGTAAAATTACGTAAATATTACACGTATGAGTCCGCCGCGGCCCGTGGCGGCCGGAATTAATACGTTTTATTACTTTTTGACTGTTCCTCTCGTGACTGCGGCCGACAGGGGATGTAGGATGTAGGATGTAGGATGTAGATACTCAGGGGAGTAATCTGAGGGATGAGGTGTAGCGGGACTACGGGACACATTTACGACAAGATGGCGTCGATTCTGATAGGATCAAGAAGCTAATACTAGTATACCTTTTAAGCTTCTTGTTACTACAGTAGGTAGAAACCTGCATATTTTGCCTTTAAAGTACTTAATTGTACATAGGTTTCTCCCATCTTTGCATGCGAATACTCAAGTGTTCTCAAGTGTTCGTAAGCAGTGATAGCCTAGTGGTTAGGACTGTGGTCTCTTATTTGGGGGGTCGCAGGTTCGATCCCGGGTACGAACCTCTTACTTTTCGGAGTCAAGTGCCTTAAAGCAATTAAATATCACTTGCTTCAACGGTGAAGGAAAACATCGTGAGGAAACCTGCACGCTTGAGAGTTCTTCATAATTTTCTTGAAGGTGTGTGAAGTCCGCCAATTCTCATTGGGCCAGCGTGGTGGACTATGGTCTATAACCCTTCTCTGAGAGGAGACCTGCGCTCAGTAGTGAGCCGTTGATAGGTTGCTAATGATGATGATGACTCAAGTGTTCATCCGTAGGAGAACCAAAGTCACCGACATAGCTCAGCGAGTCGCGAAACTGAAGTGGAAATGGGCGGCGCACATAGTTCAAAGAGCTGGTGGTTGTTGGGGCCCAAGGTGCTGGAGTGGCGAACCCGCACCGGGAAGTGCAGTGTTGGCAGACCCCCCACTAGGTGGACCGACGACATCAAACGAATCGCAGGAAGCCGCTAGATTCAGGCGGCGCAAGACTGAGGCCTGTGGAAGTCCATGCAAGAGACCTTTGTCCAGCAGTGGACGTCTATCGGTTGATGAAGAAGAAGAACACATCTATATATATAAAAAAAAGGGGTGTTAGTTACACTATTTATAACTCAAGAACGGATGAACCGATTTGACTGAAAATTTGTGGAGAGGTAGCTTAGAACATGGAGACGGACATAGGATACTTTTTATCCCGTTCGACCGAGTTTCCGTCAAGTCACTATAAAAAGTGGTATAACAAAAACGCACCTGACATGGAATAACAAAACGCAAATGACAGTGGAATAATAAAACGTAAATGACAGCTAAACGTAATTTTGTCTTTGGTTAAGTATGGTAAAAAATTTGATAATTATAAAAAGTGTTATAATAAAGCATTACTGATATTATAAATGCGAAAGTGTGTTTGTTTGTTGGTTTGTCCTTCAATCACGTCGCAATAGAACAGCGGATTGATACGATTTTTCGCATGGGTATAGTAATGGATGTAGTAGTGGTTCCTCAGACCGGGAGAGCTACTTTTTATCTCGGATAATGAAAGAGTTCCCGCGGGATTTTTAAAAACTAAATCCATGCGGACGAAGTCGCGGGCATCAGCTAGTTTTTTATAAAATAAGTCAGTTTTGTTAATGAATTTACACTGTCAACCATTCTTCTAGCAATACAATTACGCTTAATGTGTCGGTCCCTTTACACCTTTTTACATCCCTCTCCTTTGTTCGCCTTAATTCACTTCAAAATAAGATCGACTCATTGAGACCATTATAATGAGCCCAAACACAATATCTGCTGTAAGTTGCTTAGGTGTTGGGTATCCCGTAGACTACTGGATGCTGCAGCATCAGCTCACGTTACCACGGTTACTATGCCTTGGAAATAATTCGAAGTAACAGTAGTGACCTACACCAAATTACAAATCAATCGCACAAGTTGTGAAAGCTTGTAAGACCCTTTAATCGAGTAGGAAATGAGTTGATGATCTTCAAACGCCTGAGCAGATTTTCATAAATTATAGCTAAGATCCATCTCGACTACGTTAACTTTAAACAGAAAAACCGCATCAAAATCGGTCTATTGGGGAGGCTGCTTCGAGGGAACAGACAGACACAGATACACACGTCAAGCATATAACATCCCTCTTTTTTGTGGGGGGTTAAAAATAAAAGAAATGAGGAAAAGAAATATGTTTTGGTGTATATCTACAAAGGAATATCAACTCCTTTGCCAAGCAAATACAAAACTTAACAACTTCGTAGAAGGTATGAGATTTCAGATAAACACCTACTTATGCGTTTATTGGCGAATAAGCTCAATTCCCAAACTTACACAAGTAAACAGTGTTCCAGCGACACAAAGGTGCAAAAGGTACGAAAAAGGGATAATCCGGTCCTTTATATTTCAAGCTACACCTGGGGCCTGTCCCGACTCCCGCATAATGTCGTAGTTTCCGATCAATCAAAACGCCCCTTTATCTCGAAAGATCGAAATGGATTTAGTCGTAAACGAATGACACGGCAGCCTCGGGACGAATGTGGGTAAATGTCCCGTTTTTCCACTCTGAGGTACGGAGCTGTAAATGTCACAACTAGTTTCCGTCATAATTTACGTCATAGTGTGTGGAACCCGGCGTGGAACCACTAAAGGGACTTTCTTTGTCACATTCCGGGGACAGTTTCCGCACTAGGAATATTCTGTTGTACGGTAGTAAATAATATGATGATGTCTATGGTTGTACGTGACGCACTCGTGGCAAATGGTCTTAGTGCCGAAACACATTTAGCGTATCTTGTAGCTGGTTTTGCGTCACGTTACGCGCTCACATCGCTCTATATACGACTTCTGCTGCACGGCCTCAACGCACGTAATTAGTGATTAAACGAACTTACCTGTAAGTGAAGTTCTATCATGATTATACGAGAGCTTCGTCCGAATATATTAGCAGATAAACACATGTAGTATCGCCTAGCGATCGCCATTCGCACACTATATTGAGGGTAGATATCTTCCTCAACTTTTTATTGTAAATTTATTTTTATTTTTCTTTATGTGGGTAGAACGAGTGTTCTCCCCACCCCCTGTGTCCACCTGTCGGCAACACGCCCCGCTCCGCTTCATTTAGTATAGGGCAGAAAGGATGAAATATTTCACGATTCGTAAGAACATCTTACCCTAAAGGGGAGGGAGGGTGGGATGCTAATATATTCGGACGAAGCTCTCGTATAATTATGATAGAACTTCACTTACAGGTAAGTTCGTTTAATCACTACACTAGCGGCACGCTATGATGGCCGGTTTGACACATTACAATAGTGATGTGGAATGTCAATTTATTCTCGAACAAAAAACAATTAAGTTTTGTTTTTGTACCTGATTAAATAGGTTTAATAAAACAAAAATGTATATGTTTATTTAATTTATTTGAACGAACTGAATATTTGAATGAAAATGAATATACATACTTTATATGCACACAAGAAACATATGAATACAAAAGATACCAAAAAAGGTGCCACAAAAGGCCATAATTAATCAGATTCGTCCATACTACTATTTTCACTGTCGTCACTGCTATCATCACCTACATTAATAATTATATGTTCGTTTTCTATAATATTATCTATTTTCACATCTCTTTCATAATCTTCCCTTATTAATTTAACAGTTCTATTCACAAGTACATTCACCCCTTAAATGGTGCAAACTGATTTTTCTACACTTGTATACATTTTAGAAATCAATTTAATAAATAAATTTTGAGTCCTAAACCTAAAACTACATTCGATAAAATTTATGAATCTCTGCACATCACTATCGTCAATAAAGTAATACAATTATTTCCTTCAAAGTCGTTATCAATTAATACGGAACTTCATGAGCGGACAAACGTCAAACCGGCCATCATAGCGTGCCGCTAGTGTAATTATACTCCGCTTCGTCCGAATATATTAGCAGATAAACACATGTAGACTTTTAGAGCCTTTGTGAAATATTGAATCATGAGTAAAATAATGGTTTACTCATTATAGGCTTTCAAGAAATTATTAATAATTTATTCTTGACATTAGTTATTGTGTACATACAAAAACTGATTCAGTATAAATATCCTTAAATTAATTACGACATAATTAATAGGATATTTATTAATTGATTATCATAGTCTTAATTGATTGGTAATTATGGCCTCAGCGAAAGAATCATAATGTTCTTTAGTTAGAACAGGCCTATTATAGAATTTAAAGAATACATTTGAAGTTCCACTCCAGCCGGCTGTCCGGCGGATGACGTCCACGCTGACGCCGAGCCGCAGCGCCGCGGACGTGGTGGTGCGGCGCGCGCTGTGCGCGCCGAACGCCGCCACGTCCACGCCGCTCGCTTCCAGTGTGCCTCTCACCCAGCGGCTGAGGGTCTGCGATGAAACCGCACGGTGCGGTTTTCTTAACCCAATAAAGAGACTTTTAATGTTGCCCCGCAGATTAGAAGTGCGATCTAAGTATGAGTATAAAGTTTTCCCTGGCATATTTTAGGTTTCTGATTAAAAAAGGGGATGACCCGTAAAGGTTGACTAGATCCAATACGAGAGGTTTTAATCATTTCTGTAATTTTAATAGAAATTTGAGAACTCGATATTTTAATATTATCAATGGTAATTTTGGAAAAGGTTTGCATTCTATGAGCAGTTATAAGAGCAAGTAAAGTAACTAACTTTTTCAAAAGTAGTCCTAAAGAAACATTTTCGTGTGGATAGATTTTTTGTAAAAAAACTAAAACGACTGATGGATCACAAGTCGTGTCGTATCTAAGTACAGGGCGGTCGTAACCGAAATATTCCCTTAAAAAACCTTTTAATAGCAGTGTCGTTTCCGACATGATCTCCAACAACTAATGCTATAGCGGAACGACAGGTGTTGAGAGTACCATATTGGGCACCATCGCTAAACATCTTAGCAGAAAAATCAATAATATTCAGAATCGTAGCATCGTACCAATCAATTTTACTACGTAAACAATGGTAGAACCATTTTTAAGGTATACATCATATTGTTTATATGAACTACGTAACAGAGACGCCATCATAACATCGAATGCGGATGAAGGAATATTTCTTTTCAGCATCGCTGACCAGACAACACTGCGGCCACCAGGGTAATCTTGGTTTAAATGTCGCGGTTGCACGCTTGAGTAGGCCATAGGGGGACAACTACAATTCCCGTAGCTTTATCAGATATAATTTTTCTTAAGCTTTTAAGGGTCATTGAGAATGGTGGGAATGCGTAAAAGAAAAAAGGTGTCCACTTTATCGTAAACGCGTTAACAGCGTGAGCCCCCGGATCGCGATGCCAAGAAACGTATTTCTTACATTATTTAACCTGGTCGCGAAAGGGTCAATATCAGGGATACCCAACTTTTCAACGATTTCTTGGAAACCCTGCTGTACTAATTCCTATTCAATATCCGGATGTATTGAGCACCTAGATTCTGCGTCTGCTTCTTTATTATCAGCGGAGCGAATATAAGAAGCGAAAACAAATAGTTTACGACATTCACACCATTGCCATAATCTCTTTGTGATTTCTGTTAAGTGAGGATACTGGATACCTCCCATTCGGTTGATGTAAGAGATAGCGGTAGTCTTATATACTCGTAGTAAGATATGAGTATTAGATATATTTTTTTTTGCAGAAACCTTTAGAACGAAATATGCTGCCCTTATTTCCAGGTAACTTATATGTTGCTCTTGTTTCTGGACGCTCCACTGACCGCTAGCTCTCTCATCACCGCAGGCGACCCCCCACCCCGTTGTTGAGGTGTCTGAGAAGATTTCCAGGTCATAATTATCGTATTTAATTCTACTTACAGAATTTTGAATTGCATTATACCACCAAGTTAAATCAGGGGTTATCGAATTAGGAATGTTCATGAAATTTTCATAACTATCTTCATGTCTTAAATTTAGATATTTAATTCGTTCAAATAACTTTGTATAAAGCCAGCCGTACTCGACGGCTAGACATGCAGATGTAAGCAAACCAACAAAACGTGCAAAATCTCTAATCTTACATCTTCTGACAGTAAAAAAAAAATTCTGTATTTCTGTTTTTATACGCCGTACTTTATCTGATGGCAAATGGACCTGGAGACTCTCAGAATTAATTCTATTACCAAGGAATACGCAAGCTTTGCTTGGTTTTGGACAACTCTTATCTTTATTTATAATAAATCCTAAAGATCCTGAGAAGTGTCCTAGTTTTTTCGACATTTTTTACACAATGGTCATATGTGTGGGATACCAGAAACCAGTCATCAATGTAAATGGTCGATAAATAACCAGCGGTACGCAATAGTTTGGCGACTGGTTTCATCACCTTAGTGAAAACGTAGATGCCGTACTGAGACCAAATGGCAAAAAGTTGAAATCATAGAGGTTCTTTCCAAATTGGAAACGTAAGAATTTCCTATAGTCAGGGTGAATTTTGACTAAAAAATAGGCATTTTTCAAGTCCAACTTAGCCATATAACAGTCCTTAAAATCCTCGATAGCGTAGGCTCCACAAGCAAGTCATCGGGCTCGTGTACCGTCACAGGACTTGAAATTTCGTGATCCGGAATCGATAAAATCGATTTCTTATTTTCTGAGTTATTTTTTAAAAACTCGTTGCAGTACAAACTATTACTGCGAAACTCACTATGACTAATGAGTATGATGGTTAAGAAATAGCCCAGTAAGCTATCCACATCACCATATTGTGGCACGAGACAGCCCTCAAAAACTGCCCACATTACCATTGTGCAATATCAAGTGGAGTAGGTATAAATCGTTGTTGAAGAAAACACGTGCTTGGCATACAATATTGCTCTCATTAAAATAACGAGTTTAATAGTGAGGAAATAGCCCAATAAGCTATCCACACACCATGTCTGGCACGAAACAGCCCAAATTTCGTGATCCGGAATCGATAAAATCGATTTCTTATTTTCTGAGTTTTTTTTTTTAACTCGTTGCAGTACAAACTATTATTGCGAAACTCACTATGACTAATGAGTATGATGGTTAAGAAATAGCCCAGTCAGCTATCCACATCATCATATTGTGGCACGAGACAGCCCTTAAAAACTGCCCACATTACCATTGTGCAATATCAAGTGGAGTAGGTATAAATCGTTGTTGAAGAAAACACGTGCTTGGCATAATATTGCTCTCATTAAAATAACGAGTTTAATAGTGAGGAAATAGCCCAGTAAGCTATCCACAACACCATGTCTGGCACGAGACAGCCCTTAAAAACTGCCCACATTACCATTGTGCAATATCAAGTGGAGTAGGTATAAATCGTTGTTGAAGAAAACACGTGCTTGGCACAATATTGCCCTCATTAAAATAACGAGTTTAATAGTGAGGAAATAGCCCAACAAGCTATCCACAACACCATGTCTGGCACGAAACAGCCCTTAAAAACTGCCCACTAGCCATTGCGCAATATTGTTGACAACAAATCAAAAGTAGTTTCATAATTACTTGTATAGGTTACGTACTTTATGATAATGAACAAACTAACCTTCTGATCCTGAACACTGCTGTGTGGAAGAATCCTGTAACGAAGACGACTAACTCGATATAGCACGTTTACGACGTTTAACCGTCGTTTTGTGATATAATATTTCTTCAATTTTCTTTAGTTTTTTACGTAAACTTTCGTAATCAACATCACTTTGCTTTCTTTTAGGCATATTTTAAACACTTAGCACTGTTTTTACACTTGAAGACAATTTGCCGAAAGATCGTGCGAACTGGCTGAGCACTAAAACGCGAATGAAGCGGAGCGGGGCGTGTTGCCGACAGGTGGACACAGGGGGTGGGGAGAACACTCGTTCTACCCACATAAAGAAAAATAAAAATAAATTTACAATAAAAAGTTCTTCCTCAACTTTTTATTGTAAATTTATTTTTATTTTTCTTATCTACCCTCAATATAGTGTGCGAATGGCGATCGCTAGGCGATACTACATGTGTTTATCTGCTAATATATTCCAAATATGGTTGAGCGAAGCAATGGCTGGGTCATGCGTCATGCTCGTGAACGGGTGCCACCGGCGGGAATGGGGCTGCTTTATGTCTGCCCATCTTAAGATAGAAGTTAGTCTGTATGCATTTTTGGAACTTTCCTCATTGTGGAAACACTGCATATATAGCATAGTATTTACTGTATTGTAAATCTGTTTTGAAAAGAGCAACCGCCGAGTTTCTTGCTGGTTCTTCTCGGCAGGAAAGGCATTCCGAACCAGTGGTAGATTCATTGACCATTCAAAAGCACTTGTAAAAGTTTATTTGAATAAAAAATATTTCTATTCTATTCTATTCTATTCTATTCGGACGAAGCGGAGTATAATACTTAATCATGACGAAAGCAATTTAGGGCCTAGAAATCTCGCGGTAATCTTACTTTAGATAAGATCTATAGATGACACTTTCACTCAGCTCAGACTCAGACAATCTTTGTGTGAGCACGGAGTAAGGATAGGTTCATAGGGTGTGTGTGCAGTTTTTGGTTGTTGTTAAGGTTGTTTGCGCTGTAATGGTTCATTTTCGAGGAGCAAAACATCATGTCTGAATGCAGACTGACTGGAAATTTTACGCGAAGTCCTACTCCGCTTATTACTCCGCGTATTTTCAGTGGGTACAGTGTATTTTGTGTTGCATATCTTGCGCAATAGGCGGCGCAAGATACACTGAGTGCGTTGCGGCACTAAAAGTAATGTTAATTACATGTCACATGCGATGCCGCAAAGATGTGATTTTGTCGGATTATATGCCACCCTGGACTAATTCCAGGGTGGCATATAATTTGGACATTCGCATTTGGGATACAAGATAGGGTATGTAGAGTCACAGATTAGTAGGGTAGAGTATAAAATAGATACGAGTTGCGGTTATAACCGATGAAGATCGGAGTCGGCAATATCCGACTGACAGCCGTCTTGCGAGTTACCAAGTTACCAGACAGGATATTGACTCGCGCTCGGTGCTGGCGCGGATATCGGCTCTACCCACATTACCGCTGAATTAGAAACCGCTACGAGACGGCATCGTAGCTCGCAGATAGGTATACCGTATATTATTCCATTCTTTTTCTAATTTCTTTTTAATGGACCGTGAAAGAGGTTCTAAAGTCCTTGCGTATGTGTACTATAGTTTTAATATACATACACTTCTTTTATATTATAATGCTTAAATTTTCATGGTTTTTGTCCAATTTTGTCAAAAAATAAAAATAAATTTTGTAGTGTATAGTGTAATTACTATTTAATTACAGCGACTACATCCGCGTGATGTTAGGTTTTGAAAAATCCCACGAGAGCCCTTTGTCTTTCCGGAATAAAAAATAGTCTTACTGCCGCACTCAGAGTCATTCATTGAATTAAGATTAATTAATCATTGACTTGTGATTAACTGCCGCACTCAGCCGCATGTATTAAATTTTATTATTTAATCATTAATTAATTAAATCTATAAATCTATCACTAAATTGTCATTAATGTACAAACGAAGCGTAAATTCTGAGAATGAAACTTTTTTAAATCCAAGATTAAGTCGTTAAGTAACGATTAGCGACTCTGAGTACGGCAGTTAGTCACTCTCTCGGTCCTCAATACCCCATGCACCATGCTGAATCACGTCGAACCGTAGAGCTGTGTTAAAGTAGGGAATACTATGCTTAAGTATATTTTAGCAGCTGCTCTGTCAACAGTAGGTATACATGTCACAAGACCCAGACTATTTAATTGAGTCCCTTATCTCTACAATATCACAAATAATTAAAAAACATACTATACAAGTTGTTATAAAAGGTAAATATCGACCACTTAGACCATGGATAACCCCAGGTTTAGTAAAATGCATACGTAATCGTGATAGGCTCCATAACAAAGCTCTTAGATCCCCTAACAACGAAATCATTCAAACAACATATAAGAGATATAGGAATTTTTGCAACAATTTACTTAAAAAGCTAAAACGACAATATGAACAATCTGAAATTCAAAAAGGCGGTAATAACTCAGCCAAGACCTGGCAGACAATTAAAAAAATAGCGGATATCTCTGGCAATAAACATTCCCCAAGCGAACTATTAACAGTAGAAAACACGCCCATTAAATCTGTAAATGCAGTGAACTCTTACTTTGCGAATGTTGGTAAAAATCTAGCCGATAATATTAGATTAAAGTCACCTGTGACTCATAGTAATTTACCGTCCGCCACTAACAACTCCACATATTGCGTCAATTCTTTGGTTTTGTTACCCACAGACGAATCCGAAATTGAAACCTTAATACTTAACCTCAAGAACGATTGTGCCATGGGGTGGGACAATATATCATCTGCGTTACTAAAAAAGATAAGGCATAAAATCATCCCCTTACTCACATATATTTTTAATTTATGCCTAGATAAGGGTAACTTCCCTAAAGCATTAAAAAGAGCTATTATTCACCCCATATTCAAAGGTGGAGACAAAAACATTATTAGTAATTACCGTCCAATTTCTGTCCTACCAGCCTTATCTAAAATTTTTGAAAGGTTAATCTACAATAGACTCAATACATTTTTAAAAAAATTTGAACTAATTTCTGATAACCAGTTTGGTTTTAGAACTGGTAGGTCAACAGAGGATGCGGTGACGAAGCTCGTAGATCTTATTTCGCTGAACCTTGATAGTAAAAAGAAGTGCCTAGCTGTATTTCTAGACCTAGCAAAAGCCTTCGATACCGTTTCTGTTCCTTCTCTCTTAAACAAATTAAATTCGATTGGCATTCGTGGTACACCATTAAAACTTTTTGAGAGCTATCTGACAGATAGAGTCCAGAAGGTTAAAATTGAGGACAATCTTAGTGATGACTTTCCAGTAGACTACGGAGTACCGCAGGGAAGTATCCTCGGACCGACTCTCTTCTTGATCTACATAAATGACCTATGTCAAATCAAGCTGAATAATGGGAAAATATTTGCGTTCGCGGATGACACGGCTATTGTATTTCAGGGAGAAAGTTGGGATGAGGTTTACACACAGGCACAAATAGATCTGCAAACTGTTACACAATGGTTGAAACTCAATCTTCTAACGCTTAATGCAGGAAAGACCAAACACCTCACATTCTCAATTTCAGCCAGAACTAGTTTGCCAAGTAATATAAGTCATACTTTAAAAGTACATACCTGTAATGATATCCATTCCATAACATGCAACTGTCCTCAGATTGAACGTGTGCAGTGCATTAAATACCTGGGTATAATCCTTGATGAACACTTGTCCTGGACCCCTCAAATTAACCAATTAACAGGACGTGTTAGAAAGCTTGCATGGGTGTTCAAGAAATTGAGAAATGTAATCGAACCTAATCTTCTTAGGACAATCTATTATGCTTTGTGTCAGTCAATACTTTCTTACTGCATCTCTGTGTGGGGAGGTATTGGCAAAACTCATTTAATTCATCTTGAACGGGCTCAGAGATCAGTTCTCAAAGTAATGCATCATAAACACTATCGTTTTCCCACCCAATTATTGTATGCCATGAGTAAAGTTCTTACAGTTCGTCAATTGTTCCTTTTATCCATTACTATCAAGACACATTCATCTCTGGTTTTTGATCCAGAATTGGAGTCATTGCAGTCGAGTAAACGCAGAAAATATGTCGTTCTTCCGTCATCTCATAAACATCGAACTTCTTTCTTCAAACACCAACATTCATATTTGTCTACCTTTTTATACAATAAGATCAACAAGCAACTTAATATCTACCCAATGACGAAATATTCAGCTAAATCAGCAATGTATTTGTGGCTAATGCAAATGAATTACGAGCAAACTGAAACGATACTACTTCCTTAATTCGCTAAGCAAATGTTTTTAAGTATCATTTACATTCACACTCTGCATACATAATAAAGAAGTAACACGCATTCATACGCCGGCAACACACACACACACGCACAGACACACACACACACACACACACACACACACACACACACACACACACACACACACACACACACTAAATGTGATAATAATTGTGATAACTTGTGAATTATAGTCTCGGAGGTAGCGGTGGCATCTGCAACACAGTTTTTACTAATGCAGTGCCACCCCTGCCATTTTACTGTAGCTATATTATGTGAACATTAAGATATTTTTAATTGTATATTGTATTGTTAAAAAGCTCTTTGTAAAGTTCTGAAGTTCTGAATAAAAATTTATTATTTATTAAAAAAAAAAAAAAAAAAGTATACAATTTTTCATCAATGTTTCTTTATGACGTTATCAAGTAAAACTATCGTCCGTAAACAGACTTTACAGACAACCAATTTTTTTCGCAAATTCGTGCCTTTGGGGATACTTTGCAGTATTTTATCGCGCTCAGGCGTCTGAAAGCATACATTACAATGTAATGAACCAATGATCGCTGAACACATTCCGAGTGTACATAGAGTCACATCTGCTGCTCAGTGTACGGTGCTCAGGAGCGCGCACGTGAACTGCACGAGTGTACAGTCGGCAAAAAAAAGTTAAACTGGAAAAATATTCAATTCTAATAAAATACTCGACTATCTGATTTTCCTTACTAATAATATTATGAATGCGAAATTGTGTTTGTTTGTTGGTTTATCCTTCAATCACGCTGCAACGAAGCAATGGATCGACTCATATTTTTTGCATGGGCGTACATAATAGGCATGGTGACTGATTTTGAAAAACAGTTGGATGATGTTCGGAAGTATAAAAAAAAGATTTGGTAGATAAAATTACCATTTCAATTTTAAGTTTTAAAATTCACGCTAAAACGCTCGACGGTGTCTTTGCATCGTTCGTGACGTCATCTCTATGTTTTTTCATAGTTTGAACATAGATGTGGCGTATCGCTCTGATTGGTGTTCAATACAATATGGCGGATTGCTGTATTTCATAATTTTATTTTATCAAAAGTATGATGAATAATTAATCATAATAAAAATAAAAATTATGGAAAAATAAATCATAAAATTACTACTAATAATTATATTTACAAAAAATACACGCCGTCCAAGTGATCGCTAATGGGCATGGTGCCCAAAACACTGGCGCTATTACCTCTCTGAATAGCGAGGCTAAGCCTTTGGGCTAAATAAGCGCCAGCTCTTTGGTCACCAGAGGCGTGGATCAGTTTTTGAGACATGACACTTATAAAATTCTTCGTGTTCGATGACCATTGGACCCAGAGTTTCAAAAGCAAACGCCGCAAAAACGTAATCCTTAGAAATGGCAGAGTATTTGCAGCGCTTAAGAGCGCGTGTAACCCCAAAAAAAAATCAGATTTCGCGATGAGATAAAACATAGCCACAACCTCATGTGAAGCGCGACAAAATATAGCGTTTTGCGCTGAATAGGAGTGTAGTAAGCGCCAAAATACTTTGTAACTCGAAAAATATTCATTTTCTTTTCAATTCGCTAGGCTACTCCCTTGATAATATCAATCGGAAAATAATGTAAAAATTTTGGCTCTGTAATATGCAACACATTGAAAATAAATGAATATTGGTTAAAAATTAGACCTAACTTCGCGATTTTTATTATCGAACAAATTTCATCATTTTATGTTTTTGCCCAAACACGTCCCTTGGCAGTATGATGTAATTCTTGCGTGTTTTTTTTCGGATAGTTGAAACTTGATCTACTACTGTAAAAATCAAATCTGTTTACTGTTAACGAGCGCACACCCCCTCTTAAGCAATTGAGTGGATTCGGCAGCTGCACCCGCCTTTTGGCACGAGCCCGTTAGGTGGGACGCAGCCAACGTATCAACGCTGGTCAAAATAAATATCATCATCATCGTCATTAACAACTCATCAACGGCTCACTACTGAGCGCAGGTCTCCTCTCAGAGAAGGGTTATAGGCCATAGTCCACCACGCTGCCCAATGCGAATTGGCGGACTTCACACATCTTCGAGAACATTATGAAGAACTCTCAGGTGTGCAGGTTTCCTCAGCATGTTTTCCTTCACCGTTGAAGCAAGTGATATTTAATTGCTTAAACGCACTTGACTCCGAAAAGTCGAACCTGCGTCCCCCCGAATAGGAGAAAACAGTCTACGTTATACGTTACGTTATAAGTACGTAGGTACGTTTTTACAATCCATGAATCCTATTTCATTAGTTAAATTTATAATTTCATTGATTCTTGGGAACCGTCATCATGTCTATTGGGGACGTGGACAGTGACACAGGTTACCTTTTTACCTTTTATCCCAGAAAAACGAGAGGGTTCCCGCGGGATTTTTAAAAACCCAACTCCGCGCGAATGAAGTCGCGGGCAAAAGGTAGGCTCATGTGATGAAACTCTTCGAACAACACATTACCTGCAGTCGTTACTTGTTACCCACAACACGAGCGAGTGTTAACGCGCGTCGACGCTCACTCACACACACGCAGCACTAAAGCCTATTTATGTTCAATTACACACAATGGGCCAATTTGCGTCGATACATAGAGATTGCATCGATTACATCAACTCATTATAGGACCCATTGACGGTAATGAATGGAAACCCTATCAGCATTTGAACGTGGTGCGTTGAACTTTCTAAAAAGTCCTATGTCCATGTCCAACAGTGGACGCTTCAGAAGTGCAATCGTTTATTTAAAACGCCCGCATGGAGTTAGGTTTATTATAAATCCCCCGGAAACTTTGTTTTTTCGGGGTAAAAAGCAGCCTATGTCACTCACTAGGTCCTAAATAGGCCCATGCAAAAAGTCAAAAAATGTAGTTTACGATCCGTTACTTCTATGCTGCGTGATTAAGGGACAAACCAACAAACATTTTTGCATTTTATAATATTTGCAAGAATTATTATCATTCGCATAATTTTTATTTAAAAAGCGACGTAGTGTCAATGGTATTTGCATAATATAATTTCATGAAGAAAATCACAATTACTGCAGATACTTTTCTACCCTATAAGTAGTAGATATATTGTAGATGAGTATAGATTTTTGTACGTTAAGTTAGCACATTTCACATGCGAGGAAAAAAATATGGAAAATGGAAGGATGCTAAGACGTGATAAAAGATTGCAAACTCTGTAATGATCGCAAAAACAAGTTCAGATCTTCTTTTTAGGGTTCCGTACCCAAAGGGTGCCAACGGGACCCTATTACTAAGCCTCCGCTGTCCGTCCGTCCGTCTGTCAGCGGCCTGTATCTCGTAAACCGTAATAGATAGACAGTTGAAATTTTCACATATTTTGTATTTCTATTGCCGCTATAACAACAAATAATAAAAATTAATTTAAATTAAAAAAATTAAATTAAAATATTTGCATGGGTACATGGAAATATTTTAATTTAATTTTTTTAACGGAACCCTAAAAGAGTGAGGCCCGACTCGCACTTGACCGATTTTTTTAAAATAAGATATAGGTGTTGGCAGTCATTTTTATTTCATTTTTATAGTCATTCATCGATCACTTAAATTTTTAACATGAACAAAAGGTTTTTATTTCAAGTTAAACGTGAACATTTTCCATCAAATATATTCACAGCTCTTGATCCCGTTTCCAAATAAAACCCCGACAGCGCGCGTGGCAACATGTGGAAACGAGACGATTGCTTTTCAAACAAACTATACACCGACACGGCGTTTAAAACTGCATGAAAATGTAATTTAAGCGAATTTTAATAGGCGTTTAGGGTTCCGTACTTCATAAAATAGAATCCTTTTAATATGTCACTTTTTAACCCCCGACGTAAAAAGAGAGGGGTGTTATAAGTTTAACGTGTCTGTGTATCTGTGTATCTGTGTATCTGTCTGTGGTAGTGTAGCCGCCAAACAGATGAACCGATTTTCGTTTAGTTTTTTTGTGTCATAGATAATTTTATCCCGAGTGTTCTTAGCCATGTTTCATGAAAATCGGTTCAGCCGTTTGAAGATTATCAGCTCTTTTCTAGTTGATTAGGGGATCTGACTAACTTCCTTATGTCCGATCGATTCGAAATTTGGTACCGTGTTACTTCAATGATATTGAAAGTATATGGTAAGGTAACCACGACCTGATCAGCCGTTTGAAGATCATCAACTCTTTAATAGTTGATGAGGGGATCTGACTACCTTCCATAATATGTCCTGTCGATTCGAAATTTGGTACCTTGTTACTTCATGATATTGAAAGTATATGGTAAGGTAACCATGACCTGATCAGCCGTTTGAAGATCATCAGCTCTTTAATAGTTGATGAGGGGATCTGACTACCTTCCATATGTCCTATCGATTAGAAATTTGGTACCGTGTTACTTCAATGATATTGAAAGTATATGGTAAGGTAACCATGACCTGATCAGCCGTTTGAAGATCATCAGCTCTTTAATAGTTGATGAGGTTATCTGACTACCTTCCATATGTCCTATCGATTCGAAAGGTACCGTATTACTTCAATGATATTGAAAGAACATGGTAACGTAACCATGACTTTAAATATGACATGTTAGAGTAAGGTTTAGATTTCGAAGGTGGGTAATTAAATGAGATCAATTAGGCTCAATTACCACTGCGCTAACAAATCACTATAAATACCTTCCTGTTATTTATACCTACTTTAAAAAGGACTAAATAAAAGTATAATTAAAAATTTAAAAACCCCCCGACACAAAAAATAATCTCTAAAAACTAACAAATAATATTTTATACCTATATATATTTATTATCGTCACATATATTATCTAAGTTCAAATATTTTTATTTTCCAAGTGTCGTCGTCACGTCGGGGGACCGCTAAGTGAGAAAAACAGGTGTAGTCGCAGATTGCAACAAAAGAATTTACTCCGAAAAATTCGCAAAATCGACACAACCGTCAACGTCGTCTGCCCTCACGTGTCGCACGCGGCATTACGTAGAGCGTAGACTATATATGCATGAAACTTAAGATCGCTCGTACCTAAATGTAATTCGTAATAATTAATTAGCTGTTGGAAAAATACTTTATAAACTTTAGCGGTCCCGCGACGCGACGACGACACTTGGAAAATAAAAATATTTGAACTTAGTTATTATATGTGACGATAATAAATATATATGTCACAAATATCGATACTTTTCACTTTATAACCGAGCCATTTAAAATTCGAACACTAACTGAGATCTCGACCCCTCCGGCCGTGGTTTAACTACCCCACTATTTCTCCCACTCTGCGTCATTTTGTTGGGGCTTCGTGCGCTTATTCCTGATTGGCCAACGCAACCATGTTTGCCAACAACTAACAACTACCAACATAAAACAAGTTGTTGCCACACTGAAAGAATTGCCACTTAAAAAATTCATTTAACACCATCATTTTTATAAAATCATGACATTCGGCCATCCGATATCGTGCGGCCTCCGGCGCACGTACCCTACTAAAAATCTGGTAACCGCATACCTTACATACATAGATATATCTATATATCTATACCATACACACAATGTAAACCGTTTTGCTGGAATGTTGCACTTCAACACTGTATTATCAACATGCATTAGAATAACTTAAAATGATATCCATAATTTTTTTGTTAATATACCCACACTACATTTCAACTAAATTGATTATCTTTTTGTATATGTATCAACTTAACCTAATTTTTGATCATGACATTCGGTCGTAATTCTCACTGGACTTATTTTATTGTGAATCAGATTCGAAACTAATTATCTTTACTAAGCTTTATCGTTATTTTAATATGACGAATTACTCTAGCACTAACCAATTAATACCAATTTCATATTACCTACACACTACACTTATAGTTATAGAAACTTTAGACCCACAGAACATAATACTCTCTAACGAGAGGTTTAGACCTATTTAGGAACTAAGTATCTCATGCTACGTGAAACAACTACTCATCGTAGCTTAGCCAGCACAGTCTCTAAGATATTTTAGGAGCGAGGTTAACCCAACTCATTCAATCCTTATCATTTCATTATAAAAATGTCATAATCTCACTCAAAATCCAATCTTCAGACTAAATATCTCAAGACTAAAAATTAAAAATTTTAATTTATTCACAAATTCAACCCTAAACTTTTTCATTTCATTCAAATCTTTATTCGTTCTATTAATCTCAACATAATTTTCAGTTAAAGTTAACAATTTCATTTAACTAACTGACAATTACAAAGTCAACTCTGCGTTTATAATATTTGTTTATTCAATTAAAAATAATATTAAGTAGGTACTTAAATTTTTAAGTTTTAATTTAAAAGTTATGGTCCGAAATACCGCAACCTAGCGGGAAGAACCAGTAAAAATACCGCAACAAATATTTACTAATTGTCATTTTTTTTTTATTACTATTACGCTATTTCTTTTCAATCATGTTACTGAATATTGTATACTGACTATTCACTTAAATACCATCTTGAAATCGGATCAATTAAGTGACTCACTCACTTCGAAAGCAAACTTACTTCACCTTGGTTTGGTCTATTTAAGCAAATTCCAATAATATCAAATTATCTCTTATTTATCCTAAACAAGTAGTTTATCTCACCACCACATTCGTGAATGCGGTGCCATCAGTTCTGTATCATCGAGTATTGTAGACTACGAATTTATAAAAAGATCATGCAATAATTTGTCTTTTCAAAAAAAAATGTTTTACCTGACAGATCTACTGGCTATAACCCAGAACTTGTATCAAATAATTAATTATACTATTCATTTCTTTAAGCAATGTTTTTATTTTGAAATCGCTTATTTATAAAACATTCATCAAATATTTTGTAAAAAAAAAAGTATCATTCACAGTCATTTAAATAGTAATTTCAATAATATAAAATTTATTATTGATCCAAAAAATATAGTCAACAAGAATATATCTATAATATAATAAAACTGTAACAGGTCCAATTCTGTACATTGAAGATATTTTGAAAATTTTTGTTTGAGGGCACTCTACAATAGATACTGAAGCCAAAACAATTTTTTTTAATTGTCTGTCTGTCTGTCTGTCTGTCTGTCTGTCTGTCTGTCTGTCTGTCTGTCTGTCCGTCCGTCCGTCTGTCTGTCTGTCTGTCTGTCTGTCTGTCTGTCCGTCCGTCTGTCCGTCTGTCCGTCCGTCCGTCCGTCCGTCCGTCCGTCCGTCCGTCCGTCCGTCCGTCCGTCCGTCCGTCCGTCCGTCCGTCCGTCCGTCCGTCCGTCCGTCCGTCCGTCCGTCCGTCCGTCCGTCCGTCCGTCCGTCCGTCCGTCCGTCCGTCCGTCCGGACAATTATGAAAAGTGTTAGAATAAAGCATTACTGATATTATAAATGCGAAAGTGTGTTTGTTGTTGGTTTGTCCTTCAATCACGTCGCAACAGAACAGCGGATTGATGCGATTTTTTGCATGGGTATAGTAATGAATGTAGTAGTGGTTACTCAGACCGGGAGAGCTACTTTTTATCTCGGATAATGAAAGAGTTCCCGCGGGATTTTTAAAAACTAAATCCATGCGGACGAAGTCGCGGGCATCAGCTAGTTTAATTATAAAAAAGAATGAACTTCATTGGATAGAATCTTATTGCACTACTAAGGACATCTGCCAGAAAACCAGAGTTAACACCGCTGCAACGGAACATAATACCCGTAAGAAAAACTACGCGAGCCCTCACAAAGCTCAGCTTTTTGCTAGTATATTATTATAGTATATAATTATATAAGGATGTACATTTTATACCCATGCACCACTTTTTAATTTCACCTGTCACTTTTAAGCAAGCTGAAAGAAATCTCCACATAGAGATAAGCTTCACCTTTGTCCAATTCATCTGATAATAGATTTTAGATTTTTTTCTTGTAGATAAATAATGAAAATAACAAATATATTCAAATCCAATTCAAATTCAATTCATATTAAAATTATTTATAAAATTAATGATATTATCGTTCAAAACTTCCACGAAGAGTTTCTTTTTAAAATATTATCTTAAATTTCTACTACAGGCGGAAGTTGACGCTCAATGCGTTGAAATACCTATTTATAAATAAATAATCTGCTTGCTGCCTATCTTTGTAGAACCAATGCTGGAAAATGTTTACATATGCGTCAACTTGTGGGCACTTACATTAAATAGTTCATAAACACACACATTAACTTTCTCTAAGAAAGGTTTAAGAATGCCGCTAATAAAGTATTTTTTATAAATGCCATTAGCACAGTTAAATACGAGTAGATCTAAATCAAGACAAGATAATTTTAAGAATAAGACAGAACAACATAAGATATAATTCCAAGTATTGCACAATATTTTGCTCCAGTTTACCTTCGTAAGTGTATTTTAACATACTCGCATGTTTCGTCAGTTTCCATCTGTCTTTATAGTTAAGTATATGATACAACTGTTTATTTATTTTCCCTAATAATAATCCTAATTTTCATCGCAATAAATTGGTAAATCGATCACCAAATGGATTTACAAGAATTATAAATAATCAATAATTCATGATGAAAACCTCGTCAATATACCCCGCCTATCGTACCCGTAATGAATATCCTCAAAACAAAACTGTTTCATCAACTCACAAAGAAACAGTTCATTAGAATATATTTATTATAATATTCTTCATTAAAGAATAACTTCATTTTCATCATATTCATCAACTTCAAATATTCATAATGATAATACTAGGTAACTCTCAAAAACACTATGTGTCACTAATATATTTGCTGCCAAAGCTTGCTACTGAAGTTATATACAAAATAATAATAATATGTATTATTATTTAAAACACTCCACGTATTAATTGCGATTTCCCGTTCCTCAGTTCATTAAGTCAAGTCCTTATGAATAAAATATTGCATGTACCTACCATACTCTGTAATCAGGCAAGGTAAGATTCATCAAAAAAAGTTATCTTCAACAACACACTGATCTTACTTAGATAACATACATACCTATTATAAACTGTCACAAAGAATTTAAAAATAACCCTCTTTTCGTCTGGTTTCTTTTTGTTGAACCCTACAAACCTTCTACAAACGCATTATTATAAAGTAAAGTATATAACATAGACGTGATTCTTCACTTTTTTTTCTTTTTAAATATTTACCAACTTAAACGACCCGAAGGTATATTTATTTCGTTCAATAATAACTTCATATTACTTAATATATTTATTTTTAAAAATATTGGTAAGTCCTACAAAACAACGCAACATAAAATGCACGCGGTCAACCAATCGCGTATCCTTCCCGTAAATGCTGACCAAAAAGCTACACGACCACCTAATAATGAAGAAAGTACTCTTAATTTCATCTGATTTTTGACAGTCTTGCAAAATTACGGTAATTTTAAAGTTTGTAAAAAATAAATACTAAAAGAAGCTGGTTAAAAAAAAACAGCAGAACCCTTTGAAAGAGATTCACTCATGTCCAATAATGATAATCATTCTCGATTTCGACTTGGTTCTGATTTTATTCTACTAGGCGGGTAGATCAAAATTAAGAATTGAATCTTAGGAAGATCATGAAATCATGGCGGAAAACGTGTAACATAGTTTGCATCACGTACACGATACTTAAATTTACCAATATTTCCTTAAATATTATAAAAATATAAAAATATTGAAGTAAAGGTCTATGATATAAAAACTATTATAGTAGTAGTAGGTCTCTTTTTTTTACAGAAATATTGTTAATACCTTCAATGTGTCAAGATAAAATTCTGTCAATAAAGTGGACCAAATAACTTTTTAGAATTTTTCTCAAATAGAGAACATATTTCAGTAATGTTTAAAATTGTAATAAATAGAACTTATCTTCCTGTGATGCACACTAGTATCGTGAACCGAGAAAAATATTAGCCCAGAGGCTCAAAATAATAAATAATTACACAAGTGGATATAAAACTATCATAAACTACTTTGTTTAACTATCAAAATATTATGTACGACATATTTTATTGTTTTTCAATTGAATGCAGATACTTAACTGAGAATTTGCACACCATGCATAATATGGCAAAATATGAAAGAGCATATTATTACAATATATTACTATCGCTTTATTACTCACATTTAGCAACTAAACGATTTCATATCATTTCATGTATAACTTGACACTCACTTATCTTTAGGACACCCGTAGTCCGCCAAATAGAATTTATCACTTCTTTGAAACCCACGGGCAGACTTGGCCACTGATCGAATGTCTATGGACGCACTGGTCCAATACAGTAGGTAACATACATAGTTACCATCAACAGACACACATGGTCCAATACAGTAGGTAAAATACTTTTCGTACCACTTGCTCAAAAAAGTAACATTCTGTGCCACAAAAAGCGAACATAACAATAGTCATTTATAATCTGTTAAAAACAGGGAAAGAAAATTGTACTGAATTTTATTCATCCTCTAGGGGGAGAATGTGATTTAAATTTGGAATACTTACCGAAATGTATACTGAACTACATCTGTGTTTACACCATTGAGTTTGTATATAAAGCATTATACATCTTTTTGAAAAAGGAATACGCATTTATTATGCAGCTATGATTATTAAATAAAATTACGAAAACCGACGAGGCCGTATGAGCTTGATGCCTTTGCTTTTCCGACAAAAAAATATCAGTCTAGGAATTGGCCGCGTTTTTGTTTTCTTCAAATACATAAACGTTAAGTTTATTTAAATTTATTTTTATAAATAAGTTAATGTTCTAAAAATACGTTACGATGTTAAATCAAAGCGACAGTGACAGTAAATTGTCGGATTCCATCAGTGCAAATGCTCAGACGCAAGAACAGAGAAATACTCAAATCAGCTCATCAACAATAAATGTACCAAACAAAAATGTAACTCTCTCTGTCAATAATTGGAACAATGTTTCGAATGTTAACTTTTACTTTTAAGTGTCATTATTTTTAGGGTTCCGTACCCAAAGGGTACCAACGGGACCCTATTACTAAGCCTACGCTGTCCGTCCGTCCGTCCGTCCGTCCGTCCGTCTGTCAGCGGGCTGTATCTCGTAAACCGTAATAGATAGACAGATGAAATTTTCACATATTATGTATTTCTATTGTCGCTATAACAACAAATAATAAAAATTAAATTAAATTAAAAAAATTAAATAAAAATATTTCCATGGGTACATGAAAATATTTTAATTTAATTTTTTTTAATGGAACCCTAAAAGAGTGAGGCCCGACTCGCACTTGGCCGATTTTTGATAAATGCTTATCTCATAAATTATTATTGTGTTAATTTTTTCGCAAATGGTACGAAAAGTAGAGTATTTTCCTCGGTGATAAAGCTGTCTTAGTCTTGGGTGAACTTAAATCCCTCGCTACACTCAGGACTCGTCTTAAATCCCTCGCTTCGCTCGTGATTTAAGTTTTAAACACCCTCGCTACGCTCGGGAGTAAACCTAGAGTCCTTCGTTACGCTCGCGATTTAAATCATCACCCGCGACAGAACACACTGCTTTATCCCCTTGGTTAATAATCTACTATATTTACCGCCTATAGACGCACTGGTCCAATACAGTAGGTAACATACATAGTTACCATCTACAAACACACATGGTCTAATACAGTAGGTAACATCATAGTTACCGTCTAAAACTAAAACTATCATTTTGACTCAACTCATAGTCTAACTATGCCTTTCAAGTAAGAAGGCTTAGAATCAAACATATCTATCAAACTTTGGTTGCCACAAACTATCATTTTCACTCAACTCATAATTTCATTTCACCCTCCAAATAAAACATGACGAAAATTACAAATCTTGAATTTGATTGCACATTAAATTTTTTAGTCAGTTGAAACGAATGGCATTAACACACATGGTTAAAACTTAAAATAAATAAATAAATTAAGGACTTACATAACTTCACTATTATAGTAACTTGGATACATATGAACACACTTACAATCATGTTGTACCTGCATTTTTGTGAATAAAATTTCATTCATTCACACTTAGTCCAATATAGAATAAACTTTGTTAAATCTCACAGATTTATATTCACTCGCTATCCTTATCAACCCCACACTGTTTATAAACTGTTCATCGAGTTCGCAACTGTATTAATATTATCTGCCTTAACTTGACACCGGCAAAATTAAACTATGAAAATTATATAATGTGGGTACTATATAAATGATTCATAATTGATGTCATACCTTCAACTTTTTAACATCTTCTAAATGTATCGAGTTCTCATAACATAAGAAAGACTATTTCTCCAAATGTTGAATATTTGCTATATTCAACATTTACACATACATACATTGGATACATTATCAAAGAGTCGCTTTGACCAAATGATATGTCAACATAGCTTTTCGTCATGATCATACGGGATATAATCCAATATGAAAATTGACCTACCCGAAATTAATGATGGGTGTCGCAATGCTAACAATATCACAGGAAAACAGTACCAAAGAGTAGCCTTGGCCAAATGTTCCAAGTGATATGATAGAATCACTGTAGTCTTAATAAAATTTTTGTAAAGGACAAAGCCTTTCAACAACTTATTACTAAATTAACACCATTAATTCCATATAAAATACTATAATCTTAGCTATTCGAAAAATAATTATTCACAACTATTTTGAAGGTATAACATATTTCATACAAAGTAATCACTTCTTACATACCATTGGGTTCATATTGCCACTTCTGAAGTTGTCACAAATATCGATACTTTTCACTTTATAACCGAGCCATTTAAAATTCGAACACTAACTGAGCTCTCGACCCCTCCGGCCGTGGTTTAACTACCCCACTATTTCTCCCACTCTGCGTCATTTTGTTGGGGCTGCGTGCGCTTATTCCTGATTGGCCAACGCAACCATGTTTGCCAACAACTAACAACTACCAACATAAAACAAGTTGTTGCCACACTGAGAGAATTGCCACTTAAAAAATTCATTTAACACCGTCATTTTTATAAAATCATGACATATATAGGTATAAAATATTATTTGTTAGTTTTTAGAGATTATTTTTTGTGTCGGGGGGTTTTTAAAATTTTTAATTTTACTTTTAATATTATGACAGTATTTTACTGACTCTATTTTCCATCGTAGATCAAAAACCTCCTCAAATATGGCTTGGGTTATGAAGTGAAACGTCTAATTCAAAATATTTGTAAAATATTGAAGACCATTCCGCTTTAATATTACTTATGCATAAAAACGCAGCTTTAATAAACGGTTAAATTTCCAGCAAAAAAACTTTCACCATTAAAAGCGGCGGAAAAAGTAGCAAGTTTACTCGCACTTACTCAGTTCTGAAAAGTTTAATCACGAAGACAAAGTTTTCCCACTAACGATAAGGATCAGGGCATAACTTTGAGCGACTTTTGAGCGAGTAAAATTACGAGAGCTCGCGTCAGCTGTCGGCCGACACAGAGTGCATTAAGGAGTTTTACCCGCAATTATAACTTGAAGCCAGGATTACAAATCATTAAAAAATTTACAAAAAAATTATTATTTTCTTCCACTTAGCAAGTTTTCGGTCATCTTACAAGATAATGCAATGATAATTTAAAGATACATCCAAAATAATCACATAGAAGATAAGACCTCCACAGTGATACTCCACACAAGTGGGAATAAAAATATGAAGCAGCTCCTCATAATCATGCAGACGAGCCACACCAACTTGCCCGAGTATTGTCCTAGAGAATCAGAGTGACTTGATTGCGATCAAATTGGCCCGTAGATTAAACCATAACCGCAATATAAAGATAGGACTTCAAGAGAGGCTCTATCTTCTTCTTTATTAACCGTTAGAAGTCCATTGCTGGATAAAGGTCTCTTGCATGGACTTCCACAAGTTTCGGTCTTGCGCCGCCTGGATCCAGCGGCTCCCTGCAACTCTTTTGATGCTGTCAGTCCGCCTAGTGGGGGGGGGAAGGGTCTGACAACACTGCGCTTCCCAGTGTGAGGTCGCCACTCCAGCACCTTAGGACCCCCAACGACCATAAGCTCTATATGCCTCGCCCATTTCCACTTCAGTTTCGCGACAGTTTCGTGAGTTTGATTCTTCTACAGATCTCCTCATTTCCGATAGATCGACAGGATATCGAAAGTAAATTGACTATGCGATGAGTACATTAACGATATCAAAGGAATAGCAGAGGTACGAGGAAGGGGAGGGGGTGGGGGAGGACGAGGCTCGAAGCGGACGTTCATGAATAATAAACAATAATATTTTAGGTGCGGCCTCGGGAACGGTTTAAGGTCTCACCGGCCGATGGACCGAAATCCCTCGGTGGATTTACAAATACTTATAAGATCATGTACCATTATTATTATTAAGGCATCTCGATCTCCGGAGTGATTTTACGACCTACACCGATGAAATAGGTAGTTGGTACAATTGCGTATTTGACTGATATTTTTTTATTTATTTAAAATAACCTTTACCTTATATATAGCTTTAAAGTTACCTGCTAGACAGAGAAAGCGCTACTGAAGTGTGATGTCACAAGTCAGCAGCTCCATTATCCATACACGCCCCGTAGAAAATTTCTTTAGAAAGAGACAGTTAAGTCTTATAACTTATTTGTTTTTTGACCGATTTATTTTCTGCTTTTGCAATGTTATTCTTAAACAGAAAATGTTGACAACAGTCAAATACCCAATTGTCACGGACGTTGCAGAGTGTTAAAGGTTCCAACAGCTGTAACTGAGCCCACTCCAGACTCCTCGAGGTCACGATTGACTTTATAAGGTCCTGCTAGAATCTAAGTAGAATGTAAAAGTAGAATGTGTTGCTCAGATACATCATTGTATTTGAAAAGTATATTGCGTTTATTTAACTGAACGATTCTATATCTGGAACCCACAATTTATAGATTAATGCATAGTCATTTGTTCATAATATATTGATTAAATCTAAGTATCCAATAACAGTTGTGACGCACGGAATGAATTTGCCACACACCTCCGTGCATGTGGCGCGTCTATATTATCTTTCTCATTCCACTATCGTGTCAGTAAATGTCAAACGCCACTCCATCACCTTGGGACCCCAACGACCATCAGCTCCTCGAACTATGTGCCTGCTCATTTCCACTTCAGTTTCGCGACTCGCTGAGCTATGTCAGTGACTTCGGTTCTCTTACGGATCTTCTCATTTCTGATTAATTGATCTCGCAGGAATTTTTTTTTAATATTCCGAGAATCGCTCTCTCCATCGCTCCCCTCGCTGAGTGACCCTGAGCCTTCTTATGAGGCCCGTAGTTGGCGATCATGTCTCAAAGACTACGATACTATAAATATATTGTTAAGCCACCGTAAGTATACTGATATCTTTAAATTTTTCACAAAGGGATCGTAAAGGGATCGTATGAACCCGTTAGGTGGCGGCTTGGCCGCGGAAAGAAGTAAAGTGGTAGAAGTAGAATGGTAGATGTAGAGCGGTAGAAGAATGAAATAATAGAAGACATAGTAGAGTAGCACGACATCTGTACTGAGAGTAATGGACCAACGGATTCGGAAATTGAAATTGCCATAATTGTCAACCTTAGCAGTTTGCAGGGGTGTAGAAGAAGGATTTAATCTGATACTACAAAGAATTGTCTTATAAATCCATAGACGAATGATATTTACTAGTGGTTCATTTGTCAAAGTATAAATCATAGATTTAGGATAGGTTACTTAATCGCTATTATCTAGTATAGTATCTAGGTGGTATCTACCGCCCTTCTTACAAACAATAGCTCCATAACTGTGGCAACGTATAATTTTGCTTGAAAAAGTCAAACATTGGTTGCTACGAGACTATGTGAGTACGCCAGTTCAGGCGTACTATGAATTGCCGCATTACAAATGCGCTGACTACCAATCCTAAGTGTGCGGTCTATGTCGAAACCGTACAATTCGCCCAGTCATCATTCACGCGTTTATTATAAATGCACCTTTTTATAATTCATTCATCAGTGCACATCGCATCGCGCTCACATTACTGCTGTTAGGTTATTAGCCTAAAGTAGGGGCAATAAACTTGTACCTCTATCAAGCAGTTTTATTACTGTGGTGTGGTCATGGTATAAATTATATATATCGGAAATGAGTTGGCAATAATTGGAACGCAAACGTCACCTGGCGACGTTCGATGAGTCTACGCGATGTCATACCGACCAGAGAGCAATGATGGCGGCGGTCGGCTTGTAAAGACGCGTGGAAACAATCGTGTGTTCCATATTGTTTATCCTACGTTAATAAGCGTTAAGTGATTGTGATATAATGTGTTTAGATTATTTGATTGGACATTATAATTTGTTTGAGTGGATTCCTTCTTTGATTGCAAGCCAACATAACCTGCTGATAATTGCCCATGAGGATCAGCTTAGAATGAGCACTGAAAATAATAACGACTATCCTGGCTCAGAGTCGTTATATAAATCAAAATAATAGGTGATGATGGATAAATATTTACCTAAGGTAAAGAAAATTAAAATGGTATTTAACGTATCGCCTGTAGGCGCAGAATAATGACCGCTGCCATAGAAAGCAAAAGATTTATAGACAAAAATCACTCGTCCCTGCCCCCTCCCCCCCCCCCCCCCCCCCCTCCCGCGCCCCTCCTCGCTCCTGTCACGCATTGTGGAAAGAAACAAAGGAAAGATAAAATCGAGCTTTTGTGAAAACTGAATGATTATCTTGAATGTCTCTAAATGTGAAAAAAATTCATACTTTGATAATTCAGTGAAGCTTTTCCAAGTATTTTCTATCGTATTAGTGCAGTCTTTATTGAGATACGAATTTCTGTTATTCGAAGTTCTGAGCTCAGTACCAACGAAATATTCCTCTGCTGCGTTATTAATTATCCCTACTTATAATAAACGCGAAAGTTTGTTTGTTGGCTTGTTGGTTTGTTCTTCAACTTTCCTTTTATTTATTTAGCAAAAAGAAAAACATTTAGGACATTTTAAGATTTATTACAAATGCACGTAAAACTACGAGTATAATCGTAAGGGTTAGCACAGACCAGATGGTAAATTGTTACAGGATTCCTCCCACGGATAAGTAATTGAATATCATTTCAACTTTGGTGCTAATTAAGTTGTACACAAATCTCTAAATAATAGGGGCCTCGACCACCAGTGGACTGATTGGTGGCCGTAGGATCCACGTCCAGCCCGCCTAGCATGCACGTCGGAGTTATATCTCGCGCGAAGAGAGAGAGATATTGTCGATGTAGACTAATTTTTCGTTCTACGAATCCATGTGTGCAACCATGTTAGTGCCGATAGAGATATAGAGATAATACGAGAAAACGCGTCGACAAAATTTTCTTGCGTGTGCATGCTAGGCATGTTGGCCAAGTATCGAGACCCAAAACGCAACGCGCAATCGGCTGCAACGACCGGGAGAGGGAAGACTAACGGTCTTCTATCGGATATAATATACTTTGGAGAGTGCGCTCAAGAACTTCACAACCTTGTGACACAAGTTAAAAGTTGTATTGTGTAAAACAATGGAGTCTCAAATTTCTGAAATCAAGGATTTTTATTATATCGAACTACACACGGGCAAAAGCTAAAACGCATAAACAGACCTGTACGTATAATTTAAAGCTCCAACTAAAATATTTTAATTAGAAACGGCGTTATACCCGTGTCATGAATGTCACCGCTAACTTCAGCGAATGCCTCACGAGGAATGGCGACGCGTCAAAGCGGAATGTCCCTCTCTACTTGTGAGCGAACTATTCGAGCGCGGAATGCCGGCCGCTTTATAAAGTGGCCATGATGGAGCATCGCCCGGTAATATCCCATATATGAGATGAGGCTCATATACTGGCGATAAACACCGGGCCATGCCACGGTCGTGTCACACTCATACACTGTGTAGTGTTTAGTGTAGTGACTTTTTTTTATTCGATGACAAGCTAGTCCCTGACTGCGATCTCACCTGATGGTAAGTGACGATGCAGTCTAAGATGGTAGCGGGCTAACTTGGAAGGGGTATGACAGTGAACATTCAACCCATACCCGTAATCGGTTTCTACACGCCATCGTGCCGGAACGCTAAATCGCTTGGCGGCACGTCTTTGACGGTAGGGTGGTAACTAGCCACGGCCAAAGCCTCCCACCAGACCAGACCAGACCAGAGACAATTCAGAAATCATAAATTCCCAAATTGACCCCGCCGGGAATCGAACCCGAGACCTCCCAGTTATAAGACAACAGCGCTCACCACTGAACCAGGGGGGTCGTCAAACTACTTATATTGTGACGTAACGTTTTATGAACGTTATCGATATTACTTTGCTAGGTTCACTACACGATTCGGCTCCTTGAATAACGTTAAGTGACAGACAAGAAAATTGAAAACTCAGTTCAGACGTGAATTGAAAGGATAACCATTAGTAACGCTTACTTATTCCAATTTATTGTAACTGTAAACTTAAGAGCTCATATTATCACCAAAAAATAAGTTATAATAAAGAAATAAATAAAAAATATAAAAAACAAGCTACAATATTATATTATAATACTTACTACATATTAATACTTACTAATAATCGGCTTGGCATCCAGCTGTCCACAAAATAGTATAAAATAGCTATTTATGCAACTGCATCGTAATGAGGGTCATTTTAATTCGAGTGCTGTTTTTTGATACGAGGCTTGCCGAGTATCAAAATAGGATAGTACGAGAATTAAAATGACTAATTACGTTCAGTTGCGTACAAGATTTTATCTACGACAAGGAAAATAAAATCATTAACAAAATACGCCGTAAGCTCATTAAAGTAACAAAAAGTAACTCCGTAAGCCGCCACCAGCCGCCTGTGGCGCCTCTGTCAACAAAAAGTAACTCCATAAGCCGCCACCAGCCGCCTGTGGCGCCTCTGTCATATGAACGGTACAAAAGTGCCAGAACTCAGAGCCTTAGCTTTAGGTATCCTATTTTAAGAAGATAACCATTTCGATTCAGCTCCCATACAACGAGCTGCATCGAAATGAGAAGCAAAACCGAAAGAGGGTTCATTTCGATTCAGCTGTCAAATTCGAAATTGGAACTTTTCGATGCTGGAGTAGATAAAACTTATTACAATTTAATAGCTTCATATTAATATTGTAAAATGATTATTTTGAAAAGAGCAACTGCTGAGTTTCTTGCCGGCTCTTCTCAGTAGAATCCGCTTTCCGAACCGGTAGTAGAGTCATGACGTGTCATAAGAGCCACAGGTTGGCCTACGTGAAATACTTAAATCATTTAGAATTTTTTTAGTACAAAAAGAATACAAGCCCATGATTCAATTAGTTGTAGTTCATACAGTTAATTAATATATTATTAGAGTTTGTAAGGCATGTAACTACACGCGGAGTTTAACTTGAAAAACCAGTTCACAATTTAAAAAACAAAAAGTCTAAAGTGTACCGCCACATCGAAAGCGACATCTTCTCGTTAGAGAGAAAGAACAAAAAAATTAAGTGACACTCGGGGACTGCCGCGGTAAAGCTATTGCATAGCATTTTTTATCAACTTATGCGATTATAATATTTATGCAATATTTTTTTTGCTTAATAAAAATTATGCAAAAAATAATTAAAAAACAAACAAACAAGAAAAGCGCACTGTCACTACTTCGCGAGTGAGATTCGAACCTGCGACATCATACACCATACGGTAAAGAAAGCGGCCGCTCGCCCACTGCGCCAAACAGAGCTACTTGTGAACCTCTAAAATGTTGAACGCTCACTGAACGACGGTGTTAGGTTTTTTTTCGTTACGGAATTTCTTAATTCGGTCGCCGCGCTCAAACTGTTTGTCCTAGTTCAAAGCCCGCTATAAAAGCTATGCAATAGCTTACAACTTATTATCACCATCTCACAGACTTCGTAGACAGAGAGCGTAAAGTCATCCCCATATTATTATACTTATTTATACCTTGAGACAGGAACTCCTTTGATTTTTTTTTCATTACTGTTGATATTATATTACGTCTTGTGAGTGAAGATAATCTGCTTTCCGGATCGGTGGTAGAGTCTTACCTTATCATAAGAGCCACAAGGTGGCTTAACAGTTGCAGGTTTGTTTTTGAATTTTGAAACAACACATTATCATAATATAATAATTGGACATAGTTATGCAAAAACATTCCAACCACAGCTACTTTTCAGACAGATTGAAGCATTTTAAATTGTTTTTAGCTACGAATGTGAACTGATAATTCATTGTGGGTTGGAGCATTGGAAATAAAAGAATAATGATGTAATGACTGGAATGTTTTTAGTAAAAGATGAAGGGTGTTTTAGAAAAGTAGCCTAGTGCTATTAACTCAATTCTGACAAACTTATGGGTTGGAACGTTTTTGCATAACTACGTCCAAATATTTTATTTTACGGTTACAATCAAACCGTCACGCCCTACGGAGTTATCTGGTTTCATGTGCACACACCACGTGTATCTGCCATGACATGTAAGTACACATACGGTCGCAGATCGAGCGAGATCTCACGTACGGGTACGTGACAATGTTAGATTTTTTGGGCACCCGTGTAATTGAATTTCTCGTCACGTGCAAAAATTTTATTAAAAACCTTTGAGCAAATTATGTTTTCTATATTTTATTATTTGTATATAATCACATCCGTAGGAGAACTAAAGTCACCGACATAGCTCAGCGAGTCCCGAAACTGAAGTGGCAATGGGCGGGCGGGGCACATAGTTCGAAGAGCTGATAGTCGTTGGGGTCCCAAGGTGCTGGAGTGGCGACCCCGCACCGGGAAACGCAGTGTTGGCAGACCCCCCACCAGATGGACCGACGACATCAAACGAGTCGCAGGGAGCTGCTGGATTCAAGCGGCGCAAGACCGAAGCCTGTGGAAGTCCATACAGGAGACCTTTGTCCAGCAGTGGACGTCTATATGTTGATAAAAAAGAAGAAGATAAGTACTCACATTTAACTCAACTTCAATTGGTATGGGATTAAATGACTTTTTATTTTATTTTACTCACACTTTCCTGCACTGATATAAATGTACGTAGAACTCTTTGCTTTCCTGTGATGTTTGTTCAAAAATGTACCTAATAGGGTTCAATGCTCAGAGTTTTAAGATAACATAATAACTTGCAAAAAGTGTGCTTCTGCTTGTAAAGTGGACCATTCTCGTCGGATGTCCTTTTTTAAATTATGGTCTGCTAACGTGTATTTTGTATACAAAAACATTAAACTATACTGTAAGTACTTATTTATTTGATTCTTGGCGCTAACTGTACATTTTACCGATACCTATCGAATCAGTCATTAAGTATTTGTCAATCTAAAGCTAAGCTAATTAAGTACTAAGGTACTAAATTAAAGCTCGATATTTTGCTAGTGGACGCAAAATGTACCGTGGCAAGAACCACAAGAAACATAAAAGCCCATCAATACTGCTCACAATATAATCCGTCGCGAAATGAAAGCGCGTCGGAAGGCGGCCGTCCTCCCCACGGCCAACATTTTGCAATTTGAATTCCGCAACGTGCTTCAATCTTCGGCTACAATTATCTTTTGTTTAGGTACGCCACTTCTACACTTTTACACTTCTACGGTTTTTTTACCATATCACTCCAAATATGAGCCGACAAGTATGCTTTAAGCCGGCAAGAAAGCTGATTTTACTTTTATCTACTTTTTCTTAAGATTCCTTTCGGATTAAGACTTCTGAAAAATCTAAATATTAATGACTGACTGATCTATCAACTCATAGCTCAAACAACTGGACGGATCGAGCGGAAATTTGGAATACAGATAGCTATTACGACGTAGGCATCCGCTAAGAAAGCATATTTTGAAATCAACCTCTAATGGGGTAAAATAGGGGGTTGAAAAATCGAACTTACTGAAGGCGCGTGCCAAAACCAGGTTGCTTCTTTAGTGTGTAACTACTACCCAGTACTGCAGTTATACTTGTACTATAAGTGTTTGTTTGCAGTAATCTGCTTTTTATTACAGCGGTACAACAAAGACCATACCAACATAGTACATACTGTATCTACTTCACTAAAAAAGTTTACTATTTAAAAATTACTAAAGGGCCTCGAATCAAAAGCAACAATTTCCCAGTAAAACGTCGCTACAAGAATTGTCATACGCGTAGGTGTTCAGTCGCTCGATCTCTATGAGTTGCAGACTGCAGTGTGCAGCGGAGGCTGTGCACTGAATGTAGGTTGTACGGGCGCGGGTCAGGGTCGCGCCCCACAATGACCTGGAGACGTCTGACTCCACATAACATCTCACTTATTAACTTTAAGTGCTGCCCGTGGAAAGAATGCTTCGCTTTTGACTTTAAACGATAACAAGGTTAGCCGTGTAAGAGTGCAGTAGTTTTAGTTGCTGCCACATTGGCGCTTTGTCACATAACATGCTCTTACGTGGAATACGTCAAGAAGTATACTTTAACGCTTTGTAGTGTTTTTTTTATTTGTAGAAAGGAAACTTGGATAGAAGCAGGCGTTACTTTGCGGAAGTTCATGATTAGCAAGAAAAGGTTAGAATTATTTTGCTATAATCCGCCAACAGAAAAAATCTGTATGGTCAAACATGCAATTAAAAGCTAAGCACCACTCACCTACCCAGCCAAGCAAGAAAGCCAAGTTCCCAAGCAAGCAATGCCACCACCACTCACATGCACCACCACACAAGACTTTTATACTACTCTCGACGCACGTTTCGCCCCGACACCTAGACAATACAGCATTGTAAAGTCGACATCTCCTGAGGATGCTCCGGTGTCGGGGCGAAACGTGCGTCGAGAGTAGTGTAAAAGTCTTGTGTGTGTTGCTTGGGAACTTGGCTTTCTTGCTTGGCTGGGTAGGTGAGTGGTGCTTAGCTTTTAATTGCATGTTTGACCATACAGATTTTTTCTGTTGGCGGATTATAGCAAAATAATTCTAACCTTTTCTTGCTGAAAGGAAACTTATTTGCATAGAGTTACATTATGTATTAATATTGCTTTGACCTTTGGCTGATGTGTGAATAGCTAAAAATTGGTGGCACTCTGTTCTAATTTAAATAGCCTCAACAGCCCAACGGTTAAAGGTGCGGACTGAAAACTGAAAGGTCGCAGGTTCGAATCCCACCCGTTGCACTATTGTCGTACCCACTCCTGGCACAAGCTTTCCGCTTATTTGGAGGGGAGAGGAGAATATTAGTCGAGTTCAACTTGGCTGACATTCTTTAAAAAAAAGTATTCTGAATTTCTATTGCCTTAATTACTTACTTCATCCGCATAGAACAAGTTTTTAAAAATCCCACGCGATGCCTTTTTTTTCCTAAATTCATGCAAAAATTCAAGCTATATTATGTTATAATATACTGGTGGTTCGCCCCGAACTGAGACCTCGCGGTAACGGTATCCCATGATTATTCATTCAATCGATACATGATAACCAAAACTGACATTATTATTATGCCCGTTTTCACCAAACATACCTAAATCATCCCCTAAGTAGGAGTCTCTTAACGTAGGTAGCTCCTAAATACAATCCTAAGTCCTAACATCCGTCCCAATATCCTTTTAGGTGTCCCGTACAGGATCGTGATAAATAAGTTGACAGAAAACATCAATCACCTAACTTATAGGTAGCCCGTAAAGGTTAGGGAACGTTAGTGAAAACATTGAATTATTATGTAGGTACTAACGAGTGAAACCGGGTTACGGGCATCTGTACAAATCGTCATCTATCGACGCGAATAGAAAATATACAATATTTAACTAAAATTTAACTAAAAAATAATTTTAATTGAATAATATGGTACAAAAAAAATTACAATACAATTATTGTATTATAATAAGTAACTAAATAATAATGGTCGACGCAAAACTGTTTTTGGGATAGGTCGTTAGTCGTAACTCGTAGTTCCATGGAAATAGTTACTGACTGCGCCATCTATTAGCATTATTGTGAAGCTATGTTGATGCTATATGAATTACTGATGTACATTAAAAATTAAATAATCTCGTTTCTTTATAATATTCATATAATTTTAGTATTTGTTGTTCAAGTACAGGATATAAGTGACCTAAAAACATAAAATCAGTTTGAAAATCCATAGCGGATTTTCCTAGAGAGCGTCTTCAAGCGAGCGTATAAAATCGCCACTTTGAAAGCCCCCCATTTCGTCAATTTTAAGGGAAAAATTAAAAAAAAAATATTTTTGTACTCAGTTCAAAATTATCTTTAAAATGATATGTAACAATTTTATGTAACGCGATATTTTTTTTTACTTCGCATTCGCTTCTATGAGAGCCCCCCTGAAATAAAGATTTTTAAAACTTTTTAAGCCATTTTCGGCTGGAGGCCATCGGTTTACATATTATATCTAAATTTGAAGTAATTACGTTCAGTAATTCAAAAGTTATAAGGCTCTGACAGACGGACGGACGGACGGACGGACGGACAAGTGCAAATCGCTCTAGTTAACTCAAAGACCTTCGCTTCGCTCGGTCGAATATAGCTCTCTAAATTATGTTGCTCTCTTAGAATAAATACTCCTGAAACGCAATAGACGACGCGGTGGTAAGACATTTTTAGTATTAGTACGACGAGCTCGCGGAAAATTATTAAAAATAACGTACAGTACTCTGTAAGGGAGTCATAATTCATCACAATAACCATCAAAAACGTAATTAACAGTACCAGTACAGAAAATAATTACATGGCACTCACACATTCATTGCTTGTTTTGAGTTTGGAGCGCAACTTTGTTACAAACTTTCCAATCTATGACTATTTATCCTAAGGTTGCTCCGTTACTGCACGATAAAAGGAAAACCAAGAAACAAACATTCCGATTCTGTGATTGCGGTGTACTCGGGCGTGGCATTACTTTACGAAGTTCTGTTACCTTCGCCCCGCCCGGTAAGAGGGCAGGTTTACTTTGTTCCTCCGCTTGTCCTAAATCCACGACTTTGCGCCGCGGGGGGTATCATAGCATGAGATGAGGATGAGGTGGGAAAATAATACCCGATTATTTATTATTATTATTATTAGCAACCCATCAACGGCTCACTACTGAGCGCAGATCTCCTCTCAGAGAAGGGTTATAGGCCATAGTCCACCACGCTGGCCCAATGCGAATCGGCGGACTTCACACACCTTCGAGAACATGATGAAGAACTCTCAGGTGTGCAGGTTTCCTCACGATGTTTTCCTTCACCGTTGAAGCAAGTGATATTTAATTGCTTAAACACACTTGACTCCGAAAAGTCAGAGGTGCGTACCCGGGTTCGAACCTGTGACCCCCGAATAGGAGACCACAGTCCTAACCACTAGGCTATCACTGCTTCATTAATTTAATTTATTATTTATTTAATTTCACCCGATTATAATAACCTGAAAATAAGTACCTGCCTTACGATAGTTAAATCATCAATTCGCGAACATAGCCATACCTAATAATTGTTCTCTGACTTAATATTACGAGTTGGAAACTATGGTTGGTTTGTAAATAAGTGATATTCATAATATCAAGAGGTGTTTGCTTACTTGAAAATTCAGGTAAGGAAATCTGGACTTTACATGTACATAATATTATCTTAGGCATCAATGACTCAACTGATTATAGGTTTATGATTTCCTGACAATAAATGATTTATTTATTATTTATTATGTTTTGTTGAGCTTAAGTAGGTAGGGTATAATACTTATATTATAAATGCGAAAATTTGTGAGATGGATGTATGGATGGATGTTTGTTACCCTTTCACGCCACAACAAATTAACCGATTTGGCTTCAATAGAGATAACTCATACCCATTATTAACACATAGGCAACATTTTATCCCGGAAAATTAAAGAGTTCCCGCGGGGATAAAAAATCTTAATCCACACGGACGAAATCGCAGGCATCATCTAGTTTTAAAATAAGCTGAGACTTGAAAGTAAAACATTCTCAATAGTTCGATTGCTTTTCTAAAACATTAGAAAAATCTCACGGTTAATGCGTGCAGAACGAAGTGAGTCGTTGCCAGCCGCTGGGTGGAAGTGCACCAGATAGTGTTCTGGGGCGGTTTGCAATAGCAAGAGACATGTTCAGCGCACATCTACCCACGTAGTATACGTCCATCGTTTGAGAGGACTAACGACGTAGTTGGCCAGCCACGTCGATCACAATAGACATTTCACTTAAAAGATTGTGATTGGCAGCCCAGCCGTGTATGCAGAAAACCAGCGTAGCAGCAAAAACTATAGCCTCACTCGCCCGCCCGTGCGAGTGGCATTGGCGGCTCGCCTGACCCAGCAGCGCGGACGATGCCACGGCATAGGCGTGGCGTTAACACGTAATCAAGATACATTGCTGCTTTTATTTTAAAAGATTTCTACTAATACTTTCAAGGGCTTTAGGTCTGACCCGTGTTTGTATCGCAACTGGGCAGACTTTCTATGCGTCATCGTCGTCTTGAACCGATTGAAATCCACTGATAAGTACAAGTTGCTTAAATGGACCTCTAAGCCTTATTTTTATTATGTTAATGACATTTTATATGATGGTTTATGTATAAATGACACAATTTTTATTATTATTTTTCTTTTGTTCTTACCTTCCTACCTAGAACTACTACATACTACATACCTAGTAGGTACCTAATTTTTAAGACATGTAATTAATTTATTTTATTTAAATCATTGTGTAAGTGCTAGATTTTGTATTTTTGTAGATTTTGTAATTTTGTATCATAATTCCTTTTTTATTCATTTTATTTAATGATGTAACATTTTTAACATTCGTAAGCGCTTTTGTAAGCCTCAATCGAAGAAATAAACAGTACAATACAATACAAAACCTCAAGGTCTTTCGCCACTTGTATACTGGGCTCCCTGCTTACACCCACTTGCAGTAAACCGCAGTATGTTCGCCACTCTAACACTTTGATAAACCAATGTTTTCCACTTCAGCTTCCTAATTTTGTGCTATGTGGTCATCTACGGACCTCCTCATTTCTGATTTTTTCACGTAAGTACTTCGTGATCTCTTTCTCGCTCTCTCTTTCGCCCGCCGAGTGACTTTCGGCACTGGTGATTTTCGCATTTGGGCTATAAATATTCAGTCGACGGAAGCACGCAATGTACGTACAGTAAAGTGGCAAGTCTTTCGTGAAGTCAGTAGTAGATGTCGAGGGGGCGAGTTATTTGTCTATCGCGTCCGGAAATCTATTCGCGCGGGATATCTATTCTCTGAGCTCTGGAATGAACTTACGGCACGTCGATCTAATCGACGCCGTTACTTACATTTATGCGAAAAAAATGTTATGAGTGCCAAAGACGTTCCACAAACGTTATACAATTACGGAGTTTCTTTTGAGCCGTAAACGACGCTCAAATTTGTAATTTATTGGTAAATAATATATATTTTCGGTCAGCGATATAATAATATTATTATGTCGTTTGATAAATTACTTTATGTATTATATCTACGTATCCACAAAAGTGGCAATCCAGCTATGCCAGAGTAGGAAACTTCTGTCACTCACTAATTAGGGTCCAACGTATTTGACTTACTTTTTGTGCAAATGAAATGCTCGTGTTAAACAGTCGTTAGAAAAATTCTTCAGTACCTGTCATCTTGAATTCTCTGCCGCAAGTTGGGAATCTTTAAAATGCTACATATTATAAAAGACAGCAGCGGAATTGGATGTCCTAAATAAAATTAGGTCACAACGGTCGGTGTAGGTACGTGATGATTCGCTCACGGACACTCGCTAGTTTTATTCTTGTCTCGAAAACTTTGCAGTTCCTTTTTCGGTTTAAGATTGTTCGAAAGTTAGGTATACTTCATCATCATCATTAGCAACCCATGAACGGCTCACTACTGAGCGCATGTCTCCTCTCAGAGAAAGGTTATAGGCCATAGTCCACTACGCTGGCCCAATGCGAATTGGTGGACTTCACACACCTTCGAGAACATTATGAAGAACTCTCAGGTGTGCAGGTTTCCTCACGATGTTTTCCTTCACCGTTGAAGCAAGTGATAGTTAATTTCTTAAACGCACTTGACTCCGAAAAATCAGAGGTGCGTACCCGGGATCGAACCTGCGACCCCCCGAATGGGAGACCACAGTCCTAACCACTAGGCTATCACTGGCATAGGTATACTTATTATGTATAAAATATTAATTTCTGAAAAAATCTCTACCAAGGAATTTCGTAAGAAGATAGAGAGCTATCGGCTATGGATAAAAAAGATTAAAACAAATCGTCCCAGAAATTGCGTCATACAAAAACTCCTCCCTTTTCTGGAGTCGATTCAACTGCGTACCTACATATTGATAGGAGCCTGACAAGAAAGGTGGTCCTTGAAAGGTGTAGGTTATGTACGTCCAGTGGCTTTCTGCGTGCATTGTAATGTACCTAGCTAATTTCAGCTTGTAATTATGTTCGCGTAGAGGCATATGACGTCACATGTCATGTCACATTGTCACATTTTCCAGTCTGCCGAGCGACGCGTTTGTGTCTATAACTTTTTCAAAACTCAAAATTATTTAAATCTCATGTGCTCGTAAGCCAACCTTAGATCCGCCACCGGAAAGCAGTTTTTAAGCAATTAAATATCACTTGCTTCAACGGTGAAGGAAAACATCGTGAGGAAACCTGCACATCTCAGAGTTCGCTATAATGTTCTTGAAGGTGTGTGATGTCCGCCAATTCGCATTGGGCCAGCGTGGTGGACTATGGCCTATAACCCCTCTCTGAGAGGAGACCTGCGCTCAGTAGTGAGCTTATTTACTCGTACCTACTGCTTGCTATTTCATTTACTCAACATTTCACTTTGGGCACTGCTTTTCTTAGTTAAGTGGCAGGGAGAAGTTGACTAATTTTTTTGTACATTTAGATTTACCTAGATCAAAATATTACATATAAGTAAACCATAAACATTTCTGTCTCCGACTGTCTCCGAAATCTCCAAATCTCCGGAATGACTCCGAAAAGTCACAGGTGCGTGTGACGGGATCCGGGAACCCGGGATCGAACCTGCGACCCCCCGAACGCCGTTTCGCTCATTACGCCGCGCGTCGCTCAATTTTCCTCTCGACGAGGCGAGTACGATCTCATTTACATTACTGTTGCCAACAAAGTTATCATAATGCCTTCACTGCACATAACTGGTACTGCCATTGAACTGCTTGATAGGATACTTACGCAATCGGAAAGTATAGATCGGTATTTTAGGTACAATTAATTTTTTTACTAGATGATGCCCGCGTCTTAATTGGTGCGGATATTGGTTGGGGGAATACACAACTCCCCTTTTGGTTTATGTAGCTCTGGTCACTTGTATAATTTTCTATGTAGGAAATTCTCGTCAAAATCGGTTCAGCTGTTTCAAAGATTTAGCGCGTTCAACTTCAAGTAGACAACACTTTGAACTTAACAGAAAAAACGTTTGTGTTGGGATGTGTGTTGTGTTCAAATAATAATCATAATATAGAAGCAGTTTCGATTTCAAGATAGTCTCACCTGCTAGCAAGGGACGATGCAGTCGTTTTATGTGGGATAACCTGTAAGCGATATGGAAAATTCAACTAATCGGTATGTAGGTACAAGACATCGTACCGAAATTATACTAAATCGTCAAGCGACACGTCTTTGTCCGAATCTTTGTGACTAGCCCTGGCTATAGATTTCCACCATACCAGAGACAATAAGGAAATTATAAAATTTGAAATGACCCCCGCCGGGGAATCGAACCCGAGATTTACAAGGCCACAACGTTACCACTGCGCAATGAGGTCGTCAAAATCGTATATTGCACTTTAGTAAAAATCGTTCGAATGCCTTTTATGTGTTTTAAATAAATAACTTCAAATCTGCAAACGAATTCACGACAAGAGATAGTTAAATATTATAATGTACAAATTATTTTAGATAAGCAATGATTCCGATGAGTTTCACTCAAGTGAATTTGATTGAAATAAAGCCCCTTACAAATGTAACGAATTCATTAAATCACAAAGTACCTGATTGGCGCTATCCGAGTATATCCCTAACGACAACGAACAACGAGAAGAGAAATCATGATTTGAATCGTAAACACTTCAGTTGTTCACACATACGCACGCCAAAACCCGCATACAGCGCATCTTTATATTTTAATTTATTCTGTGCCACAACTTAGCTAAAACATAAGCATATTATAAAGGACGTTGACAAGGACAGTTTAACTATAAGGAAGCTTCCAGTAGCCTGCTAATTAATGTGAGAACAATGAGATCAAGAGTTACAGAGGTTTTTCTTATAAGTAAGTGTGCATCGTTTTGGACACCTCGATCCCAAGGTCTGTTTTTTGTTATAATCTGGATCTATTTTAAACACGAGTGAAACCTCTATTCCTTTGAAGGCACGTTCCATCTTCAATCATGTCAGATTGAATCAGATAGTATTTACCTAGAAAAAATAACTTTTTGAAGTCTTGGTATGCATCCCATGCAACTATTCATCTATTAGTGTCACATATTCCGCATTCATTGAAATAGTCTAATATAGTCAGTATATTTGGGGATTTCTGTGTAATTGTGGACACATTTATGTTCGGATGCAGTTAGTTGTTACTTGTCCACAATGCTTGACCGCGGCAAGGTTCTGCGCTTGCACGGTGTACAACAAATTAATAATAATGCTTATGATAATGTCATCAAATGTGCTATGTAAAATATGCGTTGATTTAGCAATTGCGTACGGCGCGGCGCGACGGCGCGAGCGCGGGTGAATGTGCGATCAACTTTACCATCCACTTCCGAAATATGAATCGTTCGTAAAACCTCCATTTCTAATGCTCAATTTGTTCTCAATACAATATTTCCACTTCAATAGAGCTAATCAAATGAAGGGACTCATTTTTGGGATTTGTGTAGGCTTCAATTCAATAAAGCTTTTTGTAGGGAATAATATTTGAGCCATTCAAATATTCTTTTCTACTATTAGAAGTTAGTTTGGTGTTGAAATATCTGATGACAGGCGGACGATTGGCTAAAAATGATCGCAATCGCCGAGTTAGGTTTTGAAAGTCGTGCGGGAATCATAATATTATGTATTTCAGGATAAAAAGTAGCATAAGTCACTTTCTAAGTCCTCAACTATATCTATGTAAAAAATCATGTCGATTCGTTTCTCCATTACTGCGTGGTTGAAGGACAGACCACCAAACCTTATAAAAATTCGCATCTGTAATCTTAGTGAGGATATCAAGTTTTTTAAAGTAAATAAAGGTATTTTCAAAGTAAATAAGGCTGTTCCATGCTAATGCACTCGCATACGCCGGCCCCTCGAGGCAGCGTTCCTGACGCGACGCGACGTACTATGTCGCGTCACAAAGTGCAATAGCAAAGAAATAACAATATTATTATAGTGATGGTGAGAATATTTTTTAAATAAATGCAAAAATTACTGCTCTAACAATTGTAATGATTTTTAAATTAAAGAAAAATTACATCACATGAGTTTTAGTAAAATACGAACCCAAAAGAACAAGCTTCACAATTTAGGTGAAACAAAATACTTCTTTGGTTTGATTCTATAGCAGCTTAAAAAATAATTATAATGTCATAGTAAACTAAAATAAATAGTATAATAATTATAGTTTTTCGTTGATTCCCGAAAGTAAGGTACGATTTTGCATTCGGTCGTTGTTTTATTAAGATTGCGGCTGTTATTCGATTCAGCCACGATATATCTTTTACATTAGGGATGACTTCAACCACGTTTTCCGGGGATCGGAGCTTCTAATTCCAGGCACGCAACTCTAACCTTTCGGACCTATTTGCGTTAAATATTTGCTACTAGCTGATGCCCGCGACTTCGTCCGCATGGATTTAGTTTTAAAAAATCCCGCAAGAACTCTTTCATTATCCGAGATAAAAAGTAGCTCTCCCGGTCTGAGGAACCACTACTACATCCATTACTATACCCATGCAAAAAATCGCATCAATCCGCTGTTCTGTTGCGACATGATTGAAGGACAAACCAACAAACAAACACACTTTCGCATTTATAATATCAGTAATGCTTTATTATAACACTTTTTATAATTGTTAAATTTTTTACCATACTTAACCAAAGACAAAATTACGTTTAGCTGTCATTTACGTTTTGTTATTCCACTGTCATTTGCGTTTTGTTATTCCATGTCAGATGCGTTTTTGTTATACCACGTTTTATAGTGACTTGACGGAAACGCGGTCGAACGGGATAAAAAGTATCCTATGTCCGTCTCCTGGTTCTAAGCTACCTCTCCACCAATTTTCAGCCAAATCGGTTCATCCGTTCTTGAGTTTCATTTGTTTTACTTAAAATGAGATCACATTAAGAACAGATTTTGCGAGTAAAGGCTATTTGTGAAAAATTGTACATTTTTGAACTTTTCATGTAACCGGGAAAAGTGAAATTTAATATTAAAATAACAATTAATTAAATTAGAAAAATGGTGATTAATATCGCGTATTTCCTCCACGTGCTCTTATTAAAGTTTCTACCCGTCTAGGCATACTGAGAATGATGTTATCGATGGTCTCCTGGGATAGTCTCCGCCATTCCTCAACTACGGCGATTCGCAGTTCTCCCACGTTGGCAGGAGCTGGAATTCTGGACTTAACTTTTCTTTTCAGCAAGTCCCAAACGTGCTCTATTGGGTTCATATCCGGTGATCTCGCCGGCCACTCCATAACAGTGATATTCATATCATTAAGATAAGCTTGAGTTACCCGAGCGGTATGCGGCCGAGCATTATCCTGCATAAAAACAAAATCGTCACCGATATATGGGGCAAACGGTACGACATTTTCTTCTAAAACTTCTCTGATATAGCGGTCTGCAGTCAGACTCCCTCTATCAATCACTACCAAGTCTGTGCGAGCTCCCAAACAAATGCCCGCCCAAACCATTATTGATCCACCACCGTATGCAACTGTAGTTTCAAAATTTGTCTGAATGTATCGTTCTCCTTTGCGTCTGTATATTCTTTGCCTGCCGTCAATTTGATTTAAGAGAATTCTGCACTCATCACTAAACAATACCTTACTCCATTGGTCCGCGTTCCAAAGTCGATGTTCCTGAGCAAAAGTTAACCTGTTTCTACGATGATTTACCTCGAGCCTTGGAGCCTTGGCGGGCACAAATGAACCCAAACCAGCTTCTTCGAGCCTTCTTCGTACCGTACGCTCACTTACGGTTACACCCCGCACTGCTTCTAACTCATGTCGGGCTTGGACGGCCGTCAAACGGGGGTTCCTACGTACAGGAAGCCGAATGAAACGATCATCCCTACTCGTAGTGCGTCTTTTTCTGCCTTGTCCTGCTCTTCTCACATAAGTACCGGTCTCCCTGAACCGTTGGATACTGCGATCGATCGTTGAAACTGGTCGACGAAGATCTCTGGATATCACTCTGTAGGTTTGACCATTTCTTCGCATTTAGAGTGCCCTGGCAATCTCTGTTGGGGCTAAGTCAGGCATAATTCAGTCATCAACTCCAGAAAGATACGCGATTAAAAAAAACTAACAAAAAACAGTATTTCAATGAAATTTTAAATCAAACTCAGAAGGAAGAAATACTCGAAGTTCGCTCCAGATAAGGTGTATTTGAATAAAATTAAAACAATTGCATAAAATGTGATGTTCAGTTGTTTTCTTAGTTTGAAAATATTTCTTTTTAAATTAAATGACGTATAAACCAGCCAGCAACCTTATATGATACTGATATCAAACCTTTTTTTTATGTTCCGCTAAATATGCCGGCGAGTATAAATAAAAGAAAGTATATTTTATATATATATTTATAAAATATATATAGAAGATATATAGATAACGGTGAAGAAAAACATCGTGAGGAAACCTGTATACCTGTGAGTTTACCTTAATGTTCTCAAAGGTGTATAAAGTCTGCCAATCCGCAGTTGTCCAGTGGCCTATCTGGCCTACACCCTACCCTCATTCGAGGGACCCGTGTCCAGTGCAATGAGTGAATGATGTTTTACCTTTTATAGATCAAGTTGTTTGTCTGTCAAAAACTCTCTCAAAGTTTTGACTATGCATCTACTAAAAATCTACAAAAAAATAGGTCACTGGTATTTTCGTACATCAATACCGTACCATGACCTTTCGCTTTTGCCTACACATTTGTCTGCATTAAGATTACATTAAACTCCAAATACACATTTTAACGTGTGTGTGCGTGTGTGTGTGTGTGATGTGTGTGTGAGCTATACGAGTATCCCGTACGGGTGCGACGCTCGGAGTACGATTTGGCGCTCTGCCCGTGACCCACTTCCAATGCTGCAAGTCTATAGACGTCCCAACTTCAACCCCAACCGAGTATATCAGCAGCCAACTTTCACTTATCTTACCAATACATCTTATCTTATCTTAGCTTAGCTTGGCTGAGTGATCGTGGACCGGAAAGTGGTGTTCGGACCCAGACCGCTAGGCACGCGGGGGTCCATGTATGTTTTGTGATCGTCTGCCCAGAAAGGGGAGAAAGACGCATAGGGACAAGAAGCAGAGAAAAAAGATTTTGTATGGAGTCAAGAAGGCGCACCGGGAAAAACGCCAAGAGCAAGTACCAGGTGCCCTCCCGCGGTTTCGGCCCATATAACCGAGAGGTTGGTTGGATAACCCTCCTCCTCCCATGGCCCCATTGGGAGGAGGAGGGTTATCTTACCAATGCCCGCTTTCACCAACCTATCCTAAATCATCCCCTCAGTAGGAGCCTCTTTACATAGGTAGCCCCTAAATACAATCCCGTATACACACCTTTAGGTCCGTGAAAGCGAAACTGACAAAAAGCGTCACCTAACTTAGCTTAGGTAACCCGTAAAAGATAGGGAATGTTGGTGAAAACAGGCATAAGTGTTACTTACAAGCCACGCTCGATTTTAACCCCAATAAAATTTAAATATCCACTAACATTAGAAGTGCGAAAGTATGTTCGTTTGTAGGTGTATTGTTTTGGTGTTTTGTTGGTTTTTTAGTTTGTTGGTTTATTGCTTCGTCGGTTGTCCTTCAATCACGCAGCAGGAGCAGCGGAGCATCGGCAGCAGATTGACTTGATTTTGATTTGTTGATTATTGATTGATTGACAAAAGCTAGATTGTGGTGACTGGTGTCCAATACAAATCTAAGCCTTGAATAGACTCAGGCGTTACTTTGCGGAATTCCATGATATTTAAAGAAAAACTAATATTTCTTTGCCACAGTCCGCCAAACAGAATAAATCCTTTAACAGGCGACTTACTCATCAGCCAGATCATCAGTCATCAGATGCTAGTAAGTGTGTAAAGGAATTTTGATTTGGCGGATTATAAGCAAAGGATTTTTTATGTATTTACAAATCTAAACTACTATAACTGATAAAAAAACTTCGCACAATTTTAACCCGATTTCTCACAGAGATAGGTCGTATTCTTAAATAAATGTTTAATCCCATTGAAAACAAGCGATACTTCCAATTTTCTAGCCTTCTACGGAAAAGAAGTTGACAAAGTCTGCCCGTGCCCGTGTCTGCCCGTCTTAACGTGTTGAATTATAATTAGGTATGCTTTTGTGTAACTCATTGTGGAAACACAGTCAACAACAAGTCTACAATTCAATAGATACTATGCTAAGTATGTGTGCATAGTATCTATTGAATTGTAGACTTGTTTTGAAAAGAGCAACCGCCGAGTTTCTTGCTGGTTCTTCTCGGCAGGAAGGGCATTCCGAACCAGTGGTAGACTCATCGACGATTCAAAAGCACTTGTAAAAAAGTTTATTTGAATAAAAAACATTTCTATTCTATTCTTTTCTATTCTATTATATTCTAAAGAGTTGGTCCAACTCAGCTTTCAACTGAAGTAGTTGTCGTCGGCCCGTCTGCAGACGCGAGGAGGGTGCTGCTAGCCGCCTGATCGTTACCGAATCGCCACCACCTTGACACCAACCGCATCACGTCCTTCCTTTTATTTCTCACAATTCGCGACGGAACTTTCTAGAACAGAGCTTATTTCACGGTGTTTCACTTATAATGTTTTGTACTTGATTTACCGACGTAATGGCCATCCGACATTTAATAGGACAGTTAATTTGTTTGAATCAATATGAGGATATTTATTTGTACTATGCATCGAACTTTAACAGTTTAAGGCGCGCTTGCAGAAACGTCGAGTTATCCTTTTAACCCAGAGTTAGCAGCTAACTCTGGGTTAAAAAGACAGATTTGAAAGATTTCGTATAAAGCTTCTGTCAAAATTACAGATTTATTCCTGGGTTAACTAACCCGGCGTCTCTGCAAGCGGGCCTAAGGGTCGCTTTCACCATGGTAAAATAAGTTTTACTAACCGAGCGTGAAAATTTGACAGAATTTTCAGTACAAAAACCATAAGAATGCCCAATTTATTTCTCCGTAAAACTCGACGTTGGTGAAATCGGCACTAAGGCCACACACATTAATGTACTTTTGTAATCAAGTGAGTCGCTGGTAGCCGGGGGATACAGGCGGCGCAGGTTCGTTTTCTGTGGCGATCGTTTCAAGAAACTAATGTCCAGCATTAGACGTTTATATGTTGAAATGATGCCGATGAGTTTTAGTAATTAGGTATGCATAGAATCTGAATAGAGCGTAGGGTGGTTTAGGACTAGACACCCTACTGGCTGTGATGTCATCAGGCATATTGATTGCGCGACGCGATCTCACCTGATGGTAAGTGACGGTGTAGTCTAAAATAGTAGCGGGTTCACTTGGAGGGGATATGGCAGCGTACATTCAACCCACACCCATAGTATGTTTCTAAATGCTATCTTACCGGAACCCTAAATCGCTTTTCTAAAAAGGTATTCATATTCATATTAAGCCTCAATAGTCCAACGGTTAAAGGACTGAAACCTGAAAGGTCGCAGGTTCGAATCCCACCCGTTGCACTATTGTCGTACCCACTCCTGACACAAGCTTTCCGCTTATTTGGAGGGGAGAGGAGAATATTAGTCAAGTTCAATTTGGTTGATATTCTTTTTTGAAAAATAAAATGGAATTCTCGTCTCGAATGAGAAGGGTCTAGCCTTCTTGCTAGCCTTCTACTATGATGGGTTGAGATGACTGAATGAATGAACCCTACAGGCCTGGTGAGACCTTAGCCTAATTTATAACAGAACGAAGAATCAGTAAAGCTCACGCTGAGTATAGTGTTTAGTGGCCTCATAATTTGAATGGAGCTGGTTTGAATATGCATATCAGATGCGGGGAGAGGGGCTATGGGGGATTACGACACGGCCTCGGCGGAGTTTCGTCATAACTCTCCTCAAAGCCCTTCCGAGTTCCGAGTACACTCAATTATCAGACTAATGCCTTGCGGTTGTTGCCCCACTGACAGCTGCAACACATTAGTAAGGGAGTCTTGATTTTATAACACATTTTTTGACGTGATAACGTCTTATAAATCGATGAACACTGGCTGCACGCACGAAAAAGTGTCACGTTCCGCCTGAGCCTGAGCGTGCAAGCGAGAGCACGGAACAAGCGATAGGCACGATCGGCCCAAGTGTTGGCTTGTGATACATTTATTCATCAATGTTTCTTTATGACGTTATCACGTAAAACTATCGTCCGTAAACCGACTTTACAGACAACCAATTTTTTTGCAGATACGTCGCGCTAACATCTAATATTCTTCTCTACTGGGATCGCACCATCGACCTTTGATAATATTAAATAATCTTTTAATATAAATTTTGGAAAACATGCAGACACTGAATTATGTAAGGAATTGATGGTCAATCAAGAGACCATAGTCTAGGGGTGACGGTTGAAGCGACGACTTCGAGCGAGCGAGCGAAGCGAGCCCTTCTATTCCCCTATTTTGAGCAAAACATTAATATGATGCGTAAATGAAGACTCAGACTTTACGTATGAAGATAATGGGTATACTGTATCTACACATTTTGTACATTAATCTTGCATAGGTAGGTAATACGGTAATCATAATGGTAGGTAATACGGTGATTAATATTTGCAAGAAATACCAAAACGAAATTGGCTCACTTTCTACGAAGATACTAAAGACAAGATGGTGAAACAGAAACTGCAATAATTAAAGTATTCAAATTTCAATTTCAAATTATGTATTTCATGCAGACCAAACACAGATTTAGGATTGTAGCTTAGGAAGTGTATGAAGCGATTTCCAATCCAATTTTATTTTTTTGAGATTTAGGTTGCTAGTCAACCTAAATCTCGAACGATGTTAGATTGCGAGATAGTGTTAACCCAAATAGACTACTTATCTTACGAATCCTTACTAATATAAATGCGAAAGTGTGTTTGTTTGACCTTCAATCACGCCGCAACAGAGCAACGGATTGACTTGATTTTTTGTATGGATATAGTTGAGGTCCTGGAGATTGCCATACATAGTTTTTATCCCGGAAAATCAAAGAGTTGAATTTAAAAACTAAATCCACGCGGACGAAGTCGTAGGCATCAGCTAGTAATACTATATACTATAGTTTCATAAAGATCTGTTGAGTCTACTGTTTCTAACAAGGTATTAGCTGCTTATAATATTTACTACGGGGTTCGCAGGTTCGATCCCGGGCACACACCTCTGAGTTTTCAGAGTTATGTGCGATATAGCAATTAAATATCACACACTTCATCAGTGAAGGAAAACATCGTGAGGAAACCTGCACACCTGAAAGTTTTCCATAATGATCTCGAATGTGTGAAGTTCGCCAATTCGCATTGGGCCAGCGTGGTGGACTATGGCCTATAACCCTTCTCTGAGAGGAGACCTGCGCTCAGTAGTGAGCCGTTGATGGGTTGCTGATGAAGATGATGATGATGAGAAATTTTCCCGCTAGCATTGAGGACGCTCATCTAGGACGTAAAACAATCACAAGTCTGCACCGCTTTGCGTTACGTCCTTTCCGCGCCCCGCGTCACTGGCGTCAAGCCGACAACTGGCACGCTCACTGCCGCCCCGCAATCCGTCACGTCGCTGCAGCGCGTCACCGGCCTAAGCTCTCCCGTTTTGTTATTACCGATAGAGCCCCGCGACGTGCTTCATTATAACCTAGTCTCGCTAATCTCCCAAGTCAATGTTTCTAAAATAAACCTTCATAAAACGAATTCTGCATTCGCAGTGAGCGCCCTTTAAGACCTCAGCCTTAAAGGGGTGGTTTTCGATAGGTACGATTCCCGGCGCGGTGAATTGGCACGGGCGGTTAAAGACATGAATTTAATTTAAGTTGGAGGTAAAAGGCGTACCCTTTCATAAACTACACGGGTAAGCAAACCACAAGGGTAGGTACAGGCAGCATATAGTACTATATCGATATAACAAGCATTTATATTATCAAACTAGCTGATGCCCGCAACTTCGTCTGCGTGAATTTAGTTTTTAAAATGAATCCGGATCTCTTTGATTTTGCGGGATAAAAAGTAGCCTGTCACTCTCCAGGTCAACTTTAGGTATCCTTGCAAAAAATCACGTCGATCCGTAGCTCTGTTCGGGCGTGATTGAAGGAGAAATCATCACACTTTCGCAGTTATAATATTTCACATATAAGGTGTAAGTGCATATAGTTGACGTGGTTTTTTACACAGGTAATGTTGAGGACCTGGAAAATAAAACAGGCTACTTTTTGTCCAGGGAACATACATTTAAACGACCGTGCCACTACAAAGTATATACTTAATTCATTATTGAGTTTTCGATAAAATTTAAATGGGACCACCTGGGACCCTTTGAAACAAAAAAGAATTTTCCAAATCGGTTCAGGTGTCGTCGAGTAATCGGTGAACATACATAAAAAAAGATTCCGTTAAATTGAGATCCTCCTCCTTTTTTGAAGTTGGTTAAAATAATAATAAAAATTAGTTTAAATTCAACGAAGATATGGAGTAAAACAGTCAAAATAGTTCAACCCCTATCTCAGAGAACATACATCCATCCATCCATACATCCCTATACTACATCTACACAAACATACATCCGTATACAATATACGTGCAATCGTGCATCCTCGCAAATATAATATTAGTGGGATAAGTAGGATCGAATATAGTTAATGTAGTTATTGGAGGGGGAGGATACAAACATACATACATACATGCATGCGTACATATATACAATATACATACACACACACACACACATACATACATACATACATACATACATATATACATACATACACGCATACATACATGCATGCATACATACAAACATGCATACTTGCATACATACATGCACACACATACATACATACATACATACATACATGTATGCATGCATGCATATTACCGCATAATTTAAGGATAAATATGTGAAAAGTAGGGAGCGGGTATCCCTCGGGAACTGTTTGTTTTCCCGGGATAAAAAGTAGCCGTTGTTACTTTTCAGTTCCTCAACTATGCCTATCCCAAAAATCACGTCAATATGTAACTCCCTTGGCACATAATTGAAGGATAAAAATGTGAAAGTACCATACGAATATCCCGCGGGAACTGTTTCTTTTCCCGGGATAAAAAGTAGCCTTTTCACTTTTCAGGTCCTCAACTATGCCTATTCAAAAAACCACGTCAATCTGTAACTCCGTTGGCGCATATTGAAGGATTAATATGTGAAAAGTAGCATACGAATATCCCGCGGTAATTGTTTGTTTTCCCGGGATAAAAGTAGCCTTTTCTCTTTTCAGGTCCTCAAATATACCCATACAAAAAAACACGTCAATCTGTAACTCCGTTGTCGCATAATTGAAGGATAAATATGTGAAAAGTAACAAACGAATAACCTGCGGGAACTGTTTGTTTTCCCGGAATAAAAAGTAGCCTATTCACTTTTCAGGTCCTCAAATATGCCTATTCAAAAAACCACGTCAATCTGTAACTCCGTTGGCGCATATTGAAGGATTAATATGTGAAAAGTAGCATACGAATATCCCGCGGGAATTGTTTGTTTTCCCGGGATAAAAGTAGCCTTTTCTCTTTTCAGGTCCTCAAATATACCCATACAAAAAACCATGTCAACCTGTAACTCCGGTGGCGCATAATTGAAGGATAAATATGTGAAAAGTAACAAACGAATAACCTGCGGGAACTGTTTGGTTTCCCGGAATAAAAGTAGCCTTTTCACTTTTCAGGTCCTCAACTATGCCTATTCAAAAAACCACGTCAATCTGTAACTCCGTTGGTGCATATTGAAGGATTAATATGTGAAAAGTAGCATACGAATATCCCGCGGTAATTGTTTGTTTTCCCGGGATAAAAGTAGCCTTTTCTCTTTTCAGGTCCTCAAATATACCCATACAAAAAAACACGTCAATCTGTAACTCCGTTGTCGCATAATTGAAGGATAAATATGTGAAAAGTAACAAACGAATAACCTGCGGGAACTGTTTGTTTTCCCGGAATAAAAAGTAGCCTATTCACTTTTCAGGTCCTCAAATATGCCTATTCAAAAAACCACGTCAATCTGTAACTCCGTTGGCGCATATTGAAGGATTAATATGTGAAAAGTAGCATACGAATATCCCGCGGGAATTGTTTGTTTTCCCGGGATAAAAGTAGCCTTTTCTCTTTTCAGGTCCTCAAATATACCCATACAAAAAACCATGTCAATCTGTAACTCCGGTGGCGCATAATTGAAAGATAAATATGTGAAAAGTAACAAACGAATAACCTGCGGGAACTGTTTGTTTTCCCGGAATAAAAAGTAGCCTATTCACTTTTCAGGTCCTCAACTATGCCTATTCAAAAAACCACGTCAATCTGTAACTCCGTTGGTGCATATTGAAGGATTAATATGTGAAAAGTAGCATACGAATATCCCGCGGTAATCGTTTGTTTTCCCGGGATAAAAGTAGCCTTTTCTCTTTTCAGGTCCTCAAATATACCCATACAAAAAACCACGTCAATCTGTAACTCCGTTGGCGCAAAATTGAAGGATTAATATGTAAAAAGTAGCATACTAATATCCCGCGGGAACTGTTTGTTTTCCCGGGTTTAAAAGTAGCTTTTGTCACTATTCAAGTCCTCAACTATGCCTATCCAATAAACCACGTCAATCTGTAACTCCGTTGGCGCATAATTGAAGAATAAATATGTGAAAAGTAGAATACTAATATCCTGCAGGAACTGTTTGTTTTCCCTGGATAAAAAGTAGCCTTTGTCACTTTTCAGGCCCTTAACTTTACCTATACAAAAAAAACACGTTAATATAAAACTCCATTGCGCGAATTTTGAAGGACAAATGCGTAAAAAATAGCGATGCTATCCCGCAGGAACTGTTTGCTTTTCCGGGATAAAAAGTAGCCTATGTGCTATTCCAGACTATAATCTATGTCTGTGCCAAATTTCAGCAAAATCGGTTGATTAGTTGTCGCGTTAAAGAGTAACAAACATCCATCCATCCATCCATCCATCCATCCATCCAAACATCCATACATCCATCCTCACAAACTTTCGCATTTATAATATTAATAGGATAGGATAAGCTGCTTATAGTTTCCCATGAATTGCAATCAAGTAGGTATACGTATGTTACGTAAAAGCCAAAAAAAGTTATAACAATGGTATACTAGTGGTTCGCCCCGAACTGAGACCTCGCGGTATCCCATACTTCCCATAAGGTAGTTTTAACTATATTATATTGTAATTAAAACGCGCCGAATCTGATGACGTCAATCGTCATCTGCTTTCGTGGATGGGATGCGTATTTACAATATTAAAGACAGCGCCATCTAGTAACAGTATAGTGAAGTTTTGTTAAAAACATTGATGCCCATTAAAACTCAAATAATTTCGTTTCTTTATAATATTTATCTAATCTTAGTATTTGTTGTTCAAGTACAGAATATAAATCAAATTATGTGTAAGTTTCAAGTTTTAAAACAAAGTGGTTTTAGAGATCTAGCCTCGAATACAATCTCCACTTTGAAAGCCCCCCATTTCGTATGGGAGCCCCCCTGAAATAAAGATTTTTATAACTTTTTAAGCCATTTTCGGCTGGAGGCCATCGGTTTACATATCATATCTAAAATTGAAGTAGGTAATTACGTTCAGTAATTCAGAAGTTATAAGGCTCTGACAGACGGACGGACGGACGGACAAGTGCAAATCGCTCTAGTAAACTCAGAGACCTTCGCTTCGCTCGGTCGATAATGGTACCGCGTAAGTACGTCCTACATATTATCTCCTTTAATTTAGTCTGCAATACCTATCCTCGAATATTCTGTGCTCTAAGTATATTTCAGTTTTTATTGCGTACTTTGCACCTCTGGATGAACATTAAAAGGAAGGCTATTGGAGATAATAATTATTGGACTGCTGTTTTGTTCGGAATTATAACAAAGTTTAGATCGTTTCCGCACTACATATTGGTTTGTTGAAGCACTAGAATGTGCTGGCTTGGCTGTGGAGCTAAACGTTACACGAAGGTCCTGGCTGCCTGGCTTCCAAAAATTGGTATTTCGCAATACAATTTATCAAAATTTTCACTCTTGGTTCACAAGCAGTGCCAAATAATGAACTGCCATTTTGACGTTGCCTTCACTCTATCCAATCGTAAAGAATAATGCTTTTTATAGGTATGGGATTTGTTGCTTCTGTCCGCAACTTCGTTCAGTTACCTACCTGAACTAAAGTAAAATAAATATTCATCATCTTCATCAGCAACCCATCAACGGCTCACTACTGAGCGCAGGTCTCCTCTCAGAGAAGGGTTATTGGTCATAGTCCACCACGCTGGCCCAATGCGAATTGGCGGACTTCACACACCTTCGAGAACATTATGGAGAACTCTCAGGTGTGCAGGTTTCCTCACGATGTTTTCCTTCACCGTTAAAGCATGTGATATTTAATTTCTTAAACGCACTTAACTTCGAAAAGCCAGAGGTGCTATATAGGCTATAGGCTATTAGCCTAGTGGTTACGACTGTGGTCTTGTATTCGGGGGGTCGCAGGTTCGATCAGGTACGCATCTCTGACTAATAAGCAGTGATGATCTAGATACGTAGTCACAAATCCTAGTTCCATGATCTAGATACTAAGTGACAGTGACAGAAGCATTACACAAATTAATCGTTACAAAAAAGGACACTCAAAATTGTCATCTACATGAAGCTTAATTAACTTTTCTAACAATCATCAATTCATCAAGAAAGAACGGTCATCACGACACAATTACGACTGACTGAGGATTAACGTGAAGACGAGCCGGCGCCTATCCAAATTACAGCCAAAGGGTAACATACCTATAGGTATTTCTCGACTAATCACAGACAAATAGAAAAACTATAACCTACATTTTAATAATAGAGTGATATAGGAATAATTTCCTGCCTAGCTGTTAAATCTCAATTCATGAACTAAATCAACATTTTCCTATTCTCCTCAGCGGAACATGTTTATGCTTTAAGTAAGCCCGTCCTATTTTCCTCCTCATCCAGAATACAGAAGATGTGTCGGCTAAATCCTTCCAGTTGCTCTAATGGTACATGATTCGTGTGCGGAAAGATAATAACACCCGAAACTTTACCATTTATATAGGGCTTTGGGGGCTTAGGCCTAAAGCGCGTTATTTATCGTTTACGTTCGTTCAGGAACGTATCAACAGCGAAACATTATCAAAAATTTTTTTTTAATATATAGACTAGCGCTTGACTGCAATCTCACCTGATGGTAAGTGAAGATGCAGCCTAAGATGGAGCGCGCTTGCCTAGAAGATGCTTATTCACTCTTGATTTAAAGGTACCCAAGTTATAGTCATTCGGAAAATTTCTTTTCCAAAGCTATAAGTTTCCCAAAGGCTGGACAATCTTCTAAGGCCCGCTTGCAGAAACAACGAGTTATCCTTTTAACCTAGAGTTAGCTGCTGCTTTGACAGATTTCGTATATAGCTTCTGTCAAAATTACAAATTTATTCCTGGATTAAACCTAACCCGGCGTTTCTGCAAGCGGGCCTTAATCGTGTAGGTACCCCCGAAAAATCAGTATTTTCTAATTCATGTGTTATCATGACCCAGTTGATTTTGTTTTGTATGCATGTATTTTTTGGTTCATAACGACCTGTGTTCATACACAGTAATATAGGTAGATGATCAGTAATGTGTGTATCAAGGATGAAAATAGAGGGGTGGGTTGCCGATTTTAATAAGACGTGGTCAAGACAATTTAATTCACGTGTAGGATGAGTATGTCCAGGTAAAAGACCGAGTTCCGAAATCAAGTTTAGATAGCGAGACGCGTTATTACTAAGACTATTAGTAGTTTTAATATCAATATTAATGTCGCCTAAGATTACAATATTTTTAATATATTTAAGTGACATGCATGTTTGCTCTAATGAAACTACAAGGCATGTTTGCTCTAATAAAACAACTGCCTTGTTACTTTACATCCACTAACCACAGCGCGCACGCGATGACTGGCGGTCGGCGGCGGCGGACGGGCGCTCTCTAGTCACAAGCCAACGCTTGGGCCGATCTTGCCTCGCTATCGCTTGTTCCGCGCTCTCGCTAGCACGCACAGGCTCAGCCGGAACGTGACACTTTTTCGTGCGTGCAGCCGGTGTTCATCGATTTATAAGACGTCATCACGTCAAAAAACATTTGGATTACCATATTATAAATCTGCCTAAAACAACTGCCTTGTTATTAAGATTTTTATGTGGATTACCTATGTTCAGCATCGATCACGATTTTTTTATAAATCTATATATATAAAAGAAAGTGGTGTTAGTTACACTATTTATAACTCAAGAACGGATGAACCGATTTGGCTGAAAATTTGTGGAGAGGTAGCTTAGAACCAGGAGACGGACATAGGATACTTTTTATCCCGTTCGACCGCGTTTCCGTCATGTCATAAAACGTGGTATAACAAAAACGCATCTGACATGGAATAACAAAACGCAAATGACAGTGGAATAACAAAACGTAAATGACAGCTAAACGTAATTTTGTCTTTGGTTAAGTATGGTAAAAAAATTACCAATTATAAAAAGTGTTATAATAAAGCATTACTGATATTATAAATGCGAAAGTGTGTTTGTTTGTTGGTTTGTCCTTCAATCATGTCGCAACAGAACAGCGGATTGATGCAATTTTTTGCATGGGTATAGTAATGGATGTAGTAGTGGTTCCTCAGACCGGGAGAGCTACTTTTTATCTCGGATAATGAAAGAGTTCCCGCGGGATTTTTAAAAACTAAATCCATGCGGACGAAGTCGCGGGCATCAGCTAGTAAATAATATGACGATCTTCTCATAGATTTAGGATCAGTAGTCGCTTCGTACACTACACTGAGCTATGACAATCCTAAATCTATGGATCATCTATGAATCATCTTTAATAGGTTCTCGTTATTTTCCCTGACAAACGATTCAACACCAGTAACTTTGAAAGCCCACCAAACTTCGCTCGGTCAACTATTGTAAATGTGTTATAGTTTGACTGTTTGTTTCGGTCCCCATTGACTTTGTGGCTTTGGCGTGAAAACTCGAAAAACCACAAAGCCAATTGAGAAGGAATTTCCACTATTCGTTTGCATAATTCAGTCAGACTTAATTACCTACTGAATATTTTAAAAGCCTAAATAAGTACAGATAAAGGTGCGGACAGCAAACTGAAGGGTCGCAGGTTCGATCCCCATCCGTTGCACTGTTGTCGTATCCACTCCTAGTCTTACATAAGCTTTCCGCTTATGTGGAGGGGAGAGGAGAATACTAGTGTAGTTCAGCTTGGCTGATAAAATCAATTAAGAAAAAAAATATGAGCACTAATTTTTTAGTCGCTTTTCGGAAGCTCTACGCCTCGTTCGAAAGCTTCAATGCGATTTCGATACAGGGATTGAAAGTCGTCAAAACATTAGTATTCGCAACAATGTCGATCGCCGATGCTAAATATCAAACGTACTTGAGTCGCGAAAATGAAATGTAGTCGCTAAATCTAAGAGCCATGGCTGCTTTTGCCCTGAGAGGCTGAGGGCAAAAACCACAAAAATATAACATCCTTATCCTTACTAATATTATAAATGCAAAAGTGTGTTTGTTTGTTGGTTTGTCCTTCAATCACGCCGCAACAGGGCTACGGATCGACGTGAATTTTTGCATGGGTATAGTTGAGGACCTGGAGAGTGACATAGGCTACTTTTTATCCCGGAAAATTAAAATACAATTAAGTTAAGATTGTCCTAATACCTTTTATTTTTTGCGTTGCTTGTAAAGCAAGCTTGTTGCTTTTTGCGTGCCGAAATGGCTTGCATTTGACGACAATCATGACTGGTGGAAACTGGAAAGTATAATAATACTATGTGATTATGGTTGCAAGTGGAACGCGCTTGCCTAGAATGTGCCTATTAACTACATTTTAAAGATTCTCAAGCTATACCTACATGGCAGGTAACACGGAGGTCAGACTAAGGGCGTTACAACGCTTAGAAGTTCGTATCAGAAACATTTTATGTCACAAGGACCTTTATCAATTTTATATTATCAATTTTCTCATAGGTAAGGGCAATTTGGAAATTCGTGGAGGATTTTACGAGCGTTTTATCGCCCAATATAAGTTCATCATAAACAGTTTGCGAGGCACTTTCTAAAATATTGTTCTTTATTATTCACGAACGGCGTCACCCCCTCCACCTCGCACTCCTCCGATAGCCTTTTAGTTAGGGAGCTGATGGACATTGAACTTTCAATGCCTGGATAGTTTAATATTGGAGTTAAGGACAAAGTATGATAATAAGACTCAGTTTAGTAATATGATGATAATAATAAAACTTTAAGTCTTTAAGGTTTTTATAACCTTTGTTATAAATAAAGTTAATTGTGAAGGTATGGGAAGAATACTGTACATCTTTATTCGCAAGCCAAACTATAACATGTGATGTAGCCCCACCTCTCACAAATAACCACGATAGAGAACCTTCCATCCTAAAAGATGAGATACGAGCTGCAATTAAACATCTTAAAAGCGGCAAAGCATTAGATATAGATGAGATCCCCATTGAAATTATTAAAGAAATGGGTGAAGTCGGAGTAAATATACTACACGCAATTTGCACCCGAATTGTACTTGATGAGTGGACCAAAGGCGTTTCAATAGGAGGGCAAGTGATCACTAACCTACGGTATGCTGATGATACCACACTTCTCGCATCATCTGAGAAGGATATAGGGGAATTTCTCAAACTTTTTGATTTTGGGATTTTGGGCTCGCAATCAACCGTGACAAAACCAAATTTATGATAGTAGATAGAAAAACTAATAACAGACCCGAGATAACACATATCAATAACTGTGAGGTTGTCACCAACTACATTTATCTTGGTTCCGCTATCACTAATAACGGGAGTTGCGAGAGCGAAATTAAACGACGCTGTGCCGTGACCAGATCAGCCGTCGAGAAGCTATCGCAAATCTGGAAGGACAAAAGAATTACGAAAAATACAAAGGTTCGTCTAATGAAATGTCTTGTCTTCCCGATATTTCTATATGCGGCTGAAAAATGGAACCTAAGACAAGTTGACCGACGAAAAATCGACGCCCTGGAAATGTGGTGCTGGAGACGCCTACTAAGAATAAGCTGGACAGCGCATCGAACAAACGTCTCCATACTCAAAGAGCTGAAAATAACGCAAAGGCTTTCGTTGCTTGTGCAACTGCGAATACTTAAGTTCTTTGGGCATATCACTAGGAAGACTGGTACCATCGAACACCTCGTTGTACAAGGTCGAGTCGAGGGCACACGTCCACGTGGTCGCCCCCCTACAAGGTGGACGGATTCGATCCGCTCCGCCACAAATTTATCCGTCTCCGAGTGTTCTCGTGATGCCACCAACAGAAATCGCTGGAAGGAGATCGTAAGAGCTGCTGTGAAGGCCAAGTCATAACCACGACCACTCTGCCAAGAGTGAACGAATAAGAAGAAGAAGAAACCTTTGTATGAAGTAACCTTATAAAAAAAGAAAATAAACACTTAAATCTGAAATGGGTTCATATCTCACTCTTTCTTTTACCAACTCTTAGCGCAAACGTAACCCTTAGAGAGAGGGCAGACTGGCTACTTTTAGCGGCAGCGATCGGCGTTTTATGGATTATATTAGCGTTTTGCGACTGAATCGCGTTTTAGCGCTAAACCACGCGATCAAAGTGATTACCGCTGCCCATGAACATTTGTAGCATGAGAGGCACCACCAATGCGTTGCCGGCTTTTCAGGATTTAGTCTGTTTGTATGTCATGCTACCTTTTTCAGTGGCTGTTCGCTGAATCTATACACATTGGGCGATTCGCAAATCCGTCTCCCTGACTACCTTTTTTCCCCCTCCCCCTCCCCCCTCCCCCTATCTCGTCTCGCGGCGATGTGTCTATCGGATATCAATTTACTTCCATAGCGTCGGACAGCACGGAGCTATAACGCACTTAATTGAAAGTTCGCCCGCGCCGCTGACTGACGTCGCGTCACCCTTTTTTTTATTCGATTACAAGCTAGTCCTTGACTACGATCTCACCTGATGGTAAGTGACGATGCAGTCTAAGATGGTAGCGGGCTAACGTGGAAGGGGAATGGCAGTGAACATTCAACCCATACTCTAATTGGTTTCTACACGCCATCGTGCCGGAACGCTAAATCGCTTGGCGGCACGTCTTTGACGGTAGGGTGGTAACTAGCCACGGCCAAAGCCTCCCACCAGACCAGACCAGAGACAATTCAGAAATTATAAATTCCCAAATTGACCCCGCCGGGAATCGAACCCGAGACCTCCCAGGTATAAGGCAACAGCGCTCACCACTGAGCCAGGGAGGTCGTCAAAAATGCTGTAGCTACCTATGCTTACTGCGAGACGCAGCTTTCCTAAGTTTTAGATCGAATATTTGTTTATAAATGTAGGGACATAATATATTATAACAAGCTTTTGCCCGCGGCTTCCCTCACGTTAAGTTCGATTTTTAACCAACTTCAAATAAAGGAGGAGGTTATCAATTTGTCGGTATTTTTTTATGTATGTTCACCGATTACTCGATGACTCCTGAACCGATTTGGATAATTCTTTTTTGTAACAAAGGGTATATTATCCGGGTGGTTCCATTTAGATGTTATCGAAATAGATCGAGTAGTTTTTAAAATATCAACAATACTTTGTATACTTTGTAGTGGCGCGGAAGTTTGAAGTCGGTTTTCTTAAAAATATTTTTTTATATTAAATTATATATTATATTTGGATTAGATAAGATATTATGTGGTAGTTGGTACCACACACATAAATCGCAGATTTTATAGAGGACACTGAATGGATTTGAGTTTTTGGAGTTTATTGGAGTTTACTTCTTAAGAATAGATTTTAGCAGCCCGGTATGAGAAAAATCCGGGCAGTAAAATCAATTTATCAATGACCTCGTTACGTTTTTCACAACGTTGAAATTTCTACCCTAACGTTGAGTAAATAAGGTTGGTTTTCGTGTGAAAGAGCTTTCGCTTCGGGTAGCCGAGCGCGTAGCGATCGGGTCCCCGAAGCGAAAGTCGGTCGGGGCGCGCTCGGACCCGAGTCGCGCGCATAGAGAAGGATATAGCGTCGCGCGTAAACTCCAGTCGTGCGTCGGAGGCCGGAGCTGACACACACTTTTTTTTTAAATAAACTTCGTATTATTCATAAATAAATGCATTACACCCATTACACACAATGATATTACACCAGTAATTTTTAACTTCTGTAATAAGTAACGTTAAATGTGTAAATTTGATTTTTTCAAGAATCATTAAAATCGGTAATAGGACCACGTGTCTACGTATTAAGTCTCTTAAATAATTAAAAATATACTCCGATATACTTCCTCGTAGATTCTACACAAGGGAATAAAAATTCGTATTTTTCTGCAAAGTTAAATTAGATTTATGAAAATGTGGAACTAAAATGAGAGGTAATTTCACGAAAGCCGGTGTAGAGTGATTCAATGAGGAACGTCAGAAAATAAAGAAGGTATAGAGCTTCGCCTGCGGTCGACAATAGAGGTGCCTAACTTTGCTTATCGGCCGAGTAATCGCATTTTTGTTAGCGTGCACAATCTTTCATAATCCGGTAAATATTTCAGTTTACAAAAAGATTATATTTTCACAGTTGATTGTTTCAATTAAAGAGTATTTTTTTTTTAAATATGCCTAATAATTGGAATTAAATTTCTCCTGTTTCAGTATTTATTTTTCTACTACCTTTATTTACTCCACCACTTCATTCCGCGTGAATTCTTTTCTTTTCATTATTTCCGCGGGAAATTTTTAATTTTCCGAGTTGAAATGTAGCCAATGTGTTAATCCTGGGTACGAGCTATCTCCATTACAAATTTCAGCCAAATCGGTTCCTTCGTTGTGGCGTGAAGGAGTAACAAACATCCATCCATACTCACAAATTTTCGCATTTGTAATATTAGTAGGAAGTAGGACAGGAAGTAGCATAGGAAAGTAGGATTTGTCTTCTTTCAGATAAAAAGTGCATAGTTACTGACGAGGGTACTGACTCGTACTCTAATAAGAATTGAAAACGACTTTAACTAGTGGTTCGCCCCGAACTGAGACCTCGCGGTAACGGTATCCCATGATTATTCATTCAATCGATACATGATAACCAAAACTGACATTATTATTATGCCCGTTTTCACCAAACATACCTAAATCATCCCCTAAGTAGGAGTCTCTTAACGTAGGTAGCTCCTAAATACAATCCTAAGTCCTAACATCCGTCCCAATATCCTTTTAGGTGTCCCGTACAGGATCGTGATAAATAAGTTGACAGAAAACATCAATCACCTAACTTAAAGGTAGCCCGTAAGGGTTAGGGAACGTTAGTGAAAACATTGAATTATTATGTAGGTACTAACGAGTGAAACCGGGTTACGGGCATCTGTACAAATCGTCATCTATCGACGCGAATAGAAAATATACAATATTTAACTAAAATTTAACTAAAAAATAATTTTAATTGAATAATATGGTACAAAAAAAATTACAATACAATTATTGTATTATAATAAGTAACTAAATAATAATGGTCGACGCAAAACTGTTTTTGGGATAGGTCGTTAGTCGTAACTCGTAGTTCCATGGGAATAGTTACTGACTGCGCCATCTATTAGCATTATTGTGAAGCTATGTTGATGCTATATGAATTACTGATGTACATTAAAAATTAAATAATCTCGTTTCTTTATAATATTCATATAATTTTAGTATTTGTTGTTCAAGTACAGGATATAAGTGACCTAAAAACATAAAATCAGTTTGAAAATCCATAGCGGATTTTCCTAGAGTAGTCTAGGCAATGAAGCTAGTGGACCCCAACATCAATTCCTCAGGCGACGAAACTTTACAGAATGATAAAGTATCAGTAGTTAAAAGTATTTTATAAATATCCAAAAAAAAATTAGAACGGAAGTTAGGTATTTTTACCTAAACTCTTTTATGCTTAATATCTCAGTTCGGCAAAATGCTCGGTCAAAACTTTCTTCACCTGAAACATTCATGTAAAGTCTAGAAACAAAATATAAAATATCCAAAATATACTCCTAGTCGAAACCACCAAATTTTGAAAAATACGTTTTTTCAATGTTACTTGCAGCGAAAAATTGCTCTGTGATTTTTTTTCACTGGAATGTCCTTTTATAGCCGTTTTGTACCTACAACTTGAAAATCCAAACAATATACCAAGAGACTATATTTTTTTCAAAAACTACCCTTTTACTCACAGTGCAAAATTTCTCCATCCATTTTTTTTATTGATATGATTACAATTATTTTTTTTGTATCAAGTATCAAAATATCCAAAAAAATAATCAAGCGCATTAAAAACTATAAACATTTTAGAAAGAAATATTTTATATTTAATCCATCAAGGGAAGCAGGAGCGTGGTGACGTCACGAGACCCGACATATTATCTGCCTATTATATCGACATATTTTTTCTACGGTGACGCGAGCCTGTATTTCGTTGAATCGACTGTGCAATTGTCAATCAAAAACTGTTGCCAACGACGGTGAGCGGTGACTATGACGATCAATTATTCGTTATGATTTATGAACTATACCCAAGATGTCCCAGATGTCAGTCAGCCTATACGAGATTAGTATGGCTCTCAAACAGCTCAAGAACAACAAAGTGCCTGGTGATGACGGAATCATTGCGGAACTCCTGAAAGCGGGTGGACGTTTATAGGTTGATAAAGAAGAAATAGATATGAATATTTTTTACTTTTTAAAATTAAAAAAAAAAAATTTGATGATATCATGTTTTAGCTCAAGCTTTACGACCATTAGAATAGAATAGAATAGAAATGTTTTTTTATTCAAATAAACTTTTACAAGTTTTTTTACAATCGTCAATGAGTCTACCACTGGTTCGGAATGCCGTTCCTGCCGAGAAGAACCAGCAAGAAACTCGGCAGTTGCTCTTTTCAAAATACTTTTACAATATACTTAATAGATATTATGTTATGTATGCATTACATACTGTAGTACCATTAGTAGTGACCTATTTATTCGAAAATTCATGTTTAAGAACACCAAAAATCTAGATCGTCAACGACATTTTTAGCGAATATTGAGACGTAAATAAGACAGATCGAAAGAGCGTTAAAAACTGAGTATGATACCATTAAAAAGTTCAAGCTTTGGCCAAAATGTCCTTTACGCCCTTTGCAATCCGAGGTCCGTGTGTAATCCGATACATCGATGCTGGAAATTTCAAATTTTGTAAGCGACAAACATGCGACAAACCCCTAATTTTCAGGAGGACCAAACAAAATTTTACCTTTTAAACTGTCATAACTCTCATTTTTAGGGTTCCGTACTCCGTACTAAAAACGGAACCCTTCTAGAATCACTTCGTTGTCCGCCTGTCTGTCCGTCTGTCAATACCCTTTTTATCAGGAACACATGGAGAGTATCAAGTTGAAAATAGTATCAAATACTCTGGTCTGCAATCCCTTGTAGCTGTGACAAAGTCTAAGTCGACGCAATCAAAAGACACGGCCTTTTATGGTCCATCTATGCCGCATATTTTAACACTCGCAAGACCTAGAGGGTATTTCCTGTTGACCTAGAATCATGGAAAAAAAGAAGAAAGGAAAAAATTCGAAAATCGTAAATTTGTAGTTGCATCACAAACATTTTTTTTTTGTGATGCAGTATATCCTACTATCCTAGTTCCTACTATGCGATGCGATGACTATGCAAAAGTTTGTGAGGATGTATGGATGGATGTTTGGATGAATTTTCATTGAGACACTTCTTTTATGCATTTTTTCTAAATTGACTTAGTTTATTAACAAAGAGCTTTTGCTATTTGTAAATAAACTAAGCTAACGCCTTTTGCTGTTTGTGTCGTTTAGGCTAAGGTCGATTCTTAAATATTTAAAACTTATTATTTCAAGACACTACCAAGTAGGTTAAAAACAATATACTTTGTAATGTCTTTGGATGTTATCTAGCACATTCGATTGGAATCAGACCATTGCATAGACAGGGTCGTCTTAACCACACTGGACGCCGGGGTGCGAAAATCCGCCTGCGCCCCCCTTGCCAACAAAAAAAAAATTAATTAATTTTCCATTTTTGTATTTCAATTACTCTAAAATAAAGTTAGATACTTTATAATTGACTTCAAAAAAAGGAAGTTTATATCGGCGCGCAATCGGCTCATATTTTTTTCCATGCAGGTATGTACACCAATTTCTTCGAGATTTCAGACCGTATCGCATTTTTTTTTATTTGAAAGAGAATGTTTGCTATTAACTATGAAGATTTAGAAAATATCGATTGTGTATTAATAATGTAAGTAATAGGTATCAAGCATAGACTACATCGTTAAGCTCGAGGCCCCAACTCCTCAATTCTGATGCTGCAGGGTGCTGCACTCTTAAGCTGTGAGAATTTAGGAATTTTTGATTGTGAATTCATATTGTAAAGACCAATTAATTACCTTTAGTTAGACTACACCACGAACTCCAGATTCTATCACCTGACCTGACAATCAGACCTGATGCTGCAGAATATTGCAGTCCTAGGCCACTAAAAATAATAACGATTTTCAAAAAACTAACATCAAACGCCTCTATAAATTACATATATAATCTTTGTTTCTACACGTATGTTGAAGTCGGATGGGCATATAAGAAACGTCGAAACAAACGGAGGCGCAACGCACACCAGATTTACACATTTGCCGCCAGTAGGCTATTCAAATTTTGCCGCCCCTACAAATCTCTACAATATTGTGTCAGTTCCTAGATTATTTTAACGACCCAATGATTTAATTAAGGCTAGCTGAGTCTGGTGGGCCGAAGCCCAGCAGCATCAGGATTGAGGAGTTGGTACCTTAAGCTCAATGATATAGGCCAGTGATTAACGGCCGTACTACGCAGCTATGTATTCCATACTTGATACCTAAAATATCAATCTGTAATGGAAATTTTCGCGAGCGAAGCGATCGTGAAAATATTTACTAAGTCAGAATCTAAAATTTGATCTATACGATCTAAAATTTTACTTTTTTTATTACTTACTACAAATATTACATCTCGTATCTCCAGTCCTTATTTATAAGAGATATCAAAATTTAAAATATACAGATCGATAGAGATAAAAATTTCGAGTTCAATGGTATATTATCAATTAGTGTACTTAGGACAAAATGTCCCTTACGACATTTGAAATTTCCAGCGTCGATATCAATTCGTCGCTACTTACGTCAATGTTAATTCAAAATTTTTAAATACCAAAATAGATTTTAGATCTTAAAGAGTTTTTAATTTTTGTAGACGCGTTACAGCATAGAAACCAGACAGTTTGAAATGAATTACGACATTACAAAAAGCTACAGTACCCGGCCATAAGGCCGATGTGCAATATATATCGCCGGGTACTGTACAAGAAAGTTAGAATCTAAAATTTGATCTATACTAACTAAAATTTTACTTTTTTGTTACTTACTACAAAGTATTACATTTCGTATCTCCAGTCCTTATTTATAATTATAAGAGATATCAAAATTTTAAATAAATATACAGATCGATAGAAAGAAAAATTTCAAGTTCGATGGTGAATCAAGTGTACTTACGACAGAATGTCCCTTACGACATTTGAAATTTCCAGCGTCGATATCAGTTGCATAAACTGTCTAGCATTTTGCTTTAAACAGTTTGCAAATTTCTGGCGTGCCAAATACGTACTTAAACTAGCGGCACGTTATGATGGCCGGTTTGACGTTTGTCCGCTCATGAAGTTCCGTATTAATTGATAACGACTTTGAAGGAAATAATTGTATTACTTTATTGACGATAGTGATGTGCAGAGATTCATAAATTTTATCGAATGTAGTTTTAGGTTTAGGACTCAAAATTTATTTATTAAATTGATTTCTAAAATGTATACAAGTGTAGAAAAATCAGTTTGCACCATTTAAGGGGTGAATGTACTTGTGAATATGAACAATTTTCACTATGTGGACAAACCTCTGAAATCGCAAAAAAATATCAGCTGTTTCATACAAAAGGTAAAATTTTTATTTTTATATGATATATACCACAACTCGGCATTTGGTTTTCTAAATTGAAAATTTTTAAAAATGGAATCTAATACGATCGTCACATAGGATCGCTGGCTAGCACAACTACTACCTCCGGCAAACTCGCGTCAATGCTCAATGCAAAACAAAGCAGTTTCGAATTGACGTTGCTTCGAAAAGTATAAACTGTCAGTGCAATGCGATTGTGATATAGTTTTGACCTGGCTTTGGATTTCAAATATTGATACTGCATTACTGTTGACCCTTGCTCGTTAATTTGGACTCTGTTCAAGCCCTTTGTTGTGGATTTCGTCGATATGACCGAACGTACGCAGAGAACTGTTCTAAATAGTCAGACACGTGAGTTCGTAATACGCCTTCGTAACTATTTCGATCGTGAAGCTCAAAATGGAGGGCCAATTTTACCTATAACGTCAGTGGTTGAACGCGTAGCTGATGCGCTTAATATTGGACAACGAACTGTTAGACGGATAACTAAAAAAAAATATGGCGAGACTGGCACAGAAGAAAATAAACTTCACACACCAAAAAAGAGAAAACGAGCAAAACCAGTCGTAGGCATCGATAGCTTTGATGCCGATGCTATCCGAAGACATGTTTACGGCTACTATTTACAGAAGGAGTATCCAACAAGAAAAAAGTTGGTGCATTCACTGAAGGAAGCTGGATTATTCTTCGGTGGGGAAAGTTCTTTAACGAAGATTTTGAAGACCATTGGATTTCGATACAAAAAATGTAACAAACGCAAAATATTGATGGAATGATTTGATATAGCGATGGCAAGGTATACTTTTTTACGGCAAGTGAAAGAAATCAAAAATTGGCAAAATGTTGTGTTCTTGGATGAAACATGGCTTAATGCTAACTATACTGTAGGCCGTTCTTGGAACGATGACACAGCAGCATCTACTTCCAAAGTTCCTGTAGGAAAAGGATCGCGACTTATAATTTGTCACGCCGGAACCATCAACGGGTTTGTCGAAGGTTCTCTCATGGCTTTTGCGTCAAAAACCACTGGAGACTATCATGAAGACATGAATGGAGAAAAGTTTACTGAATGGTTTACCTCAATGTTGTGTAGCCTCCCTGAACCATCTATTATAATTATGGACAACGCCCCATACCACTCGATGCAAATTGACAAGCCACCTGCCCAATCCCAAAAGAAAGCTGATATCGTCGCATGGCTTCGTAAAAATGGCGTAGATGCAAACATGAATATGTTAAAAGCGGAATTAGTACGTCTTTTAAAAGAAAACAAACCAACCAAGATCCGATACGTCATTGACGAAATAGCATTAGAACATGGGCACAGAGTTATACGGTTACCGCCTTACCATTGTGAGTATAATGCGATTGAGTTGGTGTGGGCTCAAATTAAGGGATATGCTGCAAGACACAATACAGAACCCCCATTTACCACAAAAAAAATGCTAAAATTATTAGAAGAAGCTTGTGAACATGTGACTAAAGGAGACTGGGAAAAGGTTGTGAATAGAACTGTTAAATTAATAAGGGAAGATTATGAAAGAGATGTGAAAATAGATAATATTATAGAAAACGAACATATAATTATTAATGTAGGTGATGATAGCAGTGACGACAGTGAAAATAGTAGTATGGACGAATCTGATTAATTATGGCCTTTTGTGGCACCTTTTTTGGTATCTTTTGTATTCATATGTTTCTTGTGTGCATATAAAGTATGTATATTCATTTTCATTCAAATATTCAGTTCGTTCAAATAAATTAAATAAACATATACATTTTTGTTTTATTAAACCTATTTAATCAGGTACAAAAACAAAACTTAATTGTTTTTTGTTCGAGAATAAATTGACATTCCACATCACTATTGTAATGTGTCAAACCGGCCATCATAGCGTGCCGCTAGTTTAAACAAAATATATTTAATACATTTCCTCCTTTATTTCCTCAAATCCAAGTAATGAAAAAAAATTGAATTTTAAGCTATTGCATAGACACACAATAATTTCGATAACCGTTCCATTTCGTTATACCTACCTATGTATTTATAACCGACTTTAAAAAGGAGAAGGTTCTCACTTCGACTGTATGTTTTTAAGCTATTGCATAGCTTTTATCGCGGGCTTTGAACTAGGACAAACAGTTTGAGCGCGGCGACCGAATCAAGAAATTCCGTAACGAAAAAAACCTAACACCGTCGTTCAGTAAGCGTTCAACATTTTAGAGGTTCACAAGTAGCTCTGTTCGGCGCAGTGGGCGAGCGGCCGCTTTCTTTACCGTATGGTGTATGATGTCGCAGGTTCGAATCTCACTCGCGAAGAATTGACAGTGCGCTTTTCTTGTTTGTTTGTTTTTTAATTAAATAATTAATTTTTGCATAATTTTTATTATGCAAAAAAAAAATATTGCATAAATATTATAATTGCATAAGTTAATAAAAAATGCTATGCAATAGCTTTACTGCGGCAGTCCCCGAGTGCCACTTAATTTTTTATTTGAATTTACTTACCTAGACATAAGCTTACAAAAAAAATAATTTATGAGCCCTTATTTAAGCTCATTTATCTTGTACAAATAAATTAATGTTCAGTTACACGTTTATGTTCAATATTTAGCATTGTAGAAGGCATGTAGTAACATGTATATTATTTTGTGAAGTCGCTTCGCTCGCGCACGCTAAGCTATACCCAATGTCTCAAGAATTAAGGTGCATTATCGCGAAAATGCAGTTTAGATTTCAAAAAATCTGTTTCAATATCAATGTTCTTCGTGATATTTTTTTGGATATTTAGGATAAGAGTGTAAATGTGACTACCTACTATGATAAAAAAAAGAAATTGGATTGAGAAATTTTTCATACCGAGTTATAAACAATTTTCAGTTGAAGTAAGATAAATAGATTTTGGTATGGATTTTTTTTTGGATTTTCTTACACGTTATGCTAAATTACATGTTAAGGACATTTAAAAATGAAAAATTGACTGAGCAGTTTTGTGGTCGAAATTACGGACAAAAAAGGAAACCTCTTTAAAAAGTGACAGTTCCGTTTGAAAAAAGTTTTGGATTTTTATCAAGTACCTCTTATTAAAGCTAATAATTAGTTTAGTAAAAAAAATTGGACGGAGAAATTATTTATTGAGCTATTTGTACTTTTAGGTATAAATACCTAACTTCCGCATGGATTTTTTTTTGGATATTTTTGTGTAAATTTTGGGTCATCCCATACTACAACCCCGCCAAATTTCATCGACTGAGGATTTGATGTGGGGGTCTCCATACAACAGACCGCCCCATTGCCTAGGCTAGAGAGCGTCTTCAAGCGAGCGTATAAAATCGCCACTTTGAAAGCCCCCCATTTCGTCAATTTTAAGGGAAAAATTAAAAAAAAAATATTTTTGTACTCAGTTCAAAATTATCTTTAAAATGATACGTAACAATTTTATGTAACGCGATATTTTTTTTTTTACTTCGCATTCGCTTCTATGAGAGCCCCCCTGAAATAAAGATTTTTATAACTTTTTAAGCCATTTTCGGCTGGAGGCCATCGGTTTACATATTATATCTAAATTTGAAGTAATTACGTTCAGTAATTCAAAAGTTATAAGGCTCTGACAGACGGACGGACGGACGGACGGACAAGTGCAAATCGCTCTAGTTAACTCAAAGACCTTCGCTTCGCTCGGTCGATTATATTTTAATAAAATAAGTTATTCAACGTTTGAAGTAAAGCCTTCATAATCTTCGGAGATTGCGAAACTAATTTCCTCTATTAGTGTCTATCGGATACCCTTTGTTTGTATTCTAAAGATCAAAGAAAAACAATAATTAAGAACTTTCCTCTTGCGACCGCTATCTGAAATTCAAGTTTAATCTATCAGATTTTGATTGAACGTTACAATGAGATGAAACAGAACAGAAGATGATAGTGCTGGATGCAAGGACAGCCTTATCAATGAAGTGATCTCTTACAGGCAGCATCACATATTTTAAGGACAGTGGAAGTGTAATACCTACCTATTGTTGTTAGGTGAATTAAAACGTGTCCTGAAATCAGATAAATGTAATGAAATCGCGCTCTATTCCGAGTGATTGAAAATGGCCAACAACACAAAAGGTGAAATAACGAGCGCTACGCTGCGGACGAGGGTACGCTGCGGCCTTGTCGGCTGCAGGATCGTTCATCACTGCGAAACGATTTCACGCCAGGCCCGTCGACCTGCGACCTCCGACCCTACCTGTTTACCCTAACGGAATACGTAACGGAACGAACGGATAACGGAAATAAAATTAGCAATCGAAGATAGAATTGCGAACCCCATAGATATGGCGACATTGGTAAAATGCTTTGACAACTTCTTTGCAAAGTGAATAATAGTAAGGAAGAACAAAACTCTCTTGTTCTCTCAGAAAAAACTGTAAAAACTGTACAGTACAACGTGCCGCTCGCTCTTCCAGTGCAGTGGTACAAATACCGGAATATCGCGACACCGATACGCCATTAAGAAAGTAATAAATAGTCTGCACTATGCAAAAATTTTCCTGTTTAACTCATAGAAAACTAAACGGGAACAATAGTAACCAAACAACGATAACTAATTAAAATTGAACAAAACAATTTAACAAAAGTTTGAAAAAACACGGTACTGACAATCCCGAGCGGTACGCTGCTATCGTCTTGCGTTGCGGTATGTAGTGGTACGATATGCAGTAAGTGAGTCTGACTTGAGGTATGGTACGGGGAAGCGCGAGGGATGTAGCGGCCAACTTGAATTGAACGTATAGTAATCAGATTCGGAAGGGTCGTGAAGAAACGAGTATTATATAGCAAACAACACATCATTTATCAAAGCTATCAAAGTCTAATGATGATTATGAGGCAGCAGTAAATTCTATGAAAAGCACACACATTGTGTATTTTCGGAACCTGATGAATGACATCATTTATTTTATATCAGACTTGATCTATTTGTCTATCTAAATATTTGTATTTTGTCTACTCATAAAATGCATCTAGATCATCAATGTGAAAATGGAATCTGAAAATACAAAATTGGTGTTACTTTTGAACCCTATCTATATTCCAGGTCTAATATACCTTTATTCGTATATTAAAATTGTTATAGTCTCTGCCATCAGAAACTGAAATTGACTACCAGTAATGTTTTCAGATTCTCTAAAGAGAAACCAATTAAGAACGCGTATAATACCAAAAAAAATCAGATTTCGCGATGAAATAAAACATAGCCGCAACCTCATGTGAGGCGCGACAAAAGAAAGCGTTTTGCGCGGAATAGGAGTGTAGTAAGCGCCAACTACTTTGTAACTCGTAAAATATTCATTTTCTTTTCCTACTCTCTTGATAATATCAATCGGAATTTAATGTAAAAATTTTGGCTCTGTAATATGCAACACTTTGAAAATAAATGAATATTGGTAAAAAATTAGACCTAACTTCGCGATTTTTTATTATCGAACAAATTTCATCGTTTTATGTTTTTGCCCAAGCACGTCCCTTGGCAGTATGATGTAATTTTTGCGTGTTTTTTTTCGGATAGCTGAAACTTGATCTACTACTGTAAATAAAATCAAATCTGTTTACTGTTAACGAACGTACACCCACTCTATACTTGCTCTAATTCACCAGAAAATTTTGAATGTTACAACGGGTGACTCGCAATAATTATGCCAATGCATAGTGGAGTAAACATCTCCTGAAGACACTTGCGGAACAAGCGATAGAGAGGCATGATCGGCCCAAGCGTTGGTTTAAAATATTTGAATTAACAAGTGTAAATAAATGTTAATTTACTAAAAAAATTGTAATTTTCAATTAACTCCTTCTTTGTATTACACAAAATAATGATAATTCAGTGATAATAATTCATTTCAAGTATGCAATTTTTCACCCATGTTTCTTTGACGTTATCACGTAAAACTATCGTCCGTAAACCGACTTTGCAGACAACCAATATTTTTACCTTTTTTGCCACAAAACCTTTTTTCCTACCTTTCAAGATTGTTTTCCATCGGAGAGTACCCGAACTGATAGGTTTCTCTTAGTACGAAAATTCATGTTTTGTACTTTTTGTCGAGTTAAAGAAGTAACGAGAAATGTTTATAGCAATAAGATGTCGGTGATCTTTATTCCGTAGAAATTAAACCTGTAGGGTTAGTACAAGATTGAAATACTAAACTATGACGTTACTATCAAAGTAAAATAAACCATAATAACAGTATTGAGTTAGAGCTCAACTTCGTGTATGTATTCTTCGTTCTTCTATTGTGCGTTTACGTAATGAAAACGCTCCAAATTAAAATCGTCTGTATTGAATTTGCGACTTTATCAATATTATTTATGGTTCATTTTACTTTGATGCTAATGTCATAGTTAACTATTACGATCAAACGAATTAAAACTCGGACTAACCACACTGGTGACCCGTTCTAGCAATCCGACCTTAATCCGATTCTGATAAAAAGGGCATTGACATATTTACGGACATACGCGTAAAGCCAGGCGGACGACGGAGTGACCCTACAAGGGTTTTCCCATTACGAGGTACGGAATCCTAAGAAGAAATACATATTTTTATCTTCATAAATTATAAAACCGGTCGAGCGTGAGTCACGTTCGCGCGCTAAGGTTCCGAACTTAGAATTTATATCGGATTAAATATATTATATTAGACCAAAAAATAATAATAATATTAAATAATAATGTTTTTAAATATATTTTTTTTGAAATTTATTATGAAAATTAAATGAATTACGGTGAGAACAATTACCCATGCCCATAATTACAATATAATGAATTGACTCTGGATGCCTAGGATAAGTTCAAAACTCGTAATAATATAATAATTATGATTATTGCTGATTTCTAAAAGTTGTTAGTGTAGTTGAAGACCACGAACACTCATAATTTGATTTTATTTTACATTATATCAGCCCAATTTTTTTTTTTTTTTTTTAAATTTCAAAATTCTAGGAAAAGTGAGGCGGGGGGAGGTTAAGAAGTGTTTTGTATAGGTACTTATCAATGAAGTGTTTTGTATACTTAACAATGAAGCGTTTTCATATTTTGTGTCCATTTTGAACAAATGGATACTTTTAGTAAAAAAAATGAAAAATTGGTAGGTTTTTATTCCAAATTTCAAATGTAATAAACTAGTGGTGTCACCTAGTATTAAATGGCAAGAGACCTGATGGTATGACGCTTGTTCCTTGGAGGACAGGGAGGTCGCTTGTGTGGGATGCCACCTGTGTAGATACTCTAGCTGCTTCCCACATCCATGCGACCTCCTCTGTGGCGGGTGCAGCGGCTACTAGCGCCGAACAGGCTAAGAGGCGCAAATATGAAAAACTTGACAGTGGTTTCATATTTGCGCCTTTTGGTGTAGAGACCCTGGGGCCGTGGGGCCCGGAGGCTCGCGAACTTTTTTAGAGATATCAAAAAGAGTGATCGAGTCTACCGGGGATCCAAGAGCTGGCAGCTACCTTGGCCAAAGGATTAGCCTGGCCATCCAAAGAGGTAATGCTGCCAGCATCTTGGGTACTATGCCACACTGCGGTGGCTTGGATGGGGTTTTAGATTTTAATTAGTTTTTATTTTAGTTTTAATTTTAGAATTAAATTTAGGTTTAATATAGTATTGTATATATGAAATTTTCTTAAGTCATATACAATAATAATAATATATAATTTCAAATTGATAGTGTAATAATAGTTCCTGGAATAAACAGTAGGTAAAATGACTTACCTACCTTATGGGTTAATTTTTTATCATTTTGGTAGGAACCCTAAAAATGGCTTCAACAACGAGTAATTACAATATTCTCATTATTAACACCTTGACCGCTGCGATTTTATTGTTGCTTAAAAGGAAAGAACCAATTCTATTTTAGGCAGTACGCGTTAACGGTACGAACGTAGCCAAACGGTTCGTAGCCAAAATGTTGTTCGAATATTCACTAGTGATAATATTACTAGTTTTGGTGATTGTGTTGGTTAGAAAAAGGCCAAAGAAATTTTTGGACTTACACAAACAGATAAAAGTGAGCTTCCCCGACGTACCTGTCATTGGACATGCGTATAAACTCATCGGAACCAATGAAGGTATGCACCCCACTAAAAACTTGCTATGCATCTTCATTTGGACATTACATAAGAAGACACCAAAGGTCACATACTACCCGACCGCTTCAAGTTAGCCGTCGACGACCGTTACAAAATGACGTCATACTGAAGCGATGACAAAAAAAATTATTAAGCTATTGCATAGCTTTTATCGCAGGCTTTGAACTAGGACAAACAGTTTGAGCGCGGCGACCGAATCAAGAAATTCCGTAACGAAAAAAACCTAACACCGTCGTTCAGTAAGCGTTCAGAGGTTCTCAAGTAGCTCTATTTGGCGCAGTGGGCGAGCGGCCGCTTTCTTTACCGTATGGTGTATGATGTCGCAAGTTCGAATCTCACTCGCGAAGTAGTGACAGTTCGCTTTTCTTGTTCGTTTGTTTTTTAATTCTTTTTTTGCATAATTTTTATTATGCAAAAAAAAATATTGCATAAATATTATAATTGCATGCTTTACCGCGGCAGCCCCCGAGTGTCACTTAATTTTTTTTATTTTTTTACTGTTACCACAACTGTGATGGAAGCATGGATGGAAGTTTCCGGAAATGCTTTTTTTCATGGCATTGACATTTTGAATGTCGAAGGGCGTAATTTTTAATGTCTTATTTTTCTCCTAATCGAAGAATGTCATTAATTAAAGTAATAAATGGCCATGATAAACTTTTCGTTTTTTTTGTCATCGTAGAAAACTACACACGAACAATATAGTAACCAAGCAATAATAAATAATCTAATCAATACTTAACAAAAACATTTGAAAAAAACGGTACTGACAATCGCGCGCGGTACGTTGCTATCTGTACTAAGTGGGTCTAACTTGAGGTGCGGTGTGGGGAAGCGCGACGGGAGATAACGGTAGTAGAATTTATTCTAGAAGTCATAAACACCTTGTTAACTTTGGTGAAATTTTAATTATATTATGGTGTTGGGTTGGAAATGAAATTAAAAAAATAGTTGTAGAGCATAAAACTCTTTACAAAGTTTTTTTTAATCTTATTTATTTTTAAGGTGCTTTTATAGGTGACCTTTATGTCAGCCCCATCAGTACACACAATTTAGAAATGAGTATAATTAAATCAACAATAATTAAATCTAAAACTATACCTATTTGAGCTTTACAAAGTTGGTCACTACGTTAGTACGGCCAAACGTGCGTCAACGCGTGAATATGTGTCTAATTCCTTGAAGATTGAGGGGAGAGCTATTGAAGCTGGGCGACCAGAAGAAGAATAAAATGACGAATGAGGAATTTAAGCTGCTTGCTCGCTATGGATAATCAGAATAATAGTTATTAACTAAGAGCCTATATTATCATCATCCTCAAGTAAACATAAACAAAAACTATGGAATAGGAAATTTTTGAGTCGGTTAACGTTTAATGGTATACCGAGAGCCGTTAAAATTGAAAGACCCGTCATGGGTGATGAACATTTTCATGTGAATTGATAGTTAAAAATTAGACGAATAAAAAAAGCTTGGTACATGCGTTAGTAAAAACGCGTAAAAATGTAAAAGTAGATACATAGGTATAACACATTACCATAGCTGGGCATTAACTCGTTAATCCGTTAATCGTTAATTAACGAAGTTAACATTTTGATTAACGGATTAACTTTTAAGTTAACTTTTAAAAATGTTAGCGGACACGTTAACTTCCGTTAATATGCAGAAAGTCCGTTAATCGTTAATCCAATGCCTAATAGTTACAGCGAGGCACCGCGGCGTGGCGCGAAAAAAACAGGTTCAGACAAGTATTAAACGACAAGTGCCGGGCGGCGCGTGGCAGCGAGTGAAACAAAAACAAAACTAGATATATTTTGCGGCGCGTGCGAGTGAGAAAGAAAACTGCGAAGAGATTTGTTTCGTTTGATCATTTCATTACTTAGCGCCGGTGCTTAGAATGAGAGTCTCGCTTTCAGACGAGAACTTCAACATGTTAATGTTAATGAAGGGGAATATGCACCTTATGCCCGACAATTAAATTACACATTTGAATTATACAGGGTGTCCCAAAAGTTAACGTAGCTGGGAAAGGGGGTGATAGGGGTGGTCACAAGGGTCACCAGAAAAATAGTAAAAAAAATCCCCTCTGGGTATTAAAAAAAATAAAGGGCATTTTTTAAAAACTAAAAATTTTCCACCTTGTGGGGCTATTTTGCTAACTGTACCTACAAATATTGCTGTATTTAAAAAAAAAGATGTTATGTAATCGTCACTAACCCTTTATCAAATTGAAATAAAAAAAAAACAATACATATCTAACAAAGATTTTAAAGAAAATTAAGTTCTTGTCCAGTCAAGGACTTAGTAATTAATATTTCACTCAACTTCTTCCAAGTGTACTGAAAAAAAAATTACTATGCAACTCCGGCGAGTAACCTAAAAAGATAGGTAATTTTATTGCCTTTCCAAAATGGTATAACACTTATTTGAAAAATTCATACTAGGACATTTAAAAATTATTTTCGGGAACAATACCCCTGCAAAACAAAACATATCAATAAAGCAATAGTCTCAAATTCGTACGCAAATACATTTTCAAATGTCTATTCTGTTCCTTTGATGTTACTGTTGCGGTTTTGTACAGTTGCGGTTTTAAATTAAACTCGAAAACTCCTTTACAACTTTCTCGTACTTGAGTAAATGAAGTAAAGGTTATTTTCCCTGTCATATGGTAAAGCTTGATCTGGCCTAGACTGTACTTGAGTGTTTGAGGTATGTCTGTACTCCAATCTTGAGAATTGGTATAACGGGCAGTAAAATCAAAGGAACAGAATAGACATTTAAAAATGTATTTGCGTACGAATTTGAGACTATTGTTTTATTGATATGTTTTGTTTTGCAGGGGTATTGTTCCCGAAAATAATTTTTAAATGTCCTAGTATGAATTTTTCAAATAAGTGTTATACCATTTTGGAAAGGCAATAAAATTACCTATCTTTTTAAGTTACTCGCCGGAGTTGCATAGTACTTTTTTTTTTCAGTACAATTGGAGGAAGTTGAGTGATATTTTAATTACTAAGTCCTTGACTGGACAAGAACTTAATTTTCTTTTAAATCTTTGTTAGATATGTATTGTTTTTTTTATTTCAATTTGATAAAGGGTTATTGACGTTTACATAACATCATTTTTTTTAAATACAGCAATATTTGTAGGTACAGTTAGCAAAATAGCCCCACAAGGTGGAAAATTTTTAGTTTTTAAAAAATGTCATTTAGTTTTTTAAATACCCAGAGGGGATTTTTATTTCTATTTTTCTGGTGACCCTTGTGACCACCCCTATCACCCCCCTTCCCAGTTACGTTACCTTTTGGGACACCCTGTATATATAACAAGTATTTAGTTTTGTTCCTAACCTGTTAACTTTCAGAACCTAAACCAACAGGTTTTATAAGTTCACTAACGCAACGATATAAAGATGCAATTTTACACATATTAACGGATTAACGATTAACGTTAACTTGCGTTAATTCTTCTGAAATGTAACGCTTTAACGTTTAACGAAGCTAACTTTTTTTGTAGCGGATTAACGATTAACGAAGTTAACTATTTGATTAACGGTGCCCAGCTATGCACATTACCCTCTTTTCCGTCCAGTCGCACAGTGGGATATGAACTTGTAAAATTAGGGACTATCATACAAACTTTTATCCCCTATTTAGCGTATTTGGGGGTAGAATTTAACAAAAACTACGAAAAATGTATTTTTTATTTTTTTATCGAAAGCCTAAATACCAAGTATCATGGATATTACTTGCAAAAAAAATCGGCCAAGTGCGAGTCGGGCCTCGCTCTTTTAGGGTTCCGTTAAAAAAAATTAAATTAAAATATTTTCATGTACCCATGGAAATTATATTTTAATTTAATTTTTTTAATTTTATTTAATTTTTATTATTTGTTGTTATAGCGGCAATAGAAATACATAATATGTGAAAATTTCATCTGTCTATCTATTACGGTTTACGAGATACAGCCCGCTGACAGACGGACGGACGGACGGACAGCGTAGGCTTAGTAATAGGGTCCTGTTGGTACCCTTTGGGTACGGAACCCTAAAAAATTACGAACTTTTGGACCTTATACCGAGGGTTGTGATGTCTGTAACTTCTGAATTACAAAACCGATGACCTTGAAATATTTACACAATAATCTTTGAAGTACTTCCTTTCTAACAAAAAAGAAAATTAAGTATATATTTTGATTTTCATCCCCTCTCCCAGAGGAACCGTGCTGAATTTCGGGATAAAAAGTATCCTACAGACGGACAGATAAAAAATGAAAAAAAATACAGTTAGTACATCTCGATTATAGAGTGCCCTCCAAAAAATTTTTTAAAATATCTTCAATGTACAGGATTAAACCTATTCATTATAAGTATAGATATAACATCTCATGAGTTGCTGGAGTGAACATTTTGACAGATGAATTAAGATCAATTTTAGCAGCTATGATGGGCATAAGATAGGTTTAGAAAACTCTTTTGTGATCTTTGTTTTACTACACAGTCTTGGCACATAGACGAATGATATTTACTACATTAATAATGCAATTTTTATTGCATCTGAATAGTATAACTTTTTAACCTGATACTGCAATAATAATTATTAATAATGTGTTTTTAGATCGAATGATGTTCGTTGATGAGCTCAGTCGTCAGAGCTATAAAAACAAATACAGTGTCGCCAGCTTATGGGTGTTTAATGACTTTTATGTTTGTGAGTACATAATATAAACATACATAGTACATACATAGTAGTTTTAATTGATATTTATTTTTAAGTCGACTTAAATTAACAACACTTTTAAAATAAAAAGTTTTACTTTTATAATATATCAAAAGTAAAGTAGTTTTGCCGTAATCCGGCAAAAAGGGATCAAACACCCTCGCCCCATGACCCCAAGTATTTCAACACAACGGCCCAAATTTGAAACTGCTCTGTTCAGTAACATACTGACCAAAGTAATTGATTATTTTTATTATCCTTACTAACTCTTTCCAATATTACATTATAAATATGGCGAAAGTGTGTTTGTTTGTTCTTCAATCACGTCGCACCAGAGCTACGAATTAACGTGATTTTTTGGATGAGTATAGTTAGTGGACAGAGCAGATAAGGTTGTGGACCTGGAGGTGACAGAAGCTACTCTTTATCCCGGAAAGAGAACCCTCAGAAGGCATCAGCTAGTAAATTAATAATGTTATCAAATAATTTTAGCTATATCCGACCCTGTGTCCGCGAGGGTCGTGCTAAAGTCGTGTTCCGACAAGCGGCCCATGTCTCTATTTGCGCGACACCTTTTGGGTAACGGATCGATATTTGCAGACGGTGAGTTATTATAATATAATTATAAATAATTATGTATTCACCTTTATATATTAGTAAACACCGCGTGTCTCTATTGGCCAATAAAAAATTGAGAAAGAATAGTTAAGGCCTTAGAACTGGACTTTGATTTAATCCGGATGTTGTATCAAGGCTGAGACGTGTGTAATTCCGACGGCGATTAATTAATGATGATAAGATCGTGAGCCATGTAAACAATAATAATAGTACATGTGTAACGACCCTAGTCCTTCGTACTAAGGAATTTTTCATGTTTGGTAGTACTAAAAATGGTTGATTGAATTTTATCAAAATCGGTACTTTCGGCTACTTCTGACGCTCTAAAAATTCGTGGGTTAATACGATCACAACATTATAAAGGGTTCTACCACTAGCGAATAACATTCTAAAGAAATAATTTAAAAATAGAAAGATCAATAGGAATAATAGGGTAGAGATTTTCGTAGGGTAGTTAGTTCAGTTACACGTGGTAGATAGTAAAATGCAGTGTTGAAGAGTTGGGACATGGAGTTCATATTGTCTAAACTTGAATAATATGGTTCACAGTCGATGCTTCCTAAATCTGCTGGGGCTTGTACTGCAGTGCTGTACAGCATCAGAGTTGAGGAGTTGCAACTTGCAGTAAAATGTTGAAGTTAAATGTTGTATGTGCCCACAATATCAATTCATAAATCCACATAGTTTAGGTAGGCAAAATAGAAAAAAATACGCGTCAAATTGAGAATCTCCTCTTTTTGGAAGTCAGATAGTCAGTTCTATCTAGTGAATTTATCAAATACTTTCTAAAAGTCTAATACAAAATGTACTGAACAGAATGTGAATGTACAGAAGAAAATGTACAAAAGTTCCTCTCGAAATACAATGTTTCTTTACATTAAATTAAAATTGACCTGAGGCTCCGGACTAATACACAATTTAAAGTTAAACAGTGCGTTAATCTGTGATTTAGTATGGTATTACATATAATACCATCACGTTTTCGCTAAAGATACGACAGGTTTGAGAGAAGAAGTTAAGAATAATACTAATACTCAAAGGGCTACACACTTATTTGGCTCAGCAATCGGCATTAATCGGGACAGTCAGGCGGTAAAATCAAATATAAATATAAATAAAAAATATTATATTATTTTATTTACATACATAATATAGATAATAGAATGTGCAGACCCGAATAAGTTTGTAGCACAGCTTAAACTGTCTAAAACCTATTTTCAGAGGAAATATGGCGACTTCGTCGAAAAATTCTCACTCCGCTGTTCGCTCCTAAATATTTCAATAACTTCGTGCAAGTGTTTGAAAGGAACAGTAAAATAATGATGGAAGAGCTCGCAGCTGTCGTGGGTAGAGGAGACTTCTCGATATGGGAATACTTCAGTTCCTACTCGCTAGACTCTGCTCTCGGTATCAATTTTAATACTCTTTAAATAATTTTATTTACTTTATGTACTTATAAGCCTACGACTTCCTTCCCGGGGGACTTATTTCCAGCATGAAAAAAGTATCCAATGCGATGGGTATTGGATACTTTTTCATTCATTTCCTTTATTCCGAACCTTCTTCATGTTGGAAGCTGTCTCTGTGACTTAAACTAAACTTTTCCGAAATTAAAAAAATTATTCATTGCCAAAATTATTCATGCCATTTTTCAGATGGCAGGCTCCTATTAGATCCCGGGCACGCATCTGACTTTCGGATTGTTCTGTGCTTATGCAATTCAGTATCACACGTTTCAACGGTGAAGGAAAACTTCGTGAGGTTAACCGGCACGCCTGAGAGTTCTCCATAATGTTCTCGAAGGTGTGTGAAGTCTGTCAATTTGCATTATGCCAGCGTGGACTAACGGTCCTTCTCAGAGAGGAGACCTGCGCTCAGCAGTGAGCTGTTGATGGGTTGCTCATGATGATGATGAATAGAATAGAATAGAATAGAAATATTTTTTATTCAAATAAACTTTTTACAAGTGCTTTTGAATCGTCTGGCTCTACCACTGGTTCGGAATGCCCTTCCTGCCGAGAAGAACCAGCAAGAAACTCGGCGGTTGTTCTTTTCAAAACAAATTTACAATACAGCAAATACTATGCTATATATGCAGTGTTTCCACAATGAGGGAAGTTCCAAAAATGCATACCGACTAACTTCTATCTTAAGATGGGCAGACATAAAGTAGCCCCATTCCCGCCGGTGGAACCCGTTCACGAGCATGACGCCATTGTTTTGCTCAACCATATTTGAGGGAACGTAACAACCCGCATCACACGACACCACCACAGAAATGTTTAAAGAGTGCGTGACATACTTATGCTACCCATGTTAAGGCATCGAATTGAAAACTAATATTCAAATGTTCATTTTAAGACATCACTTATATACCTATTAGACATGACGTTCGGAGAGAACGCCGCCGCTCAGCAGCACCGCAGGCACCCGTTCGTGGTCGCGTTCCAGGAGTACTTCACGCTGATCGCGGCGCGCGTCAGCCAGCCCTGGCTGTACGGCGACGCGCTGTACGCGCTGCTGCCCGCCGCCGCGCGCCAGCGGCGCAACAGGAACCTCATCTGGGAGTTTGTTCAGAACGTACAGTTTACACTTCGATATAAGTACTTCACGCTGATCGCGGCGCGCGTCAGCCAGCCCTGGCTGTACGGCGACGCGCTGTACGCGCTGCTGCCCGCCGCCGCGCGCCAGCGGCGCAACAGGAACCTCATCTGGGAGTTTGTTCAGAACGTACAGTTTACACTTCGATATAAGTACTTCACGCTGATCGCGGCGCGCGTCAGCCAGCCCTGGCTGTACGGCGACGCGCTGTACGCGCTGCTGCCCGCCGCCGCGCGCCAGCGGCGCAACAGGAACCTCATCTGGGAGTTTGTTCAGAACGTAAAGTTTACACTTCGATATAAGTACTTCACGCTGATCGCGGCGCGCGTCAGCCAGCCCTGGCTGTACGGCGACGCGCTGTACGCGCTGCTGCCCGCCGCCGCGCGCCAGCGGCGCAACAGGAACCTCATCTGGGAGTTTGTTCAGAACGTACAGTTTACACTTGGATATAAGTACTTCACGCTGATCGCGGCGCGCGTCAGCCAGCCCTGGCTGTACGGCGACGCGCTGTACGCGCTGCTGCCCGCCGCCGCGCGCCAGCGGCGCAACAGGAACCTCATCTGGGAGTTTGTTCAGAACGTACAGTTTACACTTCGATATAAGTACTTCACGCTGATCGCGGCGCGCGTCAGCCAGCCCTGGCTGTACGGCGACGCGCTGTACGCGCTGCTGCCCGCCGCCGCGCGCCAGCGGCGCAACAGGAACCTCATCTGGGAGTTTGTTCAGAACGTACAGTTTACACTTCGATATAAGTACTTCACGCTGATCGCGGCGCGCGTCAGCCAGCCCTGGCTGTACGGCGACGCGCTGTACGCGCTGCTGCCCGCCGCCGCGCGCCAGCGGCGCAACAGGAACCTCATCTGGGAGTTTGTTCAGAACGTACAGTTTACACTTCGATATAAGTACTTCACGCTGATCGCGGCGCGCGTCAGCCAGCCCTGGCTGTACGGCGACGCGCTGTACGCGCTGCTGCCCGCCGCCGCGCGCCAGCGGCGCAACAGGAACCTCATCTGGGAGTTTGTTCAGAACGTACAGTTTACACTTCGATATAAGTACTTCACGCTGATCGCGGCGCGCGTCAGCCAGCCCTGGCTGTACGGCGACGCGCTGTACGCGCTGCTGCCCGCCGCCGCGCGCCAGCGGCGCAACAGGAACCTCATCTGGGAGTTTGTTCAGAACGTACAGTTTACACTTCGATATAAGTACTTCACGCTGATCGCGGCGCGCGTCAGCCAGCCCTGGCTGTACGGCGACGCGCTGTACGCGCTGCTGCCCGCCGCCGCGCGCCAGCGGCGCAACAGGAACCTCATCTGGGAGTTTGTTCAGAACGTAAAGTTTACACTTCGATATAAGTACTTCACGCTGATCGCGGCGCGCGTCAGCCAGCCCTGGCTGTACGGCGACGCGCTGTACGCGCTGCTGCCCGCCGCCGCGCGCCAGCGGCGCAACAGGAACCTCATCTGGGAGTTTGTTCAGAACGTACAGTTTACACTTGGATATAAGTACTTCACGCTGATCGCGGCGCGCGTCAGCCAGCCCTGGCTGTACGGCGACGCGCTGTACGCGCTGCTGCCCGCCGCCGCGCGCCAGCGGCGCAACAGGAACCTCATCTGGGAGTTTGTTCAGAACGTACAGTTTACACTTCGATTTAAGAGGATTATTGCATTTCACACCCCTGTCTCTCGCACATTCTAATAATTTCAATGATTGTAAAAATCTCGGATACTTTTGACGAAATTTGGTCAATTATTATCTTCGACAATTATATTACGGACATTTTAGATATATTTTTATTATTATATACCTAGTTTTTGATAGAAAATAAGTGATAAAAGTTGATAGTAGTTTTCGCTTCTTTCTAGTTGATCCTTAAAAAGAAAGCAGAGATGTCCAAGGACCAAAATACATCCAATACATCCAATAATGGTAAGTTGTTTTGCTCTTACCCTTATTTGTTTATCCATTATATTACTATGACATAAAACTCTTAATTTAAATGGCGTGGCCCACTGTACAACACGGACATCCGCGGGGTGATGCAAGGGGTAGCGCGCGGGGAGTCGCATCCCACGCCGGACTCAAGTTGTCACGCGCGAGTAGTGTAATGGCGTGGCCCACTGTACAACACGGATGCCCGCGGGGTGATGCAAGGGGTAGCGGGCGGGGAGTCGCATCCCACGCCGGACTCAAGTTGTCACGCGCGAGTAGTGTAATCTATATTATATATAAATAAAAATGAATGTTGAAGCGCATAACTCAAGAATGGATGGACCAATTTGGTTAATTTATTTTTTTGTATGTTCCTTAAGGTCCACGGAAGGTTTTTATACTTAATAAAAAAAAAACAAAAAAAAAGTTGGCGGTACGAAGTTCGCCGTGTCAGCTAGTATTATATATAAGTAACTGATTATAACTATCAGCTGTCTGTCAAAATATGTCATCTAAATATGGCCGATTTCAGTGACACCAACGTCGAGTCGAGAGATGTTTTACCGAGGGTTGTACCGATATTATGTTTTTTTTTTTTTATGTTTTATAACTTGGGCGTTCTGAAAGTTTTTGTACTGAAAATACTGTCAAAAATGCATGCCGATTCGAACTCAAACCGGCTTCGAATATTTTCATCTTAAATCCGTCGGCTTTTTAAAAACATAGAGGAAAAAGTGAACAAACTCAGTTCATCATCTAAAACGTCCGGTTAATTCGCACAAAAAAACTTCGCACGTGGGCATTCATTTACGCCGGTTTTTATTTAAACACGAAAAGGTTAAGTAAACATTACTCCGAAAAATTAATTTTCCGCTCTTTTAAATATTATTCTAGGTTTTATTTGCGAAAGTCATCGAGTTAATTGGATCTTAAGAGAAAGTTTATAATTCAATTGGAAATAAAATTATATTAATAAATAAAATTTTCAAAGCTGCGTTAGGTCTTCGATTCGTCGATACCGCAAAGTCTGAAGACAACGGCTTTCAATGAGTGTGTCCTACCGGTAATGAAGTATTGTAACTGAACTAAGTATCCTACGAAAATCTCTACCCTATAATTCCTATAAATCTTTCTATTTTAAATTATGTCTTTAGAGTGGCAAGTGATTCGCTAGTGGTAGAACCCTTTATAATGTTGTGATCGTATTAACCCAAGAAAGAACTTTTAGAGCGTCAGAAGTAATGAGTTCAAAAGACCTAGGTGATATAATATGCAAGAGTGATATATGCAAGAGTTCGTGTATTAGATTTTAGTGGGTTCCCGTATTGGTTTATATTAAAGAATGGTTAAAATCCAGTATGAATGATACCGGTTTGCTCCATTATCACGAGACCCAACACTGATGTCGAGAGACACAATTATCGAGAGACACAATTATTTCTATGGGTAAACATCAAAAGAACCTACATCGCAACTTATGTACCTCGACATTCAACCATCAGGTTGAACTCCTACACTACATATCGTTGTTTCAAGTTCCTTTGAGTCCATAGGCAACGTTCAAACTTAAGATGGCATCATTTCATTGTAAAAAAAAATGAAATGATGATCGTTGGCTCCCTGCACGCCAAACGATGGTGAGCTCCTACCTTTTGTGGTACATCAAGGACCACTCAGTTGCGCCCATTAAAACAATAATGTTTTATTATAATAATTGACGCAATGAGATTGCAGCTTGGATTTGTTAAAATGTATTACTTTGTATAGATACTTCATAATAATTAAGAATGTGAATAAGCCCTTGAAATACCATCAAACTATGAGCCCCCCCCCCACACTGTCATCATTCACTCACACACGAATGTGCGAGGCTTTTTTAACCGTGGTTTGCTCCACAAGACTTTTTTAAAGTGGTGTGATCCACTGAAGACACCTTTTTAACCGTGGTGTGTTTCCACAAGACTTTTTTATAGTGGTGTGATCCACTGAGACTTTTTATAGAGGTGAGCTCCTCTCATGTATAGTTGGTTCTAGGTTAATAGTTATACTGCGTGATGTTAATAGTTATACTGCGTGAAGTCACCACGGAGTGGTGAAGGACTCTAACAACGTTAGAGTCTAGTTCGAGGTTGGTGTCGGACGCCTGGACCAGACAAAACCATAATAGCAATTGCTATCATTAGCTTCATCCTATCTCAGCATCCAACAGTTGGTTGTCACCACGAAGTGGTGATAGGCTCCAACTTAACGTCAGAGCAAGTTCGAAAGTAGAATCAGACACCTGGACCAGACAGCCCGGACTGGCAAGTGTATTAGCCCATCCTAAGCTTATCCTATCCCGGCATCCAACCTACAGGTTGACACAACACTCAGCATAGAGCATCGCGATATAGATCAATCTTCATCTGAGATCGTCGGTCGCAAGCCCAAAGACAGGTTCATAAAGCACCAAGGTGCTAGAGCTCCCCATCCATTAAGCAGCTTCCAACGTCAGATTAGGTATCACTCATAATAGATTTCGTGTATCGCCCCTTGTACTTGATCAATAATAATTGATATAAAGTATGTCACTACATACCACTTCACATTTCTTATAATACAGTATGTGCATGTTTAAGTCTCTGAACATTTGCCCCAAACACGGACAATGTTCTTTCTTATAGACGATCCGCGCGTCACGACGCGACGCTGCGGTCGTCGCTGCCTTCCCTTACAGTATACCGTTCTACAGAATAGCGTCAACGTCAAATTGATATTATATGACATGAAAATTGAAGTTCCGAATATTATTATTTTTATGATCTCATGTGAAAGTACATCTCGTAGCTTAACTACTGTACCGATTTTGATAAAATTCAATCAACAATTTTTAGTACTATCAAACATGAAAAATTCCTTAGTACGAAGGACTAGGGTCGTTACATTCAGCCCCCTAAATTCTATGAGGCATGCAAATTAGAACGATTTCTATGAAGTATGCTGAATAGAATTTACACTAAGAAATATTTTATTCGCGATTTCCCTTATTGTCCAACTTAATATCATCACAACCTCCAGACTTCTATCATTTGTTTCTTAAATTAAATTATACACAGATATCTGAACCTGTATACAAGGATTACTCCACAATACATCACTCATCTTCACATTTTTCTTTTACTTAATCTAATGTTTTGTACATCCAATACTCTACACAACCCCCAGACCTGAAGTCAATTTGATGTCACATTAATATTAATTTTTATGGATAATCATGCTCCACTTAGATTCTTTTACACTTGGCATCAATTTCCACAGCCCCCTGTCAACCAGACAATTAAGTTCCTTTCACCCATAGAACTAGGATTTGCGACTATGCTTTCGCCCGTTTAAATAATAATATAAAAGCCTCAATAGCCCAACGGTTAAACGTGCGGACTGAAAACTGAAAGGTCGCAGGTTCGAATCCCACCCGTTGCACTATTGTCGTACCCACTCCTAACACAAGCTTTCCGCTTATTTGGATGGGAGAGGAGGATATTAGTCAACTTCAACTTGATTAATATTCTTTTTTTTTAAAAAAAAAAAACCTTATTTACATCACTCGTCCAAAAACCCTCCTGTCTATAACCTATAATCGAACTCTCGCACAAAACGCTATGACCATAACGAACTCAAAACTTCCTCAGACTCTTTCCATTTCACGAGCAACATATTGTAGGCTTTCGCCTACTTTGTACTTCCTTAATCAGCCGTTTGACCATCCTGGTCACGGCACCATATTGTAACTGAACTAAGTATCCTACGAAAATCTCTACCCTATAATTCCTATAAATCTTTCTATTTTAAATTATGTCTTTAGAGTGGCAAGTGATTCGCTAGTGGTAGAACCCTTTATAATGTTGTGATCGTATTAACCCAAGAAAGAACTTTTAGAGCGTCAGAAGTAATGAGTTCAAAAGACCTAGGTGATATAATATGCAAGAGTGATGTATGCAAGAGTTCGTGTATTAGATTTTAGTGGGTTCCCGTATTGGTTTATATTAAAGAATGGTTAAAATCCAGTATGAATGATACCGGTTTGCTCCATTATCACGAGACCCAACACTGATGTCGAGAGACACAATTATCGAGAGACACAATTATTTCTATGGGTAAACATCAAAAGAACCTACATCGCAACTTATGTACCTCGACATTCAACCATCAGGTTGAACTCCTACACTACATATCGTTGTTTCAAGTTCCTTTGAGTCCATAGGCAACGTTCAAACTTAAGATGGCATCATTTCATTGTAAAAAAAAATGAAATGATGATCGTTGGCTCCCTGCACGCCAAACGATGGTGAGCTCCTACCTTTTGTGGTACATCAAGGACCACTCAGTTGCGCCCATTAAAACAATAATGTTTTATTACAATAATTGACGCAATGAGATTGCAGCTTGGATTTGTTAAAATGTATTACTTTGTATAGATACTTCATAATAATTAAGAATGTGAATAAGCCCTTGAAATACCATCAAACTATGAGCCCCCCCCCCCCACACTGTTATCATTCACTCACACACGAATGTGCGAGGCTTTTTTAACCGTGGTTTGCTCCACAAGACTTTTTTAAAGTGGTGTGATCCACTGAAGACACCTTTTTAACCGTGGTGTGTTTCCACAAGACTTTTTTATAGTGGTGTGATCCACTGAGACTTTTTATAGAGGTGAGCTCCTCTCATGTATAGTTGGTTCTAGGTTAATAGTTATACTGCGTGATGTTAATAGTTATACTGCGTGAAGTCACCACGGAGTGGTGAAGGACTCTAACAACGTTAGAGTCTAGTTCGAGGTTGGTGTCGGACGCCTGGACCAGACAAAACCATAATAGCAATTGCTATCATTAGCTTCATCCTATCTCAGCATCCAACAGTTGGTTGTCACCACGAAGTGGTGATAGGCTCCAACTTAACGTCAGAGCAAGTTCGAAAGTAGAATCAGACACCTGGACCAGACAGCCCGGACTGGCAAGTGTATTAGCCCATCCTAAGCTTATCCTATCCCGGCATCCAACCTACAGGTTGACACAACACTCAGCATAGAGCATCGCGATATAGATCAATCTTCATCTGAGATCGTCGGTCGCAAGCCCAAAGACAGGTTCATAAAGCACCAAGGTGCTAGAGCTCCCCATCCATTAAGCAGCTTCCAACGTCAGATTAGGTATCACTCATAATAGATTTCGTGTATCGCCCCTTGTACTTGATCAATAATAATTGATATAAAGTATGTCACTACATACCACTTCACATTTCTTATAATACAGTATGTGCATGTTTAAGTCTCTGAACATTTGCCCCAAACACGGACAATGTTCTTTCTTATAGACGATCCGCGCGTCACGACGCGACGCTGCGGTCGTCGCTGCCTTCCCTTACAGTATACCGTTCTACAGAATAGCGTCAACGTCAAATTGATATTATATGACATGAAAATTGAAGTTCCGAATATTATTATTTTTATGATCTCATGTGAAAGTACATCTCGTAGCTTAACTACTGTACCGATTTTGATAAAATTCAATCAACAATTTTTAGTACTATCAAACATGAAAAATTCCTTAGTACGAAGGACTAGGGTCGTTACAGTATGGAGCGGTAACGTGGACACTGACGGTGGGCCTCGTTCACAAATTAAAAGTCGCTCAGCGCGCTATGGGGTGAGCTATGTTGGGAATCTCTCTCAGGGATAAAATCCGGAACGAGGAGATTCGTTGAAGAACAAAAGTGACCGACATAGCTCTGAGGATTAGCAAGCTGAAGTGGCAGTGGGCGGGTCATATCTGTCGCAGAACCGATGGCCGATGGGGCAGACGTGTTCTGGAGGGGAAACCGTGTACCGGCAAGCGCAGTGTAGGACGACCTCCAACTCGTTGGACCGATGACCTTAAGAAGGTGGCGGGAAGCGGTTGGATGAGTAAAGCGGAGGACCGTGTTTGGTGGCGCGCTCTCGGAAAGGCCTATGTCCAGCAGTGGATGAATACAGGGCTGATGGATTGGATTGGAAATAAAATTTGGAATGCCCTTCCGGCTTCCGTTTTTCCTTTTTTTTTAGACAACCGACTTCAAACTCCCGCTTTACTTCCTAACACACACTATACAAAGTATTGAATTTATTGTTATGATACGCCGAGACTCTATCACTGGTTCGAAAAGCAGATATTATACCGAGTATATTTTAATAAAGATATATCTTCCTTTTTGATGTGAAACATCTAATATAGCGGTGGGTCAGACCAGTGCAGTTGGCGTGGCCACGCTCTGCAGTCATTCGTTTGATACATGAATTTGAATTCTAGCCCTATAACATAAGTCGGTATACCCTTCCATTATTTTAATTCAAAGAATCTTCCAGCAACATTCTTGGAGTTGCTGATGGAGCACTCGCGCGGCGTGGGCGGCTACTCGGACACCGAGCTGCGCGAAGAGACGCTGGTGCTGCTGCTCGCGGCCACCGACACCACGGCCACCGCCGCCTGCTTCGCTGCCGTGCTGCTGGCGCGACACCCGCCCGTGCAGGACGCCGTGCACCGAGAGTGAGCACTCACAGGGCGGGGGGAAGAGAGAGGAGAGGGGAAAAAAGAGGGCTCAAATGGCGGTGGAGGGAGACATGTTTGGGTAATCCATACGTGATCTGATCCATACGTGAGCGTTATCCATGGGCATCCGTGCGTGAAGCAGTGATAGCCTAGTGCCCTAGTGGTTAGTACTACGGCCTCCTATTCGGGGGTCGCAGGTTTGATCCCGAGCACGCATATCTGACTTTTCTAAGTGCACTTAATATATTAAATATCACATACTTTAACGGTGAAGGAAAAACATCGTGAGGAAACCTGCACACCTGAGAGTTCTCCATAATGTTCTCGAAGGTGTGTGAAGTCCGCCAATTCACATTGGGCCAGCGTAATGGACTATGGCCTATAACCCTTCTCTGAGAGGAGACATGTGCTCAGTAGTGAGCCGTTGATGGGTTGCTGATGATGATGATGATGATGATGTGTGATCTAATGAGATATGTGCAGATCCAGCAGGAGACCTGAGTTACCAGCATAGCTCATCGAGTCGCGAAGCTGAAATGGCATTGGGTGGAGCACAAAGTTCGAAGAAATGATGGTTGTTGCGACCCCAAAGTGCTAAAGCAGAGACTTCGCGCCGTAAAACGCCATATTGGCAGACTGCCCACGAGCGATTATTATCCCTTGGGATTCACGAAACTCTGTAAAAATTACTGCTAACACTGTATTTTTAGTTTACCAGTCAAATCATTGTCTATTTAACATAACTATCTGATCGTGTGATTTCAGAATCCAGAAACTCTTGGAAAATTCGAAGAGATCAGTGACGATCGACGATTTAGCAAAACTTAAATATTTGGACGCGGTGGTGAAAGAGTCCCTGCGCCTGTACCCGCCCGCGCCGGTGGCCGTGCGGACGTGTAACAGAGACGTGGAGCTACGTGAGTGATGCGTCGTTGTTGCAACGTCTGATGAAAATACTTAAAATAAGATGGTAAAGGTACGGTGGTTATTGTTGCAGCTTCCGGCTTGGTTCTACACGAAGGGTCCCTAGCTCTCTTGAACATCTGGGGCGTGCACCGCAACCCCCACTGCTGGGGCGCAGACGCGGCCGAGTTCAAGCCGGAGCGCTTCCTCCGCGCGACGCCCGATCAGCTGGCGGCGTTCATGCCGTTCGGACACGGACCGCGAAGCTGTACCGGTAACAGTAACTGCTTCTCAACCTGATAGTTGAAGAACTGATTGTCGTTGGAGTCCCCAAGGTTTAGGAGTGGTGACCTCGCACTGTTCTCCACTGAAGCTGGAAACAAACTATCGGACGCGGCTGACGAACGCGGCTTACGGACGCGACTGATAAGTGTGCACAGTCGTTAAGACGCGTCTTGCGGATTCGTCCGAGCGGCTAATCTGGGGTTAGGTCTGTGGCTAGGCCACCCCAGAGTATTCTACAAAGACACAGTGTTTATTACATGGAACAAGGAATTACGACTACGTCTAATCGATGGTCTTTGCTGTTGACGAAGATTCTTCGTCGAAGAAACATGTCTAGTGAAATTGCATTAATGTAATACAGTGAAAATGCATTAAAAGGATCTTGTAACGGCTTGCCCGCAGAATTTAATCACTAATGTCACGCACGTAAAATCGTAGTGTACTTTATATTGTCTTTGGCACGAACGTGCGAGCTCCCGAATATTCATTAAAGTCCTTCACTGTGGTCATTCTGACGCACGGACGCATCCCGCACCCCGTGCATAGCGTCCGCGGACGTTTTCGCATCCAGCATCCAGCGGGCCAGATAGCTCTCGGACGTCCGAACGCTCAAGGTCACGTCCGCGACTTACGTCCGATAGTTTGCACAGTTCAGTGCACATTTATTAACCAGATCCCCTATAAGTCGCGTCCGTAAGCCGCGTCCGTCAACCGCGTCCGATAGTTTGTTTCCAGCTTAAGTGGACCAAGGTCATCGGACAAGTCTCAGGGTCAGGGAGCCTCTGTATACAGGCAAGTGGAAGTTCCCAAAACAACTCATAACCAGAAGTAAACGTCTATCGGTTGATGAAGAAGAAAAGAGGGCTTTGTTGTGATATTTGCTCGACAGGCCAAATTCCGTTGGAGTACGGACTACGGACTCGAGGCTAATCCTGCTTGAAGAAGGCTGAATTATAATGATGTTTCTGTTTCCAGGCCCGAGACTGGCGCTGGCGTCAGTGAAGCTGACCCTAGCGGAACTGACGCGCCGCTACCGAGTGACGCCAGCGGGTGGCGAGCTCGGGGGCAGCGAACGCGGGGGCAGCGAGCGCGGGGGCAGTGAGTGCGGGGGCAGCGAGGGTTGGGGCAGCGGACGCGATGGCAGCGAGCGTTGGAGCAGTGAGAGCGGGGGCAGCGAGCGCGGGGGCAGCACGCGGACAGCGCTGCGAGTCTCTTACGATATCATGCTGAAACATGTACACGGTTTCAAAGTCCGCTTGGAGAATCGATGTTGATGTTCTATTATAGGGATGTTGCTAGTATAGTCAAACCAGCAACTCTTCAATAAACGACAATACGTGCGCGTAGTATTGGAGCTTGTATGAAATTGGGAATTGTCATAAACATAAGACAAACATTTATAGTTTAATCGATGATTTAAAATTCTTTTTAAAAAACCGACTTCAAACTCCTGCGCCACTATACAAAGTGTGTTTATTGTTGATTTATAAAACCGCTCGACTGATTTCGATAAAATTTAAACGGGACCACCTGGGAACGTATAGTTCCCAGGTGGTCCCATTTAAATTTCCCCTTCAAACAAAAAAAGAATATTCTAAATCGGTCCAGGCGTCTTCGAGTAATCGGTGAACATACATAAAAAACATTCCGACGAATTGAAAAACTCGTCCTTCTTTGAAGTCGGTTAAAAAGCTACTGTGGTGTATCTTGCCAGTTCTTCTTAGCAGGATCTGCTTTCCGAAAAACCAGTTAATTTCGGCTAAATGAGTAAATGAGCAGAGGAGCTGTGGTCTCCTATTCGGGGGGTCGCAGATTTTTGGAGTCAATCGCGTTTAAGAAATTAAATATCACTTGCTTCAACGGTGAAGGAAAACATCGTGAGGAAACCTGCAATTCTGAGAGTTCTTCATAATGTTCTCAAAGGTGTGTGAAGTCCGCCAATTCACATTGGGCCAGCGTGGTGTACTATGGGCCTATAAACCCTCTCTGAGAGGAGACCTGCGCTCAGTAGTGAGCCGTTGATGGGTTGTTAATGGAAAAATGGATGGAGTAAATGAGCAAAATCGAATTAGAAACACCTTCACACTTTAACCGGTTAGGCGAATGAAGCCTTAACCTTAATGATTCCGATAACGGAAATAATGACCGAGACCGGTTTCTTTATCAAGCCCTGATATAGCGATCAACCTAACATAGGGGCGTTGATAACATAATGTATACAGGAATATGAGGCAGTGAATACTAGCAGTACAGTACAGTAAGCTTTGGCAAGTTACTTGCACCTTTTAAACACCGCAGAAAGTCAATTTCTGCAAGTTCTACCTTATCTTTTGTTGACTTTTGCAAGAAATTGTGTAATTAATTGCTATTGGGCCCTTCACTAGTCGACTTATTGTAATGAAACTATGTACTGCGTACCAAATAAGCGAAATTATAATAAAAACTATTTATTTCGCTACCGTGTATGTTATTGTCCTACTAATATCCATAGAAATATTTTAAATATCTATAGCTTTCTGTTATAACTGTATAAGCAGTGATAGCCTAGTGGTTAGGACTGTGGTCTCCTATTCGGGGGGTCGCAGGTTCGATCCCGGGTACCCACCTCTGACTTTTCGGAGTCAAATGCGTTTAAGCAATTAAATATCGCTTGCTTCAACGGTGAAGGAAAACATCGTGAGGAAACCTGCACACCTGAGAGTTCTTCATAATGTTCTCGAAGATGTGTGAAGTCCGCCAATTCGCATTGGGCCAGCGTGGTGGACTATGGCCTATAACCCTTCTCTGAAAGGAGACCTGCGCTCCAGTAGTGAGCCGTTGATGGGTTGTTAATGATGATGATAGCTGTCTGTTTGTCTATCTGTCCTGTTATCTTTTCAAGACTCAACTGCTGAAATCTAGATGAAATTGGCACTAATAGCTTTCATCTTTGAAAAGGGTACAGAATAATATTATCTTCCAAAGAAAATCTTCGAAGAAAATCAAAGCATTCCCACAGGGTTTCAAGAAAATTTAAATACACGCGGATAAAGTCGAGGATAATATTAGCGACTAGTATAATCATATTATTATTAATAACTAGTGGTTCGCCCCGAACTGAGACCTCGCGGTAACGGTATCCCATGATTATTCATTCAATCGATACATGATAACCAAAACTGACATTATTATTATGCCCGTTTTCACCAAACATACCTAAATCATCCCCTAAGTAGGAGTCTCTTAACGTAGGTAGCTCCTAAATACAATGCTAAGTCCTAACATCCGTCCCAATATCCTTTTAGGTGTCCCGTACAGGATCGTGATAAATAAGTTGACAGAAAACATCAATCACCTAACTTATAGGTAGCCCGTAAAGGTTAGGGAACGTTAGTGAAAACATTGAATTATTATGTAGGTACTAACGAGTGAAACCGGGTTACGGGCATCTGTACAAATCGTCATCTATCGACGCGAATAGAAAATATACAATATTTAACTAAAATTTAACTAAAAAATAATTTTAATTGAATAATATGGTACAAAAAAAATTACAATACAATTATTGTATTATAATAAGTAACTAAATAATAATGGTCGACGCAAAACTGTTTTTGGGATAGGTCGTTAGTCGTAACTCGTAGTTCCATGGGAATAGTTACTGACTGCGCCATCTATTAGCATTATTGTGAAGCTATGTTGATGCTATATGAATTACTGATGTACATTAAAAATTAAATAATCTCGTTTCTTTATAATATTCATATAATTTTAGTATTTGTTGTTCAAGTACAGGATATAAGTGACCTAAAAACATAAAATCAGTTTGAAAATCCATAGCGGATTTTCCTAGAGAGCGTCTTCAAGCGAGCGTATAAAATCGCCACTTTGAAAGCCCCCCATTTCGTCAATTTTAAGGGAAAAATTAAAAAAAAAATATTTTTGTACTCAGTTCAAAATTATCTTTAAAATGATACGTAACAATTTTATGTAACGCGATATTTTTTTTTTTACTTCGCATTCGCTTCTATGAGAGCCCCCCTGAAATAAAGATTTTTATAACTTTTTAAGCCATTTTCGGCTGGAGGCCATCGGTTTACATATTATATCTAAATTTGAAGTAATTACGTTCAGTAATTCAAAAGTTATAAGGCTCTGACAGACGGACGGACGGACGGACAAGTGCAAATCGCTCTAGTTAACTCAAAGACCTTCGCTTCGCTCGGTCGATAATTAAACATAGTTTTTTGTTTTGAGTTTCTTGATCTTATCGAAAAAAGTTATTTTGGTATTTCCTGTTTATAACACATCGCCTTTGCGCAGATCTAGGATCGTGGGAGCGTCAAAATATTATTTTTTTTTCTATTTAGAATCACTAATTATAATTTTATTCTATTCAGAACTACTGCAATTGTTTTTATGCATTGACGAGCATAACTTATATATTTAATTTTTATCCTCGGTGGAAAAAGAGGATTGTGTGATTGCTTTGACGGTCTGTGTTTGTTTGTCTATCTGCCTGCGCCATTGTAGCGCTTTGTAAGCGATTTTTTATTCGAAAGTAAGATTATCAGGTATTGTTTTTAGGTCCTGTACGTTTGATGAAATTCTGTACATATTTAGGCGTTTATTGTATGGAAGTCTATGCCACTCTCCAGGAGAGTGGTACCTATAGAATTGGGTATAGACTTGTTTTTATTCCAGAAAAATGAAGAGTTCTTTGAAAACCTTTCTCCACACGGATGAAGTCGCGGGTACAACTAGTAATTTAATAATAGGTATGATGGTTAAGTAACCATGAATCTATGAAATTATGAATTCGTCTAATAAAATAGGGTGCACGGATAAAAAACGAATTTATTTTTCTATTTTTAACAAGATTGGTATTTATTTTGATAAAATCTTAATATATATAAATTACGTGTCACGTTGTTTGTCCGCGATGGACTCCTAAACTACTTAACCGAATTTGATCAAACTTCGTAACTATCTGTAACTTGGTCCAACTTGAAAGATAGGATAGTTTTAGTAGTTATTTGTTTTATTTATATAGGTAAGTTGGCGGAACGAAGTTCGCCGAGTCAGCTAGTAAAACTATAAAATATAGCAATCCGCCATATTGGATTGAACATCAATCAGAGCGATACGTCACATCTATGTTCAAACTTTGACAATCTACTATGGAATAATATGATACCGTCGAAGATTATGCGTGAATTTTAATAATTTATCTACCAAACCGTTTTTTTTGTTGAAATAAGATAATATTTTTTTGAAAAATTATAAGTAGATATTTCCGAACATCATCCAACAGTTTTTCAAAATCGGTTATCATACCTATTATTATTAGTGTGGGCTAGTTGCAACACACGTCATCGTCAGTCGCATCTCACCGCTCCGCACTGGCTACGCAACGTTGGCCCCGGCCGGTAACTGGCTCACAATCACCGACCGGGGTCGACGACTGGTCACTGGCTATGGGGTCTGTATTATTGGTGTGGGCTAGTTGCAACACACGTCAGTCGCATCTCACCGCTCCGCACTGGCTACGCAACGTTGGCCCCGGCCGGTAACTGGCTCACAATCACCGACCGGGGTCGACGATTGGTCACTGGCTATGGGGTCTGTATTATTGGTGTGGGCTAGTTGCAACACACGTCAGTCGCATCTCACCGCTCCGCACTGGCTACGCAACGTTGGCCCCGGCCGGTAACTGGCTCACAATCACCGACCGGGGTCGACGATTGGTCACTGGCTATGGGGTCTGTATTATTGGTGTGGGCTAGTTGCAACACACGTCAGTCGCATCTCACCGCTCCGCACTGGCTACGCAACGTTGGCCCCGGCCGGTAACTGGCTCACAATCACCGACCGGGGTCGACGATTGGTCACTGGCTATGGGGTCTGTATTATTGGTGTGGGCTAGTTGCAACACACGTCAGTCGCATCTCACCGCTCCGCACTGGCTACGCAACGTTGGCCCCGGCCGGTAACTGGCTCACAATCACCGACCGGGGTCGACGATTGGTCACTGGCTATGGGGTCTGTATTATTGGTGTGGACTAGTTGCAACACACGTCAGTCGCATCTCACCGCTCCGCACTGGCTACGCAACGTTGGCCCCGGCCGGTAACTGGCTCACAATCACCGACCGGGGTCGACGATTGGTCACTGGCTATGGGGTCTGTATTATTGGTGTGGGCTAGTTGCAACACACGTCAGTCGCATCTCACCGCTCCGCACTGGCTACGCAACGTTGGCCCCGGCCGGTAACTGGCTCACAATCACCGACCGGGGTCGACGATTGGTCACTGGCTATGGGGTCTGTATTATTGGTGTGGGCTAGTTGCAACACACGTCAGTCGCATCTCACCGCTCCGCACTGGCTACGCAACGTTGGCTCCGGCCGGTAACTGGCTCACAATCACCGACCGGGGTCAACGGCTGGTCACCGGCTATGGGGTCTGAATTATTGGTGTGGGCTAGTTGCAACACACGTCAGTCGCATCTCACCGCTCCGCACTGGCTACGCAACGTTGGCCCCGGCCGGTAACTGGCTCACAATCACCGACCGGGGTCGACGATTGGTCACTGGCTATGGGGTCTGTATTATTGGTGTGGGCTAGTTGCAACACACGTCAGTCGCATCTCACCGCTCCGCACTGGCTACGCAACGTTGGCCCCGGCCGGTAACTGGCTCACAATCACCGACCGGGGTCGACGATTGGTCACTGGCTATGGGGTCTGTATTATTGGTGTGGGCTAGTTGCAACACACGTCAGTCGCATCTCACCGCTCCGCACTGGCTACGCAACGTTGGCCCCGGCCGGTAACTGGCTCACAATCACCGACCGGGGTCGACGATTGGTCACTGGCTATGGGGTCTGTATTATTGGTGTGGGCTAGTTGCAACACACGTCAGTCGCATCTCACCGCTCCGCACTGGCTACGCAACGTTGGCCCCGGCCGGTAACTGGCTCACAATCACCGACCGGGGTCGACGACTGGTCACTGGCTATGGGGTCTGTATTATTGGTGTGGGCTAGTTGCAACACACGTCAGTCGCATCTCACCGCTCCGCACTGGCTACGCAACGTTGGCCCCAGCCGGTAACTGGCTCACAATCACCGACCGGGGTCGACGACTGGTCACTGGCTATGGGGTCTGTATTATTGGTGTGGGCTAGTTGCAACACACGTCAATCGCATCTCACCGCTCCGCACTGGCTACGCAACGTTGGCCCCGGCCGGTAACTGGCTCACAATCACCGACCGGGGTCAACGGCTGGTCACCGGCTATGGGGTCTGAATTAAGCTATTTCGTTTCCGCCGTGCTTCAGAGAGCCCGTTAAACCTTCGAACCCTGATATTATCATTAATGTCTTAGTTGAATCGTTTTTAAACAGGATTGGGTATTGCGTAATGTGATCTTCTTGGCTGAAAGGTATAGGAATAAGATATTGTAATGAAATAAACATAAAGTTTCATTAACATAGTTTAAAATATAAAATGTGTTTATATTTACATTTCAGTGGGTACCCACCTGAGGGACCCACACGTATTTAAGTTATAAAAATAAAATCGAGTTGGACCACTTTGTGATCTTCTTTTTATTTATATTTTAAATTATGTGGTTCTATTAATTAATCCCTGAATTAAAGAGTATTTATTTATTTAGGGGCACGGGTCGAACGTACACTACCATTCGCCTTCCAAGTTAGCCCGCTACCCGTGAGTTGCGAATTGCGATAGCTGAGACAGCTGTCAAGGAATATCTTGTCAAAAATTGCGATAGCTGAGATAACTTTCAAGGAATATCTTGTCAAAAATTGCGATATCTGAGAAAGCTATCCAGGAATATCTTGTCAAAAATTGCGATAGCTGAAATAGCTGTCAAGGAATATCTTGTCAAAAAAATACGGAAGGCGTCCCTATCAATATGAGATGAACGGAAAGTAACTCGTAAGAAACGGAAGTATAATAATACCTATGAGGAGTATTACGATGCAAAAATGATAATATTGTTGTGCAAGTATGGAAATATCAAAAACAGTTTTTTTTGTACGATATACTTAAGAACTTCCCAAACCGGTAAGAGAGTCCTTCGCGTCCGAATTTTATTATACCTACCTGCCTAATTTAAATACTAATAACAACTCATACCTAATAGAAATTTGTGATACACGCTTGTCTGTGTATTCACTTATATCTTTACTAATTATTATTATTATAAACTAGCTTCTACATAATATATTTATTTATAAGTACCTAACGCAATATTTAAATATCGATCGCTTCATATCTGACCTAGCCAGAGATACATAAAATAAATCTACAAAATTAGCTTCCAAATAGGCAATTGTATTGTAATTTAATGGAATAACGGAACCGTTAATAGGACCACCTTATATGACCGAGTGTCGAGGCCTTTTCCCTATGAAACGGCTTGAGGTATCAAGTTGAAAATACTGGATTATAAACTTATGTTGTTTTTAAGTTTCTAGTTTAAGCCAATAAAATGTTAGAGGGGCTTACCAGGCCAATTGAAGTACAGTGAAAGGGTGCAGCCCTTTGCGTATTGTAAGATATGCGCACGTAAGTCAGTTTACCTTTCTGTTTGTAAATTAATGTCGCAGGGATACTCCAAACTAGCTCTCTCCATTGCCTGCTGAGGGGGGGATCCTGTTCGGGGGTCACCCCGAACTGCTAGTGAGACCCACAGCCAGAGACCATGTTTCGGATCCATAAGTCATCACAGGCAACACGTCTATCATAATAGCCTACACTAAGTATTTTTGTGTTTCGAAATCTTTCAAAACTCGACGCCGTGCGAGGCCAGGGCGGCTCGCTAGTTTAGCAAAATAAAATAATAAGCATCTACCGAAGGTCGTCGTAATTTAATGTTGTCTAAAGATTTCGGTTACATTATCTGTTATAACGTTGTAAACTCTCACGCGAGCACGATGCTGCTGCCTTATTTGCTGGTGTTTCTGGTGCTGCTGGTGCTCGTGTTGTTCGCCACGAGACCGAGGAAGTTGTTACATCTTCACAGACAGATACAAGTGGATTTCCCTCATTGGCCGCTCATCGGACACGCTTATAAGTTCATCGGAACTAATGAAGGTAAAGTTTATTACACAGTACATTAAGTTCGTAAAAAAGTTCATGTATAAACCCTTTTTAGGGTTCCGTACCCAAAGGGTAAGAACGGGACCCTATTACTAAGCCTACGCTGTCCGTCCGTCCGTCCGTCCGTCCGTCCGTCCGTCTGTCAGCGGGCTATATCTCGTAAACCGTAATAGATAGACAGATGAAATTTTCACATAATTATGTATTTCTATTGCCGCTATAACAACAAATAACAAAAATTAAATTAAATTAAAAAAATTAAATAAAAATATTTCCATGGGTACATGAAAATATTTTAATTTAATTTTTTTAACGGAACCCTTAAAGAGCGAGGCCTGACTCGCACTTGGCCGATTTTTTGCGACAGTGTTATTCTACTCAAAATTACTGATGTTACCACTTTCATGCACGAACGTGTCAAAAATGTAGCTCTATGCGATTTCGCACATCTTTTTTTTATACAAACGGGAGCGGCGTTTAGTGACGTTTTGTTATTAGCTAGTCAAAATCTATATAGTATTATTGCACTGACCTTACAAAGCGACGTATAGTGACGTCGCTAACAGTTCTATAGAACGGGAAGCCATCAAAGATGACAAAAAAAAATCGGTGCAATGTAGCACTAGAATTTTGAGAGTTCGCTATGTCGTGGCACAGCAACCCTGCTCTTAGCTATTAATATAATTAGATATAATTGAATTATAATTAGATATAATTAGGTATGTTTTTGTGGAACTTTGTTCTTGTGGAAATTTGTGGAACTTCCCCTCATTGTGGAAACACTGCATACATAGCATAATATCTATTATATTGTAAACTTGTTTTGAAGAGAGCAACTGCCGAGTTTCTTGCTGGTTATTTCGGCAGGAACGGCATTCCGAACCAGTGGTAGACTCATCGAAGATTCAAAATCACTTGTAAAAAAGTTTATTTTAATTAAAAACATTTCTATTCTATTCTATTCTATAGCCAAACGCCGCACTACAACGTTGTGCTCAATAAACCAAGTTTTCGCTGGATGTGATAATACGTTGTGCCATAGCACACCTGCCAATATGTGACGTATATATACGTAGTTTGCATGAAAGTGACATGCAAGTTCCACTAAAACACAAAATACTTCCAGGAGTTTCTCATTTAAGTCATCTCGTCCCAGTAAAGGCCCAATACGGTGCACAGGTCTCCTCGAATGAGGAGATTTAGCCACCGTCCACCGCTGGCCGAGTACAGATCGGTAAGCTTCACATACCCTCGAGATCAATTTGGATAACTCTCAGCCGTGCAGGTTCACTCACGATATTTTTCTTCACTGCCTATATTTTATTGCTTAGAACGCACACAGCTCCGGGAAGTAGAGTTGCGTGCCTGGAATCATTTAGTGTTGTTGAAGGTAAATTGTATTTATTACTAATTTTAGCCAATTTTAGGTTAAGAAGTTAAAAACCCGACCAGTGCTCGGAGTTTTTAGCCCCCGTGTTTTAAGTTTAACGTGTGTATTTATATTATCTGTGTATCTGTGTATGAATCTATCTGTATGTCTTTCTGTTCCCTCGTAGCGGCCTCCCCAATGGACCCATTTTTTCTTTTTTTTGGTTTTTCTGTTGGAAAACGAATGTAATCGAGGTGAATCTAAGCTGTAATTAATGAAGATCTGCTCAGGCGTTTGAAGATCAGCAGCTCATTTCCTACTTGATTAAAGGGTCTCCCAAACTTTTACTGATGTGATTGGTTTGAAATTTGGTGTAATTTTATTTCGGATTATTTCCAAGGCCTAGTAACCTTGAGTTGATGCTGCAGCATCAAGTAGTCTGCAGGATACCCAACTCCACAGCAATTCACAGCGATATAGTGTGCTTGGGCTCATTAGAAAAAAACTCAATGAGTGGATATAAGATAGATGATGATCGAGGATCGAGGATCCAGAAGGAGGATCTGATGATGGAGCAGAAAACTGTCAGGTATAGCGAGTATAGTCCGGCCATATCGGGGGTGTAGTTATGGTGGGACTCGAGGATTATCCAGATCATTGCATATATAATATTATAAATGCGAAAGTGTGTATATTTGTTTGTTCGTCAATCCCGCAGCATCGATCGAAACTACGGATCGACGTGATATCGGAAAAACAGAGGGTACTAACTTCACGCGGGCGCAGACGCAAGCTCAAAAGCTATAGTAATTTACCTACATGAAATGAAAAGTGATGTGTGTATTTGCAGACCGCATGTCGATGTTCGCCGAGCTGGCGCGGCAGGCGCACCGCAACCAGTACGGCGTGGTGAGCCTCTGGCTGACGCGCTACTTGTGCGTGTGTGAGTACACCGACAGTCCAACACTAATACCAATAGCTAGAGCGGCAGGCGCACCGCAACCGGTACGGCGTGGTGAGCCTCTGGCTGACGCGCTACTTGTGCGTGTGTGAGTACACCGACAGTCCAACACTAATACCAATAGCTAGAGCGGCAGGCGCACCGCAACCGGTACGGCGTGGTGAGCCTCTGGCTGACGCGCTACTTGTGCGTGTGTGAGTACACCGACAGTCCAACACTAATACCAATAGCTAGAGCGGCAGGCGCACCGCAACCGGTACGGCGTGGTGAGCCTCTGGCTGACGCGCTACTTGTGCGTGTGTGAGTACACCGACAGTCCAACACTAATACCAATAGCTAGAGCGGCAGGCGCACCGCAACCGGTACGGCGTGGTGAGCCTCTGGCTGACGCGCTACTTGTGCGTGTGTGAGTACACCGACAGTCCAACACTAATACCAATAGCTAGAGCGGCAGGCGCACCGCAACCGGTACGGCGTGGTGAGCCTCTGGCTGACGCGCTACTTGTGCGTGTGTGAGTACACCGACAGTCCAACACTAATACCAATAGCTAGAGCGGCAGGCGCACCGCAACCGGTACGGCGTGGTGAGCCTCTGGCTGACGCGCTACTTGTGCGTGTGTGAGTACACCGACAGTCCAACACTAATACCAATAGCTAGAGCGGCAGGCGCACCGCAACCGGTACGGCGTGGTGAGCCTCTGGCTGACGCGCTACTTGTGCGTGTGTGAGTACACCGACAGTCCAACACTAATACCAATAGCTAGAGCGACAGGCGCACCGCAACCGGTACGGCGTGGTGAGCCTCTGGCTGACGCGCTACTTGTGCGTGTGTGAGTACACCGACAGTCCAACACTAATACCAATAGCTAGAGCGGCAGGCGCACCGCAACCGGTACGGCGTGGTGAGCCTCTGGCTGACGCGCTACTTGTGCGTGTGTGAGTACACCGACAGTCCAACACTAATACCAATAGCTAGAGCGGCAGGCGCACCGCAACCGGTACGGCGTGGTGAGCCTCTGGCTGACGCGCTACTTGTGCGTGTGTGAGTACACCGACAGTCCAACACTAATACCAATAGCTAGAGCGGCAGGCGCACCGCAACCGGTACGGCGTGGTGAGCCTCTGGCTGACGCGCTACTTGTGCGTGTGTGAGTACACCGACAGTCCAACACTAATACCAATAGCTAGAGCGGCAGGCGCACCGCAACCGGTACGGCGTGGTGAGCCTCTGGCTGACGCGCTACTTGTGCGTGTGTGAGTACACCGACAGTCCAACACTAATACCAATAGCTAGAGCGACAGGCGCACCGCAACCGGTACGGCGTGGTGAGCCTCTGGCTGACGCGCTACTTGTGCGTGTGTGAGTACACCGACAGTCCAACACTAATACCAATAGCTAGAGCGGCAGGCGCACCGCAACCGGTACGGCGTGGTGAGCCTCTGGCTGACGCGCTACTTGTGCGTGTGTGAGTACACCGACAGTCCAACACTAATACCAATAGCTAGAGCGGCAGGCGCACCGCAACCGGTACGGCGTGGTGAGCCTCTGGCTGACGCGCTACTTGTGCGTGTGTGAGTACACCGACAGTCCAACACTAATACCAATAGCTAGAGCGGCAGGCGCACCGCAACCGGTACGGCGTGGTGAGCCTCTGGCTGACGCGCTACTTGTGCGTGTGTGAGTACACCGACAGTCCAACACTAATACCAATAGCTAGAGCGATGGAGAAGCTTCGTGATGATTGTATTCAGTTAAACAATTAAAGTATAGGTCTAAACTAATACATACTCGTAAGTGCAAAAAATTTTGAAATCCGTCAAGAAATTTCAAAGCTTTGGATCATCAAATTTGAAATTTTAGCGTGGACTATCTGTTCTTTTGTAGACTTAACTGCAGGAGTATAATCTTAATTGTATAAAAAAATATTTTTAAAAAATCGGCCAAGTGCGAGTCGGGCCTCGCTCTTTTAGGGTTCCGTTAAAAGAAAATTAAATAAAAATATTTCCATGTACCCATGGAAATATTTTAATTTAATTTTTTTAATTTAATTTAATTTTTATTATTTGTTGTTATAGCGGCAATAGAAATACATAATATGTGAAAATTTCATCCGTCTATCTATTACGGTTTACGAGATACAGCCCGCTGACAGACGGACGGACGGACGGACGGACGGACGGACGGACAGTGTAGGCTTAGTAATAGGGTCCCGTTGGTACCCTTTGGGTACGGAACCCTAAAATCGACTTCAAACTCCCGTGCCACTATACAAAGTGTATAATTTATTGTTGATATTTTAAAAACGCTCGACCGATTTCGATAAAATTTATATGGGACCACCTGGGAAGTATACCCTTTCAAACAAAAAACAATTTTCCAAATCAGTTTAGGCGTCGTCGAGTAATCGGTGGACATACATAAAAAAAGATTCCGACGAATTGATAACCTCCTCCTTTTTTGAAGTCGGTTAAAAAGCAATTGCTGAGTATCTTACCAGTTCTTCTTAACAGGATCTGCTTTCCGAAACACCAGTTAAGAAGACCACCAGAAGTCAGTTAAAAATGGAAAGGTGACTGACTAATTGACTGACTGATCTATCAACGCACAGCTCAAACAACTGAACGGGTTGGGCTGAAATTTGGCATACAGATAACTCTTAAGTCACAGGCATCCGCTAAGAAAGGATTTTTGAAAATTCAACCTCTAAGGGGGTAAAATGGGGGATTTAAAAAAATCAAAATTGTGTGAGCGAAACCGCGGTAAAAGGGCAATAATCACATATTATATAAATTATTGCCAATTCGCCGAGCATTACACAATACACTGCGATATGTTTAGGCCATCGTGGCCTTAGACCTTTTCATTTGAAAGCGGCCAAGCACGAAACGGCAGACTTCACACTGCTTTGAAACATTATTTCCTTCTCCGTTGAAGCAACAATATCAGTAAATCGTCGTCGTATCAATTAAAAGTCACGCTCTCTTTAAACATTTTTGTGGTGGTGTCGTGTGATGCGGGTTACGTTCCCTCAAATATGGTTGAGCGAAGCAACGGCTGTGTCTGCGTCATGCTCGTGAACGGGTGCCACCAGCGGGCTACTTTCTGTCTGCCCTTCTTAACATGTGTTGAATTTTAGTTAGGTATGCTTTTGTGGAGCTCATTGTGGAAACACTGCATATATAGCATAGTATATTCTATTAAAATGTAAACTTGTTTTGAAAAGAGCAACCGCCGAGTTTCTTGCTAGTTCTTCTCGGCAGGAAGGGTATTCCGAACCAGTGGTAGGCTCAACGAAGATTTAAAAGCACTTGTAAAAAATTTTAATTGAAAAAAAAAACATTTCTTTTCTATTCTAAATGTATTCAATTGCAGCCATATCGGACCCGGCGTCCGCGTGCGCGGTGCTCAGGACGTTCTCGGACAAGTGGCCGGTCACGCTGCTGATGCGGCACCTGCTGGGCAACGGCTCCGTGTTTGGGGAAGGTCAGTGTTTATCGGATCACAAGACACTCCTTGACTAATTAGTGGAAGTATAGTGGCTAACTTGAAAGGGAACTAGGAACCTCTACACGCCAGCGAGCCGGGCCGCTAATCTCTTAGCGGCATGTCTTTGACGGTGGGGCGGTATAGCCTTGGTTAAAGCCTCCCTCAGACAATATTTTGACGACTTCCCTGGCTCAGTGGTGAGCGCTGTTGCCTTATAACTGGGAGGTCTCGGATTCGATTCCCGGCGGGGTCAATTTCGGAATTTATAATTTCTGAATTGTCTCTGGTCTGGTCTGGTGGGAGGCTTTGGCCGTGGCTAGTTGCCACCCTACGGTCAAAGACGTGCCGCCAAGCGATTTAGCGTTCCGACACGATGGCGTTTAGAAACCGATTAGGGGTATGGGTTGAATGTTCACTGCCATACCCCTTCCAAGTTAGCCCGCTACCATCTTAGACTGCATCGTCTCTTACCATCAGGTGAGATCGCAGTCAAGGACTAGCTTGTCATCGAATAAAAAAAAAGTTGAATTTTTCCTTTTTTCAATTGTCTGTATTTGTTGAGCCATTCGATCGAATAAAACGGAGAGCATTAATCAGATTACAACTCTGCTCAAAATTAAGGTCGACTTACAAGAGACCCAACTAAAGTTACGCGCGAAGGTCGCGCGCATAGTCGCGCCATGACTACGGTGGCACCTGGTCGATTTGAATATTAGAATCAATGTTGCCTTTGAGTATTAAACCAGTTTAATACTCAAACAATGTTGCCCACGTTTCGTGACAATCCTTATAATTACACTGTTAAGAGGACAATTACATTTCGCATCCCTCTCTCTCGCACATTCTAATATTTACAATGATTGTAAAAATATCAGATACTTTTAACTAAAAGTGATCTATTATTATTATCCTTGACAGTAAAATTAAGGATATTTTAGATATAGTTTTAGTATGATATACCTACCTAGATTTTGATAGAAAAAAAGAGCGAAAACTACTGTTAACTTTTTTAACAAACATTTAATTGTCGAAGACCACATTTTGTCAGAAGTATCTGAGATAATTACACTCATTGAAAATATTAGAATGTGCGACAGAGGGATGCCAAAAGGATTGAATAGTCCTCATAAAGAGTTCCTCGCAACAAATATTTATCGCTCAATTTGACCAATACCTACGTGATGATGTGCATCGTCGTGTTTTATGCAAATAGAATGAATATCAAATACCTATGAAACGTATCCTTATTCTTAATAATATTATAAATGCGAAAGTGTGTTTGTTTGTTAGTTTGTTGTTGGTTTGTTGGTTTGTGGTTTGTGTTTTGTTGGTTTGTCCTTCAATCACGCCGCAACAGGACAACGGATCGACGTAATTTTTTGCATGGGTACAGTTGAGGACCTGGAGAGTGACATAGGCTACTTTTCATACCGGAAAATCAAAGAGTTCCCGGGGGATTTTAGAAACTAAATCCACGCGGACGAAGTCGCGGGCATCAGCTAGTTTAAATATAAAACCACTTAAATAACACGTAATATGTTATTGTTTTCACAGAAAATATATGGCGACTTCGACGGAAAATTCTTACTCCAGTATTCAATTCTAAATATTGCGATAATTTTATCGAAATCTTTAAACGAAACAATGAAATACTGATGGAGAAGCTGGCGTCCGTGGTGGGGAAGGGGGACTTCTCCACGTGGGAATATTTCAGCGCCTACACGCTGGATACCGCTTTTAGTACGTATTTCACAAAAATATTCGATCAAAAGGTATTTTCGTATGTCTATTTGGACCATAAACATAGTATTACTTAACTGCCTCGTTGGTCTAGTGGTTAGCTTGTTCGACTACAGATGACGAGGTCCCGGGTTCGATTCCCGGGTCGGGCCGTTAAAAAAATGTATTGGGTTTTTCTGCCAAAGAAATTCTCAGTACTAGCCCGGAGTTAGGAAGTTGGCGGTTAGTCACCCCCGTGCCTCGGAGAGTACGTAAAGCTGTCGGTCCTGCGCCTGATCTCTCTCCGGTCGTGTCGGATTTCCGTCCCATTGGACTATGAGAGTGAGGGAATAGAGAGTGCACCTGTGTTTGCGAACACACTTGTGCACTATAATATCTCCCGCGCAGATGGCTGACCTTTAAGGAGGTTGGCCGCCGTGATCGGATCCGGTCGGGAGGACATTATTATTACTTACTACCGTAAGATTTGGTCCACAGGTAAGTCCTTGCCTACGATCTAATTAATGCACAAGAATATAGATATCAAAACAAGATAGGGTGAGCTACATCATCATCATCATCATTAGCAACCCATAAACGGCTCACTACTGAACGCAGGTCTCCTCTCAGAAAAGGGTTATAGGCCTTAGTCCACCGCGCTGGCCCAATGCGAATTGGCGGACTTCACACACCTTCGAGAACATTATGAAGAACTCTCAGATGTGCAGGTTTCCTCACGATGTTTTCCTTCACCGTTGAAGCATGTGATATTTAATTTCTTAATCGCACTTGACTCCGAAAAGTCAGAGGTGCGTACCCGGGATCGAACCGTATTCGGGGGGTCGCACCCCCCGAATAGGTGACCACAGTCCTAACCACTAGGCTATCACTGCTACATACAGCTACATACATACATACATACATACTTGCTACATACTTGTTTCAAAATAATGTTTTTGTTGAAAATTGACACTGCCGTTTGAAAGATTATACCCAAAGATTTAGGATTGGTAGTCGCTTCGAACTAAGCTACCGATCCTAAATACTCATAGATTTAGGATTGCTAGTTGCTTCGCACTAAGTTACAATCCTAAATACCCAAAGATTTAGGATTGCTAGTTGCTTCGCACTAAGTTACAATCCTAAATACCCAAAGATTTAGGATTGGTAGTCGCTTCGAACTAAGCTACCGATCCTAAATACTCATAGATTTAGGATTGCTAGTTGCTTCGCACTAAGTTACAATCCTAAATACCCAAAGATTTAGGATTGCTAGTTGCTTCGCACTAAGTTACAATCCTAAATACCCAAAGATTTAGGATTGGTAGTCGCTTCGAACTAAGCTACCGATCCTAAATACTCATAGATTTAGGATTGCTAGTTGCTTCGCACTAAGTTACAATCCTAAATACCCAAAGATTTAGGATTGCTAGTTGCTTCGCACTAAGTTACAATCCTAAATACCCAAAGATTTAGGATTGGTAGTCGCTTCGAACTAAGCTACCGATCCTAAATACTCATAGATTTAGGATTGCTAGTTGCTTCGCACTAAGTTACAATCCTAAATACCCAAAGATTTAGGATTGGTAGTCGCTTCGAACTAAGATACCGATCCTAAATACTCATAGATTTAGGATTGCTAGTTGCTTCGCACTAAGTTACAATCCTAAATACCCAAAGATTTAGGATTGCTAGTTGCTTCGCACTAAGTTACAATCCTAAATACCCAAAGATTTAGGATTGGTAGTCGCTTCGAACTAAGCTACCGATCCTAAATACTCATAGATTTAGGATTGCTAGTTGCTTCGCACTAAGTTACAATCCTAAATACCCAAAGATTTAGGATTGGTAGTCGCTTCGAACTAAGCTACCGATCCTAAATACTCATAGATTTAGGATTGCTAGTTGCTTCGCACTAAGTTACAATCCTAAATACCCAAAGATTTAGGATTGGTAGTCGCTTCGAACTAAGATACCGATCCTAAATACTCATAGATTTAGGATTGCTAGTTGCTTCGCACTAAGTTACAATCCTAAATACCCAAAGATTTAGGATTGGTAGTCGCTTCGCACTAAGCTACCGATCCTAAATACCCATAGATTTAGGATTGCTAGTTGCTTCGCACTAAGTTACAATCCTAAATACCCAAAGATTTAGGATTGGTAGTCGCTTCGAACTAAGATACCGATCCTAAATACTCATAGATTTAGGATTGCTAGTTGCTTCGCACTAAGTTACAATCCTAAATACCCAAAGATTTAGGATTGGTAGTCGCTTCGAACTAAGCTACCGATCCTAAATACTCATAGATTTAGGATTGCTAGTTGCTTCGCACTAAGTTACAATCCTAAATACCCAAAGATTTAGGATTGGTAGTCGCTTCGAACTAAGATACCGATCCTAAATACTCATAGATTTAGGATTGCTAGTTGCTTCGCACTAAGTTACAATCCTAAATACCCAAAGATTTAGGATTGGTAGTCGCTTCGCACTAAGCTACCGATCCTAAATACTCATAGATTTAGGATTGCTAGTTGCTTCGCACTAAGTTACAATCCTAAATACCCAAAGATTTAGGATTGGTAGTCGCTTCGCACTAAGCTACCGATCCTAAATACTCATAGATTTAGGATTGCTAGTTGCTTCGCACTAAGTTACAATCCTAAATACCCAAAGATTTAGGATTGGTAGTCGCTTCGAACTAAGCTACCGATCCTAAATACTCATAGATTTAGGATTGCTAGTTGCTTCGCACTAAGTTACAATCCTAAATACCCAAAGATTTAGGATTGGTAGTCGCTTCGCACTAAGCTACCGATCCTAAATACTCATAGATTTAGGATTGCTAGTTGCTTCGCACTAAGTTACAATCCTAAATACCCAAAGATTTAGGATTGGTAGTCGCTTCGCACTAAGCTACCGATCCTAAATACTCATAGATTTAGGATTGCTAGTTGCTTCGCACTAAGTTACAATCCTAAATACCCAAAGATTTAGGATTGGTAGTCGCTTCGCACTAAGCTACCGATCCTAAATACTCATAGATTTAGGATTGCTAGTTGCTTCGCACTAAGTTACAATCCTAAATACCCAAAGATTTAGGATTGGTAGTCGCTTCGAACTAAGCTACCGATCCTAAATACTCATAGATTTAGGATTGCTAGTTGCTTCGCACTAAGTTACAATCCTAAATACCCAAAGATTTAGGATTGGTAGTCGCTTCGAACTAAGCTACCGATCCTAAATACTCATAGATTTAGGATTGCTAGTTGCTTCGCACTAAGTTACAATCCTAAATACCCAAAGATTTAGGATTGGTAGTCGCTTCGAACTAAGATACCGATCCTAAATACTCATAGATTTAGGATTGCTAGTTGCTTCGCACTAAGTTACAATCCTAAATACCCAAAGATTTAGGATTGGTAGTCGCTTCGAACTAAGCTACCGATCCTAAATACTCATAGATTTAGGATTGCTAGTTGCTTCGCACTAAGTTACAATCCTAAATACCCAAAGATTTAGGATTGGTAGTCGCTTCGAACTAAGCTACCGATCCTAAATACTCATAGATTTAGGATTGCTAGTTGCTTCGCACTAAGTTACAATCCTAAATACCCAAAGATTTAGGATTGGTAGTCGCTTCGAACTAAGATACCGATCCTAAATACTCATAGATTTAGGATTGCTAGTTGCTTCGCACTAAGTTACAATCCTAAATACCCAAAGATTTAGGATTGGTAGTCGCTTCGAACTAAGCTACCGATCCTAAATACTCATAGATTTAGGATTGCTAGTTGCTTCGCACTAAGTTACAATCCTAAATACCCAAAGATTTAGGATTGGTAGTCGCTTCGAACTAAGCTACCGATCCTAAATACTCATAGATTTAGGATTGCTAGTTGCTTCGCACTAAGTTACAATCCTAAATACCCAAAGATTTAGGATTGGTAGTCGCTTCGAACTAAGCTACCGATCCTAAATACTCATAGATTTAGGATTGCTAGTTGCTTCGCACTAAGTTACAATCCTAAATACCCAAAGATTTAGGATTGGTAGTCGCTTCGAACTAAGCTACCGATCCTAAATACTCATAGATTTAGGATTGCTAGTTGCTTCGCACTAAGTTACAATCCTAAATACCCAAAGATTTAGGATTGGTAGTCGCTTCGAACTAAGATACCGATCCTAAATACTCATAGATTTAGGATTGCTAGTTGCTTCGCACTAAGTTACAATCCTAAATACCCAAAGATTTAGGATTGGTAGTCGCTTCGAACTAAGCTACCGATCCTAAATACTCATAGATTTAGGATTGCTAGTTGCTTCGCACTAAGTTACAATCCTAAATACCCAAAGATTTAGGATTGGTAGTCGCTTCGAACTAAGCTACCGATCCTAAATACTCATAGATTTAGGATTGCTAGTTGCTTCGCACTAAGTTACAATCCTAAATACCCAAAGATTTAGGATTGGTAGTCGCTTCGAACTAAGCTACCGATCCTAAATACTCATAGATTTAGGATTGCTAGTTGCTTCGCACTAAGTTACAATCCTAAATACCCAAAGATTTAGGATTGGTAGTCGCTTCGCACTAAGCTACCGATCCTAAATACCCATAGATTTAGGATTGCTAGTTGCTTCGCACTAAGTTACAATCCTAAATACCCAAAGATTTAGGATTGGTAGTCGCTTCGCACTAAGCTACCGATCCTAAATACTCATAGATTTAGGATTGCTAGTTGCTTCGCACTAAGTTACAATCCTAAATACCCAAAGATTTAGGATTGGTAGTCGCTTCGAACTAAGATACCGATCCTAAATACTCATAGATTTAGGATTGCTAGTTGCTTCGCACTAAGTTACAATCCTAAATACCCAAAGATTTAGGATTGGTAGTCGCTTCGAACTAAGCTACCGATCCTAAATACTCATAGATTTAGGATTGCTAGTTGCTTCGCACTAAGTTACAATCCTAAATACCCAAAGATTTAGGATTGGTAGTCGCTTCGAACTAAGCTACCGATCCTAAATACTCATAGATTTAGGATTGCTAGTTGCTTCGCACTAAGTTACAATCCTAAATACCCAAAGATTTAGGATTGGTAGTCGCTTCGCACTAAGCTACCGATCCTAAATACCCATAGATTTAGGATTGCTAGTTGCTTCGCACTAAGTTACAATCCTAAATACCCAAAGATTTAGGATTGGTAGTCGCTTCGAACTAAGCTACCGATCCTAAATACCCATAGATTTAGGATTGCTAGTTGCTTCGCACTAAGTTACAATCCTAAATACCCAAAGATTTAGGATTGGTAGTCGCTTCGAACTAAGCTACCGATCCTAAATACCCATAGATTTAGGATTGCTAGTTGCTTCGCACTAAGTTACAATCCTAAATACCCAAAGATTTAGGATTGGTAGTCGCTTCGCACTAAGCTACCGATCCTAAATACTCATAGATTTAGGATTGCTAGTTGCTTCGCACTAAGTTACAATCCTAAATACCCAAAGATTTAGGATTGGTAGTCGCTTCGAACTAAGCTACCGATCCTAAATACTCATAGATTTAGGATTGCTAGTTGCTTCGCACTAAGTTACAATCCTAAATACCCAAAGATTTAGGATTGGTAGTCGCTTCGCACTAAGCTACCGATCCTAAATACCCATAGATTTAGGATTGCTAGTTGCTTCGCACTAAGTTACAATCCTAAATACCCAAAGATTTAGGATTGGTAGTCGCTTCGAACTAAGCTACCGATCCTAAATACCCATAGATTTAGGATTGCTAGTTGCTTCGCACTAAGTTACAATCCTAAATACCCAAAGATTTAGGATTGGTAGTCGCTTCGCACTAAGCTACCGATCCTAAATACCCATAGATTTAGGATTGCTAGTTGCTTCGCACTAAGTTACAATCCTAAATACCCAAAGATTTAGGATTGGTAGTCGCTTCGAACTAAGCTACCGATCCTAAATACCCATAGATTTAGGATTGCTAGTTGCTTCGCACTAAGTTACAATCCTAAATACCCAAAGATTTAGGATTGGTAGTCGCTTCGCACTAAGCTACCGATCCTAAATACTCATAGATTTAGGATTGCTAGTTGCTTCGCACTAAGTTACAATCCTAAATACCCAAAGATTTAGGATTGGTAGTCGCTTCGCACTAAGCTACCGATCCTAAATACTCATAGATTTAGGATTGCTAGTTGCTTCGCACTAAGTTACAATCCTAAATACCCAAAGATTTAGGATTGGTAGTCGCTTCGCACTAAGCTACCGATCCTAAATACTCATAGATTTAGGATTGCTAGTTGCTTCGCACTAAGTTACAATCCTAAATACCCAAAGATTTAGGATTGGTAGTCGCTTCGAACTAAGCTACCGATCCTAAATACTCATAGATTTAGGATTGCTAGTTGCTTCGCACTAAGTTACAATCCTAAATACCCAAAGATTTAGGATTGGTAGTCGCTTCGCACTAAGCTACCGATCCTAAATACTCATAGATTTAGGATTGCTAGTTGCTTCGCACTAAGTTACAATCCTAAATACCCAAAGATTTAGGATTGGTAGTCGCTTCGAACTAAGCTACCGATCCTAAATACTCATAGATTTAGGATTGCTAGTTGCTTCGCACTAAGTTACAATCCTAAATACCCAAAGATTTAGGATTGGTAGTCGCTTCGAACTAAGATACCGATCCTAAATACTCATAGATTTAGGATTGCTAGTTGCTTCGCACTAAGTTACAATCCTAAATACCCAAAGATTTAGGATTGGTAGTCGCTTCGAACTAAGCTACCGATCCTAAATACTCATAGATTTAGGATTGCTAGTTGCTTCGCACTAAGTTACAATCCTAAATACCCAAAGATTTAGGATTGGTAGTCGCTTCGCACTAAGCTACCGATCCTAAATACTCATAGATTTAGGATTGCTAGTTGCTTCGCACTAAGTTACAATCCTAAATACCCAAAGATTTAGGATTGGTAGTCGCTTCGAACTAAGCTACCGATCCTAAATACTCATAGATTTAGGATTGCTAGTTGCTTCGCACTAAGTTACAATCCTAAATACCCAAAGATTTAGGATTGGTAGTCGCTTCGCACTAAGCTACCGATCCTAAATACTCATAGATTTAGGATTGCTAGTTGCTTCGCACTAAGTTACAATCCTAAATACCCAAAGATTTAGGATTGGTAGTCGCTTCGAACTAAGCTACCGATCCTAAATACTCATAGATTTAGGATTGCTAGTTGCTTCGCACTAAGTTACAATCCTAAATACCCAAAGATTTAGGATTGGTAGTCGCTTCGAACTAAGCTACCGATCCTAAATACTCATAGATTTAGGATTGCTAGTTGCTTCGCACTAAGTTACAATCCTAAATACCCAAAGATTTAGGATTGGTAGTCGCTTCGCACTAAGCTACCGATCCTAAATACCCATAGATTTAGGATTGCTAGTTGCTTCGCACTAAGTTACAATCCTAAATACCCAAAGATTTAGGATTGGTAGTCGCTTCGAACTAAGCTACCGATCCTAAATACCCATAGATTTAGGATTGCTAGTTGCTTCGCACTAAGTTACAATCCTAAATACCCAAAGATTTAGGATTGGTAGTCGCTTCGCACTAAGCTACCGATCCTAAATACCCATAGATTTAGGATTGCTAGTTGCTTCGCACTAAGTTACAATCCTAAATACCCAAAGATTTAGGATTGGTAGTCGCTTCGAACTAAGCTACCGATCCTAAATACCCATAGATTTAGGATTGCTAGTTGCTTCGCACTAAGTTACAATCCTAAATACCCAAAGATTTAGGATTGGTAGTCGCTTCGAACTAAGCTACCGATCCTAAATACTCATAGATTTAGGATTGCTAGTTGCTTCGCACTAAGTTACAATCCTAAATACCCAAAGATTTAGGATTGGTAGTCGCTTCGCACTAAGCTACCGATCCTAAATACTCATAGATTTAGGATTGCTAGTTGCTTCGCACTAAGTTACAATCCTAAATACCCAAAGATTTAGGATTGGTAGTCGCTTCGAACTAAGCTACCGATCCTAAATACTCATAGATTTAGGATTGCTAGTTGCTTCGCACTAAGTTACAATCCTAAATACCCAAAGATTTAGGATTGGTAGTCGCTTCGAACTAAGCTACCGATCCTAAATACTCATAGATTTAGGATTGCTAGTTGCTTCGCACTAAGTTACAATCCTAAATACCCAAAGATTTAGGATTGGTAGTCGCTTCGCACTAAGCTACCGATCCTAAATACCCATAGATTTAGGATTGCTAGTTGCTTCGCACTAAGTTACAATCCTAAATACCCAAAGATTTAGGATTGGTAGTCGCTTCGAACTAAGCTACCGATCCTAAATACCCATAGATTTAGGATTGCTAGTTGCTTCGCACTAAGTTACAATCCTAAATACCCAAAGATTTAGGATTGGTAGTCGCTTCGCACTAAGCTACCGATCCTAAATACCCATAGATTTAGGATTGCTAGTTGCTTCGCACTAAGTTACAATCCTAAATACCCAAAGATTTAGGATTGGTAGTCGCTTCGCACTAAGCTACCGATCCTAAATACCCATAGATTTAGGATTGCTAGTTGCTTCGCACTAAGTTACAATCCTAAATACCCAAAGATTTAGGATTGGTAGTCGCTTCGAACTAAGCTACCGATCCTAAATACCCATAGATTTAGGATTGCTAGTTGCTTCGCACTAAGTTACAATCCTAAATACCCAAAGATTTAGGATTGGTAGTCGCTTCGCACTAAGCTACCGATCCTAAATACCCATAGATTTAGGATTGCTAGTTGCTTCGCACTAAGTTACAATCCTAAATACCCAAAGATTTAGGATTGGTAGTCGCTTCGCACTAAGCTACCGATCCTAAATACCCAAAGATTTAGGATTGGTAGTCGCTTCGCAGAAGTGGATTAGAAGTGGATACGGTGTCTTTCCTTGGCCTTTTATTGGATAACCATTGCAATTGGAAGGCTCACACTGATAAATTATGTAGTAAATTAGACCGATTTACCTATGTCCTGAAGAGACTCGCTCAAACATCTAACATGAAAACAGCTTTACTCGCATACCATGGTCATGTGTCATCACTACTACAGTAGTCAGTATGGTTTGATCCTGTGGGGTAATTCGGTCGATGCCAATAAGGTATTTATTAGACAAAAAGCATGTATTCGAGCTATAACTGGTGCGCATTTCTTGGATAGCTGTAAACCCTTATTCAAGAAACTCAATATTCTCTCTTTACCGAGTTTATACATCTACCGAATGCTTTTATTTGTAAAAAAATATCAAACTATCTTTCCCGACCTTACCAAATACGAGAATAACCGAAGAACCCACCGAAAAGACAAAATGTGCTTACCTCGAATAAGACTTAAATTGTTCTCTAACAGTGCGTATTGCATGGCAATTAAATTATTTAATAAATTGCCTGATAGTTTAAAAGGAAAGCCTACGGCCGTATTTAGAAATAAAATTTATAAATTATTACTAAATAAAAATTATTACCATATTAATGATTATTTAACAGACCACAGCATCTCTAATTAATAATTCGTACCTAAACTATAATTGCACTACTATTGTACAATGTATTGAACATATATAATATTAAGTACAGTGTCCATATTTAGATTATTATTTTCATTGATTATTTTTGACAATTTAATGGACATAAATACATTCAAAATTATGGAATAACTTTTAAAATTATGTATTAGTTTTTAATATTGACATTTTGTTTAAACTTAAATTGACATTATAAATATTCACACACCAGTACTGGTTAAATGTATTAGGCTCGATTTTCTGTTTACAATCATGTTGTACCTGCATTTTTGTGAATAAAACCTCATTCATTCATTCATTCATTCATTCATTCATTCGCACTAAGCTACCAATCGTAAATCTATGGAAATACCTAATTTTTGAGTGTAACTTTCAAGCTTTTATTTCCTCTGAAGTTTTAAATACACTATAACTATTATACGTGCGAAAATGCGTTTGTTTGTTGATTTGACTTTCAATCATGCAGCTATGGAGCTACGCATCGACGCGACGTGACTTTTTGCGCCGGAAAAACAGATTTTTAAAAACTAAAAATATCCTAAAAAATATCTGAAACTAGCTGATGCCCGCGACTTCGTCTGCGTGGATTTAGTTCATAACATCCCGTGGGAAATCTTTGTCACCCTCCAGGTTCTCAACTATACCTATCCAATAAATCACGTCAATCCGTAGCTTTGTAGCTGGAAACATTTGATCGTCTTGCTCGCGGCATTGTGAATGATGATTCAAAGAGAAAACATATTACTGATGATATTATCAATTACGTTTAGCTATCATTTTTATAATATTGTCAAATTTTTTACCATACGTAACCAAAAACAAAATTACGTTTAGCTGTCATTTACGTTTTGTTATTCCACTGTCATTTGCGTTTTGTTATTCCATGTCAGATGCGTTTTTGTTATACCACGTTTTATAGTGACTTGACGGAAACGCGGTCGAACGGGATAAAATGTATCCTATGTCCGTCTCCTGGTTCTAAGCTACCTCTCCACCAATTTTCAGCCAAATCGGTTCATCCGTTCTTGAGTTATAAACAGTGTAACTAACACCACTTTCTTTAATAATATGTAGGAAGTGAGGTGCCATCTGTTGACGTAGTCGTAATTCCTAGTTCCATGTGTTATCGATTGGTCTCTGGACGTTTGTGTCATGGTTCATGTCACATTCCCTAATGTTTGTGGTCTATGGTAGCATTTAGATTATTCTAGTGTGTTCATGGTCTATGGTTTTTGGAATTCTGCGACGTAGATATTGTTCGGTTCGTTTAGGTTGCATTATTTGGTTGGATTGAGGATTATTATAGGATTAGTGATTTAATTGTGATAAAATGTTGGTGTAGAGTGATTATGCAATGGTCGGAGTTGCTGGTTTGGAGACTACGTAATAATTGCTAGGTTAGCTGTCATGGACAAGAGTCCTTGGTTTTTGATGAAGTGTGCTTTTGTCATGGTGCGATGAATTTGGGATCTGGAGTGATTTATGGTGCAACTGGTGATGCTACGGAAAGATTGATCAGTCGTTGTGGAGTGAGTGAGTGAGTGCTGATTTGGTTATTTGGTGAGTTTGTTGCAATGTATATGCGATGTTAACGAGTTACTATTCTTTGCCTAATAGTGATGGGCCATGAGCGAGTTAGACAGGAGATTTTGCTTAGGGTCTTCTCTTGGTGGAGACGGGCAGCTATTTGGGGATGGTGGAGGCTGCGCTTAGGCTAGAGTAGTTAGCCGGGTTTGTCTAGTTAGACATGGAAATATTGGGTTCCATGCTTGTTATGTAAAGATTACAATGTACCTCCTTTGTGGATAATTATTATCATTGAGAGAAGATGATTGCTGAGAATGATGTTCTGTTCTGAGATAGTGTGTGATTGCCTTTATTAGACGCTCGGTCAAAGGAGTAGATGCTGTCACCTTTATAAGATGCTCGGCCAGAGGAGAGGTGTCGTCAAATATATTCTGATTCACTCACTCATTGATCACCTCTCCTGTAAAATTTTGTATGAGAAATTTTTTTTTCACCGATGGTGGACATATATTGATTCGGAGGAAAAATATAGAGAGAGCTGATGATTGAGGATTTCGGAGATGGGTGAAGAGCATGGCCAGGGTATTTAAGATAGGTGGGGGGTGCTCGAACAAATGTCACTGGAAACCTGATCCAATTGCCAATGAGTTGAAAAAATCCAAAATGGCTGAAAAAATATGGCGACCATACAAACTTCGTCGGTGTCTATCTCGGAGAGGATAAAAGATGAAAGAGTGGTTTCTTGGCAAAAGATGATCAGGACCTAAAGGTCTACCCGATGAACAGAAAAAATTCAAGGTGGTGGAATTTATTCTTCCCCATACAAAATATATGGCGAATATTGAAGAGACTAGAAGTTGGGAACTATGCAAGACTTTGATACAGTTTCATTTCAAAATTTGTTTTTATAGAACAATTTTCATTGTGACAAATGATGAGTGAAGATGATTGAGGGTTTGGAAGGTGGGTGAGGAGCACGGCCAGGGCATTGAAGATAGGTTGGGTGTGCTCAAACAAAAGTCACTCGAAACCTCATCCAATTGGGAGTGAGCTGAAAAAAACTCCAAAATGGCGGATTCAAGATGGCGGCCATACAAATGTCGTCATGGTTTATCTCGGAGAGTATAAAAGATGGATGACTGGTTTTTTGATAAAAAATGATCGGGGCCTGACAGTCTACTTGACAAGTAGAAAAACCGCGGTCCGCTTGCGGGCCGCGCACCCACGCGCCCTACTAGTTAATATATATATATAGCTGTTCGTGCTGATTCACTGATTCACTCACTCACTCACTGATTGATCACCTCTCCTGTAAAATTTTATATGAAATTTTTTTTTCACTAATGGTTTCGTATACAAAAATTAATTCGGAGTAAAATTATGGAGAGAGCTGATGATTGAGGATTTCGGAGACGGGTGAGGAGCACGGCCAGGGTATTGTAGATAGGTGGGGGGTGCTCGAACAAATGTCATTCGAAACCTCATCCAATTGGCAGTGAGCTGAAAAAAAATACAAAATGGCGGAAAAAAAGATGGTGGCCATAAAAACCTCGTCGGTGTCTATCTTGGAGAGGATAAAAGATGGAAGAGTGGTTTCTTGGCAAAAGATAATCAGGACCCGAAAGTCTACTTGATGAACAGAAAAAAAATCAAAATGGTGGATTTTTTTTCCATACAAAATATATGGCACATATTAAAGAGACTAGAAGCTGAGAACTATGCAAGACTTTGATACGGTTCCTTTTCAAAAAATTGGTTGTCTGTAAAGTCGGTTTACTGACGATAGTTGAACGTGAAAACGTCGTAATTATCGTTGCTATAAACAATTGACACCACATTCACTTTTCACTGCACTTGATACTCGATCAAAACATGTAAATGTACTATAGTATAGCAGCTGTCCACGCAGACGCATCGCTCACTCAAGTAGGAGAGAGACGGATGTCGAACGCTGCCGAACGCAAAGGCCGATTGTGCCTCTTTGTCGCTCGTTCCGCGCTCTCGCTTGCACTTCAAGCCTTACATGGAACGCCTCAGAGCGAGGTAACGCCGCATGAGTCATGTTTTTTCGTGCGTGCAGCCGGCTCTATCGAATTATAAGTCGTTGTCACGTCAAAAATACTCGAAATCTCATCCAATTAGCAGTGAGCTGAAAAAAATTCAAAATGGCGGATTCAAGATGGCGGCTATACAAATTTCAAAGGTGTCTATCTCGGAGAGTATAAAAGATGAAAGAGTGCTGCTTAGATGAAAAATGATCAAGACCTGAAACTCTAATTCATGAACAGAAAAACCGCGGTCCACTTTAGTGGGCCGCGCACCCACGCGCCCTACTAGTTTATATATAAAGATATATTTTTATATTTTTTTAATATTTAAGACATGACATTCGGCGAGGAGGTGAACGTGCAGCGAGATCCAAACCACCCGTTCGCGGTCGCGTTCCAGGACTACTTCCACAACTGCGCGGCGCGCGTGTGCCAGCCCTGGCTGTTCTGGGACGCGCTGTACGGCGCGCTGGCGGTGGGCATACGCCAGGAGCGGAACAAGACCTTCATGTGGGACTTCGTGGAGAGCGTGAGTAGCGAACCAGCCGTTCGCGGTCGCGTTCCAGGGCTACTTCCACAACTGCGCGGCGCGCGTGTGCCAGCCCTGGCTGTTCTGGGACGCGCTGTACGGCGCGCTGGCGGTGGGCATACGCCAGGAGCGGAACAAGACCTTCATGTGGGACTTCGTGGAGAGCGTGAGTAGCGAACCAGCCGTTCGCGGTCGCGTTCCAGGGCTACTTCCACAACTGCGCGGCGCGCGTGTGCCAGCCCTGGCTGTTCTGCGACGCGCTGTACGGCGCGCTGGCGGTGGGCGCGCGCCAGGAGCGGAACAAGACCTTCATGTGGGACTTCGTGGAGAGCGTGAGTAGCGAACCACCCGTTCGCGGTCGCGTTCCAGGGCTACTTCCACAACTGCGCGGCGCGCGTGTGCCAGCCCTGGCTGTTCTGCGACGCGCTGTACGGCGCGCTGGCGGTGGGCGCGCGCCAGGAGCGGAACAAGACCTTCATGTGGGACTTCGTGGAGAGCGTGAGTAGCGAACCACCCGTTCGCGGTCGCGTTCCAGGGCTACTTCCACAACTGCGCGGCGCGCGTGTGCCAGCCCTGGCTGTTCTGCGACGCGCTGTACGGCGCGCTGGCGGTGGGCGCGCGCCAGGAGCGGAACAAGACCTTCATGTGGGACTTCGTGGAGAGCGTGAGTAGCGAACCACCCGTTCGCGGTCGCGTTCCAGGGCTACTTCCACAACTGCGCGGCGCGCGTGTGCCAGCCCTGGCTGTTCTGCGACGCGCTGTACGGCGCGCTGGCGGTGGGCGCGCGCCAGGAGCGGAACAAGACCTTCATGTGGGACTTCGTAGAGAGCGTGAGTAGCGAATTCAAATGCAAAACTATTTATTTTATCGCATACTAAACTGGACCGCAAAGAAAAAGATTCGGTTGGAAAATCTTCAATATCTTATATCCGCGAGCTCGTAACACTGCTGTTATGCGATTTGACGTACTTTCTACTAGGTTTTTGAGGCGATGCTGCGGAATATTCTGCCATTCCTCTATTAGAGCTTCTTTCATTTCACGTAGCGTGACTGGCGGCGGATTCCGCTGACGTACATGTCGTCCCAGTTCGTCTCACGCATGCTCAATGGGGTTTAAGTCGGGGCTGCGTGCTGGCCACTCCATGCGTGTGATACCGACTTCTTGAAAATAGGCAAACACTATCTGAGCTGTATGCGGGCGGGCATTGTCTTGCATGAAAACGGCATCTCGTCCCTGTCCACTAAAATTGGACCAACGTAGTCATTCAGAATTACAGTGACATATCTTTCTGCAGTTAAAGTTCCATTTTCTATCACTACTAGCTCAGTGCGGCTTTCGAAAGAAATCCCAGCCCACACGTGAACAGAGCCTCCGCCGCATGGTTTTTTTTCTTCTATACAGGCTTCGGCTCTCCCGGTCTTCTGTACACACTTTTCCTCCCGTCGTGCTTGTAATAACAGAATTTAGACTCTTCTGAAAACATAACTCTTGACCAGTCATTCAGAGTCCAATTCTCCTGTTCTCTACCAAAACTCAACCTTGAGTTTCTGTGGTGTCTCTCTAGTTTTGGGCCATTTGCAGGTCTTAATGACTTTAAATTTGGTTCAGCCAGACGCGCCGCCTTACTGTATCCGTACCCAGGTTGTTTCTTCCAGTTCGTAAATGATGATTCTTTACTTCAACAGCCGTAAGAAAGCAATTTCGCAAACTTGTTGACACCATATAGCGATCCTCCCGCGCCGTCTTGCACCTTGTTCGGCCTGTTCCTGGTCTTCGAAGATTGGATCCAGTTTCACGGAAACGCTGGAGTACTTGCTTAACTGTAGAAAGAATCACACCAACAGTTCTCGCTGTATTTCGCTGACTGCCCATCTTCAAGCATTGTCAGGATCCTGGTACATTCTTCAGGGGTTAACGACATGATGAATTCAGAATAATAAAATTTATAAGGCAGACGACACCATATTTATAACTTTTTTATTGCAAAACTAAAAAAAACGCGAAACAATTGGTTTGAATTTTTTGGTACTGTTACGGCCCTCCGTTGCCCAAACGAAAGTTGAGAGGGCTAGGGCCCATCAGTAGCCCCTCGACGAGCAACAGGAGGGTCGGGCCCAAAGTGGCCGATGGAAATATTATACAATCTCCTACTATCTACAATGACTCACCTGGGTTTCCGCGGTGGGATCCTCCAAGGTACCTAGAGGCGTAAGTAGGTGTCGTGTGGTGTGTTGTGAGAGTGTAGTGTAGTCGTGTGTGCCTCTGAGCACTCGGTGTCGCCCAGTGTGTGGCCGCCCTTAGGAGTTTGACTTTGTGGTCTCTCAGCAACTCAGCAATCCCGTGCAGCACGAACAACACTTCACTAGTCCAAATGTTTAACTCGCGTTTCACTTAACAAAGGGGTAAACCGCGCGAACCTTATAAGTCTCCGAAATAATTGTCTGTGGAAAGTAACCAACCACGTGATCACGATTCCCGAAGTCACTACACCAACGCCGATCACAAACACAAACTGTTAACCAGATGTTTAACTCGAAATAGCCTCGCCTCGCCTTCACAGCGACGCAAAACTGACTCGTTGGTATTAATACAAACGCGCACAACAAATTATTGTTCAAGTTGAGGCTCAATGCCAATAAAATCAACTTCAACTGTCTTCAAAAATAACACAAGCGACGCGCACGTCCCGTGACTCGATCAGAAAGTGAATGGCAAAGGCAGCGCGGGCGCGCGGGCGGGGTTCGTTTTAATCTAGTTTCAAACGAACCAAATCACAATACCGCCGTCATGAACGAGAGGCCAGCTCTCATTGGCTGGCGCTCGGCGGTTATTCAAAGGTTCAAAGGCGATCCAATTGTATTAAAACAAATTTCGTTTCTATAACAATTTACAAAACCCTCCGATAGTTTTGGCGCAAACAGGTACTAAATTCAAAAATGACTATTATTTTATATTTTCAGTTTTCATACAATTATCAAAAATAAATAAATATAATAATAATAAAGTTTTCATATTATATTATTTTACGTGGCATTAAATATTTTTTAATTAACTGCCGCACTCAGATTCGCTAATCGTTACTTAATCTTGGATTTTAAAAAGTTTCATTCTCAGAAGTTAACGCCTCGTTTGTACATTATTATTAATGTACAATTCAGTCATAGATTTTATGATAATTAATTATTTAATCATTAAATAATATAATTTAATACATGCGGCTGAGTGCGGCAGTTAATCACAAGTCAATGATTAATGATTAATTAATCATAATTTAATAAATGACTCTGAGTGCGGCAGTTAGTCTTTATATCATAAAGCTAGGTCAGGTGCTTTTGAAGATATTGAAGATTTTCTGACCGACCCTTTTTCTTTACGGTTCAGTTTAGTTGACTCGCGCCGACTTCGCACGGGTAGGCTACAAAACTAACACAATGGTACAAACATCTGGGGCCGGGAAGTTAATGATTTAGTCTATGCCTATGGCTAAAACCCTCTTTTTTGCATGTATTCGATCGTTATCCTTCTTGCGAGTGACTTTTAAATAACTGTATTTGTAATACAATACAGTAGTAGTGTACAGTACAAATCAAATGGGCTACGCCAGAAGACTTGCTCCATCGCCCCTTTATTCAGCTCCACCTACTCGACCTTCGTTTTGCTAAGGAGGTCGTCTCTTCGCTCCACTCGGCCTCTGAGGTTCGCTTCATTCAGGATAACCTTCGCGAGCTTCTGACTCCGCGCTATAAAAAACACGATGCTCACAATTTTACGGTGACATCTACCTAGATAGAACGATAAAAGAATAACAACATTATAATACAATCAATAAAAGTTTAACGCAAGGAAGAATTTTCTTCGTGTATCGCTATCGATAAATAACTTACAATTCTTTTTTAGATCATTAAAAAGAAGAGAGCTGTATCCAAAGAACAACTCGAAAACACAATGGAAAATGACACCAGTACGTATATCATTAGCTAGGATATTTTGAATTCCGCTGTGGGATTGTCTAAAAATGATTGTTACAGTGACCTCTGATTGGCTGAATTTATGGTGTTTTAGTTGCATCAATGTACCTATATAAACCAAGAGCGGATCGTTACACTATAGCAATCATTTTCAGATAATGATAAGGATGATGATCATTCAGATATGGTTTGGTTCTACCAAACCATAAAATGACCAATTTATCTATAAAATGGTTATGGCCAAAACGCTCGACTGCATACTGCATGGCGTCGATCTTGACGTCACCTCTATGTTTTTCATATACCTAGTAGTTTGTCAAAGTTTGAAGAGAGATGTGACGTATCGCTCTGATTGGTGTTCAATACAATATGGCGGATTGCTGTATTTCATAGTTTTATTTTATCAAATTTAAATTCAAAATAATTTGGCTCTTATGACAATCAATCAATCAATCAATATCAATCTAGCCCAAAATAGAATAATAAATACGTTTTTTATAATGCTTGAATCCTATTTCACAAATTATAAGAATGTTCGTAATTTCATTGATTCTTACTAAGAATCAGTATGATAGTAACTAAGAATTTCTTAGTCACTGTCATCATGTAGGCATGATGTTGGTTAAGATCCACAGTTAATTTTTATGTTTCAGAAAATTCCCAAGGACAGATGAAATCATTTTTGGATCTCCTGATTGAATTCTCTGGCGGGGAGCACGGATACACGGACACGGAGCTGCGCGAGGAGACCCTGGTGCTGGTGCTGGCGGCCACCGACACCTCCGCCACGACCATGAGCCTCGCCGCCGTGCTGCTGGCCAACCACCCCGCGGTGCAGGACAGGCTCTACCAAGAGTTAGTATTGCGGCCATGGAATACAATACAACAGAATAGAAATATTTATATTCAAATAAACTTTTTACAAGTGCTTTTGAATCGTCTGGCTCTACCACTGGTTGGGAATGCCCTTCCTGCCGAGAAGAACCAGCAACTCGGTGGTTGCTCTTTTCAAAACAAGTTTACATTACAATAAATACTATGCTATGTTTACAGTGCTTCCACAATGAGGGAAGTTCCAAACATGCATACCTACCAAGTACTAACAATCTTAAGATGGGCAGACATAAAGTAGCACCATTCCCGCTGGTGGCACCCAGCACTGCTGGACAAAGGTCTCTTGCGTGGACTTCCACTGGCCTCGCCCGTCTGAATACAGCGGCTCCCTGCGTCTCGTTTGATGTCGTCGGTCCACCTAGTGGGGGTCTGTCAACACTGCGCTTGCAGTGGGGTCGCCACTCCAACAACTTGGGGCCCCAACGACTATCAGCTCTTCAAACTATGTGCCCCGTCCATTTCCACTTCAGTTTCGCGACTCGCTGAGCTATATCGGTGACTCTATAATTAATCAAATTAACTATAATTAATCTAATTAATCCTTTGAAACCTATTCTTGTATTAGGTTTATACAAATAAAATAAAGAATAAGATATACGTCTGCCAAAGAGCAATGGAGAGAAGCATCTTAAAACTACGCCGGATATACAAAGTTAGAAACAAAGAAATTAGAAAGAGGACGAAACTGACGGACGCCTTACAACGAGCATTACAAATAAATTGCAGATGGGCAGGACATGTCGCTTAGAATGAGCGACCAGAGGTGGACACGCGCAGTAAATACATGGTCTGGCCCTATAGGCCCTATAGAAAAGACGAGTAGATCAAACTCACGTTGGCATAATAACTTAATACCCATGACTTTAAAACGATGGTCAGAGTCTGCAAAAGATAGACCTAAATGGCAGAAACTGGGGAGGCCTATACCAAATTAGATCCTTTTAAAAAAGTTACATAATAGTTCGTAAATAATTGATAATTATAAGTAATTGTAGTAAATTATATAATAATTTACTTTACTTTACTATTTATTTACTATTATATAATAATAATTGAAAATTACTAATTGATAATTGATAATTGATGATTAACATTAGTTAAAGCAATTAAATATGTAACGGCTACTAACATGAGATTTAGTAATTTAACTGTAATTAGTGAAATAAGGAAATAAAGGCTTAATAATAATATCAAGATCAAATCTGTTTGTCCTAGACTCGATTGCTTCGATCAGTTCTCCGTTTTAAATTATACCACAAACGCTTATTGCGATGCTCTTAAAAAAAAAGTGTGTGTGTCAGCTCCGACGCACGACTGGAGTTTACTCCTTACAACGTCGTAATGCATTCGCGGCGCTCGCTGCGTCTAGGCGCCGCTCGGACCCGATCGGTACGCGCTCGGCTTCCCGAAGCGAAAGCTTCCCGAAGTTTCTTTCGCACGAAAACCAACCTTATTTACTCAACGTTAGGGTAGAAATTTGCATCGTTGTGAAAAACGTAACGAGGTCATTGATAAGTAGATTTTACTCCTCGAATTTTTCTCATACCGGGCGCCTAAAATCGATTCTTAAGGAGTAAACTCCAAAAATGAATTTAAAGAGGAATCTAATAACAAAAGATAATTATGTTAAAATCCGTAATCCGTAAATAGATACATACGTGTACGTTATGTATGCTCAAAAATTATCATCTTCGGTACATAGTAAGAAAAACATAATGGCTTTATAAGTCGTAAACTGTATTGTTAAATGTAGAAGATGGTTGATTTCAGGATAAAAGAAGTTTTAGGAAATGATGAGATTTCACTGGGTAACTTAGCTAAGCTGAGGTACTTGGACGCCGTGGTGAGAGAGACCCTGCGCCTGTACCCGCCCGCGCCCGTCACCATCAGGAGGTGCACCAAGGACTTGAAGCTGCGTGAGTACCTACTGAGAGCCTAGAGGGCGTTAATTCACTGCACGGCCCGGCTGCGGTTCGACACCGACAGTATAGAATAGAATAGAATAGAATAGAAATGCTTTTTATACAAATAAACTTTTTTACAAGTGCAAGAATCGTGGATGAGTCTACCACTGGTTCGGAACGCCCTTCCTGCTGAGAAGAACCAGCAAGAAACTCGGCGGTTGCTCTTTTCAAAACAAGTTTACAATTATACTATGCTATATATGCAGTGTTTCCACAATGAGTGGAAGTTCCTCAAAAGCATACCTAATTATAATTCAACACATGTTAAAACGGGCAGACAGAAAATAGCCCCATTCCTGCCGGTGGAACCCGTTCACGAGCATGACGCATGATCCAGCCATTGCTTCGCTCAACCATGTTTGACTTAGTACTCAACGACACGATACCGACAACTACATTGTTCATTTGACCGACTATGCTTCGACCCGACACGGCAGCTGTGTGCTAGGGCCACGGGGGTGCAGGGCGGGATCACTGATCACGCTGCTCGCCACACGCCACACGCCACACGCCACACGCCACACGCCACACGCCACATACATAGCGATGCCGGACCGACACCAGCGGGGGGGTTACTGCCGGCGCGGTGTTGGTGTCGACATGTCGGTGTCGGGCCAGGCCAGTGAGACAGCGTGCCATAATGTAATTCCATAGAATTATGCGTCCACTAATGTCGGTGTCGGTGCCGTGCCGTGCAGTGAAGAAATGCCCAATTCTTGTATTGCTCTTTATCAATTAATAGGCGAAGATAGGTCACTTGTAGGGACTTCAACACGCCTCGGTCTTATGGATTTTCGTATGGGCATAGCTGAGGACCAGTGACAGCTGCTTTTTACCTCGGTAAAACAAAGGGTTCAAGCGAATGACAGTTATACCATCAAATAATTAATATAATAGTTATTTGTGTTATATGGGGCCAAAGGAATTTTTTGTTCCCCGAGGGCGTTATTTTGAATTCAGAGCGAAGTGAAGGATTCTATAGTAGACTCCCGAGCGCAGCGAGGGATTCTAAAGTTGAATCCTGAACGTAGCGAGGAATTCAATATACGCCGCCCGAGAACAAAAAATTTTGGCCCCGAATGACACACACTATTTTTCATCATTACCTATGAGAAAAAGCTAGGAGTATCAACCTACTATGTATAGAGTATAGACATTACCAATACGTATATTGAAATTTTAAATAAAAAACAAATAAATTTTTATGAAATAATTAAACATTAATATTTATGTTGGAAGTATGAGCATATATTTTTTCACGACTTTGATCACGTGACATCGAAGACAACAGCTTCTCAAACATTTTTGAATTCTCTCTTCTGATTGGTCCGCGTTAGTGCTTTAGTATGCTAAAGCACGACAAAAATAATTTTTTCGTACCACTTGCTCAAAAAAGTGACATTCTGTGCCACAAAAAGCGAACATAACGATAGTCATTTTTAATCTGTTAAAAACAGGGAAAGAAAATTGTACTGAATTTCATTCATCCTCTAGGGGGAGAATGTGATTTAAATTTGGAATACTTACCGATACTGAACTACATCTGTGTTTACACCATTGAGTTTGTATATAAAGCATTATACATCTTTTTGAAAAATCGGCCAAGTGCGAGTCGGGCCTCGCTCTTTTAGGGTTCCGTTAAAAAAAATTAAATTAAAATATTTTCATGTACCCATGGAAATATTTTTATATATTTTATTTAATTTAATTTAATTTTTATTATTTGTTGTTATAGCGGCAATAGAAATACATAATATGTGAAAATTTCATCTGTCTATCTATTACGGTTTACGAGATACAGCCCGCTGACAGACGGACGGACGGACGGACGGACGGACGGACGGACGGACGGACGGACGGACGGACGGACAGCGTAGGCTTAGTAATAGGGTCCCGTTGGTACCCTTTGGGTACGGAACCCTAAAAAGGAATACGCATTTATTATGCAGTTATGATTATTAAATAAAATTACGAAAACCGACGAGGCCGTATGAGCTTGATGCCTTTGCTTTTCCGACAAAAAAATATTAGTCTAGGAATTTGCCGCGTTTTTGTTTTCTTCAAATACATAAACGTTAAGTTTATTTTAATTTATTTTTATAAATAAGTAAATGTTCTAAAAATACGTTACGATGTTAAATCAAAGCGACAGTGACAGTGAATTGTCGGATTCCATCAGTGCAAATGCTCAGACGCAAGAACAGAGAAATACAAAAATCAACTCATCAACAATAAATGTACCAAACAAAAATGTAACTCTCTCTATCGATAATAATTGGACCAATGTTTCGAATGTTAACTTTTACTTTTAATTGTCATTATTTTTAATAAATGCTTATTATTATTGTGTTAATTTTTTCGCAAATGGTACGAAAAGTAGAGTATTTTCCTCGGTGATAAAGCTGTCTTAGTCTTGGGTGAACTTAAATCCCTCGCTACACTCAGGACTCGTCTTAAATCCCTCGCTTCGCTCGTGATTTAAGTTTTTAACACCCTCGCTACGCTCGGGAGTAAACCTCGAGTCCTTCGTTACGCTCGCGATTTAAATCGTCACCCGCGACAGAAGACACTGCTTTATCCCCTTGGTTAATAATCTACTATTTCATCATACCTATTCGAAAAACGAATATTGGCTTCAGAGGATAGCGGGAGCAAAATTTAATTTTAACCCCATGGGACTTTTCATTTCTCTCTTCTGATTGGTCCGCGTTCGTGCGATATTATGTGTCAAAATTCAAATATGTTTGAGAAGCTGTTGTCTTCGATAAGTCACGTGATCAATTTGTCAATCGAATATACGCCCATACTGTATCCAACATAAATATTAATGTTTAATTATTTAATAATAATTTATTTGTGTTTTAAACTAACTAATAACTAATTTATTTGTGTTTTATATAACTGTCAATATACAATGTCTATACATAGTTGTTACTCCTAGCTTGATACTCCTAGCTTTTTCTCATAGGTAATGATGAAAAATACTGTGTGTCATTCGGGGCCAAAATATTTTGTTCTCGGGCGGCGTATATTGAATTCCTCGCTACGCTCAGGATTCTACTTTAGAATCCTTCGCTTCGCTCTGAATTCAAAATAACGCCCTCGGGTAACAAAAAATTTCTTTGGCCCCATATAACACAAATAACTATTAAGCAACCGACTTCAAATTCCCGCTTTACTACATTACACACACACTATACAAAGTATTTAATTTACTGTTGATATTTTAAAAATCGCTCGACCGATTTCGATAAAATTTATAAAGGACCACCTGGGGAATTTTCCAAATCGGTTCAGGCATCTTCGAGTAATCGGTGGACATACCTACATAAAAAAAAAATTGGTTGTTTGTAAAGTCGGTTTACGGACGATAGTTTTACGTGATATCGTCATAAAGAAATTTTGCATACTTTTATTAATTGAATTGAATTATTATCATTGAATTATCATATTTTTGTATATGAAAAAAGGAGTTAATTGAAAATTACAATTTCCTCTAGTAACAAGCCAACGCTTGGGCCGATCGTGCCTCTCTATCGCTTGTTCCACGCTCTCGATTGCACGCTGAGGCTCAGGCGGAACGTGACACCTTTTCGTGCGTGCAGCCGGTGTTCATCGATTTATAAGACGTTATCACGTCAAAAGGATTGTCGCCTTTCAAAGTACGCATAATCATATGCTTGTTACAGCTTCCGGGCTCACCCTCAGCGACGGCTGCTACCTGCTGCTGAACATCTGGGGCGTGCACCGCAACCCGCGCTGCTGGGGCGCCGACGCGGACCAGTTCAGGCCGGAGCGCTTCCACAGCGCCACGCCGGAGCAGCTGCAAGCCTTCCTGCCGTTCGGACACGGGCCGAGGAGCTGCATCGGTGCGGACTGCGACTTGTTTTATACACTAGCGCCACGCCGGAGCAGCTGCAAGCCTTCCTGCCGTTCGGACACGGGCCGAGGAGCTGCATCGGTACGGACTGCGACTTGTTTTATACACTAGTGCCACGCCGGAGCAGCTGCAAGCCTTCCTGCCGTTCGGACACGGGCCGAGGAGCTGCATCGGTGCGGACTGCGACTTGTTTTATACACTAGCGCCACGTCGGAGCAGCTGCAAGCCTTCCTGCCGTTCGGACACGGGCCGAGGAGCTGCATCGGTACGGACTGCGACTTATTTTATACACTAGCGCCACGCCGGAGCAGCTGCAAGCCTTCCTGCCGTTCGGACACGGGCCGAGGAGCTGCATCGGTACGGACTGCGACTTGTTTTATACACTAGCGCCACGCCGGAGCAGCTGCAAGCCTTCCTGCCGTTCGGACACGGGCCGAGGAGCTGCATCGGTACGGACTGCGACTTGTTTTATACACTAGCGCCACGCCGGAGCAGCTGCAAGCCTTCCTGCCGTTCGGACACGGGCCGAGGAGCTGCATCGGTACGGACTGCGACTTGTTTTATACACTAGCGCCACGCCGGAGCAGCTGCAAGCCTTCCTGCCGTTCGGACACGGGCCGAGGAGCTGCATCGGTAACAACTGCGACTTGTTTTATACACTAGCGCCACGCCGGAACAGCTGCAAGCCTTCCTGCCGTTCGGACACGGGCCGAGGAGCTGCATCGGTACCAACTGCGACTTGTTTTATACACTAGCGCCACGCCGGAGCAGCTGCAAGCCTTCCTGCCGTTCGGACACGGGCCGAGGAGCTGCATCGGTACGGACTGCGACTTGTTTTATACACTAGCGCCACGCCGGAGCAGCTGCAAGCCTTCCTGCCGTTTCTGACACGGGCCGAGGAGTTGCATCGGTACGGACTGCGACTTGTTTTATATACTAGCGCTTCATCATCATCATCATCAATAGCCTATAACAGTCTACTGCTGGACTAAAGGCCTCTCCCAAGGGGAGGGTTTGCCCATAATCACCACGCGGGACAGACGGGTTGGTGATCGCAGTAGATGGTAGTAGTAGCACAGAGGACGCTGCTGCCCGTTCTCCGCTATACTCCCTTAGTCGCCTCGTACGACACCCGCGGGAAGAGGAGGGGTGGTGACAACTGTATTCTGATCTGCCGTCACCACACCACACTAGCGCTTAACTGCGATCTTATCTGAAGACGTGCCGCCAAGCGATTCAGCGTTCCGGCACGATGGCGTGTAGAAACCGATTACCGGTATGGGTTGAATGTTCACTGCCATACCCCTTCCAAGTTAGCCCGCTACCATCTTAGACTGCATCGTCACTCACCATCAGGTGAGATCGCAGTCAAGGACTAGCTTGTCATCGAATAAAAAAAACTGATGGTAAGTGAATATGCGAGGTAATATGAAGCGCGCTCAATGTTGATCTAAAGCTGCCAAAGAAATAGTTACTTGGAAAA